>JAHBOG010000013.1:0-600000 GCA_020744335.1 Fusarium sp. MPI-SDFR-AT-0072 | reverse complement strand
TGAGAAACAGGGTGCAGCAGAAGACGAACAAATTGACGTTGACGGTTTCGGAAGTCGCCTAGGCCTTGACACCTAGAGTCAAACCACCCTATACGTAAAACGGCGGCGGACCGACGATCTCACCCAGCTGCGATATGTTTGCACATACTGTAGGAACAGGGCGCGAGCGGCAAGATGTGCTGGTCAGAACCCATGAAACCTCGAGGGTTTAGGAACCGTGGCGGCGAAGGAACATCACGATGCCATCCGATAACGCAAGATGGACCATTGTAAGGATTTCCTAGCGGACAACGACAACATCTGGAAGGCGGCTAAATATCCGAAATCTAAAGATAAGAGAGCTTTTCGATAACTGCACAGCTCACGAGAGAAGACGGAACGAAAACGACAGATCATCGGGAACAAGCCGAAGAACTTCTAGCCAAGTTCTTTCCGCCACTGCCAATCAATGTCGACGATGAAGGATCCAGGCAACAGAGAGCTCCACTAGTGATGCCGAAATTGTCTGCAGAAGAAGTAGAGCGTCGACTGTGTAAGAAAAAGTCGTGGAAGGCGCCAACAGAAGACAAACTACCAGCGATCGTCTGGAAGAAGGACTGGCCGTTGGTGAAGCACGATATCCTCGACATCTTCCAAGCATCATTAGAGGGAGACATGGTACCGAAACACTGGAGGCATGCCCATATCATTTACCGCCCAAGAAGCTAGGTAAAGATGACCATACGACCGCGAAAGCCTGCAGACCGATCTCGCTTCTAGCCACGTTGGACAAGGTGTTGGAGTCCGTTGTGGCTGAGAGTCCCCTGCGCTGTAGAACCTCACAGGCTCTTCCCGTCCGATCACATTGGCTCGCGCAAGCAGCGATCAGCAGAATAGGCTCTCGTATTTCTACAAGAACACATCTCCTCAGGATGGTCATGTTGTGAGTCTTATGAGCTTCGAAGTGAAAGGAGTGTACAACGGCGTATTCAACTTGAGACCTTTACAGCGTATGGAGGCAAGAGGGATTCCAAAGGGCCTCCTGCGATGGGTTGATGCATTTTGCTCAGAGCGGACTGCAACCATTATGATCAATGGTCAAAATTCTGAGAGCAGACTGCTACCATAAGAAGGGCTCCCGCAAGGATCTCCTTTGTCGCGATGCCGTCTCTGTTCTTCAATGCAGATGTGGTGCAAACCCACACTGACAGGAATGGTGGAGCCATCGTGTTCGTGGACACCTACACTGCTTGGGTATCTGGACCAATGGCCCAGAGTAACCGGGGAGGGATACAAGCGACAATTGACAAAGCTCACGACTGGAAGAGACGCAGCGGCGTAAAAGTTGAAGCGGAGAAGATGGCCATCATACATTTCACGCGATACACAGGCAGAATAGACTCGGAACCCTTCACCAAGGGCGAGATGGTCGTCCCAAGGGATCAAGTCAAGGTTCTTGGAGTCATTATGGACTTGCGCCTTCACTGCAAGCAAGACATCGCAAAGGCGATAGAGTTGAAACGACTGACGGGGGTGGCTCCTTGTACAACCAGACGGCCTTTTACAGCCATCGTAGCTCCGGTGGTGGACTACGCCTCCAATGTCTGGATGTATGGGTGTAAGACGGTTTCGTCATATGCCATCCATTGAGTGCACAGGGTAGAAGGGCAGGCGATCATAGGATCATTCACAAGCATGACAACATAGATGATATTGGTATCAATACTTTTACTTCAGCATCGACCTTCATTAGAGAGTCGATACAGATCTAATAGAAGGCATATTCGCTCCCACCAATACAGTCTATCACATTTCTTCTTTCTGATACAAGACAAAAGAGTCTTTGATCACCCAACAGGTGTTGGATAATAACAAAAGGTTAAGGGTCGACCAGCATCTCCAACAGAGCCTCAAAGGCCCACAGGTCGCTTATCCTGCACGTGGCATTAGAGACAAGCACCCCATATTTCGAACACAATGGCTGCGCTAGTAAAGTTAGTCGTGACGTGATCAATCATCAGCCCCGCCTCGCGGTTGTCAGTACGGTTGATATAATTGGCCGAGCAGACCCTAGACATCCTAACTAGGAAATATTTAAAAGCGGATAAGTTCACAGGGATGCAAATGTTTGCATCTTGCTTGAGGAATGACGCTACCGGTGAGAGCCTCGGCTTGGTCACCTTGACAGCCCCACCAATCCTTCCACTTGCCTTGAAACACTTCCACTAAGAAAAGGTCGGCAGCGAAAATTCCGTGGAGCGTTCATGCGCGCGAGATTGGAAGTGGTACGTGCATAGCCCTTGCCAGTAAGTGATACCAACTTACTGTGTCAGGGGTCAACAGGCGGAGATTATGTAGCGACAGAGAAATTCTAGGTCTTAAGGTCAAGGCAGCCGATGATACTTAACTTTATGCAGTGGGTCTACGTGGGAGCCTGAGTGACTTTGCAGACAACCAGCGGGCAGTTGGTCCTAAAGTAGTACACCTAAGGCAGTTTCAACAACGGCCAAAGCCTGATGCCTCTGTGACTCCTACATGTTGCCTATTGCACAGAATCGTTAGGCTTTCCTGACAGAAATAATGTATTTTGTGAAAATGAGTGTGTGCTATCAAAGTCAGCCCCTAATCCTGGCTCTTTTACTTCTCTTATCTGGTAGTTCCTTGGCAAAACGAGTTTGGCTGTTCAAAAGTCAATCTCTCCTCTTGATTCACATCACTAATCGCGCAAATCTGCCGATATCACAATCTATCGTGGACACAATTCCAAGGACGAAAGTTTCGAGCTTCGGACAACAAACGGAGAGTTTAGAACCTTGTTACTCTGACCTTCCAGAATTCGTTGCATGTGCAAAGATGTTCTCATCTATACGTCCCAGCTTACCATCAACCAGCGCGGATGCACTGTAGTATTTCACTACATGTTGGCACAAACGCCGTGACTAACTGAAACTCAATCAGTCTATCAGTGCCCATGTGTTAGGAGTGGGGAGGGTCAGCCATACTTCGATAATCAATCTTCAGTTTCCTGCTGATGTGGTTTCCCAAAGAAACGCCAAATCACAGCAGCGATGGCGGTGTAGTTTAACTTGGTCTTCCAGTGAGTACATGAGGATATGGAAGATTGGGAAAGATTGACACTCACGCCGCAAAAGACGTAAAGGAGACTCCCAGCATAGAATAGCGTTTTCTCGTCTATGCTCCATTGGTAGGTTGGATAGATAATCACAATACCGACCAATGATCCCACGCTTTCGGATAGTGCGAAGGACATCAGGACAGGCCCTACCGCAGAGCTCGGGAGACGGTTGGCTGTGAAGCAAAGCAGACTGAGATTTGATGATACGCCAAAAGTATTGATAATAAGGCCTTCATTGTCGTTAATAAGATTGTTCAAGAAGTCTAGAAAAAACGAACCGATGGTAATGGCAAGCGATGAGTCTGATACACTGATCATGATCGCGCCCAACGCCATCAAGGTCACACTACATCTACCAATAGATAAATTGATGTTGCTCGAAAATAACCTCGTATTCGCTTCCATGGAAATCAGGCAGGGTAAGAGGACGCCGAAGATGAACAGGCTTATCTTGTTTCTCAGAAGCCATAAATTGCCGGCCTGGGCTGCCAGGTAAGTTCGCTGATTGGAATTACCACATTAAAAGAGTAGTGTACGCACCTCTGTAGGACTCAAACCGCATCTTTGCTGTGCATATGTTGCAAAAAGGGGCCGAGATGCTTGAGAAATAGCAATGAAGAAACAGATCCAAGGGGTAAACGCCAGGATTTTCTCTCTCGGAGGCGCCTTAAGACCCAGGCATATCTTCAGAAGCCCCACGGGAGATACAACCCCGTCATCTGGATGGCTGCTACCTTCGTGAGAATACCGCCTGCTGGACAACAAGGCATCTGTGACAGAACCAGACTCATCTTGGCTCAGCTCTTGGGTAGCGTAGTTCGTGCTGTTGAGGAACATAGCGATGCCACATGCAGTAAGACACAAAATTCCGGCCACAAGTCCAGACCAGTGAGAACTGCGCCGTGAGAGTCTAGTGACCAGAATGGGACCGAGAACTTGGGCCAGGACAGTAATGAAACCTGTCATATAAGAGTATATCGTTCTAGGAAATGGTTAGTATTTCTTGATGATGCTGTACCTGCATTGCGTTTTAGGGCTGGAGGCGGGTACACCCACTGGTGTTGTCGCGAGCCTGCGTATGAAAACTCCACAATGAATGTTATCAGTTCGCTGAACGACTAGGACGTGCTTAGCTAGGCACACCGCTGCATCCGGGGCTCTGTTGCCGCTAGCTTGCCGCACTGGCTGCCAAGCCTAGCTCTTTCCCCATGTACTCCATCCAGTACATCCACGGCCCCAAAATTTTCAGCTTCTCCACTACGGCCTGTAATGCCTTAGGACCCGCGGATCCGTCTGCCCCGGCGATTGACAGCGTCTAAATGAACGCCCACTTTCGACGCCATTCTTATTGGCGCCCACGGTGCACGCTTGTCGATCGTTAAAAGCGTCGATTCCGGCTGTGAGAAAGGAGATGCCGGCACAACCAACATCACACGAAATAACCGTGTTGATTGGCCTCACTCCCACTCCACTGTTTTCACCAAACTACTGTTATCGACTTCCAAGTGTCGAATCCATATAGCTACCAGCACAACGCGACCATTCACGGCCGATACTTCCTCCGCGCTTTCCTGCTATGTCACCAAGCGACGACGTTCCTCTACCACTACCTCATCCTCGATGTCCTGGCTTCGATCAACCTAGCGCTTTGGCGGAGAGTATGAGGGAAAAGCAGGAACATGCCCATGGTTCTCTTGAAAGCGGTTATGGAAGCATGAATTCATCATATCATGAAGACCGTCCAAGCTATCAGCGAAGAGGCAACAATGGCGATTTTGGTGACCATGATGAGGGCTATGCTAGTTACTCATCAACAGATAGGTATGAGTTGTGACGCACCTTTCATTGGTGCAATTCAGGCTTTCAATTGCAAGAAGCACTTTTTGGATACAAAAACTAACATTGATAATCACAGGTCTCGAGATTCCAATCCCAGTGGTTTTGGCCGTCTCCACAACCGCTTCCAGTTCCAATCCCCTGCCGATATACATGGCGCTGATCTCAAGAAGAAGCTCGATCAAACTAGTCGGCCTTTGGAAAAGTCGCCTCCCCGATCACTTCTCAGCTCATCGTCCAACGAGCTGGTTTCTCGAAGACCCTCTGCAGAAGGTCGATTCCCTCCAGCAATGAGTGTACACGTACAACTACCTATCCATTCACGGGGTGTTCTAGGGTCTCCCGCAAGGTTGACCGACATACCAATTCACTCCGCCATCTCCCCTCGAAGCACACCATTCTATCATGGTGATAGATCGCCAAACGACAGCTCAGATATCGATCGTTCACCTCGAACACGCATAAAGCGGAATAACAGTGACGACGCTACTTCAACAAATAGTTACGAATTTGTGAGAGCAGGGGATATGGAAATGGAGGATGGACAGTCACTCAAGCGACTTCATATCGACGATGCTTATACGCCTGGCAGTCAAAAGAGACGGGCGGCTAGCCCCAATGATGAGCATAAGCTCTCTATGCCTTCAGATGCGTCTCGCCGGCGTGATCTGAGCTCCCGTGGATCTCCACAAGGTCGATACATTTCGCTTTCTCGAGGCGCTACCATGCCTTCGGTCTTAACTCCACGATCCAACTCATACCTATCAATCATGTCAATGTCAATGCACCCTGCTGGTCTTGCGACCGCCAACTCTTTCGGCCGGCGTTCACCTGTGGGCCCATCTCCTGGCGGCATCTCACCTACGTCTTGCAATTCGCCTTACAAAACTCCCGTATCACTCAAACCAAGCCCTCGAACACCCATTTCTGGCCGGGGATCAATTCACTCTAGAACCGTTTCGGGTGCTAGCACACGTAAGATCACAGAGGTGCAGAAGCCCGGAGGCACTACAGTGCAACGCTTCTTTATGTGCGAGTGCTGCCCCAAGAGGCCCAAGAGGTTCGAGACGCTCGAGGAGCTCAAGTAAGTCAGATTTCACGCCCAGCAGCCCTACTTCAAATGAGGCTGCGTGAGATTCTAGGATTTGTCGTATACGTTTCTTTGCTAACCAGCAACTAGCGCTCACGAGGCTGAAAAGCGATACGAATGTTCACTCTGCGGAAACCGTTTCAAGAATAAGAACGAGGCAGAGCGTCACAAAAACTCGCTCCATGTGCGTCGCCATTCGTGGTCATGCTCAGCTCTCTCCGGATACGATCAGGCTTTTCACAATTCGACAACCAGGCCTGGCGAAGCTGATACCTGCGGCTACTGCGGTGATGAGTTTCCGCGATCTGGCCGTGGCCCTGGTACGGTTGCCCTGAGCGGCGATAATCCCCCTCGACACGCGACAGACCAAGACTGGGATGAGCGTATGAGACACCTTCAAGAGGTACACAAATTTAGAGAGTGCAACACGTCCAAGAAGTTCTTTCGAGCGGACCACTTCAGACAGCATGTCAAACACAGCCACGCGGGCACAAGTGGAAACTGGACCACCATGCTCGAGAATGCCTGCATGTTGGAAGAGGACACAAAGACTCGGTAGATGCACCAGGCCAATACTATACTATTCGACAGCTCACTGGGTACTTGAGGGCCATGAGCCCGTTGGAAGAACGCCGCGTTCATCGGTCGAAAGTTACGGAGTTCACGAGGATTATGGGTGTGCCAGTATGAGGACAATTTAAGTCCCGATCCCTCTTGACCAACTGTCTGCCAGACATCCTTGCATGTTTATTTCAGTACGTGGATGGCTACTTTGTCTCTCCTCAGGACTCCTCTCATTTCCCCGTCATTCCCAAAATGTTGTTTATATTGCGCAGTAGTGCTGGGTGAAAGTATATATTTTGTAAAACTTGGTTGTTCATTATTGAGATGAGAGTTCTTCTCAGGTTTATATCTCGAAATGATTTCATCTAGGACTTGAAACTCTAAATCTAGTACTTTCAGACTGTTAGTCTGAATCCTGAAGGGAACGGGGATCCCCGAATTTTCCAACACAAAATGATGCAGGTCTAGCCGCCAGTCTGCTGTGACGAAGAAACTGGCCGAAGTCGACATTTCGTCTGTCGTCGCGTGCATGACAATACAATGATCTTTGCCACTTGTTTTTCTTCTCCCATCTTGAGCAATAATATCACACGCAATCGTAGGCATCACGCCAACCACAGTTTGGCCTAACTAGAGCAACAGTGCATGCTCATAGTCAATGATTGATCACACGATGATCATACCACATTCTTTGCATTCTAAGAGGTGGGTAAGCGTACTAAATCACTTTTATTTTTCAATGGGAACCCCAACAAGCTAAGAACTCGTGGAAGAAACCTGTCGGACTTGAGAGGGAAAGTCGAACAGGTACGATGCCTGCTGTATATAGCTCTGCAGACGACGTTCCTGAATGACGGCGGGTGGGGCTCGTGGCAACCTTATACGGTGGTGGTGAGCTGACTTGGACAATTCAATTTTGAACCTCTGGAAAGTAATTTCGGACTCACAACGTCTTGTCGAGATGGGCGAACGGCCAATCATCTGCGAAAAGGTAAAATTTGTTGTGTCGGTTTTGTTTGTTCCGTAGGACGCGATGGAAAGGGGAAAATGCGACGAGAGGGGAAAAAAAAAAGTTGAACCAAACAGGGATGCAGCAGTCAAATTTTGAGAGCATGGCCCCCGCCACATGGACCAGCGGCCTAAATGCGGAAGCCATAAAATGTGATTTCCCAACATGCTTGGCGGGCCAAATTTCCTCTCCACGGTCAAGTTCAAAAGGGGATCGTCAACCACCGCAACCACAACAGCCAACAGCAACAACTTACGAGTATCATCACTTCCCAGCCTCGTCTTGACAGCCGTGGCATAGCAGCTGCAGGGGGGTTGAAAGCTGACGGGCCTGAACTCACGGACGCTCCATGTTGGTGGGCTTCTTGTTATCGTTCGACTCATTTAGCTCATATTGCATGGGAGGTTAGCGTGACGCGGGTTTGTACCCCTGAATCCCGTCTCAGCCGCTTGTAGCGGGTAGGGCGCGATCTTTAGCCCGCTAGCTTATGCAATGGCTTTAGTATGACACTAAAATAAGCGAGCTTGGGCATGAAAACCTCTGATAGGTTCGTCTCTCAACCGTAAATTCTGTGGAGCGTAAAGAGACAACACCAGGGATAGACAGTGATATACGAATCCATAATCTCATGCACGGAAAGTAAGTAATGGTGAGAGGTATCCTCCAACGTTTACAAAATACACAACAGCTTGGGAAGAGGGGTGTCACGCGAACCACGTTTATCAGCTACATCGATACCTAGTGGGGTGCACAATCCGCGGAGTGACTATTGTTAGCATGACGGCATGACACTTGTCATGGTCGCTCTAACGGCTGGGAAATGAAGCATCGAACGCATGCGGCTTGTCCACATCATGGCAGACATCGGTATGAGCTATCCTCTTGCGTGAAAGAACCTTGTAAAAAGTCTTCATTAGTGTCTCTTGAGGAAGCCTGCATATGCCACTATCAGAACAAGCATGTTTATATGTCAAGGATCAATAAGAAGGTGCGATTGGGTAGTTTACGCTTTGACTGAGATCGTTTGTTTAATGGCTAACCAATTTGAGTAACTATCTTGTCCCTGCTGGCTCTGGCTGACAGTATGTCGACATTAAGAGAGCAAGGCTTTGAGGTCTTGCCTTCAACCACCAGGAACGGCCGGACACTCAGTCCGGAACAGGCGGCTAATAGGCGGACGGGTACCCGTCCTTTTAAAATGGGACGGGTCCCGTCCCAATTGCCATATTCAGTCTAGCCCTCTCCGCTATCGGATTGCCTCCCGCTGTGCAATTCCACTATCTCGAGTGGTTTTACTTGAAGTCCCATTAACCTGCTATGTTTTTTTCAAAGCAAGTCGATGACTTTGATTTGAACAGCCTTGATGTATTCAAGTGATACATCCACTCTAAACTCTACTAGAACTAGGGCTGAACTACAATACAACTTTCTTCCTGTTCCGCGGCAGAATACAAGGCTTCTTGTTCATCGATATCCCGCTGAGCCATCTCCCAAAGCTCGCCCATGCCTCTTCTGCTTGCAAACAGTCGTCCGTTCTCGGTCTCCTCAGCTACTCGTGCTTCGATGCGATCAGTCTCTGCTTTGTCCCAGTCTAAGTAAGCCATCATCTCTTCTTTAGTCCACTCTCTCAGACCCGTCGAGGTTTTGCAGCACCTCCCCATCTGCTTATAATCAAGGCACCAGCTGTAGCTTGCTTTTGGGTATCCTAAAGGCAAGCCCATTGCTTTTCGATACTGGCGATTACCAAGCCAGGTTCCCGGGGGTTGAGCCTTATACCAGTCCTCTCTTGACTTGACGTATCTCCGGTGGATGGCTCGTGGATCATCGTACCTCAGACGCGTAGTTGAATCTGGAACTGGATCTTGCAACGGTAAGAGTGATGATACTGGCAGTCCGATAGCGGAGAAACCTCTACCAAATATGGAAACTGGGACGGGACCCGTCCAATTTTAGAAGGACGGGTACCCGTCCGCCTATTGACCGCCTCCGGAACAGGGTGATCAAAAATAGCTAGTTGTGGGACCCATTTTTCCATTTGTAGCCATTCACAACGAGTCAACAGTGTCTTTCTCGCCGGTAAAAAACGTCGCGTATCTCAGAATCCCGATAGGCAACCACACTAGTGTTACAACAACGCTTGGGAAGCCATCCGAGAGGCTCAGGGCCAAGACTCTTCATCAGGGTTAGGGGCTCCATGTACATCTTTTCGAAGGGCGGCACGCTGATCCCTGGACTGTGACAAGGCAAATCAATCCATAAAGCCAGCACGCGCATGTCATATCCTGCTCTCAACTTCCTCACGAATGGTGTTCATAATTCAGTACCGCCTCAGCTACCGGAGCCTGAATAGACCCGGCTGTCTCTCATACCCTAATTCACAGCCGTGTCTAACCGTCAACTTGTCATTCCTTCAGCGAAATTAGACAACATCTTCTGCATCGAATCTTCAACTCTTCACCAGCCAGCGTTTGAATTTATTATGCTGTGGCAAGTGAACGCCTTGCCAGCAACTATTTCTGCCTGCATGGTTGTTACATCAATTGCCTAGAATGCACGTTGCAGTTTTAACAAATTATCATGGAACTTATGGAATTGGTGGAGAACGAGGCTTCTGCTCGTCCCTTTCAGTGTGACTGGCAATCGTGCACAAAGGTTTGTCAAAAGAACACATGACCGTGGGGCCCCGTTAACTCGTGTTGCAGAGCTTTAATCGAAAGTCCGATCTACAGAGGCACTATCGTATACATACTAACGAAAGACCATACGCTTGCTCTATCCCTGGTTGCGGGAGGAAGTTCAACCGGCCAGACACCCAGGCCAAACATATGCTAACACACACCGGAGAGAAGCCTCATCAATGCCGGCATATCGGTTGTGGGAAACATTTCACTGATGTAAATTTAAGGCAAACCGAGGACTCGAATGGGACTAACAGATTTCACAGGCATCGACTCTGGCTCGGCATCGACGGAAATTACACCAACAATCAATAAACCCTGACGGCAGCAACGACTGTTCTTCGAACTCTGACGGCGACGGGTCTCCCTCCACTCCCCAGCTCCTCATGAACCGAGTTGCCTCAAACGGGCCCTTGCATCGTGCCTCGCCTTACTCTGATTTTGAATCCCAAGTTCATGGTCACCACATACCCCAACATTGTGACAACCGGCAGGGGATTCCCGCCAGTGTCCCTCACGAGTACCATGGTACTCCCGTGCCCGAGCTATATACACCCGTTCAGCTTGTCCATCGAGCAGCAACCATGACACAGGTATACTATGTCGCCGAGGCAGAAAACCCAGGTGTTGCTACTATGACGAACACTGTGCCGCCTCATTATCAACTATCACAGCAAGGGGAACGACCTTCCATGGAACTTTCTGTATACAGCCCCAGCAATTGCGACGTCGATTCAAGCAGCCCAAGCACCTTTTCTACTACTTCAGTCCCCACTCCTATGATTCCTGAGTGCTTTTACGCACATCAACCTGGAAGCCAGCCAGCATACATAGCAGCCGGGTTGCAACCAGCAATGATCGAATACCAGCAACCTATTCAACGTCATATGGCGCAGCCTCATCCGTCTTTGGTTTCTCAATCGCGGCATGTTCCAACCACGAGCGGACAAAACCCTCTACCACGAGTCCAAAAACAAGAGCAACGGTCACATTATGACCCGCCGATCAAAGTTACAATTATGGGGCAGCTACCAGCATACGGAACGGCAGTTTATGACTACGGGCCGAAATATGAGTATGAAGATCCTTCGTTACAACTACTCAGCGGCAGACTGGCAAGCATGTGATGCTTGCATTTGGGAATCACGCTATGTTTTACGAAAGCCATGTTCATCATGTTAGCCATTACCCCCTTTTGCCTCGTAACCTTGCGATGATACCAAAGCTGGACCACGCGACGATATCTGCAGTATCTCCAGGCATTTCTCTAGAACACAGGAAGGATGTCACCCGCGGTCCATTGGGCGTTTCTGTCTTCCTTCCTGCTTTTGGTGGAATTTTGGGAGAAGTTTGCCTTTTACCGCCATCATTGCCAGCTTAGCATACATGACATTGGATTCCTGATATTACAGCACCCCACATCATCCCTTGATAGCTTGGATCTTTTAATGGCTTCTCGTACTTCTGAGATTCTTTCTCTTCTTATTGACATTTAATATTTTTTATTTCATTCCCACCCCAAGCACCAAACAGCACCTATACCTTAGGAGAGCAATGTTTCGGGGGTGGATTGAACAGGTAATAACTGGGGATGGTAAATGGTAAATTTTGGAATAATTTGTTTGCCCTCGACTTTCCGAGATCATAGTTCCTATACCGAAACAAAGGATGCTACTACTTCTTTATTATACTGCGAAACTTCGTCTTGCATGGCCATACCAGGCAGGCAGTTCCATATCCTCCCATGCTTCCCAATTGCCATTTGGGGAGCTGCTTGATTCCAGCTTCGAAGTCTAGCGCAGGCGCCGCCTCAACATCTGCTTTGTAGGTCTAGAATGAGGTATCCCAAGCCCTTCGGGAACTTTTTTTGTCACGCATGAGCTAGTAATCTCCAGGTTTCAGTCTCGTTCTTGGTGGAAGCTCGTGATGGCGTTGTCCTTGAAAGAAATCTTTGATACGGTGGGATCTGCAGAATGTTAGATTCGACAACAGCAAGAAAAGCCCCATAGTTTTACCAGATTTGCTGAGGAGTAGACAACTGAGTAACTTGCAAGTTGCCTGAACAGTTGGATCATGCAGAAGCTGATGCCATTTTGACTATGCCAAAAACGAAGCTCGGCGCTGATGATCGGGAGCTAGTGCGGGCGACGAGCATCCATGCCCAACTCAACGATCTGGAGGACAGCGAAATTACCGCTGCAGCGCATGTGACTGTCTATCACCGGTACATAAAGCTCGTTTTCGGATGCATGAAGGTCTGAACAGAGAATTAGAAAATAAACTTTCTAGATAGAATAGAAGTCGCCTGTTTCTGGAGGCCAAAGCAGACGCTTAAGTTTGCTACACAGGGGGTAAAGGTTAAAGGTGACAATTACTCAGAAAAGGCGTCTTAGCTTGAAAGTAAGAGCAAGGCGCTTCCATTCGCCCAACAGACCGGAGATTCACAATTCTGACTTAGCATGAAATCCTCACGCGAGTTCGCCGACACCATCTCAGTCCAGAATTAAGTGGATTGGGCTCGACTTGGGCGTATCTGATTATATATTAATCACGTTGATTTACAGACTGCATACAGCAGTCATGGCGCAGTCTAATATTACTACAATTGTGTAGGAGGGAAAAGTACCAAACCAGTCTCCTGTTCGCTAATAATTTGGTGTCATGCGTTACCAAGTCTACAAAAACCAGAAATTGTGTCCTTCCAATATTCATGCCGTAGTCCTGTGAACCAGCACCTCTCTAGCTTGTCAAATAAAACAACAGAATGTGAATCTCGTTTCTCCATGAGTGACATATTGGAAGAGACTAGGAAGGAACGAACTTTGAATGGTAGTCTAAGTTTTCACTACAATCGCGTCTGTAATTGGACACCAATTTGAGTAGTGAATGCATTTCTGTAGAGCTTTGGGCTACAGTAACTCGACATTGAGGTAGCAAGGCTTAATAGCATTGCATTCGCCCAACAGAAAGAAAATCGTAGGATACGAATGATACGTTCTGACGTCACAGCATTTTAGGCTGGAATGAACGATGTTTTCTGGCTGGAAAGTATGGCAATACATCTGCGATTGTTGCAGGGCGAATTACCTTCATAAAGAAGGCGGAGGTCCCACTCGTCATCGAACTACTCATATTTCGACATAGAAACGAAAATAAGCCCTGGACCACGCTCACTACGAGGTAAGGCCCGCAATAAGCTTCAGCTTTTGGCCAAACTCAACCCTGGATATCAATGCTCTGATACAGGGGCCAATTACAGAAGGCTTAGTCATAGTTACCGGGCTAGCTTACGGTGCCTTTAGTGGGCAGTTGCTTGCCATCGGTACTTCGATCAATCAACAACACTCGTACCGCAACGTAACCACTTTTGATTCATGGCGATGAGACTGGAACTCTGCCAATATCCTTTGACGTAAAACGTATCATCTTTCAGTTGTGCAAAAGAACAAACAGAAACCTCCTTCAAAAGAAATCACGGGCTCTCGGGAGCGCAAACAGGCGACGCGTCGCTGAGAACACACTGCGGCGAAAACATCTCCACCAAAACACCATCGCTGGGACCGCGGGACCGAATCTCAGAGCAACCTCGACGCTGCAGTGTCAACAACCTGAGCCAATACAGTTATCAAACTTCCTGTGCTGCGGTACAGAAGGCTCCAGGGACTGCGCGACCTGAGAACCAGCTGAGCTGAAGCACCTCTGAAGACCAAAGCATCGACTACGAACTACTACGAACAAAGGCATGGACAGATCGCTGGCGACGCAGCACTGGAAATGAACCACCGAGAGAAACCGAAAGCTGCAGTTGACTGAGCGAGGGGAACGCTTGGACACGACGCGCTGAGAGCAGCTGGACGAGGCTGGCAGCCTTATGAAACTTGAGGCGAGGAGCAGAGTTTTTGGAGTTTTCGGCCGAGGGGAAGGGAAGGCGCGACAACAATAATAAATGAGGGCAGCTGAGCAAGAAATTGCACATTGTGCACATCGCGCGAAGGAGCCGACGAGGGGGGGTGTGGGTCAGCGACACTTAACGTGGTGTATGGAAAGGCAACTTCTGCCAGATTTCGGAGGCGAGCAGGAAGTTGCACCCGGGGGAGGGGGGGGGGGGGGGGGGGGGGCACATGAATACGAGGATCAAAGCAACACCGCTCGATAAACTCTGAACCTTCATCCTTCATCATCACTCACCATCCTACGAACCTTGAACTACGCTCGCTCGTCACTTTTAACCAACATTTCATCGAATTACATGGCTCTCATGCCATGAGCAGAGTTCCATTTGGGACACCGCTCACAATCGTTCTCTTCACACTGAGGTCACGCCTATGCAAGCAAAGACCTCCTCATTCACTACACCAAGATCCGCCAGCCATGAAGTTCCATCCGCAGAATCCTCACCATACGTTGAAGAACCCCCAGCCGTTCTGTCAGACCATTTGGAGACCTTCAACACTGTTTTGTTGACGTCGCGCTCATCATCTTCATCTGACTCTGCGGAGATCACTGAGAAGCAAACTGAGTAGTGTATTTCCTCGACGGAGACATCTCTGGACACAATGAGTATGACCATGAGGTGAGATGTTCTTCTCGGGGAAGCTGGAAGATGCAAATCGAGAATCTACATCACGTACGTGAGGAAAGTGGTTGAGCTTGAGAATCCGGATTTGGAACTCCCAGGGCAGGCCGAACTCCAAAACACCTTTCTGTAACAAACCTTCCACAGGTATTTGAGGGACACACGCTTCAGTGGTTTGAAGAAGAGAGGCCCGGAGACAAGACCTTCGAAGAGATCACCCCCCTATTTGAGGGCAAGTTCAGCAAACCCAACACAGCAGAGGATGACGCTCTAGTAGCTCAGGCTCATCAACTCGCCCGAAACAAAGATGAGTTACTGAAAACTTTTATAGAGTGCACCGGTAAAATCTACCACCGAATGCCATCAAACTTTCGGCAAACTTTGCTAACAGGTTTCGTTCTCCGCATGAACGACGACGGCAGGGACAAGCGCCTGCAAGAAAGAGTCCAGGACAAGCTCTACACAAGGGCCAAGTGGGAAAACAGCTTCGCAGATCCAACTCTTACTTTCGACGACGTGCGAAATGTCATCTGGAATGGCCGAGGAGCAACATCGGAACTTCTGAAGGCTTTCGGGAACGAAGACAGCAGGACAGAGCGGCGGGACATGACGATGCTACCGATCGACTCGAATCAGGAGATGGCGCGGCTCACATCAAAACTGGCCAAAACAATGCCGCCAGCAGCGGGAAATGGTAATCGCTACTTCAGCAACGATAATCGAAACACCATATACGCGAAATCAGACCCAAAGTTAAACTGGAGTTGGCGGCTCCGACAATGACGCCGGACAAGGCTCCAGCCGAGTTCCACAGACGATACAAACACGCGAGCCTAACTACGACTGGTGCTTCCGCTGCGGGCGATGAGCCACCGTTCCTGGGGATGCCCAAAAGAGAAGGATGAGGAAGTACAACGAGACAATGCCAGACACTTTAACCGGAACAAGGAAAGATTGTACGCCGAGAGAACAGCGCAGCTGAACGGACGAGCACCGATGGAAACGGCAAAGACCACTATGATGGAACAGGTGATGCCTCGACCACCGGCCGGCTTTCGACTGACTCCCTCTGAGCAACTTGCTCTGAACACAATGCTGCGCTACGATGGGAGGGGCTTCACGCGTGTAGAGGCCGACTACTCCAAGCCTTGGTTGCCGGGTGAGAGCCGACCTGAAGCGACGCCTGGCGAGGATTACTCAAGGCCCTGGTTTCCAGGCGAGTAACGCCCCATGGTTGGCAGCTCTGGCTGGGAGGCATTGGCTCGCGTTCACCCTGCAGTAAACTCAACCTTCCGACAGACGATTCCGACAGACGTCAGCGACTCCCGCAGACCAACTGATGGTAAACGCGGCCGCGCGTGCGACAAACAAGAATGAGCCGAAGGGCAAGAAGAATACAGCGTCCGTGGACAGCGATCGACTCAAAGTTCTAGCCATTAAAGCTTTACGACAAGCAGAGGAGATGACTGATCACACCACCGAGGAACACCCGCCGACGCTCTGGAGCTGAGGGCCATTGTGTTGAGGGAGGAGGAGCAGCCTCTACCTCCGGGCCCTCGATACATAGACGTGGAGATGGCACAAAACATTTCAGAAGAAGAATTCGAGAGGCTGCTACTGCACTTATAACCTCACCTGGGAAGATTCAACTTGCAGAACGGAGCTGGGAAGGCAGTTCTCACCACGGAGAAAATATCAAGGCATATCTTGGAGAAGATCAGAGAAGATCGGAGTAACTGATGAGTGTCAAGTGCCCGAGTTCGAGATTGGACAACAGTTGAAAGAGCAAACAATCACCATCAGCGAGTTACAGTTGCTACAGATCGCTCCGTCCATCCGCCAACAGTTATCGAGACTCATGCAATGCCGACGAAGAGCGAAAACAACCAAGACCAAAGAAGCACCGGTGAACATGCTAGCACTCTTCAGAGAACTACTGGATCTTATTGGCTTCAAAGGGCACCAGCCTTGAGTGATATCTCACCATCACCCAAACAGTTCCAGGCAATCAACAACCACCACAAGGACGAGAGTGAGGGACCGCAAGGCCTGGCAGAGCTAGAAGAAGAGGCACTCATCTATTTAGATGATGAAACTGGGGCTAAAGCTGAGATAGAGGTCATTCTGGCTGAACTATGACGCCATTGAACAGGCGACAGACGCGTATCATCTTTCGGGAAACGAGGAGCCACCATCCGTGAAGCTGTGAGGATGCAGTGGCCAGAATCGAAACAGGAACCTAGGGATTCAACTCATACAGGGGAATCCATAAGCAGACAGTCAAGTATCATGCCAAGAAAACCTGGAACCTTGCTTTGTTTATCTTCCCATGCGAGTGAAAATTTTGTGATGCATTGAGAGAACCATGTTTTGGGCGCAATGCGCCACCAGAGTGCAGCGTCAGACGAGATCGCTAAACTACCCCGCTATCAGGCCTAAGTTCCAGCGGAAGAACCTTCCTCCAACAACATCACGAAAACATCATTCGGCCGCGCTGGCTTGGCGCGCACGACAATCGCCGCAAACGTTGCTGATCAAACACATTTCGACTTTCACTATCCAAGATTTTCTTTGCCTTTACGCATAAGCACAGAGCTTGAACCTCTTCCACCGATCCTGGAGCGCGCGGAGGCTGAGCGAACACCAGGCAAGATAAAGAGCGACTCCTCAGAGCCACAACACCAGCAAATCAAAACCTGTTCGCCATCACCGAAGCTGCCGCGGGCCGCAGGAGTTGAATCACCTCACTCCAAAGAGCGAAACCCAAAGTAAACCACCGACTGACGGGACTCCTCCCAAATTGCGGAATCATCAACGCGAGAGAGGAGAGTGACAACCGAACCGAAACTGCGCGACGAGTCGGGCTCATGGGTCGAGCATCGCAAACAAACTCGACGCCAGCTTCAAAATCGATACTGGAACACTCCAGAAGTAGAGGGGGAACGCTGCGGAAGGGCGGCATGGTTGATGGTGGCGACGGCTAGCAGAGGAGGGGAGGCACCACAGCGAACCCTAGAGTTTGAAGACGGCGAACTGAAGTATACCAGCTGGGATAGCCTGTACATACAGAGGGCAGAATCGGACGCTTGCTAGCTTGATTGCGAAATCCGAAATCCGCCATCTTCAAGGTCTTGAGAATATACAGCAGACGCGACATCTTGGCAGCCAAAGAGTTCCCCCCCTCTAATGGAACGCAACTGACTGATCGATCGATGGTCATAAGCCAGGGGACCGAACACGCATTGTATTCCGAAACCAGACAACCAGCGGCCAGATCATGTGCTACAACTGAGAATGGTCCATGATTACTGGCGCCTTAATAAGATAACAAAGAAACCAGCGTGCCCAGCCACAACTTGGAAGTAGACTTGGATTCCATATACTGTGGTCAACCACGAGTATTATCTCAATTAGATGCCTCACACAGACTATGGGGCATACCAATTTAACCTTCAGATCGTGAAAAGACCAGGTTTCTCACACCGAATGGGCTCTATTACTACAACAACAACACACCAATGGGACTCAAAGGTTCATCAGCCTCCAGTGCCAGGTTTGGAGATCTGGCTTTTGGCCATCTATTGTTTCAGGACGGCTCTGACTCCCGTCGTTTCACGAATACCTGAAAGAACCCGCTACGACGTTCTTTCTATACGTTGACAATCACCACACAGTCTCCGAGACATTCGAAGACCACTTAGAGCTTACGTTGAAGTACTACCTACCGCGAATCACTTGGGCGCCAATCAGTTTGAATGACAAGACAAGCATGTGCATATCTAGCATGGAAAGTTTATATCGGGGACAACAGACCCCATTCAGCGTATAAAAGAAAGCTTCTTTGAGTTCCGCAATCAAGACAAGGTCCTGGAAACCATCAGTCCTGAGGCGGGAAACAAAACGCGACACACCAGTGCGGAAAGCAACGCCGCGGCAGCACTTGAGAGCATTTGCGACAGTATTCAGGATAACGTAAATTCGGGAGCAGACTCCACAAAACAGTTCCACCTCGCGACCGACGCCTCAGAGAACGGAACACGCGGAGTTCTCCAGCTAGATGATACCCCAGCAGGTGAGGATAGCACCTCGAAGGATTTCAAGAACGCAGGAGTTATCATGTGGATATTGGGGCGCTTCAACGATGCAGACCTCCAATACATGATGCCGGAAAGGGAAATGCTTGCAGTCGTGCGAGGATGGCAAGAAAGCCACTGGATGATCAAACACGCCTCGCACCCGGTGAAAGTTTATACGGATCACAAGGGAATGACCGACTCTATGGCAAACAGAGGTCACTTTCACGGCAAGGTTAGCCGCTGGATCGAAGTCGTGGGGGAGTGGGAATTCGAATACAGGTACCGTTCGTGTAGGAGCAAGGTGATGCGCCTGGCGGACGGAATATCACGGCTACCTGAGGCGCTGAAGGAAGACGCCAAGCCTATTTGAACTGAAGATGGGCATCGGACGAACCTTGGGCGTTACATCTCTAACAGAACTTTCGGCAAGCGTCATTTTGCCGAGAAGCAGAGCGCCTGGAAAATATTTGATCACCGACACGTGAAAAGGAAACATTGGACATTGGCAACATGAGGCCTGGTACTCCGAAACCGTTTCTACCCTGCTCGAGGGTCTGAGCAGTTTGGAAGAGGGGCGATGGCGGCTGATGAAGTGATGCATGCTCAGATACAGAATCGTCGACAGGGAACCGCACTATCTGGAGAGCGAAGAATCTCTGGCACTCTGCGTGGCTGAGAAAGACGTGCCGCTCATCCTGCAGAAGGCGCACGACAAATGTGGACACTTCGCAATGGCTATCACGAACGATAGACTGAGAAGAAGACAATGGTGACCGAGTCGAGCCAGCGACATAGAGAACTATTGCAGAACATGCATGATGTGTCAGCAGACAGCATCGTGTGTTCTGGCATCACTGTCAGGGAGCATCACCAAGCTGGAGCCCTGGGGCATGGTGGGAATGGATTTACCTCGCCCCGATCAAGCCATCGTCAGTCGAAGGGCAGCAACAGAGCCTGCTGTGTTCGAATGGTCGAGAACGATCTACTGCGATAATGGTTCGCCCTTTGTGAACATGAAGCTGAGGATGGCGGCAGATAGGCAGGGGATAAAGATGAAACTAGACCCCGACCTCTCATCGTTCCTGTATTGGTTTGCCAGAACGTGTCGTCCGCCTGGTAAGGAAACAAATCCAAAGGTGGGCAGCGGAAAGGGAGGGACTCTCGTTAGGTCGCTGACACCAGGTAGTACCCGCGGTCATGATCAACCTCAACAGCAGATACATCGAGAGCATTGGTGTATTCCTGGCCACGGCGATGTTGGGATGGCTGTCGTTCGCTAAACATTCTGACATCTTGGATCCTCTGCCCGATGAGGAGAATACCTCGACTCGACATTATTAGAGGTCCAAGGACTTGATTCATCTAATCAAGGATGCTCTCCCACACATTGGAGTTACTGCTGCATTGTAATCAGTAAAGGAGAGATGACAACTCTGACGTATGCATGCAGCTAGCTGCGGCGCAAGCTGCCTCATTGATACTCACATTGTCCTCAACGTCCTGGAAACCATCCCTGGCGCTTTTGACCAGTCTGATATGTGGAAGAAGTGAGACTGACCCATCTTGACATTGAGAAAGCTCAGGCAGGGCCCCTTCATGTGAGCTAGGGCCACCAGTGTGCCTTGGTCGTCTTCTATCGAATCGCGGATCCATGCTGACACCGCCTTGCCCCTGCCCGATAAATTCTGTATAAAGGATTGACAATTAGTTCTTGTGAAGCCTTCCAATTTTTCTACTTTTATCACGCCCTCAATTCATGCTTCATACTTTCTTGACCTTCGTCTTTGGCCCTATCCACGCAATACTTACACTTCGCCACGAAGTAACACCAAAGTTGAAGCTTAACTTGTCACTTCTGTCTGCGATACCATTACACAACTGCCTTACGCATACATCTGCGCATACGCCTATGATCAGTATGAACTCAAACGACTTTACTGAGAACGAATCCGTTCTGGGCTCGGGCGAGATACGGTCAACCCCAACGACCCAGTGCAAGCTTTGTGCTATGCACAACTGCAATGCACAGAGTTACTCAACAATATCATATTGGGACCCGCCTTCTGTCTCATTCCAGCAAATTCCTAGTGAGGCGATATCACGTCCCGGATCTATGGACCAAGACCTTTACCCTCCTACGACGACGAACGACTGTAGGTAAATGCAAGCCAAATGCTATAACTAAGCTAATTTCAATCAGCGTCATGGATGGAAAATCCAGTTGAAGTGCAATTCAACCTTCAGGGCGAGGGCTTCAATATGGCTACTAATGAAGCCATTCCCATGCTTGATCTCAAGCAAGGTACGCTCATCTATGAAGACCAGATGGCTATAGATGATGGTTCAAAGCTGTATTGCACGTCTGGTTCCTCCTCTTTCACTCCCACCTCTAGCCCTTACTACGATGGCTCCTCTCCAGCGGCCTCTGGGGCATGCTACTTCAGCCCTAGCTACTCACCCTCAGATAACCGTACTGCCATGATGTTTTCCGCTGAGAGTTCGAGTGTTGCCTCGGGACCAATGACACTTCTGCCGAGAACAGACCTTTTAATGAGTCAGAGTCGCAACAACTGCGCCTCTCCTTCTCGAAATCACAATCATCGATATGCTCCTTACAGGTTAGAGGGCTCAAGACTCGAACAATGCTCTCAAGTCACTTCCAACACCTCAGCAAGCCGCAAGCCTGTCCAGCATGGCCACCAAGCTCGCCCAGATGACAACAACAGCCACCAGAATTTTAACTCCCATCATTCTTTCCCCGCTAATGGTGCCACTCCTCTGTCCTCCAACTACTTCAACCTTCATGCCATGCAGGAAGCACCCCTAATTCTTTCCAGCATTCCCGTCTATCATAGAGGCAACATGTTAATTCCGACCCAGCTTTCATCCCTAACGGCCCAGCAGCACCCTTGGCAAACCGATGTAAACAATTTTGCCCCGCCCCAGCCGCTTCTGTCTCACGGCCTCTCCAGAATACTCCAGAGCAATGGAGACACCGCTTGTCTCAGCGGACACTACATCGACCTTTCTGGCCCTCCTGAGCTGTACGCTGCACTCCGTGAGGAGCAGATTCCTCCACCCCCTGAAGACATGAACCCCGAGGATCCCGACATGATTCCCTGCGAGCAGGAATTGAGTTTTGAAGGCGATCTTTACACCCCTAGATGGGTTCGAGGTCATGGCAACAAGCGGGAGGGCTGGTGTGGAATCTGCAAGCCTGGGCGATGGCTTGTGCTGAAGAGCTCGGCTTTCTGGTATGACAGGTCGTTCTCTCATGGTATCAGTGCCGCCACCGGAAGCTCATTCCAGGAACCTCAGCAGAAGCGGCGTATGAATGGAAACCCTGATGTTTGGGAAGGACTTTGTGGTAGCTGTGAACAGTGGATTGCACTTGTTAGCAGCAAGAAGAAGGGAACCACCTGGTTTAGACATGCTTATAAGGTAAGTCTGACCAATCATTTAAAAGGTGCTTTGACTAACAGCATCCAGTGTCACACGCACCTTAAGGTGAAAGGCACATTTAAACGTCGCCGTGAAGGGGGAAGCGCCAGGGGTTTTGGCCAAGCCCCAAGGCTGAACACAACATCAGCGACCCATGGCAATGATTGGAAGATAGACCGAATCAAGCCAGTGTTACCCGAGAACGCGACTGGTTTCCCCCCGTGCGTGCCCTAGTTCCTAGTCCTGACGTCAGACTGGCAATTTCTACGCTTTCTGTATCATTCTTCTTTTGCTGCGCAAGGCAGAGCCTTGGTTTGAGAACCGTTATTTAGTCTAAGGTGTCTTCATTCGTTGGATCGCCATTCGGGTATATTATGGATCATGCTGTGCAATCTAGGGAGGGAGGCAATGTGGGTCATGTCAATTAGCCTCAGCCCGTCCCTGAGACATATCAGTCAAATAATGTTTGAAGTGTGAGAGCTTCATCTTTAGAGTAAACCCGAACACCCACAATACACACAGCACTCCAAGGACTCGGTGTTTCGTCCTCACTTGAGTTATCACTGTCTGTGCTCTCTCCTACTAGAGCTTTCCTCACATCATGCTCACACCTAGTGTTCCTCCGAGGCCCATCCCTCGACTCTTTCTCCAGAGAATGCGTGGCATCGTCAGTATTGTACAGCTCTTCCCATTCACTAATCGGGGAATCCGATGAATCGCCTGCCGAATCCCGAAAAGAAGAACCAAGTAAATGCTCATCGTCTCGTGAAGACATCGTCGCTGACACAGGCTTTGCCGACGACCCTTCTTCTTCCACAAGCCGCTCGTGGCAAGAGCAAGACCGGATCACCTTCCCGTCTTCTGCATGACGCTGGACGATGATCTCCTGTTGAGCAGCGCCCTTTTCAACGTCACCTGGTAAAGTGCAACCTCTTGTCCCTTCGACATCAGCATTGGTGTTCCTTGTCAATGGCCCTGCACCCGTCTGCGTCGAAGTCAAGGGCTCCTTATTTGAAGCGCTATCTATTTCTTTGTGAGCTTTGCAACGAGTTCGTTGTTTGTTCTTGTTCTTCTGTTTCTGCTTTTTGGTAAGGACTCGTTTGATGTGGCGTTCCTCCCATCGTCGGCGGCGCTCCTCCCGACGGCACTTCGATGCTCTCTCTCGATCCTTGATCTTATCTAAGCGGCTGGCTTCGCTAATATAAGCTTCGGCCTTCTTGTGGGCCAAGTCGTAAGCAAAGCCAACCTGCGCCAGCTTGACGTTCTCCGTCCTGGCTCTGCACTCCTGCTTGATGACGTCCTCCACTGACTCCAATGATGTGTCTCTTTCCGCATCTACTCGCGTGCATATGGTGTAGGTACCGGGTATCAACTTGGGCAGCTCTACAGAAGCTGATCGTGTCATCAAAGAGTTGTCATGAGACTGCGCTACACACCGACGAACCCCTGAGTCGGCGTCATGGTAAATGCGAAAACTAAGACGGAAGGCGTATTGGCCGTGGAGACCATTGAAATACCGTCTGTCAAGCTGTGAAACTGCAACGACAACTGGAGACTCCTTTGTCAGGATGATACGGAATCGGTCTTGGTGGCATGCCTTCCAGGGCACGTTAATGCTGATCCAACTCTGGCTGCACCTCCAATCTACTTCTCTGAAGAGCCTTGTGCGGTCCAGGTGCGAGTATTTCCGCAGAAAGTCTTCAAAAGAGATCCAAAAGACAGAGTCGCCACCAAAGCGATGCCCGAGTTCTTGCTGGACTTCTGCTGTCCACTCTTTTGAGCCATCACTCCAGGCACCTTCCCAGATGCCCTTACGGGCATGAGCCCACGGATTGCGGATCTTCAGCAACCGCTTGCCTGATTTGAGTGTGTGGGCTGCCACGACAATGTAGGCATGGCCCTCTGAGATGCCGTCACGTTCGCCGTAGCCGCCATCCAGTATCCCGGTCGAGGCGCCAAACAGAAACTCCTGGTTGACCTTGGATAATTCGTCAACCCAGAAGAGATCGGGATAAAGAATATCTGAAGTAAATAGCTGAGTGGTCACTCCACCAGAAAGATCTTCCAATCCCTCACCAACCCAGCCACATGCTAATGCCGCATAATCGCCATGAGCCTTTGCATAAGCTTTCTCAATGAGAGGAACCCAGGTTTCGTTCTGATCTCTGCACTGGGCAAAGAAAAGGGCCTTGGAACCGGTCTGATACGTTCTCTTGTACTCGCTTTCCGCGTCGACTCGATCGGTTTGTTGCAGAAGTGCTCGCTGCAAACTCGGAGAGTCCCAACAGGGTGATTGAAGGTAGAGCGTATCATCGATGATGGTATACGTCCACGCTCCGTCTCGGTAGAAGACGAAGCCATAGACACCGACTTCTACTCCAGATATCAGTGCCTTATGAGACTGCAACACGGGATGAAATGAAATATACCTGTGTCATGCGCCGCACATGTTTGAGTGAGCCCATATTCGAGGTTCGCAAGAGCGGTCAAGCCTGCGACAAACCAGCAGTTGTCGAGCTTGCCCTGCTTCACATCTCCGCCATCTACATTCTTCATGAACGTAGGTAGTGAAAAGATCTCATGTACTCTTTTGACGGCACCGGGCGCATTTGGCTCCGTGTCGAGGCAAGTTGTCTCACCCAGATCAAACATTGTCTGTCGAAGCCCATTCAGACAGTGACCTTGATCCGCAAAATCAAATACCTGAGCTATAGAGTTAACCACCAAGAACCAATTCGGCGTCCGAAGGTCACTATGAGTACTCACGAGATCCCAGTCACGGTCCCTGTATCTCATATTCACCCGTTTACACTCTTTGATGATCTCGTTCACTTTTCGCTGGCACTCTGTCACCGCTCGGAGACGTCCTTCAGTAAGCAACTCGTTACCATCATTGCCGTTTGAAGAAGCTTTTGCTGACTTATCCTGTGGCAGGATTGCCAGGGCATGTTGAGGGCGAGGGCTCGAGAAGCATCTCCAAATATTGTTGATCGATGTCTGCGGCGACAACAGCGGTTTCTTGTTTTTTCTCTTTCTTATTTTTAAATTAGCCAAACCGCTTCGCGAAGAGCTTTCTGAGTCAGATGAGGTAGAATCTGTCATGTATCGTGGATGACACGCAGGAGAAGCAAGGGATGACAAGTTGGGGGTTTATAAACCAATTCTAACAGCTCGGTTGAGCAATAGTGGTTGATAACGGACTCTCTGGAAGGCCAGAATGAGATATTTCCCTCAGAGTCTTCGCTGGCAAGCCTCATTCATCTTTACGTCCAATCTAGCGCGCCTCAACGTGAGCTCCAAGATCCAGAAACGGACTCTTTCAGACTTGGTTGACCGAGACAGGAACTACAGGCAATGGACATTCTCACGGAGCCAAGCATGGAATATCGACATTCCACCGTCATGTCAACTCCCGAGTCTAGTTGCCATCCAGTATGTCGAATCCTACATAAGAACGGTCAGAGGCAGAAAATCCATCCCTTTTGACTGATCGATTGCGCTGTATAAGCTCCACAGCCCTGAGTGGACATTAAGTAGTCTGCTTGTCCGAAGGCGTTGTTCAAGCCTTGGGTGCATTTGCTACAACACGTAGGTGTTGCTGATTGCCATGTGCCCCACACAGTATGACCAAGAAGAATTACAGTAGTTCCGTCGCTTGCTGGAGGTCTTTATTCGACTGGCTGGCACTGTAAAAGACAAAGCCACTTCTGGACTAGTGCTTATGCCAATGGCTACTTCCCAGGTACGCTTGTCACACGATACAAGTACGTTTACAGGCCAATTTTCAGCCCAAACTGGACGGTAAGCTTGGATGTAGATGCTTGCACCTAAAGAGCGTCTCCTTTTTCCCAAAGAAAGACAATGTTATTGAAAGGAGGAAAATGCCCATGCACTATACTGTACAGTAGGGGGGCAGGTTCACCGTGTGTAATCCACTATCATGCTTCTGTGGAGAGTGCCTCAGGGTGGGCTAAACGTGGTGCAAACGTAGTGCACGGCCGGGCCTACACCAGTTCTTGATCGTAACAGCATCTTGCTTTCTCGGCGTTCGGCAATCAAATGTTCGTCCTGACATTAGCTCTTGACCGCATGAGATATCTGAAAGGCTACCTGGTCCTCCCTATTCAGCGTGTCCGATACTGATCAAAGTCTGAAAATATTTGTGCCATCATATGCCAATTTGGATGCTTTTAGTGTGCGGCAAGGACAGGGATCGTACTGGGGTCGTCGACACGTGAAGCGGGCGCCACACCTAGTCTGTTTTGGGCCACTTCCTACAAAATTGCCCAAGGTTATGGCGCAAAAGAGTCAAAAAGCTCAAGTTAGGACTATTCAGCGGCCTGGGGTCGTGAATAGACATTCTTACCTGATAAAATCGGTTCTGCAAACAAGTTGAAACATTTTGTGCGTTAGTAAACAGTACTGAGCACCTGCACCTTCCGGTCCAAAAACAGTATGCTCTTTGCAAAGTCTAGGGCGGGACCATCCGGGTACATGGCTCCTCCTCATAAGCAGACATTTTTGTCAGAATTTGGCCGCCTTATGGATGCGTAAATAATTTCTGGCTAAGCGAATGAAGTACTTCAAAGTACCGCTGCTGCCTGGAGTTCCTGGTTGCGGATCTGGGGAAGTGGAGACACAGATGCGTGCGAGTCATAAGTACTTTCGCTTACATGAATCAGGTAAGCACATCAGAATGTGCGCTTTTTCAATCGAGCAAGAGAGTGCATCGTGTAGACCTCTACTTTAGGTGGATCTGTTGGAGAGGAAGGTGCAAGTGCTCAGTACTGTCGAGACGCGCTGTGACATGACATGGGCACGCCTCAAGATATCGTGGATAGAAGTGGATACATCATCTGACTCGTTGGGAGCATGATACTTTCCATATAAACCAATTTCTGCTCCTCTTGCCATTGCGGCATGAGGGTGACTCGTTGCTTCAGATACATCGTCTAGTTCTTGGCCATAGTAATTTGTTGACCGCAGGGTAAGCATATCTCAAAAATACCATCATCAAAACACTAGTCCCAGAATGGCGTTCCCTTGGTACGGCGCGTCAGCCACTTCCTGTCAGCACGCGCCATTGAGCATGGGATAATGCCATACATACCTATTTGAGATTTACAAGATGTGATCGCCATGAAAAACTTAAACTCAGTGTCACTCTCAGAAACCATACTAGTACACACAGCCCAGCGCAAGGAACATGGCAGTTTGCAAGTGCCAGAGTATAAAGTAAGCCATTTTACGTACACTGGGGCAAATTGCGGACCAGCAGAGATGTGCCAGGCCAAGTAAAATGCTAGTATACAAGCGCTGGTACACAAACTACTCTGGCTCATCTGTGCCGGCACGCAGCGTGTGCTGGCACACATACGCTGACGCACATGTGCCAGGACATTCGTAGCGGCGCATGCTGGCCAGAGCAGGACTACTAGTGGATGTAGCCTAGCTCATGTGTGCCATTCCGGATACGCCAGCACACGTGGTGTAGCTTATCTGTAACAGCATGGATGGGGCGGCACGTGTGTGCTTGCGCAATTGAACCAGCGTATACGCGCCAGCACACGCTGCGTGCCGGCACAGATGAGCCAGTGCAACACCTGTACTAGCACACCCAGACCAGCTCAACATGTATGCTGGTCCATGTGTGCAGGCGCATCTGTTGTACTAGTTAACCAGCTCCAGTTCACCTAAGGTGCCAGTGCACGCGGACTATCGCAGTGAATGTTCTAGCACACATATGCCCGGTCATCTCGCTGAAACAGTTTGATTGAGTAACCTTGATCTATCTCGCAGAGATATTGGATACAATTAAAGAGTACCATCAGCATCATCAGTTTCAATTACCTTATTCCTCTTGATTTGCAGCGTATGGTGAAGAAAACCCTCTCTTGCTCTTTTCTTCTCCCTCAAGGTATAAATATCTCCCAAGATATCACGCTCACTATATACCAGGTTTTCTTTGACAAGAATTACGAGCCTGTCCTCTTCTTTTTCCTCGATCTTTAACGCTCTGAAGCATGAGTGAGGCACCAACGTCCTCATATACTGGTCAGCCATACTGTAGCCTTGTTGCTCGATTACCTCTAACCATGCCGTCAACTCTGCCTCCGTCTTTACAACCCTTGTTTTTCTCCTTATTTCAACCGGGAATGCCATCCTTTGCAAGTCTGAGGTTTCAGACGTGAGCGGCGGATTGTCCTCTTCGATTTCTTGCAAGTCTGAGGTTTCGGACATGGGCGGAGGGGTGTCTTCTTCAAACGGAAAAAGGGCTGCCTCCTCCTAGTAGGGTTGATTAGTCTTTTTTTTTTTTCTTGCCACTTGCCATGGAGACTACATCTCTTACCTCTTGATTTCTCACCTCCTGTGCTTCTGATTCGAGTTCCTTCCTGCGAGATTCCAAGGTGTTAATAACCTGCTCAACATTATTCTTTTGGTGTTCAAGGCGTTTTAAATCGTCATTGGCCGCCTCTTTCTTGGAGTTGAGGGCAGAGAGGCTCTGTCGCTGGTCTGCAACTTCCTGACACAGGGTCTGGTACTCTGTGTCCAGATCTCTCTTAGCCGCTTCTCCTTGATTTAGTTCAGTCTGGAGTTGCGTTTTCCGATTTTCCAGATTCTGTTCCTGCGCTTTCATGGCTCTGATGCTTTCGTCGAGCTTATTCTCTTCTTGTTTTTTGTTGTCAATTCTTCCCTGACACTGCGATTCCTGCGAGAGTAACTGGTCATACCTCTCCTGCAGTTCGGAAATGGATGCGCGTAGCTGATCCTCTTGGCGTATTAATTGTTCACTGGCCCCCTGTATCCTAGGCCGGTATTCGTCGTCAATCAGTTCGCACTCGCCCACCTCGGCCGCCCTATGCAGCAACTCGTCGATACCTTGCGGTTTATCTGGATAGATGTCAAAGTAGAGCGATCGCTGGATGAAGAAGAAAGATGATTCAAGACTTTCCGGGTCGAACGGCTTGTGGAGATTCGAAAGAAAGAGCGAACTTTTGTACCTCTTCAAGTCCTCGGGATGAGGTTTGCCGTGCTTGTAAGGCTTTGAATCAATATTCGAATCCTGTTTGTAGACGGACTGTATAGGAGATTGTCTCCAGCACGCATTGGCCCGTATATGATCTATCTGGTCCGATCGGCATCCGAGTCTATGAGCAAGCACCGCGAGCTCAAAGAGCTTGGCCTCGTCCACGCAGCTCTTGGGCTCAGCTCGTTTTGACGTTACATCACGAGGTAAGGATGGAAATTCTCGTAAAGCAAAAAGCCACAGCTGTCTGCGTGCGATCTCGAATTGGTCAATCTCACTGACGTGGACCAGTTTGAAACGAGTGTCAGATACCTGTAACAAGCAACGACCATCGCCTCTCTCTTCAAACCCGTTATTCAAATCGTCCCATAGGTCCCGCGCCTGACGGTGACGTGGAACCAGGTGTCTCAGGCAATCGATAACGCTCTGTAGATATAGGGTATTCCTAAAGAAAATCCCTAACGTTGGAACAACTCGATCCGTCGTGGCTGATTCGAGCCGAGACAAGATGGCGGCTCGTTCTGTGGTGTCGAAGTTACGCAAGATCTCGCCACTGTTGGCGAGGTTGAGGCCGGCGTATGCACCTGAGGCTCTGCCGCTGACCACCTTGACAGTGTTCATATCTAATCTCAGTTTCATACTCACATCATGACAGCAGATGTAGTCCCAGAAGTCAAACACACGTTTAATCTGATTTCGGGTCTGAATACGTCAATGTTTAGAAAAGCATGCATCATCATCATCGAAGCGCCTACCTGTTGTCTCGGCATGGCTATTGTCTTTCCTACGTTGCCGAGGCTGATTCCCCAGAAGAGGGCAGGGATCTCATGGAATCGCCTCAATAAGTCTCCTTGAGAGGACGGACCCGACCATAGCCGCTTCAAGTCTTTCGCTTTGCCCTCGGAATGACGCATAAGCTGAGCGAACCATGGGTTGGGCCGGGGTCCTTGATCAGGATCGCCGTTCTTCAACCAGAACAAAGTGATATTGTAGAAGTATTCGGCATCTGTCATTTGCCTCTCGCTCGCCCTTTCATCTGCCAGGTCGTTTCTTGCATCTTCGCTTAGGTCTGTTGCTTCAGTTTAACACTCTAGTCTTCTCGATCTATCCTTCGGGGAAGTCTTGTATACCTGTTGAGTACAAACGAACAATCCAACGCTTTTTCCGGTTTACGACTGTGGCGTCAGAGGCCAGAACTCGGTGTTCACCTTTGAGACAAATGACTTTGCCATCAGCAAGATCTAGTTCCGCAAATACCCCGTCTTCTTTCTTGAGGTCCTCGAGGGAGAGGCTTTTCTCGGCTCTCTGTAGACTGTCTTCGAGCAGTGCCGGATCGATCAAGGCCGGGATCTGATGGCTGACCTGCTCCGGGGACCAGTCACATCCACGCCTAAACATGGTCTCCAAACTAGCCACATTCTTCTGATCTGGGCTCCCACTGAGCGGATTCCGTTGCCGGCACCAGTTAAAATCTAGGGCTCCAAACCGGATGCTTGCTATGCCTAAGAAATACTGCTGCTTCTCTTTGCTCAGCCTGTCTCTGCGGGTATGGGAATCCATTGCTGATGGAAAATATCATGGTGCAAATAACAAAAGGTGATGGAAACATACAAATAAGGCGAGGCACAAGGGCCAAAATGGTCACCACCAGTGTTGCAAGGAACAAAAGATGAGAGATCCGGTTGCAATCGGCTCTCTAGTGGTTCCAAGAGCCCTGAACAGACTCTTTTTGGATTACACGTCTAGCCGGTAGACATTATCGACTCGTCCATATATATCATACGCTGCTGTCACAATGTTCAGTCCACTGGAGTATGGCTTGGCTGTAAGCGCTATGGACAATGAGAAGCAACCGGATAAGAGGGCTACTCGACTTGGAAATTTCTTTGCCGGCAGCGATGTTATTGCAGACTTTGAGAGTCAATCACCGAAAGTAATTCCTCCACAAATAGATACCTCGGGTGATGAACGCACCTCGGACAAAAATGCCAAAACCCTTCTCAAGAGCATCCCTGACATTCCACCCAAGGCTCAGCAAGTCTCGAAGCCTCCCAAGAGAGTTGCTTTTGCCGGCCTCCCAGTGATAGTTGAGAATCCCACGGCTATCCTGGGCCCTAAAAAGCACGTAGAAGATAACAGAATAACCGCATCATTGGAGCATGACCAAACCAAAACCAACCGTCTAGAGCGGCACTTTGAGCGATACTACAAGATCACGCTAGGTCGAAATATGGACGTACAGTTGGCGAGGACAAAACCGGCGGCCTTTCAGGAGAAACCGCCATTACTTGACGAGAAACAAAGCAGTGTCTTGTTTTGGACCCTGTCTGGATCCGAAAGTGAAGAACAGGTAACTGTAGTCCGTAAGATTGAGAACAGGAGGTTCGTCAAAGGAATCGGGGTCTATACGATGCCTACGCCAGGTGAGTTCACCGTAGTGTATGAATTCATGCCAGTATCTCTTGCAGAGATCGCAGCGTCTCGCAAAGTCCGTGGTCCTGAATTGGCCTATATTCTGAAGCAGGTTCGTGCCTCAATGGCGCCCCCAATTCATACACATTCTTGCTTACATGGAAGATTTTGGATGGTCTTTTGTACCTTGAGGAACACGATATAGGTCACCCAGAGTTGAGTTGCTCCAACGTGCTACTGGATACATCTGGCCAGGTCAAGATTTGTACAGTTACCTCCTTTACATACCAGTCTGGCATTCTAGCTGACCTTTTTACAAAAGGGGGCCAGCATTTCTGTTCCTATGGGACGACCGATAACTTGCTCGCCGGATTTTGGCGAATAACGGTAGAACTCATGAATGGCTATCTGAAGAAAGACGTGCAAGGAGACCACGTTGACTACGCAAAGTGGACGGCATATCCAGCAGCTGTCGACTTTTACAAGTGTTTGGAGACTCTGAACCACGCTCAACGTAATGAAGAACGTCTGCTACCCGCTAAGACTAGGACACTTCATAGCAGATTTGAAACCGTCAAAGAGGTAAGTAAATGATCATTCCACAAGACGTACACCTGGCCGGGAGTGAGCTAATTTCGAATGAAGCATCCATTTTGGGCTACAGCCTGCAGACCGTACGAGGTTGGAGCACTAACACAACTTGTCCTGTTCACAAACAGATGGATAGTGAGTTACATAGAGGGATTTTGATGGAAAGGCTGGTAAATAGGTTACAAGAGTAAATACCAGGGCATATCTGATACCAAGCAGCATAGTAGATTGATAGAGTTTGGTTGGATACTTCTCTTTGCTACAGTACTATAATAAGATCCATAGAAAATACAAAGCTAGTTTTACAACACCTACGATATGTCCCAATGCGGCAATATGAAGGAAGGCGCGACCCTCGTCCCAAAGTGGCTGTCTCTGACATCGTTGTCTGAACCCCCATGGGTGATAACGATCACTATATCAAGGTTGATAATCTGTAAACACGAGGTCGACCGCGCTTGAATGCTCTCCTGCAAATTTGACGAGCTTATTCCTCATATCTTTGGAAACTGAGGCTATACGTACTGTCAGTCTTGCTCGCAAATTAGAATGAAAGACTGACCTGCGATCATGGTAGGCTTCTCGGAGTCGCCTTGAGCAGGGCTTATCACTGCATCGTTAATCAACAATGTCTCGAGAGGCAAGTCACGGTTGTAGACTTTGATCCTGGTTCTACCTGGCTTCTCACTCTCCTTCTTTTCCATTTCCCGGATGAACAGCTGGACTTTAGGGGGCAATGAGGATTTTTCCTCCTCGTAGCACATGGAAATCTTTATACCCGATATTTGTGGCGGTTTTCCGCCTCCCTCCTCCGTGTCATCGCCTTCGTCAAGGGCGAGGGCAAAGTCGATAATGTCAAAAACCGCATGTGCTTGCTCTGCAACTCCTGTCAATCGACGAAAGGAATGAAGGAAGGAGAGACCTACTCCAGGATGGGATATGCCAGATCAGATGTACGGGCGCGCTACGGATTTCATGCGCACGAGTCGCATGGACTAGCCCCTGTAGATACGGCGCAACAGCCACCACACCTAGGCCAGTGGCAACTAACAGGATCGTTTCATATCCTTTCATGGCGATTGTAGCTCCGTAGGGGCCCATATAAAGACCGATATTAGACTTGAGGCCGCGCTTCACTGCATCCCGTAACTTGCTGGTGAGGCCGCGGTTGACCCCGACAAATACCTTCAGTTCTGTTTGGGCACGGATCGACCAGTTGGCCACCGTGAACGGGTGACTCTGTAGCCCTGATAGCGGGCCCAACGGGATCCATAAGTTAATATATTGCCCAGGCTCGACCTTGACTGGCTTTCTCAGCGTCATTCTGACCTGGATGTAATCGTAGCTACCATTCTGACTGAGGGACACCGACTGGAACCACCAACCATTCCTATACACAGTCTCCCCGACCTGCCAGGTCAGAGAGCCTAGGAAGATACCGGCAACCACATAGAGGAATATGAGAGAAAACTGCGAGTCGGTTGGAATGTGGCGCCACATGGCGAAGCCCAACCATCCTGCTACAAGATGGTGAATGGACAGTAGCATTTCATAAGGAATCCATGACGGGAAAGTCCCGATAGGTATGAGGATGAAGTAGATTCCGGCGAGAGCCTGTTTGATGTCAGCTCTAAACAACTTGTCGCGGATAGCGAGCTCGTTACTAAAGTAGCATAAAGATTGTGCCCCTGATCTATGGCAGACCATCCGTGTCTGGAGAACGCTCCTACGGCGTGGATAGTGGACAGAATGGCAACTACGTACCCTGCACCGGCGTGTATTCGCCTCTGAACACGAAGCCGAAATCGCAGGACGGAAGCGATGAAGTCAAGGCAGGGACCAATATACAAGATTATGAGGTTAATGAATGCAAGCTTGCCGGCTCTGGAGCAGGCTTTTACCACGTCCCCAGCACCGATGATGATGCAGCTCAGGTTGGTTGTAAGATAAGAGAGAAACATGAGCATATGAGCCCAGGTGATGATGTCCACGCTACTTCCGCGACGGAATGGGCCTCTATACGCCAGACACCTCACCGCCCATTGGGAGATTCTTCTTCCCAGGCGACGGAGGGCCGGTGGACATATGCAACGGAGGATGATTCGTATGGCACGCCGCAGGGCTAGCAATACGAGAAAGCCCGTCAACCCTATTGCGTACCAGTCCGTTATGGTAAGGATACTGACATCAAGCTCCATTGATGTGGTGATTCTTTTGATCCACACGGGAAAGGGGGAGGGAAAGGGGAAGAGGGGACAGCCAGGACGTCGGTTGCCATACAGATGCATATAAGTGCATGGACGGCTTGTTCCAGCCGCTTCATGATCCAGCGGTAACCAATTGCCACAGCTCACTTTAGCTTGTATGAGAGTGCGAGAACAAGGATCCGAATCGGTCTTTTTCAAGGTCGCTAACGTCCAGCAAGGGCCAAAACTAGCTGAAAACCTTAACCATGTTCAGTCTTTTCTTCAGAGCTTATGCCCACTCGACGTCACATAATGTTGCTTTGAGCCTTCATGAACCCCCTAGCAACAGGGTAAGCTCACGAGCACGTACAAGAATTTGGATCTACCAAGCACATCGATCTTCTTGAGTAGGAAGGCACACGTGGTCTAGCAGGTTATACGCAGATTAAACAGACGAGAGATCCATATGGTGAGAGTCTTTGTAGCTGTCAAATTCCTCTTGTTCGAGGGCTGGAGAAGCAAGACGCCATGGCGGTGTCATTGTCCTTTTTGTTCAGTGGCTGGCAGCTTCAGGATATCCGCTCGAAAAGCAGGCCAGTATGTATCCTTGATCCACGATGCCAAGCATTGTAGCGCTCTCAGGAGCTTGAACAAATTGAGGTGACTCTCAGTACTACCTAGAGAGATCCGATGGTAGAGCGTCGATACTCCGTATTCGAGTGTTGACGCTACAAAGTACCAAGAGTGACCTTGCACAATAACCCCAGCAAGAAACTCAATAGACTCAACCTTTGTACTAAACTGGAGCGCTCGCCACTGAGCCGAGTACCAGGTTGCAATCTGGAGCACTGCCTTTTCCCACTCGGCCTGACGCTTATTCTCGATCGAGAGGGCGATTGGATGTCGGCAGAAGTCCCCCATTCTGTATGGCTGATGGAGATACCTGGCCATGTCATGATGGCCTCTGGAATCTTTTGACCTTCTACACTCGATTCCGGAGGTTTGATACAGATACAAAAGTCGACAGACTTGGATGACGTACCGATTGGTCTGTACTCTTGAATTGTCTTTTAAATCTGCCAATAATGTTTTTCTTAGAGTAGCTTTTGGTCTAGTGCAAGAGTAAAAATTATTAGGTATAGGGTAGCCTTAAGCGATTGGCTGAATCAACTCTTCTCTTATCTAATCGGCGTGTTCATGGCGGGAGCCAATAGGTTCACGGGTACCCGTGATTCTATTAATTTCACGGGTCCCGTAAAAATGACTAAGCACAGTAAGACGGCTGTGACTCGATCATCTGAGCCGAATTGCATCCGGCTCCAAAACCCTTCCTCATCAAGCTGATTAGCAAGGGCGTGGATAGTGGTTTGTCCTTCGCAAAGTTTGCGTCGAGTTGCTGCTAAGCAGTTGTAAACATCTTGCTGGGTTGCCGCGGAATTACAGTATTGGCGCAGGTATGTTCTAATGTGTCTAGGTGCAATTCCTGCATTGGCGAGCCTTTCAAGTTGAGTTTGGTCCTCCTCAGGTAGTTTACGGTGTATTGGGTGAGCCGACAGATGCTGACTGGGAGGGTGATTGTGAAGAGAGAAGCGGGTATCCGGCCGGTGTCGTAATGTCCACCTACTCTTGTCGAGTGATTCTTTGGCCAGAACAGAGAATTTACAACCGGTCCCTCGAGTAGTGGTCTTGCGTTGTCTTTCTCTCGTCGAACTGGGCGGGCGACATGACCGATCGCATGTGTACGTGATAGTTTGTCTGCCGCTCTTTTCAACCGTCGAACGTCCGGTCGTAAAGGCGTAACCTCTATGGGCCGCCCAATCGTTGATCGCCTTGAACAACGCATCGCGCGACTCATATTCTTGCTCGGGAGGGAGCCAATCTACAGTGAATGACAAGATCGTTCCCATTGTTTGAGGATCACCGCTGAATGTCGTTCTTTGGTGAGCGCACTGTGACCCAGCCTTCGCGTCCTGACGCGACGGCGTTAAAAAGCAAGACAGTGTGTTTTCATCGACTCGTAGGTTGAAATCAGGAGAATCGTCCAGGATCGACAATTCATGGTAGATAAGACCTGGAGGAGACAATCTTTACAATCTTTACAATCTTTACAATCTTCTTAATAATATTTTAGCGGAGCGTAGGAGCCGGCGCGGCCGTGAGCGTCTTTGATGCAAAATGGACGCGACTGGTGACGTGATCCTGGTGCAAGGTGGAGGCTCTGTCGCAGCGACGCGTCAGACCTCGAGAACCATGAAGCGGACCGTGAACCTGCAGGAACGGCTACAGGAAAAGTCGCAGGCGGTCGGGGAAAGGGCTGATGCAGGTGTAGCACCGCTTCACGGCGGAGCCGGGGGTGAGAGCGAGGTGGCCGACAAGGCTGGAAAATCGCAGATGTTGGAAGACGCGTCGGGCAACAACGTGTCGCTGATGCGGACTATGCTCCGAGCCATGCTTCACGAGACGTCGACTCAGCTAATGGACGAGCAGAAGAAGATGCTCGAGAGACTCTGGGACGCGTTGATGGGCAATCAGCGGATGACAACGCAGATGATGGGTGAGCAGCTAGAGATGGTTCGACAGCTTCAGCAGGAAGTTCAGGCGGTCAAGACGCAGGCGGTCGAGGAGTCGAGGAAGGTAGATGAGCTCAGGCGCCTGCATGAGCAGTCTACCAGGCAGCTGAGGGTGATGCGAGAGCAAACGAGCGAACAGATTAGAGCAACGCGTGAGCAAACAACCGAGCAATTGAAGATCATTCGGGAACAAACAGCGCGGAACTTTGAGCAGATGCGATTGCAAGTCATGAAAGAAGTAGGGATAGTACAAGGTCAAGCGGCAGAAGAGATAAGGCAAGCGAAGGAGGAACTGAAGCAGGCAAGAGAGGAGATGCAGCAGGCGAAAGAGGAGATCAGCCAAATGAAAGAACAGCTGAATACGATAGCCGGCAGCCTTTCGAGCGGTGCTCAGACGAGCCCGCAGCCATCGTATGCGGACGTAGCCCGTACCCCACCCACAAGCCAGCCAAGTAACGTCCGCACTCTTTCGTCTATGCGCACTACCCCATCCTCATTCACGGACACCTTGTTCTGTACTATTGACACATCACGGGTCAGCGAGGAGGACAGAGGCAAGGCGCAAGTAGGAGACGTGCGTCAAGCTATCGAAGAAAAGGTGCGGGCGAGGGAAGGCGGCCGACCGAACTGGCGATGCGCAGCCGTGGTGAAGGATGTAAGGAACGAAGATCGCATCAAGGTAGTGTGCCGAGACGAGGCGGAGCTGCAGCTTGTCAGGGAGGCGGCAGAGAGGACGATGGTGAAGGGCGTGAGGGTTCTCAGAGACCAGCTATACCCGGTCAAGGTCGACGGTGCAAACAGGACGGCGGTTCTAGATTCATCTGGCAATATTCTGCCTGGTGCAGCCGAAGCTCTAGGAAAAGAGAATGAAGTGACGATAGCCAAGATGCATTGGCTCAGCAATAAGGAGAACGGGAAGATGTACGGCTCGATGGTGATCTATGTCACCAAGGCGAGCGATGCGCGACGACTTCTTGACGAGAGATACTTCCACCTCGCCGGAGAGTCGGCCAGCACTAATGTCTTTGAGCGACGCCAAGGCCCCGACCAATGCTACAACTGCTGGGAGACTGGCCATAAAGCCTTTGCCTGCAGTAAAACACAACGATGCGGCAAGTGTGCGGAGACGGGACATCGCCATCGAGACTGCCAAGCGGTCGAACCAAAGTGTGTTCCATGCGGAGGACCACACGAGTCGTTCAGTCAAAACTGTCGGGTGCGACAACTACACATCACTGATGGGCACTAACCTGCGAATCTTCCAGCTCAACGTGCACAAGAAGGATGTGGTGCAGCTGAGCATGATGAACGACAGAGACTTGCAGGACTATGCGGTGCTGGCAGTCGCTGAGCCGTACGCCTTGAATATTGAAGGATCGGTGGTGACGACACCAAACAGTCACAGGAACTGGATCAAGTATATACCTACAAAGAGACACGACATGCAGTGGCCGATACGCACCATGCTCTGGATACGGAGCGACCTAGAGGCGGAACAAGTGCCGATACCGTCGGCTGACCTCACGGGGGCGATACTTCGGTGGCCCGACCGGGAGGTCTTGGTGGTATCGGTGTACGTGGCAGGGAAAGATGAGGAGGCCCTACGTACTGCCATGAGGCAACTACATGCGACCATCGGGAGCTTCCGTAACAGCACGGGAAAGAGGACGGACGTTATCCTAGCCGGCGACTTTAACCGGCACGATCAGCTCTGGGGAGGCGACGATGTGACGGGTAGGAGACAAGGTGAGGCGGGGCCGATCATCGACCTCATGGATGAGCATGGTCTACTCAGTCTTCTCCCACGAGGAATGAAGACGTGGGAAGGACCAGGTGGCGAGAGCACGATCGACCTGACGCTCGCGTCAGCCGAGCTGGCAGACGAGATGGTACACTGCGGCATCTATCCGGCCGAGCATGGATCAGATCACAGGGCTATCCAGGCAGAGTTTGATCTCGCGATGCCCGAGAGAACAGCGGAACCAAGGTTGTTGTTTAAAAATGCACCGTGGAACGCAATCAGGGAAAGGGTGAAGGAAAAGCTCTCACCACTTCCGTGGGATGGTGATGTCCAGACACAGACAGACAGGTTGATGGATGTGGTCCTCGATGCGATCCACGATCTAGTCCCACGTGCGAAGCCATCACCGTACGCAAAGAGATGGTGGACAACAGATCTCACCAAGCTTCGTAGGACGTACACGTTCTGGAGGAACCTGGCAAGGGCCCGGCGTCGGGCCGGTCAACGGATTGACAGCCTGGAAGATCGAGCCAAAGAAACGGGTAAAGAGTACCATGATGCTATCAAAAGACAGAAGAAGACGCACTGGGACGACTTTCTCGCCGATGGGACCAACATCTGGCAAGTCGCCAAGTACCTCAAACCCGGACATGATGCGAACGGTGATAAGGTGCCTCCGCTGAAGAGAACTGATGGAACAACGACGCAGGACAAAGTCGAACAGGCGGAGGAACTGCTCAACGTCTTCTTCCCGCCGCTGCCAACAGACATAGAAGAAGAAGGCCCCCGACCACGGCGCAGAGAAGTGGCCATGCCGAACCTCACGATGGAGGAGGTGGAGGAGAAGGTGATGGAAGCCAAGGCGTGGAAGGCGCCCGGTCAAGACGGACTGCCAGCCATGGTATGGAAGCAGCTGTGGCCGGTGGTGAAGGAACGGGTCCTGCATCTGTTTCGGACATCACTGGATACAGGGCGATTGCCTAGCCAGTGGAGGACGGCCAAAATCATCCCACTCAAGAAACCGAACAAAGGTGACTATAAGATAGCCAAGGCATGGAGACCGATCTCGCTTCTATCGACGCTGGGCAAGATCCTGGAAACAGTAGTGGCGGACCGTATATCGCACGCCGCCGAGACGTACGGACTCTTACCCACCAATCACTTTGGTGCGAGAAAGAGGCGACCGGCAGAGCAGGCTCTACTGCTCTTCCAGGAACAGGTCTACAAAGCATGGCGCAATCGCAAAGTGGTCAGTCTGGTCAGCTTCGACGTCAAAGGAGCTTACAACGGCGTGTTCAAGGACAGGTTGCTGCAGAGACTCGAGGCGCGTGGTATACCCAAGGGGCTGATCAGGTGGATCGATGCCTTCTGCTCATACCGCACGGCTACCATCACGGTGAATGGCTACACATCAGCGCTACGGGAACTGCCACAAGCTGGCCTCCCGCAAGGGTCACCACTATCGCCGATACTGTTCCTGTTCTTCAATGCAGACTTAGTGCAGAGCAGGATAGACTCGAACGGAGGCTCGATTGCGTTTGTCGACGACTACTCAGCCTGGGTCACAGGTCCGACGGCCGAAGACAACAGAGAGGGCATTCAGGCCATCATCGACCGTGCACTGGACTGGGAAAGACGCAGCGGAGCGACATTTGAGTGCGACAAGACGACCATCGTGCACTTTACCCGCGTCATCGACCGTACCAGCCGCATACCGTTCACGATCAAGGCAGATGTGATCAAGCCGAAGCGGAAGGCCAAGATCCTGGGCGTCATCATGGATGCAGGACTAAGATTCAAGAAACACATGGCTGAAGCGGCCACCAGAGGTCTCACGGCGGCCATGTGCCTGAGAAGACTGAGGATGCTACCTCCACGCACGGCTAGGCAGCTGTTTACGGCGACCGTCGCTCCGGCGATGGACTACGCTTCGGTCATGTGGTCGCATGCACGAAACGAAAGAGCACTGAGCTGGTTCAACAGGGCTCAGAAGATAGGAGCACGAGCCATCACGGGTGCTTTCCGGACAGTCGCGACAGCAGTGATGGAGGCAGAAGCCAACATACAGACGGTATGCGAGCGACATGCTCAAGCAGGCATGCGGATGTACATCAACATCAAGACGGTGCCAAAGACGCACCCGCTAGCAGCCCTCAAGGTGTCGGCGAGTCGAAGATACATGTCACCGTTGAAGAAGCTGGCGCTTGCGTATGAAGGCAGCGGAACGGAGCGGATGGAAACGATTGAGGCCTATGCGGTACCACCGTGGTACAACCGGGTGCCGCTTGTACGCGAGGCCGATCGTGACGCGGCGAAAATAGCTGCAAAGAACGTCAACGACATTGTCATCGCGACCAGTGCTTCCGACAGGGGAGGTCTAGTGGGTATGGGCGGCGTCGTGGCCCAAAGATCGCCTGGTCAAACAGACAGGATAGTGGCCAGGTACTCGGCCACGCTCGGGTCACGAGACGATCAGAACCCGTACACCGCCGAGCTGGAGGCGATAGCGATGGCATTGCGATGCATGCCGGATGGTCTACAATGTCGAGAGCTTACGGTGCTGTCAAGTAGCCAGTCGTCACTCAAGGCGATTGCCCGACCGCAACAGCAATCAGGCCAGACCTCCATCCGTCAGATCTACGAGCACATCGAGCGACTGAGAAAGGGAAACAATAGAGTCAAGATGATCTGGGTACCATCCAGAGACGATGACCTCAGCATGAGTCGTGAAGCAAAGAGACAAGCCAAGAGGGCTACCAGAGCGGGATGCACGCCGCAATCGCTACCGTACCAGGCCCGCTCCACGCGGCTCAGGCTGGCAGTGTCGCAGCTGCATCAGCAACGGAAACTACCCAACAATGTAGGCAACTACTCCAAACGGATAGATCAGGCCCTACCAGGCAAACATACGCAAGCACTATACGACATTTGCAAGAGACGAGAAGCCGGAGTGCTCTCGCAGCTCCGCACGGGAATGGCGAGGATCAACAGCTACCTCAACAAGATCGGGGCCGCAGAGTCGGACATGTGTGAATGTGGATGTGGACCAGAGACAATGGAGCACTTTCTGTTCCGATGCACAAGATGGGAAGCAGAGCGTGAAGCCATGCGTCGAGTAGGACAAAACATGATGGGCAACCTTTCCTTCTTTCTAGGTGGAAAGTCGGCGTCAGACGGAGCAAAGTGGAGACCTAACCTGGAGGCGGTGCGAGCGACAGTCAAATTTGCGGTGGCGACAGGAAGATTGAGCCAGGAAGGAGTTTGAGAAGGAGAAAACAAATGACTACTAATATTAACATCACAGCTGATTACTAACAACAAACAGCCTCAAGTTGACAGACCATGCTTCAGCTGCTGAAGATAGGATGCTGAACACTTGGAGATGGTATTGGTTGGCCTTCAAGCAGGTCTGTCAAGCAGAGTCAAGCAAACGGGGCTAGAAAAGTAAGAGCAGGAAGAGCAGTAGGGCTTTCTTTTGTGTAGAATGGACGAAAAGCGGGGAATACGTGAATAGCTTAGCGTAGCCACAGGCCCTATGAGGTCCGTTCTCCCGGGCGTAATAAATACTACTACTACTACTACTAGGTTGAAATCAGGACTAGCGGCACTGTGCTTAGTCATTTTTACGGGACCCGTGAAATTAATAGAATCACGGGTACCCGTGAACCTATTGGCTCCCGTTCATGGCGCAGCAAAGCAAGGATAACCAATAAATAACACATCTATATTATCATCACAATACCTTAATGCCAAACATAAAACAGCCCAGAAACAAATTTATGACAGAGATATGTTCTGCATGGATTGTGAAATTATCGAAGCCTGTATTGCTGGCCAGTACGTCGCTTTACACGCCCGTAAAGACCTAACTCGCATGTCAATTGCAGCCTTCCTCCAAATTGCTCTATCAAAACACGGTCAAACAGGCAGCAAGAAGTTGCGACAAAGTCCGAAGAGGATGCGCAGTGGTAGCAATGTCAGTGACAGTAGATAGCCTGGTGATCGACATGAATCAGTTGCATGAACCTGGCTCGCTTGTCGACTTCTCCGGTGAAGGGAGATGATGGTTTTGATCACCTAGTTTTCGTTTCTTGCCAGGTTGTTGTCGTTCGTTGTCTGAGTGGTCGCAGCTTGCTAGTCAGTTTTTAATTCGTTTGTCTGGTTCTGGTGCCATTCGCCGTGGTTAGATGTGATGTGCGATTGGAGATTGTGGGTAGCGCCGTGCTTATCGGCTTATCTGCCGAACTCGGTTTATCGATAATGTTATCGGCTTATCGGCGTTTGATCTATTTATAGTATTCCGCTCTTATTTCCGTGATTTGTACTGCAGTTTCCAGCTCACCATGCAAATCCACCATAGAAGTCCCACCAACGTGAGGATCAGCAATGATAACTACACCTTTCCATTTAAAATTTCTACTATCTCTGCGCTTTCATAATCGCGTGCAAGGTCTTCGAATGATATGACAGCGTCGTCATTGTTCTCCAACATCCCCATAATAAAGAGCTGGTTCGTGTCATTCATATAGGGTATTCTTACACCATGCGTAATTTTAGGATTAAAACCTCTAACTGTCCACACTTGGCCCATTCTCTATGATGTTCAAATTAGGCTGACGAACAATCCTGAGCTTCTCTTGCTAACTATTGGATCAACATACCAGGAGAACAACCGCTGAGGTCCATACGCATAAGGAACAGCTACACGAGCTTTACCACAACTTTTAATTCATATCCAGGCTTATGCTTACGGATTTTTTGCTTAAATGGAAGCACCTCCCGATCTGGGCCGAGGCTATACCGGTCAGAATCGTGACAGTACTCTGATGCATCAAGGTAGTCGCCTCTCATAGCGAGAAGCAGCGTGAGATCCACTCACAAAATAAGAACGGCTCCGAAAGTCCCATAGGCGCCACGCGTTCTGATTCATACTGCCATGGAATGAAGCGTCTCTTTTGAGCTGTATTAAAGAGCGTTATGCAACGGCGTGGTTCGACCCCGACACAGCCGAGCAACAGGGCCTTTGGGCATAAATATTGGTGTAACAATCGGTCGAGGTGAGCATCAGGACAGCAGACACGTAACTGGCTTCAGTTTCCCATTCAGCCACAGCCATTGCACCAGATTTTCCTCGCCTATGCCTACTTTGACAACTTGTCGTATCTAGACAAGAGGCATATTGACCTGGCTGTCCACTAGTAAAAAAAAGAACACAACCGAGACCGTTGACATGGCTCGCCAACGGGACAGAAAGTTTGTCGTTTGGTCCATCCACAGAGACCCCTTCCCGGACGCCACTACTCCTCTGTCGCGGTTTGGGCGATACCTGCTTGCATCCGTGCTCTTCGTCATCCAGTTGACCTTCCTGGTTGGCGTGCCAGCGGCGCCAAGCCTTCTGGCATGGTGTACTCAAAACCAGCTTTGGCCGGCCTTGATTGAGTCGGGACTGGAGAAGGAAGCAAGGGAGGTCTTGGGATACCTTATCCTTGATACGATACTCCTTGTTTTGATGATCTGGGGTGCTGTGCCGGTCTTTGCGGTGACCAGGATGAATGGAAGTCGAGGAAGGATGCTCATGTATGCGGCGTTTGGCGGGATAACGATAGTGTTTGTCTGCGTCTCGATTCGTACGATGTACTTGACCTGGACCTGGTCACTGCTTTTTGAGCTGGCGGCTGGTGATGCGAGACTTGCAGGACGATGCAAGTTCATCTCCCTCACATTGGGTGTCCTGCTTTGCTTGGGTTGCGCCTCGGTCGTCATCTACGCATTCTATACGGCAAGATTCGGCACGCCCTTGGTCATTCAGCAGATGCTGGAAGATGCTGCGCAGTTGCTGTGTCCTACCAAGATGCAGGCTGGTATGGTTGCCGAAAAAAATAATGGGGAGTGAATGGGCAAGAGCCCGATGCCTAACTATCGCGTGGTCCTTAGCAGTGCATGCCGCACGAGGGAGTCATGATCTATGAGTAATGGGAGGATTTCCGCCCGGAGAGAAGTATGTGCCGTTTCCGGAGTTGGTAGGAGCACGGAGTTGGTAGGAGCACGGAGTTGGTAGGAGCACGGAGTTGGTAGGAGCACGGAGTTGGTAGGAGCACGGAGTTGGTAGGAGCACGGAGTTGGTAGGAGCACGGAGTTGGTAGGAGCACGGAGTTGGTAGGAGCACGGAGTTGGTAGGAGCACGGAGTTGGTAGGAGCACGGAGTTGGTAGGAGCACGGAGTTGGTAGGAGCACGGAGTTGGTAGGAGCACGGAGTTGGTAGGAGCACGGAGTTGGTAGGAGCTCGGGGTTGGACCTGTAGGTGAGGTACATGTGTCAGGGATGTCCCGTGAATGAATTGTGTTGTGTGATGCATCAGCTATGGCGCACGCGTACCGCGTATCGCGTATCGCGTGTTGTGCTACCTGTGACACGTGACGCGTGGGGACAGTCGGCAAGAGCGAGAAGCAGGGTGAGCGGGGTGGTAACTAAGGATGATCATCCTAGGCAGATTCAAATGTCAACACTTGGACTCACCAGCGGGCAACAGACCTCATTTCCCAGCACAACACAACACCTGGCAATTATTGTTGGTCCTCCTCACAACCACCCAATGGCACACCAAACGGCTGAAGTACTTTCGACGTCCATGCATCTATCGACCATTCGTGGAGGTCTTTGGTTGGCCAACGACATGCACGTCTCAGATGACCACACACAAGGCCGGCACGCTTTGGTTACCCCTCTTCATTTCTGATGGTGCTAATTATCGGGATCCTGCCCATGAATACACTTGGTCTCGCCTTGTCGCCTTTCCTCGATCATTTTGGACCCCAGTTCACCGCCCGATTACCAGGCACTCCCGAAGACAACCCTAGAGGCCCCCGCATACAATTCTGCCTACCTGGTCGTGATAATCGTCGAAATGAGCCTCGCCGGTCCCCGCATCATCGCCAGCCTCAATTACCAGCAGGCTCTTATACTCGCCAGACAATTGGGGCCCCTAGTGCTAGGGCTATCTCAGTTGCTGACGCAGAGGGGAGAACGGAGAGCTTCGAGGCAGCAAGAGCAGACGTACCAGGAGGTACGAGACGCTCTGCCGCAGTTGCTCAACGGCATTCAAGCGAGAGAAATTCGGGTCGTTCCCAATGCGTTCAATTCGACCCCAGCCTTCCTAGCCTACTTCGAGGCGGCTGCCCTGGGCTCTATACCTTTGGTACTGTTGGATGTCGCGAGTGCCATCAGAAGAGTCGGTGCAAGCCTCGATGCCATACGATCCGAACTCACGATTGCAAACGTCGCCAGGGTACAAGGTTGGGACAACGGTGGGTTCGGATCTTAGGTGCATCGCTTCGTACAAAATGAGATGGCTGCCGTCGACGGTACACAGGATGGTCAACACCACTTCTTCTACGTCTGGCACCCGGACAGCGATTGGCATCCTGCATTCGAAGGAAGACAGACAGAAGACACCCTTTGTCCTGCGTTTGGTGGCTATCATCATAATCTTGTGACGATCTGTCTCAGGATGAGAGCTGATAGAGAAGCCCTTGTTGCAACGACCGATTATGGGCGTGTCGCCATGTTCCATCTTGTCATTCCGGCATACTACCCACTTGTGATGGACCATCCCATTGCGTTTGCTGACGAACTGCTGCCCCTGGTCGTTACCGGCGGGCGGCATCGAGGTACTGACCTTGTGTGGTTTGCCCTTTATCGATATCCTAATGAGGAGAGACTGCATCTTAACTTTATCGGTCTCTTGCCCCATCGTGGTGGGACCCCAGAGGTAGTGGGCGGGTTCGCAGGGTTTTGTGGCTCCATTGTGTGTGCTACTGGTGGTGTAGTCGCATCAGCCGTCTTCCCTCCTTGTGCACTAGCTGTAGCTCCATTTTTGTCGTTCGGGGCGGCATTCTGGACGGTGGGAGCGGTAGGTATAGTTTATGAGGTTGTGACACAAGAAAGCATCCAAATTCTAGGGGATCCTATTTTCTTGGAGTAAGCGTCTTGTGAGCAGGCCGTTGTATTCCGCACCCATTTACGGTATTCACAAAACTTATTGGGGACTTTGCTTTTGAGTATACGATTGTCCGCGTGGCACTGTTAAGAGCGACTGGGCAGGAACCATTGGTAGGGTACGGTCTCTGTTAGAACTATTCCTCAGAGAATGTTCGATATGTGCAAGGCGGCGGATCCCAGATGTAGATGGTAGCCAACGGGTATAAACGTCTCGGTATCACATTGAATTGGGTGGGGTTTCCCTTTGTTCCGCTATGCAAGCCCTCTTGTTCAACTCTCGTAACACCTTTGTCCTCTAGTGTTTCTCTGATCAGTAATTTTATAGCCTTGACGAAGCATTTCTGGCATTACAATACTTTTGACTCTTCAAGGCATTTTTTAGGTTACCGTTAGGCGGTAGACCTAAAGCCAATTCACAGGGACATACATGCTCGGAGTAGAGCAGAGATTCTTGGCGACTTACAAGCACTCGTCGCAACTTGGGGGCACTGGCAAGCAACATGATCATGACGAGGACGGCAGCAATGCTTTGATGGCTGCATAACGGCAACCCAAAGTATACTATATCATTCATTGTAAGGCTGGGGCAAAGCTGAGTATGTTTAAGAGGAGTATGAGACAAGAAGAATAAAATCGATACTTAGTAGATAAGCATTTGTAACTACCTAACAACTCAACAAGATATTCATAGGAAAGCATGGGCATGGACACAGCCATAACACTCGCGCAAGTTGATCAACACCGCGACGGGACATCTGTTTCCTCGTCTTCTGACATTTCCAAGATTGCTTCTTTCAATAGCTTCGCTAGATCCGGCTTGCCCATAGCCTTGGCGATGTCCGGATAGGGCCAAGAGACGCCACCAATACAGATACCGTAGCATGGATCCGCTCCTTCCTCAATGAGAAGCTCGATGATCTTCCAATCATGCGGTGCCGGCAACTGCATCGCATACATGATTGGCGTACCGCCAAACCCATCCAAAACATCAGGGTCAGCGCCAGAAAACCAGATATATTCCAGGATCTCTTCCTCAAGACCCCGGCCCGCGGCACCATGTAGACCATTGGACGAATGCTTACGTCCTGGGTCTGATCTGTATTCCTGAAGCAAATCGCTCGCTTCTTCCTGCCCGAAAAAGTCAGCCAGAAACAGAGCATTGTCGATCTCATCCTGAAACTGCGTGCTCTGCATACTCTGCTTCAAACCAGCCAGGAGCTCAGAAATAACCGCGCTTTCTCCTTCAATGACGGCACATGCTAGTGGGGAGATCTCGAGCTTCGTGCTACTAGGGGGTGAATAGAGCAGTTTCCCATCAAGGGAAATGCTGAAGGATTTGGTGGGATACACGGGCTCAGGAACGGTTATCGATTGTTTTGTCCAAGTGTGATTCTTGTAGCATCTTAGGAAGTTTTTGGTTATGTCAACGACGGCCTTGGCACTCGAGCCGGAAGGAACCAGCAAGCCAGTCATTGTATCGACTTTTCCGGGGTCGAGTAGATGGCCAATAAGAGGAGAGGAAAGACGAAAAGTGCTTTGGAGCTGGGACCGTGTATACCCAAGTTGAGAGAGACGGGATCAATTTGGCACCCAGTAGATTATGTAACAAAGACGGTTTGAAGAAGGAAGTTGGGATATGAGACTCGGGGGGCACATCACTTCCTTAAGTACTAAATCGTCCCACAAGGGTGTCCTGCGTCGTGGCTACCGGAGAAGGCATAGATGACAGGTTTAAGGTAAGATGCCTCACCAAGGGCAAGTCGGTACATCCCAGAACGCACCCCTGGCTATGATTGTCGAATGTCGAAGGATGGCAACCTCAGAGCGGCGTGCAAACAATATAGGCAGCAGCAGGGCTAAGTAAGGGAGGGGTCTGCAAATCTTGACTGGACCAGTGGTATCGGGGGGCTTTTACATTGCTTCTTCTTTCCACAAACTAGGATAGAAGTGTTTCGGTCAGAGATATTCTCTTCTGCAGAACACATGCAGATGTTGCGAGTCAGAGGGTTCAGACTACCAGTCCGGATACATGGGAATAAGAACGCCAGAGGAAAGTAAAATCGCTTCACTTAGACGGCAACAGCAAACAGTCAAGTGTTCAGCCAGTCGCCTAAGTCATCATCTGTTGTAAACCTTTGGAAAGAGCCGAGCGTAGCTGATGGTTGACAAGTAGAGCAGGAGCAGTTGGGGTAGTGTCAAATCCCTGCCCGAAACTTGTATAGTAGCGAGCTTTTTATGCCAGTCAATCTTTTCGAGATTGCCCAAATTCTTGGTATGTATCATATTGTTGGTATATCTGAGGTCCCTGCCCATTTATACAATAAGTCTCCGACGCCGAATTACCTTCTCTTGGAGTGGAGCTGCTCGAGGGTTGAGAAAAAATGTTGTGATTCCAAGTATTAGGTATAATATGATTTGTAGATGTATGTATGATTCTTTTCGTAAAGGAAAGTGAACCCATGTGATAGTATCGATTTCAATTGCGGAAAGAGAGCGTAACGATGCAGCACGAATAGGAAAGAGAATTGAGTCCAGGCAACATGGGGGTTGATGTGTATGTAATCTTTTCTCATACATACAGTATCATATCTGTTGGCTTCTGTACCTTCAGGCCCAACCCAACGACTCCTTACTATGCAGTGATAGAGGTTTGTGCATGATGCTAGTTGGGCCAAAGTGCACTCTCACATCGTACAGCGGAGAATCCTAATGTGTGTACTAACATACGTCTACTATAACGCCTCCCGGAACTCGTGGTGACCTCTGGCGATGGACTGGAACAGACTGTCCAAATACCACTACGATGACTTACATAATGAATACTTGTGATCTAGAATTGGTGTCTGGGTGATGCTGCGAGCGGTGGAGGAACAGCTTTACCACGTATCGTTCCGATACACCCAATTGCGGCGATTCCTGGCCTCGCAACTAAGCTTCACAACGTAATCAGGCTCGAATCAGAAAACAGCCCCTTGATACAAGTAAAAGAACGTCAAATTCTAACAGCCAAAACAGTCTCAGGAAGAGCCAGTCTGCCATTCCATCAATAGTTCCCACACGGACAGCTTGGGCCTGGGGTCGTAAGGTATATAAACAGGTATTTCCACCAGCAATTGGACTCTGAGAAACAATGTCATTCACATGCCTGCTACTAAACTAAGGTTACCTCTAACATAAAAATCGTAATCAAACCTTGCTACATACGATGGCAGCCCCGAGGTGCCTACAATGCGTCGAGGAAGGTGCCCATATACGCACTCCCTGGTCTGCCCACGTCGTGATAAAGGACATACTCGTAACTACTCAAGTAGGGCCATGGGTCTTTTATGGTGTTTGTGCCGAGACTTTAGATGCGACTTCATCGGACTGGACAAGCCCAGACTGCCTTCTATGGGTTTTTGACGATGGGTCAGGGCCACGAATGTGGCAGGACACCGCCCAGCCGTCGCCCTTCAATTCCGAGGACCCCGAAAAGAATTTTGATCAGATCGTAGGCCATTATGAATCCAATGATGGAGAGTGTTATCTCGCAGTCAAGTGGAAAAGCTGCCTGGCACCGACGTGGGAGAGAGAGACGGACATGGTGTGTTGCGGTCGCGCCATCACGCAGTACTTCACTGAGCATTGTACTTGAGACTTGCTTACCATACCTTTGTTTTCCAGCCGCTTTCTCCGATCGACAAGTGTCCTCGAAATCACTTCTTTGTGGCATGGAACTTTGTCGCTATAGCGCCTTCTGGTGGCGAAGTCACCTTCATATCAAGCGCTGTGCTCGGAGAGCCGACAGTCTGGACCTTACATGAGTTCAGAGAAAATGCACCTGAAACTCAGCCCTGGGGAGTTATAATCGAGGCCGCCCTGGACGAGCATGATACACGAAGCGGGCCTCGAAATACAAACGGGCTTAGGTCAGTAACAGTCAACTTGACTTCGCAAACATATGCTGCTTTTAACCATCGCCTGTCCAATAATGCACAAAGCTATTTCCGCTACCCTAAGTAGTTGCCTTCCGTTAGTTTTCTTCTTTTCCTGGCTTAATTGATGATCATTTCTTCTTATTTTATTATACTATACTCTGAATCTCGGGATATTGCTTTTATGAGTTCTATTAACAAGTTCATTTATATCTATTTAAATACTTATACTAAGTATAGTAGAATAAGTTACTATTATTATTTCAATTCTAAATAATACTTTTTACAGGTTTCTTCCTTACTAAGGAATAAGTCTTAAATATTAATAAATAGGTTAATGTCTTTAATATATTTTATAAGCTTAATCGTAGTATAACCATCTTTTAGGTTATATTAATTATTTTAATTATTATTCAGGGTGTATCTCTTTTAACTATATTAATTTTCTCACTTTTAGGGACTAGCTTATACTTTTATTTAGTTTTATTAGGGTTCTTATATTCTAATTTTATTTTAATTAGTAGACATTATAAGGGCTATATAATCTACAAGGGCTACAATACTACTTCTTAATACGTTAAAACTACTTATTATATAAATAATCTTAATATCTTATAAGATTATATATTTAAATTAAAACTACAGCGAATATTATTTATATCTTATAAGAATATAATTAGGTTAAAATTAACACCTAAGGACTTCTTATTTAGCTTAAATTTACCTAAGGTTTAAAGTGGATTTACTTCTTTTATAAGTATTTTACTTAATTGTTTATTTTATTTTTAACTTCTTATTATTATTTATTTTTTAATTTTTTTTTTAAAGATTTTATTAGGTCTAGCTTTTAGTAATTCTTTTTTTTTAACTCCTAGGGGTCTTAAAGAGAAATTAGCTAGGTTAATTAAATCCTTTTAGTATTTAATAATAAAATTGTAAGTTATTAAATATAAATATTATTTAGCTTATTTCGTATTTAGCTTATTTCTTATTTAGCTTAATATTTTTTTTATAAATAACTAGGGGTTTTAGTAATTACTTAGGACTTTCATTTATTTAAAAAGCCCTTAAGGTAATATTATTAGTATTTAAATAATTTAATAATAGCTATTATTTTTTAATTTAATATATTGTATTATCTCTTTTATATTATATTATCTCTTAGGGTTATTAAACTTTTAGAATTAAAGTATAATAAGATAATATCGTACTTTATGATCTAATTAAGATAATATACTAGCTATAATATAATTAAATATATTTATCTTAATATAAATATATCTTTTAGGATTAAAGTATTATAAAACTAAGGCTGTTTTAAACTCAATAATAAGGGACTAAAATACCTACCTCTATTAATTATTTAACTGTATTTCTCTAGGTTTTTACTTATTTTAACTACCTTTTAAAAAGAGTATTAATAATATAATAACTTTTAAATAGCTATAAATAAACCTCTTATAAAAGTTGTCAAATCTAAAGAATACCTATACTTTTTTATAACTAATTAACTTAGGTTACTTAAGAATAATATAAATCCTAGCTAGGTGTATCTTTATATTTTTAATAATTAAAATAAAATTAAGAAACTTAATTTAATTTTAATAAAAGAAATACTTTAGGGGTTTTACATATAATTTATTAACCCTTGTTTACTTAAGGATCTATTTTAAATAATTAATATATTCTTTTCTTATTTTTAAGAATACTAAGATATTGTTAGGTATATAATATAAATTATATTTAGTAGGTCTTATGAAGCTTAGTAAATAAAATATTAAAATATAGCAAGTATATTAACTAATTTAAAAAGTATTATTATATACTTATTATAATTATAATAAGCTTAGAGAGTAATCTATTAGTTATTACATTTTTAGATATAATTCTAATAATATATATCCTTAAAATTAATTTTAAAAAAATATTTATTCCTTAGATCTAATCTATAATTTCTAATATTCAAGTTAAAAGATATTAATTCTTAATAGTAGTAGTATTTAAACCTTATTAATTTATATAAAAATAAAATCTTTTGTCTTTTTTTAATATAAAAAAAATAAAAAAGCTAGATAGATTTTTTTAATAAGTAAATTTAACTATTTTTTAAGTTCTTTTAAATATACTTTTAGAATTCTTTTAGTTTAACTTATAATAATAAGTAGATTAAGCTATAAGAAGCTGTTTTTCCTTTAGTTAAATTAATAATAGAATTAATCTTGCTAAAATTAGGTATTTTAATAGCCTTTTTATAGTTAAAGATTTTAATATGAGTTTTAAATTTAAAAGAAATTCTTTTTATTTAATTAGGTTTTTTAAGATTTTTATTAGAAAGTAAATATAACTTATTAATAAAGGCAATTATAAATATCTTAGCCTTACTTGTAGTTTTCTTAAAAAATTATTAAAATTAAAAAAGTTTAAGTCTATTATAATATTTCGTATTAATTAATATCTATGAGGCTTTTAATAATTTCTTATATTTATAATAGCCCTCATAATTAATTAGTATAAAGGTTATTTCTTATTATCTTAATATCCTGTATTAGGTATTATTAGCTCCTTAAAAGGAGATATTTATATTACTTGATTATTAAAATCTTTAAGTTTTTATAAAGGTTTTATTAATAATATTTATTTTTACTTTATAATTAAGATATATTTATATTAAAATAACTTAATAACTATAAGTTATGTTATAAAAAAGATTTTCTTTATAAAGTAGAATTAAAATATATTTAAATTAGATTTAAATATTATTATATAAGTATTAATTAAGAATTAATTTATATTATTAATTAGTTTTATTTTTCTTTAAATTAATTTCCTTAGGTTCTAAATAACTCTTAAAGTATATTTTACTTTTATTATGTAATATGTTTAAAGTTCTAAATATAAGTTAATACTTACTTATTAATTATATTAAATACTTAGTATATTATTAATAAATTTATAAAGTAAAAAAAGTACTAGAAGGAAGTAAATACTCTTAGTAATTAATTAAAGAAGATAAAAAAGAATTTAAGAAGATAATTTAAGGAAAATATACTATTAAAAAGACTAAAATTATAGAATAATACTAAGAGTACGAAAAGGAGTACTAAGAAAAGATTACTAATAGATAATATAATTACCTAATAAAAGAACCATTAATTAATAATAACGTGTTTTATAAGCGAGTGACCCATATAAGCGAGTGACCCAAAAATCCCTCAACTTACATTATCATCATTCAATTCAATATCTTTCAACAACCCGATATGCCACAGCCTTCATATGAAGCTAGGATACTTCTTGCCCTTCAGGCCCTTCAAAATGACCCGAAATTAAGTATCCGAAAGGCGGCGACTGTATATCAGGTCAATCACCGCACCTTAGGTCGCCGCCGGAATGGCATTCATTCAAAGCGTGATATAACCACAAAATCACGGAACCTATCTGATCTAGAGGAACAGACGATAGTTCAATTTATCCTTGACCTAGATTCCCGAGGTTTCCCCCCTCGGCGCGATTTTGTGGAAAAAATGGCCAATTCTCTACTTGCCGATCGCGAGGCATTACCAGTCGGCAAGCTCTGGGTTCATAACTTTATCCAACGACAACCAGAGCTAAAGGCATGTCGATTTCGGAGATATGACTATAAGAGAGCTAAATGCGAAGATCCGACTATTATTCAGGGCTGGTTTCGCCTCGTAGAGAATACGATCGCGAAATACGGTATCCAATTAGCTGATATCTGGAACTTTGATGAGACCGGCTTTATGATGGGTATGATTGAGCCCGGAATGGTCGTCACAAGCTCAGAAAGGCGAGGGATACCAAAGAAGATACAGCCTGGAAATCGTGAATGGATTACTGTGATTCAAGCGGTCAATGCAGAAGGTCAATCGACCGCACCATTCATCATTGGTTCAGGCCAATATCATCTTGCCAATTGGTACCGAGAATGCAACCTCCCCAGCGATTGGGTCATTGCATTGAGCGAAAATGGATGGACCAATAACCAGCTAGGTCTTGACTGGCTACAGCACTTTGATCGATCAACAAAGGACCGATCAGTTGGTTCTTATCGTCTCTTAATCCTCGATGGTCATGAAAGCCACCACTCTATCGAATTCGAGAGATATTGTGAGGAGAATAAGATTATTACCCTCTGTATGCCTGCTCATGCCTCTCATCTACTCCAGCCTCTTGATGTAGGGTGCTTTGGGCCGCTGAAAAAGGCCTATGGGCGAGAAATAGAGCGTCTAATGGGATGCTCTATAAACCACATCACCAAGATCGAGTTCTTTCCTGCCTTTCATGCCGCCCACCGAGCTACTATTACAGAAAGTAATATCAAAGGAGGTTTTAGAGGAGCTGGGCTTGCTCCCTTTGACCCAGAAAATGTCATCTCAAAGCTTGATGTGCAATTACGGACCCCGACACCTCCCGCAGAGGTCACGATACCTTCAACCCCTTGGACTGCAAGGACCCCAAAGACACTACTAGAGGCCCAATCGCATTCTAAATATCTACAGGGAAGGGTTAGAAATCATAAGAGCAGCTCCCCAGAGTCAATTATTGAGGCTGTTAAGCATTTTGAGAAGGCAACAAGCGTCCTTATCCATAAGATAGTCCTACTAGAGGATAGGCTTCAACAAGTTGAACAAGAGAATCGGATAGTAAAGCGACGCCGGAGGGGGAAAAGGACTAGACTACAGAAAGGAGGGCCTTTGACTATAGAAGAGGCATCACAAGCAATTGATCAGATGGATGTTGATACGCAGGTAGCAGCCGAATCGTCGAGAAGTGGTAGTCGCGGAAGGTCAAAGGGACCGAGGGTTTCACATTGTAGCAAATGCGGCAGGGCCGGGCATAATACAAGGACCTGTCAGGAGGAAATTGAGGTTAATTTAGAAGAATATAGCGATTGGTTTTAATTGGTCTGATAATTTGTGGTATTTTTATTGCCGATTTAATTGAGAAGGTTGAGATTTTTGGGTCACTCGCTTATATGGGTCACTCGCTTATAAAACACGTTATAAGCTTAGATAATAATAAAGAACTATAGGGTTAATAAGAAGCTAATAGACTTTACCTATATAATAGCCCTATAAACCTTTAATAATTTAATAAAATTATAATTATAAAAGATATAAATAATAATAAGATAATAAAAAGAGATTATATTTTAACCTTATTAACCTCAAAAGGGAACTTAATTAGGGCTTAATTTATAATTAAAAACCTAAGTAAAGGACTATACTAGGTAACTTATATATAAAGTTAAAAGAATACTTCTAGTAATAACTATTGAATAATAAGTTTATTAATAACTGCCTTGATAAGAAAGGGTATAATAATAATAAATATAAATAATTATACCAAGATATATTAAGAAAAGTTATATACTATCTATAATAAAGTATTAGATAAGTAAAAAGTAAAAATAAGAATAACTTAAGTTATTATATAAGAAACTTATATTAAGACACCTAATACTAAAGGTTTAAATTAAGGGAAAGTAGTTAAATACTTAGAATAATTATAAAGTTAATAAAACCTTATTAACCTAAGAGTAATTATACAGCTAAAATTACTATAAAAGAAAACCTTTATATTGATTAAAGATTTGATAAGTTATCTTTTCTAGTAATACTAATAACAATACTAAAATAAGTATAATAAACAATAAGAGATCTTGAACCCTAATTAAAGAGGATAATAAGGGAAAATATAAAGTAAAAGATTTATTACCTCTAATAGGAGTATAATATAATATAAGTATATAAAAGGTAAAAAATAATAAAACTACTCAATCCTAGGTCTTCTTAGAATATGATTATATAACCTAAATAAATAATTAAAGTATTAAAAAAACCTTAGGAAAAAGGAATAATAAGATGAACTTAAGAATATCCTAGAAGAGTATTATATTTATAAGAAACTATTTAGGAAAGCACTTAAAATAAAGGTATTATAATATAATTACTAGGACTATAAAATATAACTTAAGGTACATGACTTACTATTTCAGAAGATTTAGAACCTTAATAAAAAAGAACTTATTATCTTAACGGAATACCTAGAAATAAAACTAATAAAAGGAAGTATCAAGATATTGATATTATTAGTAGGATTTCTAGTAATATTTATTCCTAAGAAAAATAGGAACTATAACTTAGTATAAACTATAAAAAGTTAAATACCCTTTTAATTAAAAATAAGATCTTACTTCTGCTTATTATAAAACTTAAAGACTATTTATAAGGTAAATAAATCTTTATTGCTTTAGATCTTAAAGGAGCTTGTAACTTAATTTATAGTGAAAAAGGAGATAAATAGAAAATAGTATTTAAAACTAAGTTTAAACTCTTTAAATATTTAATAATATTATTTAAACTTGTTAATATACTTATAGTATTATAATAGATAATTAATAATATACTTTAATAATACCTAAATACCTTTATAATATACTACCTAGAAAAAATTTTAAGCTTCTTAGATAATAAAAAAGAATATAAAGAATATATTTATAAAGTCTTAAAAGCCTTATAAGATATTAATCTATTGGTTAAATTAAAAAAGAGTTATTTTTATATAAAAGAAGTAATCTTCTTAGGATATATTACTACCTTAGGTAAATTTAAAATAAAATAAGAGAAACTCTTAGTAATAGTAAATTAATTAAAACCTATTATACTTAAGAAAGTATGAAGCTTCTTAGGCTATATTAATTACTACTAATAATTTATTAAAGTCCTTAGTAAGATTACTAACCCTCTTATAGAATTAATTAAAAAGGAATAAAAATTTATTTAGTTATTAGAAGCCTGGGGTATATTTAAATAGCTATAAGAAGCTATCCTCAGTAAACCTATATTAGTTATATTTAATCCTAATAAGGAAATAAAACTAGAAATTGACTTATTAGACTTTATATTAGGAGGATAAATAGGTTAATCTAATACCTAAGGTAAATTTTATCTTATTATATTTTACTTATATAAGTTATATAAACTAGAACTTAACCATCTTATTTATAATAAAGGGTTCCTAGTCATTATTAACTGCTTTAAGGAATTTAAATATTACCTTATAAGAAGGATATATTAATTAAAGTTTATATTAACTATTAAAATATTTTATATTTTATTATATTATAAGAACTTAATTAATAGTAGTTATATTGTATTAAATACCTATATAAATTTAACTTTGTAATTATTTATGAAAAAGGTTTAAATAGTAGTAGACTGAATATAATTAGCAGATAACTAGACTATAATACCAACATACCTAAGATAAAAAAACAACTCCTAGAAAAGAATCTACAGGGAGAATACTAGTTTATAAAACTAATATAAGTATTAGAATAAATAGAAATAGAACTTATAACGGAAATCCTAGAAAATAAAATATATAACTTCCTTTATAAATTTTACTTATATCTATTATATAAATATTAAGGAGCTATTAAAACTCTTAAGTAATTATTATAGTAAGGATATAAGGTCTAGAAAAAAAAAGTAGAAAAAATACTTAAATAATATAACTTATATATAAGGATAAAGGCATAATAATATAAACTATATAAAGAACTATAACTATTAAAAGTAATAGAATAATTATAGAGCTTAATTATAGTAAAAGTTCTTTAGGAGTTATTGGGTATTTATAAGATATTTTAGTAGTTCTTATATATTTTTATTTCTCTGAGTGGTTTTTCTATTTAATTAGGTATATAGTTTATTTACTAACCTGCTTTATGTCTTTAATAGCCTTTGCCTTATAAACTTCTTGTCTTATAATTTAGTATAATTTATTATTAGTTTTAATATATATTATATTTACTACTAATTTTAATATTTAAATATAATAATATATTAGGTAGTATTTAATTGTTAAGAGTAAGTTTAGCTTATAGATATCTCTTTTTTTCATTTATTTAATTTTAATTAATCTAGTATATCTATATTTTAATTTATAACTGTTAATTTATTTTAATATTTTTAGTAAATACGTAAATTATATCCCCCTCTAAGAACATTAGTCCTTTTAACCTCTTAGGGTTATAGTATTACTATATCTATTTTCTAATATATTTAAGTTTTATTTTTATTTCCTTATAGAGGTTTCTCAACTTATTACTTTTAATTATAGCAGCTAGGTTAATTAATCTAGGTTCTTATATATCATAATAAGTATTTAATATAAATCTAAAATTCGCATCTAATAATATAAATTTTATATCTTTATTATAGGCAGTATTGTAGGCTAGTTAGGCATATAATAGCTTTTTAACCTAACTATCCTATTTATAGATAGTATAATACTATAAGTATTACTTTAGTATTTAATTTATCTATTCTATTTATTTATCTATTTATAAACTAAATATTATTAAGAATTAAGAATTTAATCCTAAATATAATATAAGTGCTTATAAAAGGTTTAATATAAAGGTAGGTCTTTTATTTAATCCTTTTTCCCTTACTCCCTTATTACCGAAGATAAAGGCTATAACTTCTATATTTATTACTTCTCTATAAGGTAACTAAATTAAAAGTTTTATAAGTGTATCTATAATAACTATAATACTATTATAAAAGATTCTAGTTAAAGGTTCTTCTAATAATAATAATTTAATTATATAGTCTAATAATATTAAAAGGCAAAAGATTAAAGTTAAAATCCCTTAAGCTAAGAAAATTCTAATTAATACCCTTAGGATTTAAAGAATAAAGCTTAGTAGAAGTTTTATACTTATAATAACTTAGCTCCTTAGCTAGCTTATCCTCTCCTTTAAGACCCTAAATATTATAATAAAATTTAAATATATAATACTCTTTTATCTTATTTCTAATCTTATAAATATAAGATAAATAACTAATAGCTATAACTATATACCTATAATGTAGCTAACTCCTTATACAGTTTTAAGAGATCCTTATTAACCTCCTTCTTATCCTTATTTAGCTCTTTTTCTTAAGATATTAGCTATTTAATTAAAACTATTAATAACTTATATAAATAAAAGAAGAAAACTAATATATATGAAAATATTAACTTAGTATTATTATAGAACTGCCTTTAGTAAATACACTTATTATAATACAACAAGTCTACTATTATTATGTACTGCTTTTAGTATTTAAAATAATAAAAATATAATATATTAATAAGCTTTTATAATAGCTTAATACTTTTAGCTAAAGACTTATACTTTTTAGTTTTTTAAGTAATAGATTTAAAAATATAATTAGATATCTTCTTAGTAGTATATACTAATAGAAAATACTTAAAGATATAAGCTAAAATTAACTAAATAAAAACTAGACTAAGCTTATTTTAAGGTCTTAAGGATAAGACCTTATAGAGGGGAGAGATTATATTATAACCCTAGCAGTTATATTATATATACCTTATAAAAGCTTATATAAGATATTAGCTCCTTTATGGCTATAAACTAATTAGAGCTAGATTAACTTAGACATAGGATTGAAATACTCTAGGAACTACTATAATCTAGGATTATTATAATTTAACTGTCTTAGTAGTCCTTTTGAATTACCTTTAATATATAAATTATATTTATTAATAGTTTTATAGATTTAGTTTACTAGCTATTAATAAGACTTCTTTATAATAATAAGCCTAATATATATTACTTAATCATTAAGAGATATAATTACTAATTTGCTTAGTTTAAATGCCTTGTATTATCTATAAACATATATCTAGTACGGCCTAGTTTCCCTGTTTAAAACCAACCTTGTTATAATATATAATATACCTGCTAGTATTATAATAATTAGTGGCTATTAGCCTAAAATATTTAATAATATTCTTGTATAATTAGGCTTTTTTTATTTTTATTATTATATTATAAAGCTTACTATAATTATTTTTCTTAATAGCTTAGTTAATTAACGTGTTTGATAAGCATGCGCCGCAGTCAAGCATGCGCCGCACTACCCTATACACCTTAAATCTAGCTTTTAAAAAACACTTTAAAAATCCAAATTAAACCTAAAATAGCTAGGATTTTAATAGCTTATATATAAGTTTTAAAGTAAGCTATATATACTTTTTAAGAATTCTTTAAAAATCCTATATAGCTATAAACCTTAAAATATATTTATACTGTATTTTATACTGTATAATTAAGCTTTACTATATAAAGGAGATTTTTTAAAAATCTAAAAAAAATATATTATATAGTTTATTATATACTATTTTCAAAAATAATTTTATTAGATTTTTAGCTATTTTATTTATAATTAAAAAATACTATAGGGTAGGGTTTTTAATACTATACAGTGCAGTGCGGCGCATGCTTATCAAACACGTTATATTAATTATATTATAGCGTTTTATTAAATAAGGCTTGTTAGAACTAGGTATTTATAAGTTTATTTTCATAATAAATATTATTATAACATAGCTATAATATAATTAATAAAGTAAGCTAATAAGAAGTCTTGGCCTTAGACTTTTAAATCTATTTAAAAATACTATAAACTATCTAATTAACTTTAACTACCTATTATACTTTTCCCTAGAGCTTTTAATTATTACTTAATAGGTCCTTATATTATATTTAATCTTATTATATGCATTATAGTATTAAATACTTAATCTAATTAACCTTTCTTGATTACTACTTCTTAATAGTTCTACTATTACTTATATATTAATATTTATTCAATTAATTAGTTATAATACTTTTTATATAATAATTACCTCTTTCTTTTACAATTTAATCCTTCTTAACCTCTAATATTAGCTTAATATCTTGTTTATATTTTAAAGATTTTATATTTTATTTCTTATTGAAATAATGTCATATATAATTCTTTTTATTTATTACCTTAATAAAAGATTAAAAGGCTTTAAGAATTAAGTCTAAGAAGCTATTATAGTACCTTTTAATTTATCTTTTAAGGTATTTAAATTAAGATTAGGCCTTAATTATTATTAATATGGTCTTTAAAATCTAAGAATAAGAACGTTTAACTGCTTTTTAAGGAGGTATTAGGGTTTATAATTATATATTAAGCTGTAGGATTATAACTTCTAGGTTAAAAAGATAAAATTTAGTTTTTTTTAAAACCCCCTTAGATATTCTTTTATAAAAATAGCTTAAAAAGTAATATAAAAGGCTAAAAAGAACTTAATCATAGAGATATAAGATATAAAGTATTTAATTAAATATTTTATATCTCAGTTATAAGTATCTTTTAAGATTAGAAAGTACCTAATAAATTTAAAGTAAATAAGATATATAAGTAAGTATATAAAATACAATAATCTTATAATCTTAATAATATCTGTTAAAATTAGTAAAATAATAATTTTTATAATTATTAAAAACTAAAAAATAATAAGGATTAATAAATTAAAGTATTTTAATTACTTAAGATTTAACTTATTATTTATTTATATATTGAGGCTTATTATAATACCCTAATTAACTAAAAGGTTATTTTCTAAGTATTAATTTATAAGGTAATATTAGCCTAAACTAATAATAAATGGTAAAATTAATCAACTTTTTATATTAATTACTAAGATTATAATAATCTATTTATAATGTTTAGGCTATATTAATTTGAGTTTTTTTCACCTTTTTAAGCTTATAATTATTATTCTAATTATTATAAGGCTTATTATATAAAGCTAGTTTTATTAAAATTCTAAATATTATCTAGTTAAATATTATACTTTATGATTATATTTTATATAAGCCTAAACTATCTATAAATAATAATTAGATTTTTATATTTAGCTCTTTAATAATTATATTTTTAAAATAAATATATTTTTAGTTTTAATTATTAGTTAATAAAGTTATAAGTTTGATGCTTATTAATAACTCATATACTATAATTAATTAATAGAGAATTAGCTATTTCTTTTATAAAATATAATTATCAGGGAAATCCTTATAAATTTAAATTAAAAATAAATTTAATTATTATCTCTTTTTTTAAATTAAATAAATTTTATAAATTTAAAATATAACTACTTTATAATTAAATACTATTTTACTTATTATAAAGGGTATTACATTTAACCGTATATATAATTATACTATATTAGAAATATAATTTTAAGTTATTTTAGAAGGCTTAGAGAGTAAGTAGAGTTCTAGCCTTATTTAAAGGTTATAATATGTTAAGTAGTTAAGAAGTATCTTATTAGTTAGGAATAATTATTTAACTTTTTATCTTATAATAAAGACCTCATCTTAATTAAACCTAATTAGTAGTTTATACTTAACTTATAATTAAGAGTATTAAAAGATATTATCGTATATAGTTTTTTCTTTACTATTATTCTTTACCTTTAAATTAATCCTTAAAACCTAGAGAGTATACTTTATTAATATAATTATTCTCTAAAAGGACTTTAAAATAACCTAATTATTTCAAGAGGAGGCACTTCTATACTATCTAAATTATAAATTATAATAATTAAAGAGAAAAGGGAATATACCTAGTAAAGAATAAGCAAGAGGCTAAAATAAATAATAAAACTACTTATAACAGTTATAAGAAGTAATAAATCCCTTAGTTATTAAGTTAGGAGTAGTAAAACTAAATAGCTTATATATAGAATTATAAAGCTAATAGTATTTTATAATAATTCCTTATATTAGGGTAATATTAGAATTTATTATATACAGAAATCTAGCCTTAATCTAATAAGAAAATATTAAGATTATATTGTAGCTTACAGATTATAAATTATAATATACTTAATATAATCTAGGATTAATAAAACTTAAAAACTAATATTAAGGCACTTATTAAGCTACTTAGGTATAAATTACTTAAAAAAGTTACTGTTATTATAATTAAACCTTTTAATACCTTAATAAAATAGTTTAAAATACTGTAAAATTAACTAATTAATTAGATTTTGACGACTTCATTATAAAGTATTCTTATATTTATTATATTTTAGACTTTTATAAGAAACCTAATAGTTTTAATAATAGCTAACATAAATGATCCTAATAAGGATAAATAAAAGGGATACCTATAGCTTCTTATAATCTTTCCCTAATTTGGAAAAGACTTTAAAAAAACACTTTATGCTAATTAATTAATTAATAATTATTATAATAAGCTTTATTAAAACTTTCTTATCCTCTAATAATATAAAGATTATATTTACTAAGCTAATAACCTAGTTAACCTGGCCTTAGGAAGTAATAATAGCCCTAGCTATAATAGCTACCTAGCTCTAAGATCTTATTATAAGTATTTATAAGTATAAGCCTTATATTATAACTAATTAAATAACTCTATATGTAGCTATCATTAATAATGAGGATATCTTAGAATATTCTTATTTCTTTAAATACTATATAAAAACTACTAATATACCTAAGAGAAAATATATTATAATACCTAAGATATGTACTATTTTACCCTTTATAAAGGATATTTATTAAGCCTATAGAACGTATAACTAAGAGAAAGCTAAGAAGAACCTTAAGGAAATCTTTATTACAAAAGATAATATTACCTTTAATAGCCTTAAAGGCAGGCTTAAGAGGCTTATTTAGAAATAACTTCCTATGAATTACGCTTAAATAATTAAATAATTAATTTAATACTAATTTAAGTTTAAAAAGCTAAATAGTAATTATAAGAAATAGATTATTTAATTAGAGAATATCCTTAATATTATCTACTAAGAAGTCTTAAATAAGATTATTTTAAAATATAAAAAAACCTAGGATAGAATAAAATAATATCTTATAAAGATCTTACTTAAATAATTAAATTAACTATTAATAATAAAATTACTAAAACTAAAAATTATTAGTATTTTAAGGAAATTAAGAATACTCCAAAAATTCAAAAGCCTAAATCTATTAAAAACCCTTTCAAAGTTATCCTTAAGAAAGACTTTAAGCTAGCTAAAGGACTTAATATTAATAACCTTATTAACATCATATAAAAGCTATAAGTTAACTTAATAAACACTATTAAGGACTTAATTAAGGGTTATATTAAGGTATTTAATACTTAAGTAAAAAAGAAAATAATAAATTAAATAATATCTTTCTCTTCAAACCTTTACAATTATTACTTTAACTAATTAATTAAAGAAGAAGTTTAGCGTAAATATTAATACTTAACATATTAATTAGAGGTAATAATACTAATATTAGTATTATATTAAGAGACGCTATTTTTAAAGACTTATTATAACTTAAAATATAATAAGATGTATAACTTGACTAATTATAATATATTAAATAATATAGCTTAGATAGGTATTTAAAAACACTTATCCTAAGTACCCTTATTAATAAAACTAAAAATAACTTTAAGATTAAAAGACTTATTTATACCTAAATTAAGAGGTTCTCTAACTCTTACCTATATTATAATATAATAAGTATAAAGAAGTATAATAATAAAAGAATTAATTAAAATATCTAAGATAAACCAAGTAAGCTTATTTAAAAGTAGTTAAATAAAAGCCCTTTATACCTAAAGACATATACTTTATCTTATAGTTACCCTGATAGTAATATATATCTTCTAATGAAAGTAATTAATAAAGTAAATAACCTTACCTAGCTTATTAAGTCTTTTAGAATAGCTTGAATAAATCTCCTTATATTTAATATTATTAATAATAAGGAACTAGCTGGTTAGGTAATCCTATTACTTTTAAACCTTTAAGTCTTTAATGTTAATATAAATATAAATATAAGGAAATATATTTATATTAAAAATAAGAAAGAAATATAAGTTATTCTGGTCACCAAGAGGAGAATTCTAAAAAAAGGACTTAAGGAGTCTTAGTCTTATTAGAAAAAAAAGGATATTAAGGTATTAAATATATACTAGGCTCTTATTTATAATTATATTAAAAGTAACTTTTATACAAAAAGAATTAATATTTCTTTATTTAATTTACTAGACCTAGATATATAAATAGGTAAGGAGATTATAAGTAAACTTATAAATATAATAAAAGGTATCTCTAAGATCTTATATATAATAATTAGAAACCCTTAGTCTAGTTAAGGTAGCGTAATATTTATAAATATAATTTATTTTAATAGTTAGGACTTTTATAATAGCTATTAGGATAATGTAAGTAAAAAGGCTAGTATTTATATTATCCTCTTTAAACCTAAGGACTAAGACTAAATTAATTAATTAATTACTTATATTATTAATAGTATATAAAATAATAAAATAAATCGTGTATTAGCTAAAAGAGAATATAAGACTATTAAAAATAAAGGTATCTAATAGGAATTTAAATATATTATTTAGACTATTAAGAAATACGAGGTAAAGCCCTAATTAATAAGTATATAAGAGGACTCCTTATATAAGGAGATTTTATTTTATATTAAGAAATTAATAAATTTAATAGGTAATAGTATTAAAGTTAACTTCTACCTAAGGAATAATAATAAGGCCTTAATATAAATATAAAAGTTATTAAAAATTATAATTAGTCTTAATAACCTAGATAATAAGGTTATAAAAACTATAATAAATATAAGATGTAAAGGAAATATTATCTTAAAAAGGATTATAGGGGATTATAAGCTAAAGATTACTAACATACAGGAAATTATAACTTCCTTTATAGATAATAAGCTAAGATATACGTAGTAAGTACTTAGATATTATAATACCTCTTTATAGCCCTAAAAGCTATAATATTAATCCTTTTTATCCTTAGTATGCCCTTTATTAAATCTACCTAAGTTATATTTAAGTACTTATTATAAGATAGTTTAATACTTTTAATCTACTAATTAGGATATATAAAGTTTATTACTTTAGTAATGAAATTAACTAAATAAGAGCTAATAGAGATTAAAACTAAAGGATTAATTAATTCAAAATACATATTAACTCTTATACTAAGCTAGGAGTTAAGGATATTATAGGCTTAAAAGAGGATAATATCTTATTAACTTTTAAAATAATAAGCTAAGAATTTATAAATAAGGTTATTAAGCAAATCATCTAAGAAAATATAAAATAACATAAAAAAGTCATTAAGACTATAGGCTAACAGATCAAATAACTATAAAGCTAATAGTTATTAAGAAAAAAGACTATTAAAGTTAAAGAAAAAAAGAAAAAGGAAAAAGAGACTTAGAATATATTATACCACTAGACCTTAATAAGCTAGAGTCTAAAACTATTAATATTAAGATTAATATAATATATAAGTATAATAAAGAAGTTAAGATTTGTCTAATGGATAATATGCCTTTAGATAATTTAATTCTAAATAATAACCTTCTTCAAAAGGAAAAGAAATAAGCTTAGATTAAGGATATACTTAGTAATATTATAAAGTATATTAAGCAAATTGCTTTAAAGTTTTCTAAATTAAGATAAAAAAGTTAATTAAAGGGAAAGAGGCTTAAAAGACTAAAAGATTAAGTAAATAAAATATTAATTATAATAAAGCTTAATATATTTCTTAAGATTATATATAATCAAGAAGTAATATTAGCCTAAGACTTTATAGAATATAAATAGCTAGATCTAATTATTATCTTTTGATGAGTATTAAAGGTAGTTTCTTATAAGGTATAATAAGTAAGAGATATCTTAATTCTAACGGGATATAAAGTAATAAGTATTAGACTACTAAAAGAATAGCTTATATAAGAAGTATTAAAAGAATCCTATAAAGCCTATTAAAAACCCTTAGTTCCTAATTACTAAAAAGAATAAAAGCTTCTATTTAATTAACTTCATAACCCTTATAAATAAAATAATTATGAAAAGATAGCTTATCCCCCTCCTTATATAAATAAATTCTTAGTAGATTTTATTATATATAAAGTTATATTATTATTAGACTTCCTTTTAAGATATAATTAATTTCCTCTTAATAAGAAAAGCTAAAGTATAATTATATTTGATATATTAATAGGGCTATTAAGGATATATAATCTTTTATAAGGAGTAATAAACTATATTATCTAGGAATATTATTTATATCTTTAAAGGCCTTATCTTAGAAGTTTATAAGGTCTTTCTTAATAATATTTATACTAAGGGATTAATTAAAACTTATATTAAGAAAAAGATTACTTTTAGGGTTAAAAAGGTATATACTTAAGTATCTTCTTAATATTAATAACATTCTTATTAATATTAAGCTCTTAGGCTATATTATTACTAGTAATAAGTTATAATTCTACTAAAAGATTATAATAATTAAATATCTCTATAAAATAAATAATAGGATACTAAATAATACTAAGGTAATTAAGATTATAAAGCAAAAAAGTTATATTAATATAAGAGAAATATAATTATTTCTTAGGATTATTAGGTATTATACGTAATAAATCTATGACTTTATATAAATTACTAAGCTTTTTATAAAGCTACTTTAACAGGATATTAATTTCTATTAAGGTTAATTAAAATAAAAAGTAATAAATACTTTAAAGGCTAAAGTTATATAACCTCTTCTTCTAATTACTTTTAATTATACTAAGAAAGCCAAAGAGGTAATTCTCATAGTTAATATTAGTCTTATAGGCTAAGGAGTAGTATTAATATAGGTAATTAATAGTAAGAAATAACTAATCTAGTTTAAATTAGATCTTTAGAATAAGGCTAAGTCTATATATAATATAATGAAGAGGGAGTATATTTATCTTAAGGGTAAACTTAATATTATAAATTATCCCTCTTAGCTAATAAAATATATGTAAGGCTATGTAATATAAGTCCTTATATATTAGTTTAATAAGAACGTAAATAATATACTTAGATTATTAATTTTATAATAAATTAATTACGTCCTGCTTTTTAACTTCTAGGTCTAATATATACTAAGATAAAAGAATAAAATAACTAGTAGCTTATTATAAAAGCTTATAGGATTATCTAATTAATTAGATATTAAGGTTAAGAATAGTATTAAGGACTTTATTAACGTATATCTTAAGATTAATAAAATACCTCAGATTTTAAATAAAAATTATTTATTAGAGTTAGAATAATTTACTTAATATCTTATAACCTTAGAAAGGCTACCTAATATAATAAATTCTTAGTATTATATCTTATAAAATTAAAGTAAGAATTTCTTTATATAAGGATATTACCTCTAGAAATACCCTTATAGATATTAAGACTAGCCTTTCCTAATCAAAAAGGATTTAATAGTATAAAGGCAAGTAATTAGATAATACTATGAGGTAAGTAATTATAAAAGATAAGGTATTATAATAAATCTTATTAGAAAAAGGTATTACTAAAAGAACCTTTGGAAAGATGTTACTATTACCCTCTATATATACTTTATATATTAGAAATATTACCTATAAAGACCTCTTAAGAAGGTTTAACATATAATACTAATTGATCCCTTTATTAAGGTTTATTTTAATTCATAATATATATCTAAGGACTAAGAATATAAGTATTTACTTAAGGTATATTATAACCTTATAAAGTAAATAAAAGTAAAGCTATTAAAGGTATTATTCGTAAAAATAATAAAAGAGTTTATTAAGGGATTAATCTTTTAACATAAGATAATATTAATTATTATAATAAATAAGAGACCTAAGATAAAAAAAGAATTACCTAAAGTATTAAACTTATATAATATTAAATAAATTAAGATATTATTATATAGTCCTAAGGGTAATAGCTTACATAAGTATAAGTATAATATATTATATAAAATCCTTAACACGCTATAATATAAAAAAGAAATATATATATAAGTTAAGAATCTTAACTACTCCTTATTTATAAAATAAATAGCTATAAAAGGATTATAAATATACTTACCCTTTTACTTAATATATAGCTAAAAGCCTCTATACCTATTAAAAGTTAAGTATTTTACCTAGTAATTAATTAATCAAAGTAAGATATATATATTAGAAGAGAGGTTATAGGCTTAAAGTTATATTTTAGAACTAAAAGAAATAGATATAAAGAAGGCTAAAGTTAAAGTTACTAAATATTAAAAGCTTATTACTACCCAATATAATAAGAAGCTTAAATATAAGATTAGGAAGTAATTACTAAAAGTTAAAGACCTTATCTTAAAATATAATATTCCTAGGGTAAATAATATATTAACTAGGTATAAAATAACTAAGAAATAAAATAGCCCTTTTTATATTTTTAAGTATTACCTAGGTGCTAATTTCTATATCTTATAAGAGCTAGGAGAGGAATTATTAAAAAAGCTAATATGTAAGGACTATTTATATAAGTTTATATAAGATAAGAATAATTAATAAATAAATAAGAAAAGTCCAAAGTTAAAAAATAAAAATAAAAGAAATAAAGAAGATAATCTGAAGATTAGCTTTATAAAAATATTAAAGGAAATAAATCTAATTAATTAAATAACTTATAGGGTTATTAGATTATAGGCTACTATAAATACCCTTAGTAGCTTAGAGAAGGACTTCAATAAAAGTAATAATATTAAGGAATATTTTAGTATATTAAACCTAATAATAAACCTAAGTTATAAATTAAAAATATACTTTAAGGTTAAGTTAAAGGGCCTTTTAGAAAGTAAAAAGGTAACTTATAAATTAATTAATAACGGTTTTTAAAGCCTTATTTTTTAAGTACTTAGTATTAAGAGAGCTAGAGTTATAATACTAAAAGCAGGCTATAATATATTTTTTACTTTTAGTAGAAGAGGAAATATATAAATAAGATAATAATAGAAAATACTATTACTTTATTATAAAAGAGAAAATAAAAAGGAGGAAAATATTATCATAAAAAGGAGCTTATAATCTTTATAAAATTATTTTTATTTTTTATATTTAAAAGAAAAAAAAAGAAAAGAAATATAAAATTTCCAAAAAAGAAGTAAAAAGGCAAAGATATCTAATTACTACTAAGATACGAAAAAGATATAGCCTAGAAAAGGCTAGGTAATTACTAATTTAATACTTAATATAAGGGATCAAATAATAAATAGCAGAAGACTGCCTTAGGATAAGTAATTTTAAGCTTAGATATAAAAGGTAAAGTTAAGATTTTAATAAGATAGTTTTACTTAAATAAGGCCTAAGAACTTTAAGTATAGCTATAATACTACTTAGATAAATAAAATATATATTAAATATGCCTTAAATATAGCTTACATATCCTAAATAGTAGCTAAATAAGTCTTAGATTTCTTAAATACAATATTAAAACTATAAATTTTCTAAATACTAATTTTATTCTTATTAAATAAAGTAAGATTTAATATAAGAAAAAGGCTATCTTCTAAAGTAAGATATTAACTAATTACTTATTTTTATACCTTTTATATTTTAAAACTTAGCTACTCTTACTAAAAATACTTTATTTCTTACTTATTAGCTTATTAATCTCCTGCTTAATAACCTTTATGATATTCTTATTATTTAATTTAAAATCCTAAGGTATTAATAGCTATTATTTAGTAATTTAAGGGTATAACTAAGGGTTTAATTAATTCTTAGAGATCTTATAAGATTTATTTATAGAGAGTATAAAACCTAATTATAAAAGGTTATTTTTCCCTAGGAGGAGAGCTTTAAGTAAGGTAGGTTAAGGCTTATTATTAGCCTAGTAAATAGAGAGAAAGTATTAATTATAATTACTCTTAGTATTTTAAATAGAATTAAAATACTAATTACTTTAAAAGCCCTTAATTAAGATATAATAATAAAAGGGCTAAAGGATATATTTATTACTTTAGCTAGTTATTAAAAGGTAGGAAGTAGTATAATTATAATATAATTTAGGTTTATAAATACTAAATGAACTAATTAAAAGGGCTTTTAATTAAAATATACTTTTTATAAGCTTATAAAAAAACTAGCCTTAATAATAGGCAAACTTAGCTAAGATATATATAAGTTAAAGCTAGTAATAAAAATACTTACAAAGCTAATCTAAGAGTATAATATTAATAAAGCCTAATAAAAAGAGGATTTCTTTTTAAAAAGATATAGCTAATTAATTATTTATTTTTATATAATTAGAAAGAAGGCAATATATAAGCTTAATATATAAGAGGTACTATATATAGTTAACAGCCTTATTAATATAAATCTAAATATTAAATAGGTTAAAGATTTATATAATTAGTTGATATTAAAGTAATTCCTTTTTACTAATATTATATTTAGTAATTATAATAAGATTAAGAAGAATCTTCCTATCCTTTTTTAGGAAATTACAACTATTAAGGGCTTTAATAATTATAATAAATGATATAAGGATTAGAAGAGAAGAAAAGGATTAAATACAAATATAAGTACTTAAATGAGGTTAAAGAAATTAAAAAAAAAAGACAAAATAAAAATAAATAAATATAAGAAAGATCCTAAGTTTAAGATAAGAGCTTTTAGGTATATAAAGAGGTTAAATTATTAACCTAGCTATATAAGAGGTTCCTTAAGATATAAAAACCTCTCTTTACTTTTATATAACTAGCTATAACCTTAATCTAGCTATTAGGCCTGCCTTAAATTTAATTAGTAAAAAAAGGCTTAAAGAAATTTATATAATAGTAACGTGTTTTATAAGCGAGTGACCCATATAAGCGAGTGACCCAAAAATCCCTCAACTTACATTATCATCATTCAATTCAATATCTTTCAACAACCCGATATGCCACAGCCTTCATATGAAGCTAGGATACTTCTTGCCCTTCAGGCCCTTCAAAATGACCCGAAATTAAGTATCCGAAAGGCGGCGACTGTATATCAGGTCAATCACCGCACCTTAGGTCGCCGCCGGAATGGCATTCATTCAAAGCGTGATATAACCACAAAATCACGGAACCTATCTGATCTAGAGGAACAGACGATAGTTCAATTTATCCTTGACCTAGATTCCCGAGGTTTCCCCCCTCGGCGCGATTTTGTGGAAAAAATGGCCAATTCTCTACTTGCCGATCGCGAGGCATTACCAGTCGGCAAGCTCTGGGTTCATAACTTTATCCAACGACAACCAGAGCTAAAGGCATGTCGATTTCGGAGATATGACTATAAGAGAGCTAAATGCGAAGATCCGACTATTATTCAGGGCTGGTTTCGCCTCGTAGAGAATACGATCGCGAAATACGGTATCCAATTAGCTGATATCTGGAACTTTGATGAGACCGGCTTTATGATGGGTATGATTGAGCCCGGAATGGTCGTCACAAGCTCAGAAAGGCGAGGGATACCAAAGAAGATACAGCCTGGAAATCGTGAATGGATTACTGTGATTCAAGCGGTCAATGCAGAAGGTCAATCGACCGCACCATTCATCATTGGTTCAGGCCAATATCATCTTGCCAATTGGTACCGAGAATGCAACCTCCCCAGCGATTGGGTCATTGCATTGAGCGAAAATGGATGGACCAATAACCAGCTAGGTCTTGACTGGCTACAGCACTTTGATCGATCAACAAAGGACCGATCAGTTGGTTCTTATCGTCTCTTAATCCTCGATGGTCATGAAAGCCACCACTCTATCGAATTCGAGAGATATTGTGAGGAGAATAAGATTATTACCCTCTGTATGCCTGCTCATGCCTCTCATCTACTCCAGCCTCTTGATGTAGGGTGCTTTGGGCCGCTGAAAAAGGCCTATGGGCGAGAAATAGAGCGTCTAATGGGATGCTCTATAAACCACATCACCAAGATCGAGTTCTTTCCTGCCTTTCATGCCGCCCACCGAGCTACTATTACAGAAAGTAATATCAAAGGAGGTTTTAGAGGAGCTGGGCTTGCTCCCTTTGACCCAGAAAATGTCATCTCAAAGCTTGATGTGCAATTACGGACCCCGACACCTCCCGCAGAGGTCACGATACCTTCAACCCCTTGGACTGCAAGGACCCCAAAGACACTACTAGAGGCCCAATCGCATTCTAAATATCTACAGGGAAGGGTTAGAAATCATAAGAGCAGCTCCCCAGAGTCAATTATTGAGGCTGTTAAGCATTTTGAGAAGGCAACAAGCGTCCTTATCCATAAGATAGTCCTACTAGAGGATAGGCTTCAACAAGTTGAACAAGAGAATCGGATAGTAAAGCGACGCCGGAGGGGGAAAAGGACTAGACTACAGAAAGGAGGGCCTTTGACTATAGAAGAGGCATCACAAGCAATTGATCAGATGGATGTTGATACGCAGGTAGCAGCCGAATCGTCGAGAAGTGGTAGTCGCGGAAGGTCAAAGGGACCGAGGGTTTCACATTGTAGCAAATGCGGCAGGGCCGGGCATAATACAAGGACCTGTCAGGAGGAAATTGAGGTTAATTTAGAAGAATATAGCGATTGGTTTTAATTGGTCTGATAATTTGTGGTATTTTTATTGCCGATTTAATTGAGAAGGTTGAGATTTTTGGGTCACTCGCTTATATGGGTCACTCGCTTATAAAACACGTTATTTAAATAAATAAGTAATAAAAAAAAATCTTTTATAGAGGATAAAAGAAGTTATTAAATCTTTATAGTTATTTAACTTAAGAATATTTAATAATAATCTACCTAATTATCTTAAGAATTTTATAAATATTTTATTTTTATTAAAAATTAGTTTTTTTATAAACTTAATTTAATTATATAAATATATTAACATTATATAAAGCTATTATTAACGCTTAGAGATATTATAACCTTTTAAGAAAACATTAGCTTCTTAGAAACCTAAAAAGAATTTATTTAATTTATATAATACAATAGGAAATTAAAATAATAAAAGATAAATTATTTAATAAAGAATTTAAATAAATTAATTAAGATATTATTTAATAAGAAGAAGAATTATCTTATAATAAATAAAATACTTTGTAATAGTTTAGTAAGAAATAACTATAAGTATAATTAAAAAAGTAAAAAAAAAAAAAAGAAAGAAATACCTCTTATTAAAAAAGAAAAAAGTAGATTTTATCCTAGATTATAAAATAAGAATAATAAAAATTACCTATTAATAAAAATTAATAACCTAAAATAAATATCCTCATAATATTAATTATGTTAAAAGTAAATATAATATAAATTACCTATAGGGAAAAGATATATATTATTAATAGTAGAATAATAAATAAGTAAAGAAAGAAAGGAAAATAAGTTCTTTAAAAAAGCTCTAAGAATAATAATAAATATAAATTAAAAGATCGATTTAGAATTAAAAGTTAAAATCAAAAGTAAATAGCTAAATATATTTATAAAGAATAAAGCTAATAAAGAATAAAGCTAATATAAATTATAATTTTTTATAAATTATTAATAAATTAAGCCTATAATAAAGAGATAAAAAAACCCTTTATAATAAGAAGTAAAAAAAGAGATATTTATAATTATAAAAACAAAATTATTAGTAAAAAGATTAATTACCTTAAAGTATTTATTAATAGAAAAACTAAGATATTAACTTTAGTATTATATTAATATAAAGATATAACGTGGTTGATAAGCGAGCGTCGCAGATAAGCGAGCGTCGCACTTTCCTCAACCTTTTCAAGCTACAGCTCGAAAGCTCAAGCTGCAGTTTGAAAAGGCTGGCTTTTACTCGCTAAATTCCTCCCCAGATGACTCAAGAACTACCTGACAAGTCCTTGCATTATGACCGCCCTTACCGCATACACCACAGCGCCGACCACCCGGTCGCTCCGACCTTCCTCGACCACCACTTCTCGATGATTCGGCCACTACCTGCGTATCAACATCTATCTGATTAATTACTTGCGATGCTTTCTGTACAGTCATAGTCCCTCCTTTCTGTAGTCTAGTCCTTTTTGCCCTACGGCGCCGACTTAGTATCTCATTTGCATCTCGAAGATTACGAAGCTCAGCCCTCAATAAGGTAACCTCATGCATAACTGCCTTTGTTGCCTTAGTAGCTGACTTTAAAGCTTCAATAATAGACTCTGGGGAGCTACTATGATGCCTTCTGATTCGCTTTTCGAGGTATTCAGACTGAGATTGGGCCTCAAGGACTGTCTTTGGGGTCTTAGAAGCCCATGGTGTTGATGGTTGAGTGGCCTCCTCAGGAGGCGTTGGGGTCCATAGCTGCACATCAAGCTTTGAGATCACAGTTTCCGGGTTAAGAGGAGCAAGCCCAGCTCCTCTAAAACCCCCCCGGATATTGCTTTTAGTAAAAGTAGATTTAAAGGCGGCATAAAAGGCCGGGAAGAACTCGGTCTTGGAAATATGGGTTATAGAGCATCTGATCAGATGCTCTATTTCTCGACCATATGCCTTTTTCAGCACTGCAAAGCACCCAACATCGAGAGGCTGAAGTAGATGGGATGCATGAGCAGGCATACAGAGCGTGATGATCTTGTTCTCTTTGCAATATCTCTCGAAATCGGCCGAGTGGTGGCTTTCGTGACCATCGAGGATCAGGAGACGATAGGGACCAGTTGATCGGTTAGTTGTAGACTGATCAAAGTGCTTTAGCCACTCAAGACCCAGCTCGTTATTTGTCCAGCCATTTTGGCTCGTTGCGATAACCCAATCGCCTGGGAGGTCGCATTCTCGGTACCAATTGGCAAGGTGATATTGGCCCGCACCAACGATGAACGGCGCGATCGATTGACCTTCCGCATTAATCGCCTGGATTACAGTAATCCATTCCCGGTTTCCAGGCTGCACTGATTTTGGCCTTCCTTGCGTTTCTGAACCTGTGACAGCCATTCCGGCCATAATGAGGCCCATCATAAAGCCAGTCTCATCAAAGTTCCAGATATCATCTGATCGGATACCATACTTCGCGATTGTGTTCTGTACGAGCCTAAACCAATTGCGAATAATAGTCGGATCTTCGCATTTAGCTCTCTGATAGTCATATCTCCGAAATAAACGCGTCTTTAGCTCTGGTTGTCGCTTCACGAAGTTATGAGCCCAGCGCTTGCCGACAGGTGACGCATCGCGGTCTGCAAGCAGAGAATTGGCCATCTCTTCCACAAAGCGCAGTCGTGAAGGAAATCCTCGTGAATCTAGGTCCAGGACGAATTGGACTATTATCTGCTCCTCTAGATCAGATAGTCTCCGCGAATTCGGGATAGAATCGCGTCGTGATTGAATGCCTTGCTGGCGGCGACGTAGGCGGTGTTCATTAATCTCATACATCTTAGCAGCGCGTCGGGTACTTAATTTTGGATTATTTTGAAGGGCCTGAAGGGCAAGGAGGGTTCTAGCTTCATCTGTATGTTGTGACATCTTAAGTGGTTAAGAACTAATTGATTAAATGAAAAGTAAGATATAAGAGGGAAAAGTGCGACGCTCGCTTATCTGCGACGCTCGCTTATCAACCACGTTATATAAATCTTGAAGATATATTATTAAAAAGCTAAATATAAAGATCTTATAATTATTTATAGTTAGTTTTAGCTTATAAAAAAAAGAATTACAAAATATAATATTTAAGTAAATAATATTTAAAGCTTTAATAAGATTAGCTTTAAAATAGGTATAATTAAGCCTAAAATAGTTATTATAAGCTTATATAGGTAAAAAAGATTAAAATAAGTATAACCTAGAGATTATAAATTAATAATTAAAATTAAGGGGATTAATATAAAAAGTTAATTAATCTTATTATTTATTATTAATATAGGCTAATATTATCTTATTAATTAATACTAAGAATATAATCTCCCTAGTAATTAGGTTATTATATTAAGTAAAAATATATAAATTAATAACTTACTAGGTCTTAAGTAATTAAAGTATGTTAATTAATTTATATCTATGTAATTAGTTAATTACTATTACTTTTTAATCCTTAATAATTATAAAAGTTATTATTTTATTAAATTTAAGAAATATTATAAAGAAAATAATATTATTATACTTTATATACTTACTTATGTATTTTATTCACTTTAGCCTCTTATTATAAGATACTTTAGGCTATTAAAAAGGGTTTATAATGAAGAAATAAAGTATTTAATAAGATACTTTATAAACTAAAACTCTAGAACTAAGTTCTTTCTTATCTTTTATATTACCTATTAAGCTACTATTATAAAAAGTAATATTAAGAGAGGCTTTAGAGGAGCTAGGCTTACTCTCTTTAACCTAGAAAATATTATCTTAAAGCGTAATATATAAATATAAACCCTAAATGCCTCTTAAGAAGGTTATTAAACCTTTAACCTCTTAGAGTTTAAGGACCTTAAAGATAATACTAAAGACCTAATATTATTTTATATATTTATAAGAAAGGATTAAAAACTATAAAAATAACTCCCTTAAGTTTATTATTTAAGTTATAAAGTATTTTAAGAAAAAATAAAGTATCCTTTTATATAAAATAGTCTTACTAAAGGATAAGAATTAATATCTTAAATAATAAAATAGAATAATAAGGTAATACTAAAGGAGGAAAAAGACTAAAATATAAAAAGGAGGACCTTTAATTATAGAGGAGATATTATAAGTAATTAATTAGATAAATATTAATATATAGGTAGTAGCTAAATCCTTAAGTAGTAGCTATTAAGTAAGATTAGAGTAATTAGGTAGTTAGTATTATAGTAAATATAATAAGACTAGGTATAATATAAGAACCTATTAAAAAGTAATTAATGTTAATAGGGAAGAGTATAGTAATTAATTTTAATTAATTAGATAGATTATAGTATTTTTATTACCCTTTTAAAGTCTCTAGGTATATATTAGTAGAGCACTTACTTATCTAGAGCACGTACTTATTATATATATTATTAAATTATTAAATACTAAGATAATTTAAGTAACTAATAATTCTAGCTTTATATCTTTAAGAGTTACTCTATAAGAGTATATAAAAAGGTAAAAAACTAGAGATATTATAAGAAATATTGTCACGGGCTGGGCTCGGTATACAGGTGAACGGGGAACGCTTCAGGCGGAATATGATCTATTGCTACGGATAGGCACTGCAGGCAGGTCAGGCTCTATTGACAAGACGTAGCTCGAGGAGCTACGTTCAGGAACTATCTGGTCGGTAAACAAAGTCTCTGCGATAACGTATCGCCACGTGATCCGGATCTACCTTGTTAGTGGTCTAGGGTAGGCCAGTCTGGTCTCGAGCTGTGACAAATATAGTCCTATTAAAATAATTATAAGAATAATAAAAGAAATAAAATTATTATTATAAAAATACTAAAATAACTCTAAAGCTAAGGATATAAGTATAAAAAAAAGATATTAAAAAGGTTATTAAGTAATATAACTTATATATAAAAATAAAAGCATAAAGATATAAACCTAATAGAAACCTATAACTATTACTAGTAGTAAAATAACTATAGAGTTTAATTATAATAGATTTTATAACTAAGTTACCCTTATTAAAAGAACCCTTAACCAGAATCTTCTATAATAGTATTATAGTTATAATAAACTAATTTATAAAGTTCTTATACTACTTACCCTATAAAGAAGTAATAGATATAAAAGAACTTTCTTATATTTTTTATTAATATATTATTAGTATAACGTGTTTGATAAGCATGCGCCGCAGACAAGTATGCGCCGCACTTTTCCCTCTTACATCATACATTTTACCTGATCAATTAGTTTTCAACCATTTATCATGTCACAACCTTCAATTGAAGCTAAAAGCCTTCTTGCCCTTCAGGCCCTTCAGAATAACCCAAAATTAAGTGTCCGACGCGCTGCAAAGATGTATGAGATTGATGAGCGCCGCCTACGTCGCCGCCAGCAAGGCATTCAATCACGACGCGATTGGATTCCAAAGTCACGGAAACTATCTGATCTGGAAGAGCAGATAATAGTCCAATTCATTCTTGATCTAGATTCGCGAGGATTTCCCTCGCGATTATGTTTTGTGGAAGAAATGGCTAATTCTCTGCTTGCTGACCGCGATGCGTCACCTGCCGGCAAGCGCTGGGCTCATAACTTTGTTAAGCGACAACCAGAGCTCAAGACGCGTTTATTTCGGAAATATGACTACCAGAGAGCTAAATGCGAAGACCCATCGATTATTCGTAGCTGGTTTAGGCTCGTACAGAACACAATCGCGAAGTATGGTATACGATCAGATGATATCTGGAACTTTGATGAGACTGGCTTTATGATGGGCATTATTATGGCCGGAATGGTCGTTACAGGCTCAGAAAGGCAAGGAAGACCAAAATCAGTGCAGCCTGGAAATCGGGAATGGATTACTGTAATCCAGGCGATTAATGCGGAAGGTCAATCGATCGCGCCGTTTATCATTGGTGCAGGCCAATATCACCTTGCGAATTGGTACCGAGAATGCGACCTCCCGGGCGATTGGGTTATCGCAACGAGCCAAAATGGATGGACAAATAACCAGCTAGGCCTTGAGTGGCTAAAGCACTTTGATCGCTCTACAACTAATCGATCAACTGGTCCCTATCGTCTTCTGATCCTTGATGGTCACGAAAGCCATCACTCTGCTGATTTTGAGAGATATTGCAAGGAGAACAAGATTATCACGCTCTGTATGCCCGCTCATGCATCTCACCTACTCCAGCCCCTTGATGTTGGGTGTTTTGCAGTACTGAAAAAGGCATATGGTCGAGAAATAGAGCATCTGATCAGATGCTCTATAACCCATATTTCTAAGACCGAGTTCTTTTCCGCCTTTTATGCCGCATTTAAAGCCACTTTTACTAAAAGCAACATCCGGGGAGGTTTTAGAGGAGCTGGGCTTGCTCCTTTTGACCCAGAAAATGTAATCTCAAAGCTTGATGTGCAGCTACGGACCCCAACGCCTCCCGGGGAGGCTGCTGAACCATCGACCTCTTGGACTTCAAAGACCCCAAAGACGGCAATTGAGGCTCAATCTCAGTCTGAATACCTTGAAAGGCGAATCAGAAGGCATAAGAGCAGCTCCCCAGAGTCAATAATTGAAGCTTTAAAGTCAAATACTAAAGCAACAAAGGCAGTTATGCATGAGGTTGTCTTATTGAGGAGTGAGCTCCGAAATCTTCGAGATGCAAATGAGATACTAAGCCGGCGCCGAACGACAAAAAGGACTAGATTACAGAAAGGAGGGGCGATGACAGTACAGGAAGCATCGCAAGTAATTGATCAGATGGATGTTGATACACAGGTAGTGAGGGAATTATCGAGAAGTGGTGCTCGAGGAAGGTCGGCGCGACCGGGCAATCGGCGATGTGGTGTATGCGGCAAGGCCGGGCATAATGCAAGGACCTGTCAGGTAGTAATTGAGATCTCAGGGTGTTACGATTCGTGCCCGTAACAGCGCTGTAAGGCTTCTATAAGGCAGCTGTAGCACACCCATGATTGCTTGCATAGCGATTATCGTGTAACGGTTGCACAAGCCGTTAAACCACAGGGCAAAAGATCGGGCCATAATCGCTATGCAAGCAATCATGGGTGTGCTACAGCTGCCTTATAGAAGCCTTACAGCGCTGTTACGGGCACGAATCATAACACAGGGGAAGAGTATAGTGAGTAGTTTTATCTAATTAGATAGTTTGTAGTGGTTTTAAATTGATTACTAGTTAAAGGGTTCAGAAAAGTGCGGCGCATACTTGTCTGCGGCGCATGCTTATCAAACACGTTATATAATTTATAAAGTTTTTAGACTACCTACCTTATAGAGAAGTAATAGATATAAAAGAACTTTCTTATATCTTTTATTAATATATTATTAGGATATATAATTTACCTATAGAAATCCTTTCTAATAGAAGATCTACCTTTATAGTAATATTTTAATAATTACTTATAATATAACTTAGATTAAATTATTTACTTATAATTACTTTCTAATTATAAGTTAATAAATAAATAGTGTTTATAATATTATATTAATTATAAATAAAATAATTAGGTTAAAAAGTATTAAGAAAATTATTACTTAAACCTAAACAGACTAATTAATATTATTAAGATTATAATCTACTTAAAAAATCTTAAAGTAATATATTTTTATATTTATCTAAGTTTTACGATTCGTGCCCGTAACAGCGCTGTAAGGCTTCTATAAGGCAGCTGTAGCACACCCATGATTGATTGCATAGCGATTATGGCCCGATCTTTTGCCCTGTGGTTTAACGGCTTGTGCAACCGTTACACATCGAACGAGAGCCAAGTTACCTTCTTTCAAGTTCTCGAAATATTCAAATGTGATTCTTTAGTCATGAGATGTTGTTTGTCAAACATCATCCATCTCTAATCACTGCAATGACCTCTCGCATAACAGGATGATGTTAGCTAGATTCGTTGTCAGTTTTCAGAAAACCTCGGTCACTTTGGTGATATCATTTCTGGACCTATTAAGCAACCCCATTGTTGCTGAACCTTTTCTATACAAAACCAACGTTGGATAACCTTACAAGTCTACTCAAATGAAAATTAATAAGTAGCGTCTGGCAATATGTGTCCTATAGAAGGAAGTTCCAACCACCCTGGTCTAGATATCGGAACTCACCTTAGTTCGCATAGAGAAGCCCGATGTTATCGCCTATAGTGATCCTTGATATCTGATATCGTCTAAGAAAGAGCCTTCTTGTGCCTTCCTAGCAAATCGCGTGATAGCTGGATGAGTCGTAGCCTGAGACCTTGGAGATATAACAATATGACTTCCGGCATCCCAGACTTCGTCCGTTCACGCTTCGTAGCAGAGCAATTTCAAGCCTTACAGGCTGCTAATGTAGAGTCGCCTGAATAGTAAAGATCTGTTTGGCGGGTCCGAGTCAAGGTTGTTTACCGACGTTAAGCTTCTCCGCTGGAACGCTATACGCAGTCGGGAGTTTCTCGCTAAGTCTAGAGCTGTACAGTGTCCACTATATGGATAGCTCACAGGGAAATTGAAAATTTAATGAAATAAAGGAAGCCTAATCTGGCCTGGATAGACTGAAATAGATATAAAATCGCGCGAACTATTCATCGTCTATCCCATCTGTGTTTCCCGTGGCGCCGTCATGTCGAGAAACTAAGTTACACGGGACGGCAGGACAGCGTGATGCTAGCATAGAGAAGGGCGAGCGTTAAAGGACGTGTAAGAAGACGCCGGCCGGCCAATGTCGTCGTTGAGAGATGATGTCGAGTTGGGAGGCGTATGCGAGGTCAGCGGGATGCCCAGATGCCCATTTGCAAGTCCACGGTTCAGTCGCTTCTGTTCTGCTGGTCGTAAACTCATGACTGAACTTTCCATGAAAAGGATGCCTTGTAAGAACCCAAGGCTCGGGTATTTTCCCCTGGCTGAAAGCACAGCTAGAACCATGGTGATGATTATCACAGCTAAGCCAGCCCAGAAATGGTGAACGGCTGTACGTCTTGGTATGCAGTGCCTTTGAATCCCACGAGAAGCACGATACATTATCGCTACTGTTATGACTTGGGATGTCAGCGGAGGCACAACACACGCAATTTCGCTGTGAACCGTGACTTGAGGAACGAATATCAAGGCCACTACGATGATAACCTCAATACACTCAAAGGCAACGGCACACATCGCCCAGATCTCCAGATCGATGCCATTCCCGATCGGAAATATAACCGCCAGGACCTGCAAGGATATCTTAGAGCAAGCGCATGACGGGTAGCAGACTCTTCACTTACTTGTAATGTTCCAATCCCCCATAATGATAGCGTGATCAAGATCGCGTACATAGTACCCTGAGGAGACCAGGAATCCTTGACCACTCCACTCATTTGAAGAGAAAAAAGAATCAAGGCCAGCAGCTCTAGGATTATCCATACTATAGCCAAGGCCACCAAACACGTATTTTTTGACCAAGCGGCGTCGAACTTGAGGTATATGAAGAGAAAGAAGAAAGACAAAGAGAGTATGGATAGGAGATAGCTATCAACGATTTGATATTGGTGCATGTTGTCCATGTTTGTTTCAAAGAAGTCGATGGTAGAGTATTCGTAGGCTGCACTCAGGGTGGTTGAAGCGTCATGATGAGCGACTGGAAGTGGAAGCCGGGCCTTATTTAAGCCTGTCACCCATCAGATCCATGGTCTCTTCATTGGCGATTGGAGTTGGCATAGTTGCTCAACACTGGGTCTCGCTTATGACTGGGGATTATACAAAACTACCTCAAGTCCGCCGGCCCGTCTTTAGCGCCTTACGAAAGATCCGTGGAACAGTTCCGAGCGCCCACGAATTTGTGGATTTGGTAGAGACCCTGGCGCATGGCAAAACTACGATAAGAACCCAATCGCGCTAATTAGTCCCCGCCAACGGTGTTGGTTGAAGTGGCGTCGGGGAACTCCTGACATGGATCATTCAGATACCCTACTTCCCGGTGTTTGGCAATTTGCCACCTAAGTTCGTGGCCGTTCGATGACTGCCTGAGGGAGTCATAGTTCTATTTTCTGTCTAAAGCCACCAGAATCATAATGAGTAGTTTTGTTCTACATCATGAATCAAATTACAGGATTTTAATTATGTTTCTTCTCCTCGGTGCTTGTTTACTGTCTGACGAAAATAGATGTCTCATCCACCTCCTGCCCCATTCGTAGTGTAGCCTTGCAAAACGCTGATCTCAGCAGCATGTTAGCTCCTGATGCAATTAAACATTACAAAGACAAACCTACCCTCGTAAGGACGACAATGCGCTCAGGTTCTTTCTTTTCAGTCTTTCCTTCACCCGATACCACATTCTACATAGGTCTTTGGGCGCGTGTTCAAGGAACATCTTACAGAGTTCGGCCAACTCATATGGCGACGTCCGATTCTCGCGCAAGCACGCCTCTATGAGTTGTTCCATCTCTTCGATACTGGACGGTTGTGAAACTTGCGCAGACGACCCCATAGTATCGTCCATTAGCTCGCCATGTGCACCGGTATGGTGGCTGCTCTGATGTCGCTGATGCCATTCCCCAGGCCAACCTAGCTTAGCTAGCGGGTCTAAAAATCGGTTCAAGGGTACTGGAGCCTCAGGTCTTTCAGCTCTCCGAAGGACATAGTGCAACGATCACGGAAGGGTACCTGGGTCGCGCCATTCTCTTGTCATAGTACGAAGCAAAGTTCTAAGTGAGGTACGGAAACTACTTGTCGCAGCAGGAGATTTGGGACCCTGATTAGGGGCTGTATTTCGGTGGCTCGCTGGTAGCTTGTGCTTACTGCACCAAGTTCTCTCTAGCTATTTACGAGCTAATTCCCGTGTAGGAAGAGCGAATCCTTCCATGACCTGCATCATGTCGTGGTCGGTGGAGTCGTGAGCATCATCCCCGAGTCTGGCATTACTGGCGTTGGAAACTGCGAGGTGGCTTTCAATATCAGCCAGGCTGTCAAGTCAGTACTTTACCTGAAGCTAGCGGTGTATCTCACCTGAGTTTGCCGCCATGAAGCTCATATATGATGTTGGGTATACGGAGTGAGCTTGATGATAGCTGTTTCTTGGGGATATAGACTTTGACACCTGCTAGCACCGCCAAATCTCCTTCAACCGTCATCTCACGCAAGATTCCAATATCTTCATCTGGAATTTTCTTCATTATGTGAATGAAGCTCCTCCCTGCTAGCATTGAGTACACTCATATGTATAAAATGACCTGTAGGTACTCACGACGGAGAGGGAGCTCGTCCGCTCGGGGAAGCCACGACTGACACAATGTATCTAAAGCTTTGATCCACCGTCGGGCGCCAAGTCGTAAGGTTTTCACCGCGGATCTTCGGGCTCCTGTATAGGCCATCGTCATCTCATCGACCTCCAGAGATCATGCCGAGAACTTGCCTTCTCACCACCAGGCTCCGGGCAACGAGTCACAGGGCTTCAACGAGAAAAGACCTCGTGAGCCTAGTCATGACAACACAGACGCCATCGAGCCAGTGAGGCAGGATGAAAACAATGAAGAAAGACAGCCAACGACTCAGCGAGATGGACCTTCGTCTGGTGGAGGGAGTCTCAACGAATTCATTACCTGCCATGACATGATGGCTATTATGGAACCAAGTGTCCATGTAGCTGCAGCTGGAGAAGATGGTAACCTATCTCGCAAAGATGATCCGGCCAACGAGAAGAATGTCTAAGACAGGCTTTCTACTGAAGCAGTGTTGGGATCTACTACGGCATGACTAAGATAGTTTTGTTTATTTAATGTAAATTTCTGGTCTTTCCATTCAGAAGGACAGCGAAACCCCCTCCTGTAAAAACACCAAGATGATGCTCGTTCGTACGGTTTGTCGGACCTTGACAATTATCAAAGCGGTTCGGCCAGGCAGATTTCAAGCTGAAAAGGCATATTCACCGTCTATAGTTGTGCGCACAGATTTGATTTAATTTGATTTGATTATCCTACACGGTTGTCGTCGTTTAAACGGTTGTGCGCACAAGGTCGTCTGATGTTTTTCTCTGATGTAATCAAACTTTTGACCTGATTTGGTTTCAACTAGCTTCATCTCACTTTACTTCACTTTACTTCACTTCATTTCACTTCATTTCACTTCATTTCATCGAACTTCATCTCAGTCGAGGTCGATTATCCCTTGATAGATTGGCGGCTAGGAATGTGCCCCACTTTCCCTTCTCGCAGTATTATCCTTGCATCTAGAAAGTGAGGGGGGATTGAATCAACCCCCTGATCAAGAAAAAGAATCAAGTCTAGAACCAATGACATCACCACATTCTGGGCCGCACTTGGATACACTCACCCTATCGCATTTGTGCGTATCTTCCATCCATTTGCCCCATAAAATAACTACGGGTCGGTTCACCATTAATATTTTTACCTCACTTCACTTCACTTCACCTCACCTCACCTCACGTCATTTCCTCTCATCTCCCATGTTTCTTCCTCCCGCCTTAGTCATCGTCAGTTTCAATACGCATTACCTAATTTCACTAAGTCTTTTGTTTCATTTCATGCAGATTACCCCACTATCAAATCACTAGCGGTATTAGGCACGAATTTTGCCGAATACGCCGCTACCCGAATGGCCTAAGGTTGCCCTAAGAAGCTTAGCAACACTACCTCCTCGACTCTTCTCGCCGCCCTCAGGTCCGAATTGTAACACACTCAAACAGTCGTTTGTAATATTGCTTTTCTCTTGATTAATAACCGACATGGTGCAGCATATATCAGAGACCGTCGCCAAAGACGAGGGAAGGCTCAAACAAGAGGTCCAGAGACTGGTAGGCTCGCATATTCTATCTTCAAGGCTACGTTATTAACTGTCAATTAGTTTGATGATCAAACGAAGCTCCTAGATGAAACACAAGGGACTGGAAATTACTATGTGCCAGGCGTACAGTATACAGTCTGCGGGGTGTTTGTCATTGTTCAGAGCGGTTATGGAGCTGTGAGGGTACTCGGCAAGGATCAAACTCTGCATGAGAATGTGATCACAAGCCCTAACGAGAAGGAGCAATACTGTATTATCATGGTTGAACCAGGGCAAGAATGCGGGATCCTAGGAAAGCCATCTTATCGTCTCATAATCCGCTAAGATTCTTTGTTTCGTATTTGCCTCTGCATAATCTGCCGTCCAATTGCATGTACCACGTTCACAGACATTTCCATCTTTACAAACGAGTCGTTGGATCCAAGTCTAACAAACGGGAGAGGGATTCCATTGTAAGGGCACGAAATTTGGAGCTGCATCTCCCCAAATTGTTCCAGCAGAAAGCTAAATAACTCTTTGCAAGTGATTGGGATTTGGACTTCTCGTGAATCAGGCGGCGATTCCAGTACTGATGGGAGAGCATCTTTGTTGAGATCCATGAATCTCGTCAAGCCTTGAGGCTTATCCACTCCGTGCCACCATTGCGATGCAGCGGCCAGATAAGTGCTTGATTTCAGCGACGCGAGCTCAGACTGATTAAATGCCAGGGAGCATAAGAAGTAGACTTCTGGTAGATGCGTCCATAGCTCAGTCAAGATAGTATGTGCTCGTTTTTTTGGGATATTTTTGACGATATCCGACGCATCTTGTGCTATTAGAAGCTTGGATCGCTTGAGGCGGTCGATCTGCTTGGTGGTCAAAGGGAAGCACTCAACAGAAAACTCTTGGAGCTTCTCCTGGAGTCCGGCGATGAATTTATTGTCGTCAAGGGCCATGCTGACGAACCCAACAAAGGTCTTTGTGACGATAAGGCGGTGTGCGTGAGATGAGATGAAGATAAGTGATCTAAGATAAAGTGAATTGAAGTGAAGTGAAATGAAGTGAAATGAAGTGATATTTTGGAGAGCGAGATGTTTTAAGCGATAATCTTTTTGTGATGACGTGGCCCGAGAGCGTTGGCCAGCTTTTCACTGGACAAGCCCCGCTCAAGCCCTTCAATTCTTGACCCCGTCGTCCAAGTCGTCAAAAGCGAAACTCCCACCAATAGGATACACCCATTAAAATACCACATTGCTCGCCGATAAGCCTGACAGGCAGCATCTGGGAGTGTGCCTCATTAGTCAAGTGGGGGCCAAGGCTGTTAGATACCCATGAATACGACGGGGTGAATGTATCCAAGTGTGGACCAGAATGTGGTGGTGTTATTGATCGTCGACTTGATTTTCTGATCAGTCTGTCGGGGGGGGGGGGGGGGGGGGTTTCGATTCCCCTCCCATTTTTGGATACAAGAATAATATGGTGATAAAGGGAAGTGTCGCAGGGTAGGCATGATCTTCATGGCCACAGAAACAACTGCGTTAGTAAGTAAGCTGTATACTTTAAGTAATTATGCGGAATGGTATACCATGCACGAAAAAAAAAAGCAAAAAAAAAAAGAAAAGAAAAAGAAAAGACAACAATCAATCAACTCACAACTTCTGCTCACTATTAATGGCCTGACCTTCTATCTTTTAAGCACACTACGTACGACACATCACAACCCAATCAGTTTGTTCAACAACTTGCGTCGGTTGACGAACCACACAACTTGGCCAGTGTGGGCTTGATTGCGGAAACATCCAGTCTAATGCAGGCACTGTATCAGCTCGAGGGGAAGATTGGGACAATGGCCCGTTGGGACAAAACGGTGGTTGCTAACTAAGTTAAGCACGTTAATTCAGCTGTGGCTGGCTTAAACAACTGTTTTGCTTTTAGCTACCGGAATGTTGACCCGTCCATTAGTATGCAACCGAATGCGCCTTAGCGGGGCCGAGACGGCAGAGCAGGCAGATCATTTGCAGGGAACAGACAACCGAGCAAGTAATTTAGCCCCTGAGGAACGGGCTCCAGGCTTGCAATCCTGCATACGGTAGGCTCCTTGATCAGCAGTGATGCAACGTTGTCTACAAATACCAAAGACATCGTCTTTAGAATGCAGCTTGGAAACCTCGTTCAAGTTACTGTCTGCAACGAAGCTTGTGCTTCCTCTCTCTGCAATGGCTGAGACCACAAGCAACAGGGGGGGCCTAACAGCCCCGCCAAACAGCCCAACTCAGGGTGCCACAACTCCTCCAAGCCGCGACGAAATTCAATCACACTTACTCATGGATCCTATCCCTACGACCCGGATGAGAGGACAATTGGAAGATGAGCCACCACAGTCAAGCGCTTTCTCTCGAGCTCCTTCTCCCTGTCAGCCAGTCACTCTTGGGGGCAATAGCATTGCCCTCTCACGCGCGAACTACGGCCGTCAAGAGGACGACGAAATTATACACGCGTCTGCCACTCCCTCGCTCAAAGACAATGTGTCTCCGAACAACAGTCCTACTCTGACTCACTTGCTGATTCGATTCAACCAAAGTGCCTTGCTGGCCTGTGGACTTTTCAATCACTCGAGGCCCTCAAACGTATTTGCCCTTTGGGATGTGCAATGCCTCAATCAATATGGCGTCGAAGTCTACACATGGTCTCTCCTTGCCTATATCGAATCGTCGACCAGTAAACCACGCAAACGATACGATAGTGGCGCTCAGTGGCTCGAACTACGCCTTCATGACCTCCAAGCGCATCTTCAACTGCGAGATTATGCTGTTCTTGAAGCAGAGTTTTCGGATCGGCAGACCCCCGAGGGTATGACGGCGCGGGCAATGCTATGCCAACTGCAGCGTTTTCAAGAGGCCGCACCATCAGACTTTGCGCACTGGCCGAGTGAGGCCTATGACGATGCTGTTGCGATTTTCCTCACCAAGTGTCTTGCTCGATTGCGATTTACGGCTTCTCTGACAGCTCTTGAACAAGATCCTGTAAGAGTCATGGCAACCATTTTCTGGAAGTTTGAGAGAAACCTTGAGTCCTATTGTTCATTTTTTAAAATTTCTTCGCCTTCAGTTGCTGATCAGGCAGAATGCTTCAGGAAGGATCATTACACAAGTTGGTTGGCAGATGAAAGCGATGACAGCGGCGATGACGATATCGATTGGGACCTGCTTAATAGCGGTGTTTGTGGAAACGGCAGCCCTGTTTTGAGTGCAGCAAAGGCACCAAACTTGTCTCCTGCTTCAGTAGGCAGATGGATGAAGATGGAAATTTGGTAATCGTCGATTCTCGGCCTGTGTTTACAATTCAGATTGCTGAGCTTAGGAAACCAGTTGGGTGGAAGGAAAAGGGGGGTATCTAAATTTGTTACGGAAGTGCAGACAGGAAGGAGTAATTATGAATTGATCTTGAGGATAATGCACCTTGAAATTCTTCTGGCAACTCCTACTCACCGCCAAAGTCCAAGGGACGTACCTTGCTCACCCAGACCTTGAACTTTGGCAAACAAATTTGGGCACTACATGGCAAGGACTGTAGCCCTCGTCATCAACACCATTCACCTGATCGATCCTTTGCCCGTTAACTGCTGTCGAAAGTTGTTACATCTTCAACAAGATGTAACGCCACGTATGCTTCCGTCAGTAAATGTAAGGGGAGTCATTTTGCCGTGTTGTCTCAAACTGCCCCGTTAGATCCTCGAAGCTGACTTGTGAGCGGGCCGCAGAGCCTGCAACCACCTCCTGCAGGTTCAAGATGCCTTATTGTTCCGATATGACTCTGGCAGGGTCGTTCAGACCTCATGTTTCCTTGGCCGCGGCCCCGATTCCTCGTAGATGGGATGTAACGCGGCCATCAATTTCCCCTTATCGCAACGCGACTGTCGATTCTCCTTGTCGCTTAGCCACCACCATAGTTTCTTTTTCTTTTCTTTTTGATATTCTATGCTGATCGAACACGCCTCAATTTTCAATGGCTTACTAGCCTGATTTCACTCGGAGTAGAGTTTTTCCCCTGGCAGATACCGACCTCGGCGTCTGCAGGCATATGGAACGTCGCTCGTGGCGCAGCCTACCCACCTGCTTCCCAGCTGACATAGACTCCGGTACCCTCTTCGATTTCGGATACCGCTCTCCCCTAGCCTCCAAGCCCGTAAACGTCTTAGCTAAGGCTATCTACAAGATCGTCGACGTGTAGCGCCGAATTTGACTGCCACCTGCTTGAAGATACCGTTTGCCAGGTGGTCACGAGTTTGTTGATGCTGGACAACGGAGCTTCATGCAGTATCTGGTGTGCGGGCTGCCTAAAGACAAGTTTTAGACGGTACTGCAGCGTGTGTGGGATGTTATTGTTGGTGAGATGGACGCCAAGGCGTGGAAGCCGATTTAACTTGCCTTGAGCATGTAACAATAATGTCTTATGGTGGAGTATATAGAACTCTACTTGGATTGATCTAGCCCAGTTCCGTGCATTGGCATCGTGCACCCAGACCTGGCCAGTCTGCTCTTGTCCCCGCGTGTAGTGCGGCAGGAACAAGCACTTGTGTTGCAGGACACTAAACCTGTTGATGCTCGCGATATCTGGGCTCGAATATTTTGCTTCCTGCCGCCCGGCCTTTCACCTCATCCCTTACCTAGTTGACATGGTGAGCATCACTGATAGTAGAGAGTCACTATCTGAGTAGAATTTGCGGCCGACTTTATGCCACACATCCGAATCACATTCCCACAATAAGCTATCCACCATCCCTTACGCGTCCTTCTCTAGAGTGGGCATGAGTTGACAAAACGGGATAGGGAGCTTGACTATTCATGATTCGCCAACTGCTTGGACAAACTTTGCCGACTTAACCCATACGAGTATAGGCGTAGGTCGGTAAAAGGAGAACGTCGTCGATGCTCACTGCAACTCAACACATCGATCGTATGCAAAAGAGTGAGGTTTTGTAAACTTGTCACCCAATTACACAGGATCCAGCGTTTCTTGACTAGGCATACAAAATGGATAATCGCGGGTGTCTTCGTCTTCGTTGAGGCGCCATTGTGAAGTTGGCAACTGCCGCTGCGGCTGCAGTTTGAGTTCTACCTCGGGACTTCGATGAAACTCAATAGGGACCACTGACGCGCTCTGAAATACATCATAAGCGGCAAAAGTTGAGGCAGTAGCCTTATGTGTTAGCGATGGCTCCTCACCGCTGCTGTGGTTTGTAACTCACCAACAGCCCTTGGTCGGTGGACGACGGAAGCAAGAAGATGAAGGCCGCCAATGTCAGTACAATTCGTGCCATAAGATACCCCTTCTCCATCCGACCAGGCTTTCTGTCTGACATAGGCTGGTTCTTCTCTGCAACCACGCTTATCCATTCCCAGATAAAATAAAGATGGTACCCGCTGGCCGACACCTTCGCAAGTATGAGGCCATGGCTTGAGATTGCAAGCAGCTGGAATATAACCCCGAGCTGGAGCAAAACCCAAGCAATACCAAAACCCGACCAAACATGCCAGGGGTTGAAGATGCGCATACTTGGTTGCCAAGTGAAGGTCGATATCATGGCCTGGATGCGTTGTTAGCCATGGGCCTTGGTCTTTTGATCACAGTTGGCATACCTCATGAAACAAATTAGTAGATATGATCCAAGCCGCGAGTATCGTGGTGTAAGGCTCGCCATGAACGAACGTTAAAACTGCAAGGGCTGACGTCGTTGCGAATGTAGTGGACACGAATAGAAATATCCGCCAAAAATACCGCTTAGGGTGTCGTTCCCTGTAACATGAGAACGCGCTCAGTGCTTTGGGCTTGCATGTCTTGTTCAGTCGCCAGTAGATAAGCCGCGCCAAAGAGATCAGACATGAAGTATAGGTAAGAATGAGAGTGACCAAGAGAGAGATACTAGGTGACGACCAGGACATTTTTGCAACCTAATGAAGAAAGACACTGACAAATAGATGAGAAAGATGTCTTGTCTGCCTCATCTGCAGAGAATTGTTGCAGGCCAGTAGGGCATTTATATGTCGGCCGAGACCGTGGTCTCGAGGATTAAGAGGGAGACAAGCCCAGTCAGTCGGCCTCTCATTGAACAGAACAAAGTCTTCGCAGAGCGAAACGATCCTCGTTGGTCAGTAATCACAACGAGCTTAACTAGTGTTCCATGATCCATGTCCTACGAGCTTCAAGTTCCGGCAGCCATTCCGTCCCCTGCATTGACCCTCTCACCCTCCTTTCTTCGCTTAGGGGTTTATGCATCATCCTTTCCGTTTGGAAGACGAGGTTGCTAATATTTTATTATGTTGACTTTGTTTTAGACGACAGTATAGCCCAGTTGTTTTGCGCGTGTGGTACCTCAGCCTCTGTCGAAGAGTGAAGATTGAAGTTTTCGTACCGTGAGGATGCTGCGCGTAGAATTCTCTGGGTGGACAGTGAGGACGGCGAAATGCTACATCTAACGGGTCACATCCTTGCTATATCGCGTGGCACTGATGATCTACCAGGGTCCAAGAGAAGCGCGCACCTGAACGACTGTTTCCTCCACCGAATCAAAAACTATATTTGTTTGTGGAGCACCCTGCCTCGGCCGACACCATGACCCCACACCCCCCCGTTCATTATCGTTACTCTTGTCTCTTTTGGCGCAGTTGTTCCACTGGCACAGTTGTCCCATCGAGGCTGGCTTTCCACTTCTCGTTTGATGCGACTCTGTCCCCTCACTAACTTGACAACCCAAAAGTTAGGCATCCATGCGAGGTTGCACGGTATTATTCCCATCTTTCTTAATTACATCGGGTGGATGTTGCCCTCCACACCTCAACCGCACCAGATATCTGCCAATGTTTCTAGGATTTTAGGGAAACGAATGCAATTTAGTTCGAGTAATAATAGCCATAGTCGCATTCATCACTAATGTTCCTGCATGGGCCTATCGTCGTGATCCGAATCACCCGATTCGTAAGAAACTCCGCCATCCTGGATATTGAGTCGCCGGCTCGCAAATTCTAGAAATTGCAGCGCCCCAGCGTCGTCTTTTAACACTCTCTGTTGCTTCTACCATTTAACTTGTAACTACGACGACCTTGGCCGTATTGGGAACAGCTCAGTTTATGTACTCCAATATGGGTGTCAGCTACGCTAACTACTTCTCTTCTACGGTATCTGATTTCAACATGCGTAATATATACGGAGTTGAAGGTTCCGGTTGCTCGATAACTATTCTAAGTATCGAGACGTTACTGAAAAGCTTGTCCGAGATTGTCGGATTCCTGTGGAAGCCGGCGCGATAATATCGGGAAGTTTTCGAAGAAGTTCAATGCCGCACTCCCAGGCAAGTACACTTGGCTGTTCTACGATGGCTCATCACGAAGAGAAGCCAGCGTGCTAGCACATCCTAGGACATCCATGGCCAGATTGAAGGGGTACCTCTTATGGATCAAAGTATTCACCTCGCAGCAATGCGCATGTGGACAAACGAGAGTAACAGTCGAGCCTTCTCTCTTCCAATGCATAATGTGGTCAACGCACAGATCTGAAATGCTGCAGTGCTCTGAGATACTGAGGCGATACCTTTTCTTCTACCTGGGAAGAAAACAAATATCTGATGACGCGAAATGAATGCTAAATATGCAAGCGTTCTACGCAGCCATACGATTTGCGATAGCTACAGCTCAACTCGACACACGATATCGAAGCCAGATCTTAAATGTATCCTACTCACCCTTAATAACCGTTCACCTTGTACCAAACACCCCGTGCCGTGATTGCGGATAACATGTAGATAGGACATTAGGCACTTGCGGAATCGTGCTCAAGCTAGTCCGGTGGCAACGCTACTAGATCACGGGAAAACAGAGGGGGCAACGGAGCAGAAAGAAAAGCGCAATCGAGGACCAGATTCAGTATGAGCTCCAATACATGGATTTCAATCTGAATGATACAAGGTACGGCGTGGGCTTAAGGAGACGAGGACAAAAAATAAGGCAATGTATGTGTATGTAAGCATTAGTGGCTAGGGCCCTATCGGCCAAAATAAGACACTGGGCGTAATAAATCGTTTTGTGTTGTATCGATTCTAAACTCATTTAACAACAGCTATTCCTCGAGCAACCGAACGGAGGCATTGCTTCAGCCGCCCAACATAGGAAACTGAACACTTGGAGGAACTGGACTTCAAGTCGACTTGCTACTGCTAACACGAGGACCAGGAAGAGTGATGACTAGACTGGAAGAAACAAGGCGAGAATTGTATGGGTTCGGCGAGAGCAAGGCGATAACGAGCGAAATGTATGTATCCGTAGCTTCAGAGCCCTTTGGGCGTTGGCCTACTGGGCGTAATAGATTAGTGTGTATATATATATGTGTGTGTGTGTGTATGTCAACTCGAAAAGGTTGAAGAGCTGCTAGAGGCGGTCCTGGGTTTCTTTGCCGTCCAAATATATCTTCATCGGTCGTCAGTGACCGCCCGTCTGCCGCAGGTATAGTAAGGCTTACATTCTGCAATATGCATGGTAGCTCCGCATACATATCTCTTTGTTAACTCTATCGCAAAGATCTTCCACCTCTTCTTTGTACATGCCAAGCATTCTTACCATAGGTGCGCACGATAGAGCTGTGAGACCGCTAGAGAGCCCCATATTGAACCATCTCGCTGCCTCTTTCTCCGTGGCGTCCTCGGGCCAAGGATTGTAACACGCTCTGATGACTGTTTCACTGATGTCTACGAAGCCAGCTAATGCAAGCTGCTGTCGCGTTTTCTCGGGGTTTACTCTCATTGGGCGGCCGTACTGATCCATTGCGTCGAGAAGTTTTGAGGCCCATTGACTTAGAGCACTGTCGGTCGGAAGAGAATCGTCGTCACACTGTGGGGCCCAGTCGATTTCAACTTGATCCATGTAGCCGCACCCAGGCTTCAGGTGCCTTACTAAGGGGTTAGCAAGGTTAGCGAGCAGGGACTAATGGCGGATGCAACCAACACGAGCATGTTTTTGTACAGATCTGGCCAGTTTTGAATACTGCCGAAGAGTGTTCGGACATGCATGAAGTCCCAGTCCAGGTCAACCGTCTCCCAGGAACCCTCAAGGTCGAATGGTTTCGGAGGTGTCATAGTCCGTGGAATCCTTGACGATATGAGTCAGCGGAACCGATATCTCTTGGTTGCACTTACATCTTAGGCTGTATCATATTGAAGTCGAGACCTTGTACGTGCATATGGGGATATTTTCTATAGCAGTTTGTAAGATTGAGGGCCAAGTTGTCTACATCTTGATGGACTCACTCAGAGAGTTCTATGGCCCAGATTCCCGTGCCTGTGCCGAGGTCGAGGACCCGCAATGGCTGCTCCACGTCCAACGAAGCCGAGAACAGATTGTTCTTGCGAACTACGAAGAAGAACTTGTGCAAAATGTCTAGGCGAGCCAGCTCTTCCTTTGCGCGAACGAGGTTAGATTTATCGAAGGCAAGATGGGCGTACTTGCACTAACTTTGTCGATTGGGAATATGTACTTCTCCCTGGGTAGATTTCCATTCTTTCCGTACCAGCGACCATAATACAAGTAAAAGTCTTGGAGTTTTCGCGACGCTCGGTCGTCGGCCAGATCGCTACGACAGGATGTCAGTACAAGAGGATGGCTTGTGTTGTAGGCCATGTGGTGCAGATATCTCAATTATAGGGAAGAGTTTGAGCCGTACCTGGTGTTTTTATGGCTGCCTGGCATACTGAGAGAGTGCAATTCTCTCTGGTGGATTTGCAACAGGCTCATGTCAGCGTTATTTTGAAGAACAATCTACGCCCGGAGGTGTGGAAACATTTAGTCCGCATCCACTTCGAGTCATGTGAATTGGGTTCCCCCAAATGGCTAGCCCGCTTCAGCCAGCAAAAGTGGAGAAAGTGGATGGAGAGTTGGGTGACAAAACATCGTATTTGGCACCAACACTGCCCTCAAATAGAAAATGAAGTTAGATCCGGAGTCATATTTGAGATATTTGGCAACCCTCAATGCTAATTTGTTGTTTGAAATATTTCTTCAAGTATTTCAGATATTTCGAATCGTACTCTCTATGCTCTTCATGGTACTATGCACAATCTTCCACTAGACCTAGTTCCCCAACTTGCTGTCGCCCCCAGCTTCACCGCACCATGTCTGACCCAATTCTCCAGGCATAAGAACTTCTCCAATGTCTCTGTCGTCATCGAAAGCCCTTTGCGACGTCGCCGTTAACTTGGGCGAGGCTGAACGACCTCTCGCAATTGCTTGCCATCGCCGGTATCGCGAGTATACCGAGAGCTAACTGGCTGGTCATCGGAAATTGTCCCTGATGAGCCATCCACCACTCGATTGGATCCTCAGTCTCTTGCGGCTCTAGTCGCAGATACCTCTCAAGCTCACTTCTCGTTGCCGTAGTCTTCACTGTCCTGCTCTTCACCCACTGCTTGAGCATACTGTTTACCCGGGTTCTCTGTGGCACTCTTGGGGATGCCGTAGCCTCAAAAATTGCCCCTCGCTGCTCATCCACCGACCGGTTGCAGCGGTACCAGCGGTTCAGGTAGTCAGATAGTCCATCTTTGGCGTCTCTCGCCCAGACAAGCTGTTCTTCCAATGCCCGATTCACCTCCAGATAGCTCTTGCCCAGTGATGGATGGAGAATGGTGGATGCGGCAAACAACGGCGACTCTCTAAGAGCGGTATAGTATTCATTGAGTTTCTGCCAGGCGGTGATGATGGGGAGTCTCAGATAGCGTCGGAGATCCTTCTTCATGTCGTCAACTTCCGACCTGATGGCTTGCCTGATCCATCATTACATGTCCCGAACCACGGCCTGGTAAGGAGCTTTGCATTGACTTTCGCGGATGGATATCGATCTCGTAATCCCTAAACCTAGCAGGAATCTGCCGGTTTCGGTCTGGTCGCCTTCGAGCTAGCTCGACCTGCGAGTTGGTATTCTCTTCGTTTGCCTCGTCTGGAACAGCATGGTAGAACAACTTCCGATCCTCAAGATGTTCCAGCAAGTATTTCATGCCTGTCATCACCTCCCACAGCCGTCCATGTCCATTACCTCCTTCGCTGCCCAGCCCTGCGTTGTCATAGTTTGCAGGTAGAATGGCTCTATAATATGTTTGGTTTCTGCCAAAAGTCTCCAGTCATTCCCCTTCAACATGTCGGCCTCTAGTAGCCATTTCCCACCTCTGGATGGACTAAGGACGCCCCGATGTCTCCTTGCTTGAGGAACGCCCGGGAGATCATGAGATAAGTGGAGTTCCATCTCGTGTCGTTGTTCATAACGACTTCTAGCTCTGCTGTAAACTCACTCGCCAGGAGATATCCTTGTGCTTCGTCGTTCTCGTGTGAGATCCTTTTAAATAACTCACACCTCTGAGAGGAAGATCTGATGAAGTTGGCAACATTGTGGATCTTTCCCATCAGCCATTTCTTTCTCCAGCGTCGTAGGTCATCCTCGCGCCGGCCGAGAAGGCTGAAGACTTGCTATTCGGCCTTTAAAACCTTGAAATCTTTGCTGTAAAGGAAAGCACGAGCAACCAGGCTCAATATATGCCCAAGAGTCGCTGCGAGATTTCCTCCGCTGTGACATCCGAGCTGGCAACGGAGTCCCAGTAGGCTCACTGGTGCTTGCCCTGGAGGTCAAGAAAATGAGCTGTTGCTGCCATGACAGTGTGCCGATTGGGTTATGTCTATAGGTCGAACCCTAGATGGATTCTGCTAAGGGCATCTGAGAGCTCCTGGTTGCTCTCATCCTTCCAAGACTCGTACATGACATCCAGCAAACGGCCCATCGATTGCCGGCTCCTTGGGATCTGGTCAGGTAGGTGGGGGTCGAGTTGGCACGCGAGTTGCTGAAAGAATGTATCGCTAAAGAAAGAAAAAGAACATTGGTGTTGATCAGAAGTCCCAGGCTCAGTTCTCAGATCATCTTGACTCTAGCAAGCGGCGCTGTATTGCAAGAGCCGTCACTTGGGCCGCTCAAATCCATTGGTTGACGGGTCTGTATCAGCGCCTTGAATGCTCTCGAAGATCCTATGGAGCCTACGTTGGTCAATGGTGCTCAAGTTTGCGACGTCACATTCACATACTAGGGGGGGTGGTCAGCTGCCAAACTCGTAGCAGCAGCAAGAACTCACAAACGATAGGCCCCGTAAGGAATCAACGGGCTGTCGTTAGTGTCGATCTCAACGAGAAAAAATCCATGGCGCTTGATCCGGCTCTTTCGGCCCCTCCAGCCTTGCCAGGACAAGGACTCGTCCAAATCATATCATTTGTTCCTTCATACTGCTCGCGGAAGATCTGCAACGGTAGGGTGGTCTGGTGAAGCCACCCGCGTCGTCAGCCTGAATTGACTTGTCAGATTTCTCGGTGGGCGGAGAAGAGCAAGGCGGAGGGTGGAGAAGAAGCATAATGTCGTTGGATTCCATCGGGTTAGAGGTCAATCGGCAAGGAATCGCACGCATCGAGGTAAACAGACTAGCACCAACGCGGCTTGATGCGGTGGGGCGAGGATCATGAGGGTTAAGAAGCTACCTTCCCTTAGTCATTCCGAAAGCATTGCCAGGGGTAGCAGACTAACGTAAGATCTGTATCATGACTCTGATTGGCCATATCCACTCACTAGACCCTAACATCCACCAGGTTCCGGGTAAGTTCCAAAGACGCTGGACAGCCTGTTGGTGGCATCGAGAAACGTGGGTTCATGTAGAGTTAGGGAAGACGAGCCCATTGCTGGAAATACACGTCGACACAATGTTCGACGAAAGGAAAAGCAGGCATTTCCCGAGACTGTCCAGCGGCTGGAGCTTTAAGAAGTTTGTAATACTGGGTATGCGAGAATATTTTTGCGTCAACTTCAGCATTGGGAGTGCCAATTCTGTGAGTTTGATAGCAGAAAGCTCCTGTCGGCAGGTCAGGGTGATCCTCAGTCTTCCTATAAAGTAGAACGTGCTTACCGATCCCCATCTAGCTGCTTGAAACGTCAATGGAGACAAATGCATGACCCTCAGCGCTGAGTGGTTGAGACGTAGTTTTTATGCGGGGTATGTTGCGTTTGCGCGGTGAATCTTAGAGTACGTGCTCCCATCTCTCCTTGTCGAGAAAAGCGTAGATGGTGAAGTCACCCTCCTCTATCGTATGCTTCTGGTTCGTCTCACGGTTCTGGATTCAGAAGAGCGGACTATGGCAGTAGTTCCTATCTGGAGGAGTCTGTACACTTTGGCTCATCCCATAATCGGAAGGTACGCTGAGATGCTCTGGATGGCTTTGCAATGGTTGCCAATCACGGTAATGGGACGGGGCGAAACGATCAACATTAACAACACTGTCCTGCCCTTGCGAGTAGCGATCATTGGCAAAGCCTCTAGAAACCACTCTTTGTGGGGCCACCAAAGTTGATTTTGGTGAACGCCTGTAGAGGTCTGATGATGGCGGAAGACTCGCGATTGCACGTCCGATTGGTAAGGCAGAAGGATTCAGTTCGTCGATTATCCAAAGGTTTTCGGGGCTAGGACCAATTTCTCAATCCGTGTTATTAGATTACCCAGTTTCTGCCATGTAAACATCACATACGATCAATATCAACTGCAGATCTCCAAAGATTCAACTGACAAATGAAGTTTGAATGAATCATGTACGTGGAACTGCGACTTCCTCCGTCCGAGTCCCGTTGCACGACTGTGTAGCACTTCTCAGGAAGTGAACTCACCTCAAGATCGGAAGAACGTCCCATACGGTCTGCCACCGACGAGAAAACTAAGCAATACAGTTCAATATAAACTCTGTTACCTTGTTCTCACTCGGCTCAGGGCTGTTTTCTTGTCGCGAGATATCAGAAGCGGTGAGTCGAGTCCGCGACGATGCATGGGAGGTCCAAGAAGCAAAAAAAAAAAAAAAAGCAATTCGGCTGACTTAGTATTGCCGTAGCTTTGAATTCGTGGATGCTTATGCACCTTCTTTTCGCTGGCCTTTGTCAGAAAGCCCGTATTGAGACGGTCGGCGAAAATGATGATAGGGGTCAAAATGGACCTCGTCAAGCTCTGCCTGTCGTTTGCGGCCGTCTCTTGGACGTACGGACGGGAACCGCCATATCCATTTTGAGGACGTGCAAATATCCGAACACAGTATGCCATGATTCAAAAAAATTACTTAGGCCGCAAACGCATTCATATGATCGACCGTACTGGATGGCATTCTTAGTTACTCGAGACCAAAGGCTAGTGAAAGACCGCCTAGGACTTCTCATCCCCATAACTTGCATGATTGCCCTTATTGATCGAATCCAATCCTTTCCACAAGATACTCCCTCCGCTCCAAGCTTTTGCGATCCTTAAGCCCATGGGTCCGTCATGAATCTAGCTACCGACCAGGACGTTCTGTTGTATTCAGCCCTTCCCAATGACTCGTGTAAGAACGAATATCTCTTGCCACAATCTATCCAAAGAGGAGGAGGCTTCTGTCAAAATCTATCGCTGAGTCATTCCCTTCCATCTGCATCGCAGCCTGGGATTCCTCAAGATAGCTGGCACCCGACCTCAGCTCAGGCTGATCACGCCTTCGATGGATGGTTCGAAAGAGATTGGGTGTTGTTTCCAGATACGCCAGATCCAGTTGAGCAAGCTGACGATATAACGGAGAACTCGGTTGTCCTCAGCAGTTACGGTTCATTAGAAGAGGCCCAGTTTAGAGTAGACCGGCACGTGCAGCGGACATTGGGGCAAAGGCATCTCGTGGCCCAGAGTGGCAAGAACAAGCGCCCAGCAAATGCATTCATCCTTTATCGTATAGCCTTTCAATGCGTGGCTGAAGAGTTCTATAGCACCAAATGTCAACAGCTTGTATCAAGAATCTGTGGGAAGAGCTGGCAACTCGAATCGGACGATGTAAAAGCGTGGTTTCAAGAACAGGCCACGATCCAGAAGGCGAACTATAGGCAAGCTTTTGAGCATGGGTGAAGGAGAGGCTTGAAACTTAAATGTATTTAACAGTTTTCCTTCTTCTGAGCTTCTCTGGTGGAGAGTGATATGGCCTTTTCGAAGGGGGAGACAAAAGCAAATATTTGCACCAGAACCGAAAGCTAAAGTGCCCTTGGAGGAAGATTGTATCCAGAAACATGGAAAGCAACTCAACAAAGCGTGGACACTATACAACAAGCGCCTCAAAGGAATGCAAATATATCTAACATGAAGAGTGAATTGTCTTTTGGACCACTTTGCTTGCATAAAATTCAACCATCCCATATGAAATCACAAGCAGAAATAGTAGAACCGCTCGATTTGTTAAGTCATCGAAGATTTGTTGTGCGCTGCTCGCCCACTTATGGAATTCCTCGATTACTAGTTAGAGGTTGTGAGATTCTTCGGACTCGCGTCTAAATGCATGATAAAATCGTGAGGGGGTGTGCAATAATTCTTTAGGTGATGCGGCAAGGACAAACTTCGTCGCTTCTTTCGTGAGATATGAACAGGGATGCATGTGGTACAGTTCACTGATGCCGAACAAACTCTGGCAGCCAGCCTGAGAGGGCGCTACGGACATGAGTTTTCCCCTCGTGACTTGTTGTATTGGTATTCAAAAGGCTGCCGTGAGCATTAGAACATTATAGTAGCTGTAGCTGGAACGGCATTCATCGATTGTATCGGTACCCATCCTTCTGGTCTTTTACCATTTACCTTTTATATTTAGAAATATAAAGAATAATGATATATCTGTAACTTAAATTGCCATAGCGCTCGTCTATAGTTCTTATTAACGTATTGTCAAACTCGGTGTATCTTGTCTGACTTTTGGTAAAGTCGAATTGGTTGAATCCTGGACCTAGAAGCTTGGATGTCCATGATTTCGAGTTATAACTTCAAGGCTAACGCCATTTGGCATTATATCATGTTTCCCTTTCCTGGCTATCTTGAATGCAGCCTATGCTGCCCAAAACAGTAGCCCAAAGCGAGGCAGCCAAGCTAAGTGGGCCGAAAATCATCATCGGGAGAAGCGATACGAGGTAATGTCCTATTATGTTAGCGAGAATTGGACTCAGTGTCATCTAGCAGGCGCTCTTACCGAAGAACAACGGCCTTCTCGTGATTGTTTGCCAGAACTCCTCCGATATAAGCATGTCTTCAGCACCACTCCACTGCCAGGGTCCCAGGAGTCGAAACTTGGTGTTGAAGTGTGCGCCAAAAGCCCAGACAACAAGCAGACGCCACCCGTCACGAACGTGTTTCTTCTGCGCAATGGCCAAGACGTCCCAGAGCCCTATTGCTGAGTTCATATCCAAAGCCAACTGATATACATAGCTTTCATGGTCGACACCGTATTCTATACGAGAATCTGGAGGAAGCTTTAAGCGGTAGTGTTCTTCATCGGTAGCTCGCAGAGGATGGGGTATCTTCTCTGGAGCTAATATATTCAGAATCCAAAGCTGAGCTTGCATTTCTGCCAGAGGCGGGATGGCGCCAAGTGAGGGTCTCACAAATCCAATAAATCCGACGGTTGGCTCATCACGTCGCCAGATACCGCGGACATTGGCCTGGCTTGCCGTTCCGTAAGCTCTGGTAGGTTTTGTTCGTGAAGGCTCAAGGAACGGAAAATCTTGTTTATAGCCAGTAGAGAGAATGACGATATCTGGTTTGATTCTCTCTCCTTTCAACCGGCTGAACTCGGGCTACTGATTATCGAAGAAATGGACAGTCCCATCCCGGCCTATCTCCTTCGGCCATGGTGCCAAGTCCACTTTTCTCCCATTGGTTTCTGGAACCGGAGTTTGCACGATGGCAGATCGCAGGGCGTATACCCAGAGGCGTGGGCCTGGCATACTTGGACGGTACGGAAGGCTGATGTAGGGACAGACTTTCATAGATTTGTTAAAGAATACTAGAGGAGTGGTCAGCACTGCGGTGGGAGTACGGTCGTGGAGGTATGTTACTCTTGGACGGATGATGGCGTTCCGGACTGATCCTTCCGATCCACTGGTCCATTCCCGCTGTGGTTCCAGATGACAACCAAAGGATGAACTTGATGTACCAGTGATAGTAGTGCCATAGCACCATGGAATTGCGAAGGAGTGGGTGAACATATGTGGTATCGAACATGTTGGCCCGGCTCACGTCAATTGGTATGCCTGGCTCTTTAGGGTCCGGTTTCCTCCCGAGAATTGGAAACAACACGGGACCCGGATTTCTCTGATCGTATTGTCAATAGATAGGACGAAAGAGGAGCATTTGAGAAACGTGATACATCACGGAGTGCTACAGTACATACCTTTGGAGCGAAATGCAAGCCATCTCTATGGCAGAGTAAGACTCTTTTGGTAGGCGACGTTGCCGCTAGATATGCGATATCTGCCCCAGTCTCTCCACTTCCAACTACCATGACGGTTTTGTCGGTCCCGAACTGCTTTCTTGATTTGAAGCCGGAAGCATGAAAAGCCAATGGAACATTTTCCATTCCCTTTATGTTGGGGATGTTGGGTGTCACATGCAAACCCGAACAAACAGCGACCGCATCGCATCTCCATTCACATGGAAACCGGGCCTCGTTTGTTTTGTAGGTGATGATGTGGCTCCCATCGACTCCTCGAGTGACAGATAAAACTTGTGTGTTGAGTCGCATATGAGGCCACAATTTGAAATGTGTACAATAAGCTTGAAGATACTGCACATACTGCTCAGTGCTGAGAAAATCACCATGCTCGGAATATCTGAAGTCGGAGAAAGTGGTGAGCTGTTTGGAGGACACGAGCTGCAGTGAGTATCAGTGGTTTGGTCCATAGTCTCTCGACTGCTCTAGCCACTCACCTCGGCGTCTTCGTATGATCGTGCAGTAAATGTACCTCCAACTTGCGTTTGATATTCAAATAGAATTGCTTCGACAGGCTCGCAGGATAGGCTCGCAGAAGCCTGGATCAGGTACTTCAAGGTGACAAGCCCTGACGGACCTCCCCCAATCACCGCCACTCTCATAGCCAAAAGGCCAATGCTCAATCTCGTCGATTTTCTTTCTGTATGAGAGCTGGCTCACAGAACCGCTTTCTCAGGCAGCACTTTACTGATTGCGATAAGCATAGTGCATTGATCGTGCGAGTAATGAACATAATTAATACTCTATCCAACAGACATGGCTATATGAATATTCAAATAAGGCCTTATATGAATATGCATGAATATATTCATATTCATATCCATATAATATATGAATATAATATGTACTTGCGTATCCATATTCATGCATATTCATATAAGGGAGGGGTTCCTGATTGGCTCAAATTAGATCTAATCTCTCTAGATGATTGGTACTAGTCACATCCAGTCTCATTAGCTTAAGCTACAGGTCTCGACGCAGCCATTAGGTATTTAGAGAGCTACCACCACTCTGTCACAATTTCTGATGGATCTGGATCATAGGGATAGAATCTCTTGATTTTTCCATCTAATGAGTGGAAATAGGTCGATTTCTTTACACCTAAGACGAATTCGGCCTCCGGGGCCCTTGTGTTGAACTCGCTTTTTGGGAGACATAGGTGATACCAACCTCTGACGGGAAGATCGGACTTCCGGACTGCCGGTCTGAGCAGCCTCTTTGAACAGCTGGAAGACTTTCCTTCCAGTTTGACCAAATGTATCACCTTTGGTCTGTTGGATGTGACAAACTACAAATACACTTCATGCCAGCACCAATCTCTCTACCCGAAAATCTCTTAATTAAATCTTAAAGAAAACTCTCCAGTTGTCGCATACCATGCAGTAACGTACTGCTTATTAGCATCTATGGCTTCTCAGGCTTCTGAGATATCAGCCTCAGGGACTAACAACGCTTCTATAGGCTCGTTTGCATCGAAACTTTCATGGAATTTCAATGCCTTTTTCTACATAGATTATCCCGAAAAACATCTCCAAGCTGAGCTTGGCCCGAAGCGCAGAAAGGCCAAGGGACACCGTGCTTACGTCTGTCTTCACTGTCAGAATCCTCCATGGTCAAATCGAGTGCCTGGCAACGCTATACACCATGCAGAAACGGCTCACCGAGCCCTTATAAGAGCAAGCGAGGCTGCTAATGATACTCCTAGTACATTTGCCTCGGGTGTTTTATCTGGCGCTACAGCCGAGCAATCGCGATGATCGTGTAATTCACTCTATCGATATGTGCTGGTTCATACTCGATAAGTATTACACTATGACCGAGGATGTCCCCGTATATGCCGCCGCCCTCCTTCTCGATCCTTCTAAACGCAAGAGCTATATTGAAGAATGTTGGCCCGAGGAATGGCACGAGGGCGCGTTTGCCGCCGCCCGTAGTCTCTGGAAGGAAGAATACAATCACGATGTCGAGATACATCTCTCAGAGCAGTCCTTGGCTGTGCCTGCATTATTAAAGCGAAAGAAGGATACGATGCTCTCAAAGATGCGCTTAGAGGTGCGAAATAAGACGATGGCGAGAGCACGGGGCAAGGATGATTTCGATAGCTTTATCTCAGAGGCTCCTATCGCACTTGCAGAGGATACTACGCCCCTTCAATGGTGGTGTAGTGAGGACGTTCGTACAGCGTATCCACGGCTTAGCCACATGGCTATCGATATCCTGTCTGTACCAGCAGAATCAGCAGAGCCAGAGCGGACCTTTTCAGGGGCTAGGCGCACAGCTAGGTGGGATAGGCTACGATTGTTGATTGAGAGCATTGAGAAGATTGAGTGTATCGGCAACTGGCTGCGAGAGGGACATATTAGACCGTCAGCTGAGGGTGGGATAGGCCTCCCGTGTGATCCAGAGGCTATATAGGGTGATATCTAATAGCGAACAGGCCAAACGGGAGCGTTTGAGAAATTTTCGGGCTATATAACTACACCAATAGATTCCTCTCACTTCAATACAGTAATTAGCTTGGCATCACGTGAACCCTTATATGAATATGCATGAATATGTTATATGAATATGTGTTTTGGTAGATAAGTTGAATATAATATGAATATAAGAAAATCGGTGTGAATATTCATATAGCCATGTATGCTATCCAAGTGTGGATCACGAAGAGCTGAACGCGAAAGGCGGACGACTCTATTTGGCCTTTCAACGCTGAGCGCACGTCGATTGGACGGGCGAACCTTCGAAGATCCTATACCACAGTATTGGCCGCAGGCCAGGCCTGGAACCTGTTCCCAGAGCGTTCTAATGGCTGTTTCTCGACGAATTTTGTTCACAGGCAAGCATGCGGCCAGCTCTTTGTCAAAACTAAAACGTTTTGAGAAGCATCCAATTAGATCAAGATTTGGCACATGGTGTTAACTGCGGTTGAAAAGGTCAATCCTCGCTCATTATGTGTGGCAAAGCCGATGCAAGCGATTCAATCCTTTATGTGATCATCTCAGCATAGACATATTGTAGACTACGCTGCCAAACTCAAAAAAGGATCAATGGAAAGAAAATTCGCAAGTGGCATGCAACAGTCGCTTGCTTACCCTAGAGCCGTTCGGGCTATTGACCAGCCAGATGGCTTCCAAACATCATCTGACAATGCTGGGCAAAGAGGGGTAAGATTAAGAACCTACTTTCGCTTTGGCAGGTCTGACGAGAGTATCTCTCTAACAGGTAGCATCAGTGAAGACTCTAGTATGACAGAAACTACTTATGGAGTACTTGCGCACCACGGCCGCTGAGGGTGTACGAAGGTGTTGTGATAAAAGACCGATAAATTGTCATTACCCGGCCCGCCAACATCAGTTCCGCTAAAGGCGGTTCTTGCGCTTGAACGCACTCATTAACGTTGTCCTCGATTTCCCTTTAAACATGAAACAGCCGAGTACGATTGAACATATTTCTTACAGGTACTATAACGAATTTATGCTTGAGTATGAGTAAGTTAGTGTATGAATACTCGCTGCAGAGTATCAATAATTACGCTTTTGTTTCCACATAGGTATCCGGCGTGTTTGGAATGGCTATTGATTGTTCTGAAGAGATGTTTCCGAGACTTTGGTCGCCTTAAACCTCCTGAGCCCTTCCCCTGTTCGCGTGTTCTCGCCCATATTAATACTGATTTATTGATGAAGAACGTGATGCCACATGAGGCCCGTTGCCTAAAGGTGTAGAGTAGAAATTTCTGGGTACAGATGTGTGCTTCGGGAGTGTGTTGTTGAAGAGGAAGCTTAAAGTGCTCAATAATGTATTGTTATATGTTATATCAATCTAATTTATGATCCCCATTCTAGATCGGTCTTTTGTTCCGTTCCTCAAACAATGATAAGAGAGTAAAGGAACAAAAAGTAAATGAACCTCAGCAAAGCCATCATGGATGAACTGCCAAGAGAGGTGCAATGACGAATCTTGTGCTCGTCTTCTCACAGCTGCGGTGCTTCCGCCTTACCCCATGAAGGTGTACGAGAGGAAGCTACATAAACACGAGCGAGTGCACCGCAGCTTATGACCCAGCCGAGCGATCCCAGTAGTACAGAAGAGTTCACGACGGTCGACCCAATAACACCTGCTCCGAGAATGAGGATGATCGTATATTTCATCTTCAGCGATCGCGCTTCGCCCCCGCATCGCGTGAAGTACAGTAGAAGAAGGAATCTAATTGGTGTTAGCATATATGGTTTTCAGTGGGTTGACAATATATGTACAATATGGCTCGAGTAAGGATCCATGCGATACTATAACGCCATATCCACCATGTCAGGACAAGTCCAAAGAAGCCATGCTTTGGGTGTCTGAATCCAGTGGTGGAGGGCCAAAGGTACGCCAACAGCGGCCTGAGCCCTACTAAGGATATTTTCGCCATGAGTGGCCAACCAGAACTGAAATCACACCATCGCGTTAGAGTGCTGCAAACTAGGCTCGTTGTGTCAGCCAAATCTATAGGGCTGCGAGAAGAAAGCGCATATGTGTCGACAAGCGAGGCCGCACTCGCAGATAACCGACTCGATAGGTCGACCAACCCATAGATTACAGAAAAGAAATTGTTCCTTTCGGGCAGCGTAGAGCTAGCTTCCTTATCATGAGTTTTCGCTTCAGGCATTGGTCAATACGGCTATTCACACAGAAGATATTAATAGTTCCGGGAACATGAACGTGACAAGGCTATACAACCAGTGAGTATTTATGTCAACTTCCAGCCAATATAGGGCGTACGCTTTTTGGAAGGCATTGCGGGCAGAAACCGCCGAGTGCGAAGGCCTGTTTCTTCAGTCTTTTCATAATGTCGATATTGGAGAGAATTTTCACCAGCTTCTTGAGGAAGGGATTGACAATTGTTTCGACCTTTCTGTAATATGGACTCTAATGGACGGCCGTAATTATTTCGATGGTGGTTATATATCGACTTTGCAAACACGCTTGTTGACTTGTTGCCTGCGCCTCTGGAACTTGGATTCTGTGTCTTCATTACAAAGTTTTTATTTTAGCAACCTCTTCAAACGGTGGTGACTCCAACCTAGATACAACCACAACGTCCTGAAATGGCGAAGCCCCAAGCAAGTCTGGTGACTATACGATGTTTTCTCTGTGCCATTCTCATAGAGATAATGTCTACGGACGACCTGCCTGCGGTCCGGATAGGAGAGGGGCTCTACTATTGCAAGAGATGTAGTATTAGCACTGGATACTCTCAGGAAGTTCTGGGACAAAGAGGAATATCCTCCGAGCAGAAAACCATGGATCGAACGCAGAAGAAAACTCAATAACAATCTCCAACTATCGAGACATGAAAGTCGCTGTTTCCATGTAAATAAAACCGATTTCTTTAGAGAAGCTTTGGTCATATAGAAGGTTCAAGGTGTCTTTCAGATCATCCTTATCGGCTGTTCTTCAACTTTCTTCAAAGAAAAGCCCAGGTATCGGACTATGGATATGACTCAACTCATCTGACTACCAAGTATTGGTTTATTATCAGTCTGCTATTACACTACGTTATGTTCCGCTGGTGGGAGGCATCCACAACCTGTAATATTTGTGGTTCTACAAGCTGGCGTGCAAGGTCAATGATGGTCACGTGTCGGCAAATATCTCACTTTCAAACAAATGCTGGGTGACCAAGAGGCCCTGTATAGATAGTTGTGTTCTCTGAGAAGTTTCACCGTAATTTCTTCCCTTTATTCTGTCCTTTTTCTTCTTTGTCCATCAAGAACTTAGGTTATAAATTCGATCGGACGATTCCACTAGGTCCTGAAGAACACAGTTACATAATTTTGGCTAGGAAACCTGTATACAAGAAATAGCTATTTCAATCCTCAGCTTCTACGATAGAATGACCATCTCTCACCCCTCACAGGATTGAGGGCAGTTGAACTTAGTTGGCGTCGTGGATAAATTTCCTTTTTTTCCCCACACCGCTATATAATTGCCAATCATTCTTTTCGAAATCTTTGAACTGGTTTCGGAGGCTCGTGACGGTGGTCTCGAGCTCTCCTTTCTCGTTCGTCAACCGGCATACATTGCCATATAAGTCGCCAATGTGGAAACGCTGTGTTTCGATTGTAGAATCTCTCTCTCGCAATAATTCTTCACGTCGCTGGACCTCTAATTTGAGGATATGTATCTGGATTCTTTGTTCTTCAAGTTTTTTTTCAGCATGAGATGTTTTGGAGAAGGAAAAATCTTCTTTCGGTGAACGAGATTGTCCAAAAGCCTCTTGAACCAGCGCTCCAGGATGCTCTGCCAGTTGAGGGTCCACCAAGGGTAAGTAATCGCCAAAGGTACATGAAGATTCTGTGGTATTGAGAGTTGCCATCGCGTTCCCCTAGCTTACGTTACTTTGGTGACAGTGGTGCGTAGAGCTTGCTAGATTTCAGCTACGAGATGGTTATGCTATATATTGGCTCCTGCGGCATAAAAAGGCCGCCGTGCGTCTGAGCGAGTTTAGGACTAGTCAGTCGTTCGAAGGGAACAGGGATAAGTTGTCGTCTGTCTCGTCTGTCGAAAAGCAAATGGTTAGTTTGAAAAGGTAGCTGTTTAGTGCCCCTTTCGTTCTTGTCTCTGGAAACAAGCCGTTTCTGTATACTTATGGGATTGTCGCCTGTCTTTGTAATACAAAGACGCGGTCAGTATCAGATGTGTAAGGCAGTGACTAGTGGTTGCTTGGTTCAGCGCTCGATCCTATAGCCAAACCGATTCGATTGCTTTAGACCCAGCGACGAAGCAGCTGGACGAAGCGTTCTTTGAGTTTGGCGCATACTGATTAATTTTCATATAGTACGTCCAGTGAGATACATCAGTAGGCTCATCTTTAGCAAAACATACGCCGAGCAGTACGTGTATTCCGTTCATTGATGCAGATTTGTGTATTCAGGTTGTGTTCTATGAAACCTCTGGCACTTGGTAGATTTACTATTTCCGTGTGCAATTTTAGAAAACCCAGCACGTGCTTACTGCATCAACGGAAATAGGCGGCTGGTAATATGAGACCTGCCAATGATGCTTCACTCATTAATTCACATGGTAACACATATCCTTCCAAGAGCCTTCAAGAAACCTACTTCTCCTCAATTAATGCTATCTTACAGTTATCTCAGAACATATCATTCTCTACCAAAACTTGCACTAAAGTGCACGTTCGGCGTCAATAACTTAACTAACCGGAGACATTCACTGCGTACGGACAATGCAGACGGAGGTCACTTAAGTAGCCACTTTCGGGCTAAACTCGAGCACTTCCAAAATCAACATACTACCATCCAGGACCACCTAATGGATAACCCCACCTAATGCATAACCAAAATTTCGCTCCTCCCATACAAAATCCAAATTTTCATGGCCACAAGAACAGGCCCGATTCTCAATTAATAAATGAGACTTTGGAGAAAGTATCTAGAAAATTGCTCAGTTTTTACTGTCTGCGTGGTTTTTTGACCTCCCGACCGCTCCGTGTGCGCTGGCAGTGCTTTGTTACGACCATAAAGTCATCACTTTCGTCCTCTGACCTGACACCCACCTCAATCACCGACTCGACCTCCTCATCCACATCCACCTCTATTTCTGCCTCTTTTGAGTCAGGAAGAGCTTCTCCAGCCGTTATATTCTCCGACAGAGCCATGAATCGTCGGTTCGGGTTTGGTACCGCCTTTCTTTTCTTCCCTCGCCGCACCTGGGCCATCTGCTCCTCGAGGCCAGTAATCCGCGCATTCTGAACGGCCACCTTCATCTCTAAAGCTTCCAATCCCTTTGCGATCTTACTGTACTTCTGCCTGGTCGGACGGCTTCGGTGTTTGGCCATTTCCCTCACTTGCCGACTCGTTTTCGGCGTATCATCTGAGTGCAGTTGAGGAGGGCTCGGCGTCTTGAACTCTTCCAGCAGTTTTTCTTTGTCCGGTTGAATTTCAGGATGTGTTAGAGCCTTATGACGATTTATAGGCCAATTTCCAGTAAATCTCCAGCCGGATAAGATAATATCTTTCCTCATGCCCGCCTCCCTGGCTTTCGCGTATGCCCGGATAAAGTTGACTTTGTCAACCGGCGCAGAATCGGTCAAACTAGCCAGCTTTTGGAGTTCTTTCCGGTACGCACCTTTGATGACATTAAAAATCCCATTGTCTAATGGCTGCAGACCATGGAAACAATGTGCTGGTAAGTAACAGCAGTAGACGTTGTTCAGAAAGCACGTAGCCATCCACTCGTCCTGACTGCTCGTCAGCGATCCTATAGCGGGTGACTCAGCGGCGAAAACACCGAAATGCTCACCTGCGCATAGCTCCCGTGACCGTCAAGGATAATAAGTCTCGCATCCGATGCATCATGAGGCTCCGTTTGTGGTAGATAAACGTCCTTCAACCACTCGAGAGCAATATGGTTGTCTGTCCAGCCGTTCGGTGATGTGATGTAGTGCTAGTCGGCTATTAATTCGAATTCGTTAAGAAACCACTGCTTCTGCAGCTCTTTTCCTTTAAATATAATTCCCGGTTTCAAAGCACGGCCAGTTGCGGTGACAGCCTCAATAAACGAAGTCCAGGTGCGCGACTAAACGCCTTTCAACATCACCTTCTTCTTCGGGTCAGAGCTCCCGATCACGAGGCTGTCCAGGCCTCATGGACAACTAATTAGCTATGCCCTATAAAAGCCTATAGAGTACTTATAGAAGACTTACCGAAACCCACCATTATGCCGCCCTCGTCCAGGTTAACTGTGTTCTCAGGGTTGATCCAGCCGTACTCGTTCTCCCTGATATCGAAGTACCAATTGACCGCCTTCGGAGTAAAGCCGTCAAATCTGGCGGCTTCTTGACGTTTTCCAATCTTGGTAGATAGTTTTGGGTGACGTTTGACGAACCTGGTGGTCCAGTGCTTGCCTAAAGGTTTGTTATCGCCTTGTTGTTGAAGGATGGCCTCGACACAGGCGCGGACCTGGCTGTGCGAGGGAGCATAGCCCAGAGACTCTTGTCACAGCACCCAACGAATAAGCGTCTCCTCCTTGCTCTTTGGAATACGCTGGTGGGCCTAGATACGTTCATTCCTGCTTACTTGACCGGAAAGTCGTCTCGAAATGGTCTACTGAGGTACTCCACGTTTCTGGGCCGCCTCATTCTGTGAGAGGCCTCTATCGGTGGTATCGAATATAGCCTCAGCTACGTCATCTTCGGTATAATTACGGCGAACCATTACGGAAGGAGTTGTGGCAAGTAAATTAGGTGAAAGTTCGGCTTGAGTGGATGGAGTCGCCTAGGGTATATGAGATGAAATGCGACAAAATTCAAAGGGCTAGAGAACCAGGCTACAGGGCGGAACGGGAAAAATTCAAGCCGATATGAAAATTTGATGAAAAAAGCAATATAGTGCAGGTCTTTGTTCGCGAGTATCTTTATGCCTGGCCGAATACAATGCAATTGAAAATTTGGATTTTGTATGGGAGAAGCGAAATTTTGGTTATGCATTAGGTGGGGTTATGCGTTAGGTGGTCCTGGATGGTAACACTTAACACGCACCAGAGGATATACCTAATAAGAATGGGGCCTTGTCAGTTGCTACTCTATACTGGTTGAAAAGGCAGCCTTGACTCGTTAGGCCCCTAGAAATTTCTCCAGCACTACGCAAACTAAGTGAGAAGCAGATGAAACTAGCGCGACGATAGACACCCAAAACGCCGGACCGGAATGGAAAGAAGCTTTCGGGAGCTCTGCCAACCCACGACCAGAAAACCAGATAATAACAACCAATGTCATGAAACAGGTGAAAATCCCACACGTGCATATACTGAAAATGATGCATACGAGGTTCTTCAAAGGCAATCCATTACTTGCTATTGGCAAGATCATGACCACGGCATTTACGACAGCATAAGCGCATGATATAGCGAAGCAAACGAGTCCAGCAATGAATAAGCTTTTTAGTGAAGGGAGGCGGTGTAGTTGGTTCACCAGAGAGCCAGCTTCATTGGACAAATTGGAGATGATGTTAAAGGTCTTGTCGTCCCCCAACGGGAAGCTCACACAGTCAGGGTGGCCGTCGCCGTATTCCACACATCCGGTTGTGGTCCCAACGGCTAAGGCCTCTGGAACAAGCTTATTCAAAAGGGTTTCTCCCGCCGCGATTGCACTAGTGACCTTACTTTGGATATCTTGAACGACATGTGTGGCTTGAGCGACAGCAACAGTCGCTTGTTTGGCAACGCCGTCAGCACCTTTAACAACTTCTGTGGCCTGAGAAGGTATATTCTCCGTGGGGATGGATAGACCTCGATGAAGGAGATTTCGTCCTAACTAAACGTGACGAAACATCAGCCAAGAACAATTTTAATGATTGGGCCGTCTAGTACCTCAACTTTGAAGATGCCTTCCTTCTCGTTCTTACTATCATTGAGAAGTGTCGTACCAACTGCAATTAGAACTATGGCAAGGGTGATGTGAGCCGCAAGTGAGAAGCATGCTTTTAGCCTTTTCAGCATAATGAATTACCAGATAATTGAGCTGTGCCCAGACATTTGACACGAGACGGGCGGTTGATGTAAATAATTAAAGAATAACAAGCGGCCATTCAACGCCGCTTGGTTACTTCAACCAATCGAGCTCGCTCAACAGTCATAATCGACCAGTTTTGCCTACTATTAGCCTTCGTACAGGGAAACAACAGCCAAATTATGACCGCATTGGCAAAAGAACAAACTTATAATAATAGAGAAAGGTAAGCGACCTTCTGTCATTCGAGTAGCGTGGTCCTCTCGGTCATCATAAGCAACAGCGAATATGCCCTCAGCCGACGCATCTTTGGTACTCCGTAATACAGATGTACAGTCTACTATCTCAAACCGTCTCAGGTAAACGCTGGATGAAGCTGACGTCGGTGAGTTAGGTTGCGCCGCCATATTATTGCTATCCTTTGCCAGACACGACACCTCAGCCTACACCCTCGCCGCTTGGCCAGTCGATAAGCACTGTGACACCTGCAGTCAATAGGCCAATGGTGACTGGGGCCGATCTAAAGAGCATTACGACAATGTGGCAGACAGGAGCCCCATCGCACGCTCAAATCAACACACCAGCTACTTTGCTCAGTAGCAATCTTTCGAGAACTATCTGGACTCCTCCCAAAATTGCTACTGAAACCCCAACAGGGACTTCTTCGGCAAGCGCGAAAGTAAAAACATCCGGTGTTATGCTGTGGCTGACTTTTTTGAGTGCCATGGCTGTGCGGTCGCTGTGAAACTCGAAGGGCTACTCTAAGCTACGATAGACTATATATCTAGTATCACCTTTAGGTCATGAGATAACCATCAGGCATTCGCCGAGGCTTTATTGTCGTAGTTGTATTAGTTAAAGAAACATTGTATGCATTTTGGGCTAGCCTTGTCCTCCCTATGATTTTGTGAGCCCATCATCCAAACTCTTGACCTTCTTGGTGCCAGGACTGATTAGGATATGTGTGGCATACACTTACCATTCGGTCTTCCCCGGCCTCCTTCTGAAGGGAAAATGAAGCACCAAAATTTACAATACAGATTTGAGACATTACAGAGAGGTATTGTAATGCGTGTTTCTCGAGAGTGTCACTATCTATGTTGCCCTATACTAGTTCCTACTTTGATGTCTCAAGGCTTCTTGGTTCTGATACGAGTCAGCATGGATCATAGTTTGGATGGAATGATATGCCTCTAACTAGTGGGTGAGTTGAGGCATTCTTTGGCTCGGCCCAACATGCTCAGTGCCTCCATCCAATGAAGAAAGTGCGTCACCGTAAACTCACATGCCCCGCAGCTACCATCCGGCTCGGAGCCGACCTTGGTCTGGTGATGGATCCAGTACATGCGAGCTTACTGAAGCTCTGGAGATATGTGCTTCTCGAGCTGTCCAACGCCTACTGCCGATCGGCGCATGCCTGGGAAAGACAGAACAAATATGTTCTTATGCAGAGCACCTTGCATTATACGCAAGCAGTCTTTCGCCAGCCTTCGACGAGTGAGTTTCTCGTCCTTTCAGAACTCCACAGGCTCTTTGTTTTCTGGGTAGACAAGATAGCCTTGGAATGATAAAGGGAGGAGCCAGACCGGTTTGAGTCGAGACTTTCCGGAACCTCTAAGACAGAATTCAGCATACTTAGCGTAGTCGTCACCTTGCTTATATGAACATCAAGAAGTTGTGCTAGAACGCCCTTTGGCAAGGGGCTAGTTAGTGTGACGATAGTGCTAACGATGAGACGAAAGCTCTCGACAATATCACATCTCTCGCATCCTGGTTTATTGACGACTTGTGGCTTCAGAACTGGTGAGTAAGTCATGTCAATCTTCGCGGCTTGACCGGTATCTGTGAGGTGGAGTACAAATGTCTTGGTAGCCCTGATAAGCTTCTATAGAGAGTCGTTGACAAATCGGCAATGAGTCGCGGCGAAAACGAAGAGAGGCACCGCTGCTCTTGTAAGCTACTCGAAGTTGGATCCTCCAGACTAGTGCACGGGCAGTTCCAGCTCTTCTACTGTCTCGTTGAAACAGCTGCAGATGTTGATAAACTCACGGCGGAAAAATTCATACAATACAGTACAATACAACATAATTTATTACGCCCGCTGACTTATTTTGACTAGATACTATACTGTACCTATCAAGTTCAGTGTCCCTGATGCACCAACTGTAGGTTTAAGAGCGGGCCTTACACCCGAATATCATGCCCAAAATTGAGCTACCAGATTCCTCACCGACAGTCAATTTTGCAAACCGTCGTATCCAATTATCATGCTGTTGCTGGTCCGGATTGTTCGCTATATGTATGATACCTGGCGGACAATGGCTCTCCATATGTATCTTGCGCTCTTCAGCCACTTCCTGCCCTTCCCGCTGAATGGTTATGAAACTTTGCAGTACGTTTGAGTCGCTCAGCGTCATGCGATTGAGGACGTCTTGAAGTACGTTTTGCGCCAAGTAATAGCCCCTTCCCTGATCGCTGAGGCCTTTCTGCGCAATGAGTAGTGTGGCCTTGGCGGCTCTGGGATCTGTATCCCCCACATCCATACTAGATACATTTGGCTCGGAGGAATCTCGCGCCCTGAGGGAATCGAGTTTATTAAGAGCTAGGAAGGCAAGCATGGCGAGAAACTGGGTCAACATCATATTGCCGTATTCGAAGCTATGGCGGAGATAGTGGATGCGCAGAATAGTCTCAAAGTATGCTCTGTAGTGGGTAAGAGATTTCTGGAGCTTGTCTTGATCAAGCAGAAGTGGCGGTGAGCTGTTATTCCCATATGATGCTAGGATTTCGTAAAGTTGGATGAGGACATAGCAGTAATGGAGGCTTTGGTTCATATTAGTCTAATTTGTTCTCAGTAGAGCGGGGGTGTATCAACTGTCCCCCCCCCCCCCCCCCCCCCCCCACCTCTGTTTCAAGGCGGTCGAGATACTTACTGTAACTTGAGCTGCGATGGGAATACGATATTTGACGGCAACAGCTGGTCTGGCAATGTGCGGTACCAGGCTTCTAGCGTCTCTACTGTCTCAGCGATTCTTCCTACCCCACTTTGAACTACTTGATTGTCGCTTTCATTCGTGCAAGCCTGAAGCATGGCCGCGTTCAGGATGAGGCTAAATTCGACCCTGGCCTTGAAAGTATAACGGTACTGCATTGGCACTAATACCGAACTCGAGGGGTACTTCAGCCAAATTTCACTATACCAGTCGGGATTGAGGTCGGGATCGGGTAACGGACTGTGAGGCGGAGTTCGTAACAATGGAGCTGCCTGGAACTGAAGACTCAGAGTACTGCATTCAGTTAGCGAACTGCAAGCACTGCACTGGTAATGCTAGGGTTCATGTTTTATACCACTGCCAATGAAAGAGTGACCAGGCCGTAAGATCATAAGAGTGGCGTAACTTCTTATGCTTTAGGTATGTTGTTGGCTCGAACAACCCCAACTCATGAGCAATATCGATTGCCTGGACTAGATATGCTGACGCCAGTTTATCTATACCGAACATGTTTACGATAGTATTGATGATGAGAGCAGCTTGTAGGGTGGTTAGGCTTCTCTCACGAGATTCTTCGACTGCCCATAGCCTTTTGGCCTCGGCAAGAAATCTATAGCCAAGGCTATTTGGGTTCCAGAACTCTGCTGGTTGTGAGAAGGAATTTTGGCAGTGCTGGCGAAGAGAACGGTAAGTATAAGCCTTAAGAGAAGCCAGAAGATTTATAAACTCTCACGAGATATATGAGGACTTACACATCCGACCGCTAGGATAGCGTTGACAAGAAGTGGAGAACAAAAGGTGCTAGATCCAGCCAGCATATCGTCCAGGAAGTAATCCTTATGAAAAAAGGTAAACCAATCATATTCGTAAAGAAAGTAAGCACGTATGAGTGTTCTCATCAGGTCATCGTCAGCGTTAACGGTAGTCCACTTGGAAGGAATAATCTCATCCATTCTAGGGTCGACAATAGAGGCTGCGTGAACCGGCCTTAAGTACTGGGCTTTACACTTTTCTTCAGATTCCGACAGTGGCGGGACACTGACAGTGCCGGCGTGATCATTCTCATTCCACTCATGAATCAAGGAGAGGATGAAAGGGTTCGTCGGAGTTTGTAAGTATGAGGGCATCGAAGGTGAGTAAAGAAACTGATAGCGACATCTGGTTTCGGGTTCCAGTTGAACTTGTAGAAGGAAATCAGCTGTGCTGAGTTGATGCGCGACAGTCTCGGCATCGGAACCAGTTCGAATGCGACGAATAATCTCGTGGACTTCGGCCTCTGGCCGAGTCTGTATAGCGCGATAGATAACAGCAGCAGGATTCGACACTTGAAGCGCTTCTAACCTCTCTCTGTAAATATCCTCAGGTGTTTGCCGGTAAATACAATCGGTATGCTTTATTCGGCACTGAGAACACATCGGCCGAGCACCGTTACACTATGCCAACCATTCAGCCCACATTTAATAGACCTTCAAGAGAAGGATTACATCCCGAGGTTAGGGCTTAAAAAGGCTGGGTTTAATAGTGGCGTACCTTGGATTTCCGTTGCCGACACGACTCGCAAGCTAAAGATATAGGAACTCTTCGTTCTAAGGGAGCTATTCGATGCCCGGCATGCGTCCTTACCGGATGAGGGTGCGGAGCCGGAAGTAAAAGTCGGAGATTAGTCCCCTGACTTGATTCGCGTGTCGACGAGGTCGAGGGATCCGAGATATTAGAAGTTGTGTCTGGCATCATACTTGACGTTCTTAGTGACGGGTGCGACATTGAAAAATATGCAAGGCTACGGCCTCCAGCTATTCAATCGAAACGATAACCTAGCCTCCTAGCCAGACCCTCAAAGAAGTTTACAGATAAAGTCAATGTGTAATTACTCATTACCCGTTGACTCATGTTCAGATAAAAGCCGCCCCTTGCAGGTTCCCTCAACAAGGATGATGTCATGGTGGCGAAAGGATGATCTTTTGCGCACGTTTTTACGCCATTGATTGGATAAATCAGAGTGACGTATTTTATCGGCCTCAACTGGTAAGCTCATACGTAACCTTTGTTTTCTTGATTTGTTCGTGAGCCAATCACAGTCGGTGAAGACCTCAGCCGGCTGATGGGTCAGGTTCGGAGTGGGAAAACCACGCAGAGAGCACTAGACATGGGACCCTATCAATATTGATACCAAATTGATGTAATGGAAACACCTTACCCAGTCACTATGATACGGGCGTGTCATGCTTTCACTATTAAAGAACTAACTATATTCTCTCATTTTTTCTCTCCCTCCCCCATAATGAAAGAAGAACGGACCAATGGATTCCATCTTTCGAACTCATGTTATTTATGATGGCCCTATGAAGCAAAGACTTGATCATCGTAATGCCCCTCTTTTGGTAGCTGCTGTATTTCTTAATCCCAATCCCATTCCCCATTCTCAATCATCGGTAGTTACAAGAAAGATTTCTTACATTGTTTTACGTACCTGAGCATTTCCAATACGTAACCTGCACCATCCCTCCCTTCAACTGCGAGGTTATACTAAGAGGTTGGCTACGAGCAAATCGACCCAAACCTATCTGTATACGGGCCCGAAGAGAACATCGACATATATCAAATGAGCAAGCACCCATAATGACCAACGAGGAGCGCGACATTAGCCGGCTAGCGGGACTGAATTCTTATGGAGGGCAATGTTCCAAGAACTCGGCACTGAATACTGAGCGATCTCGTCTAGAAGCGGAAATAGCCCATCTAAACTACCTTCTTAAGGCTCATGGGGACTGTTGCGGTGCTTCACAGGTCTGCACGCACTCCATGCACCTAGGGCCGCCTCAGAACACACCCGGTAAGCGAGGCCTCTTCCCGTTAAGACTCCAAAACTTACTGAACTGCTAGACATGCAATGTCACCAAAAATAGAACAATCCCGAAGGTTACTGATTCTACCGGTAAAATCAATAAATCATTTTGTGAACTCGGTAAGCAGTCGCACCTCGAGGCTATTTCCCCTGACGCAGCATGCAATTGTTGAATAGCTTATTTCGACTGGCCGCTAACGAAACCAGCATAGATTCTATCTACGTACAGTATTGAGCACCTGCACCTGCCGCTCCAAAATAACATGCTCTTTGAAGAAGTCTAGGGTGGAGACTTTTGGGTACATGACTCTACTTCGTAAGTAGATGTTTTGTCAGAATTAGGCCGTCTAATCGGCCCATAATCAATTTCTGGGTGAACAAGCGAGGTATGCAGAAGTACCGCTGCAGCCTAGAGGTCCGGGCGCAAATCTGGGGAAGTGGAGACATATCAACAGTGCGAGACAAGAGTAACCCCACCTTACAGACGGATAGGTACCTCAATATTGCGCTTCTAGAACCTACCAAATGTGTACACAGTGTAGAGATGCACATTTGCATAACCTGTGGGGCTTTCTTTTATTTACAAGGTTATTGTATGAGAGCCCGCTAATCGCAGGCAGGCGTGACAATAGCCAGGGCCCAGCCCCAGATTTGAGGGGAAGGAACGGGCCGCTCGGTCGGGGGCTAAACTTACCAGCCATTTAGCCCCGAAAGTCTCGGCAGTCTGAGTGTGGAAGAGTTCTTGCATAGACTATACAGTAGAGCACTTGCAACTTCCTACCCAACGCACCTGCGACGCGCTGTGCCCCATTTCAATGGTACCGGAATGCTTTCATGACGGAGATGGAGGTTATGGATCGTAGGAGATGCCACCTCGCTGATACCGCTGTTGCAGGTCGCTCTCCAAGAATCCGCCCCGGCTCCTTCACTACCATCACCTTCGCTGACACCGTTAATGGCATTTCATGAATCCGAGAATCGAGCCTTCGGATTCACTGTTATTCCGGTAGCGAGATCTTGCACAATGCCAGCCGGCCTATGACGTAGGAGATGAGGTCAGCATAAAAGAGGGGCTCCACAAGGGGCAATCTGCCAAGATTTACTCCTGGTGACGTCACCTACCCTCCATAGGCTAGCGATTTCACGCCCAGCTCAATTGCGGCTCCTCTGCCAGCGACACCAGGGCACTAAATATTGTCCCGCTTCCTTGAAATTGGACCCCAAATCAACGAAGACGCTACTATAAACAAATCTCGTCAATGATCATTCAGAGCCCTTAAAAACAAAAAGCATTAAAAAGGTAGGGTATGGTTCTTGTAGCTCCCCATTCCACCGCTGCGATCTATTATGTCTAATCAACAACCAGGCAACTACATGATGGGTGAAGGAGGATCTATGGCAGTCGATTTTATAAGAAATAAGCTGGGTGTCGACGCTTTCAATACACTACCCATTTCCTCCAATCCCTTTTGGGAGCAATGGTGTTCAATGGACCAGCGAGCCCTTCCACAGTCGACGGAAGGAGGCATTTTGGCGAGCGTTTACAGGCAGAGTGAATGCCTTTTTAACGATTCCAAGCCTACCTCCCCAACCAGCTCCCTGGACCACTGGAATGATCCATACCCTGCCGCCACCCTCACGGATACACCCTCAGTCTTTCAGACGCCATTTCCCAAAACACCTCACCAGTTAGGCATCCCGTCTCCGCCCCTAACGGCGAAAAAGGAAGAGCGTCAAAAGCGGAAGCGTTGCTTAAATAGAAATTCAACACGCAAATTTTTGAGACGATATTCCTCTCGAGACACCAAAGCCAATACAGCTACGGGAGGAGGAGGAGGTACTGGCTGTTCAAACAGACCTTGCGGTACCCACGGCGACCATGGTAGTGAGCACTCGGACCAACAGGGCAAGAGCCATAGCCAACATGCAAAAGAAAGGAATCGTATTGCAGCCGGCAAATACCGAGCTAAGAATCGAGAACATAGGCTAAGAGTCCAGTTAGAGGTGCAAGAGCTGGAACAAACCAATCACGACCTGTCCAACTGCGTAGCCAACCTGACTCGTGAGGTCCAGGAGCTCAAGATGGAGCTTTTACAACATGCCGATTGCGACTGCTCGCTCATCCATGACTACCTCGCCGCAGAGGCCCAGCGCTACATCTGTGGACTCAGTAAGCAATCGCAGCTCGAGGCTATTCCCCCCAGCGCAGCATGCAATTAAAGTACTACAAGGAGAATAAATGTGAGGACGGGGAAGCGAATAGTGTTGATACCGTTATTTTTTTGTCTATTTATCTTGGCGTGTATATGCCTGAGGTTCTTATTCTCACGGAATACTCGTGCCGACATTAGCACGGGAATTGTTCTGTGTTTATAGTCGCCCTCAAAGAATGCTCTGGTCTCACGATTCCCCTATCTCCCTAGTCCGCTCGCTGTATCGTTATGTTGGCACCTTTCGGAGCGCTCCCCGTGTGATGGTCCGGTTGGCTTTAGAGCACTTCTTATGTGCCAGAAGAACGTTTTTTAAATTGACAAGTTCCATTCGTAGCCGGGATATCTCGACCTTTAATATTAAGTTTTGTAAATGGTGATCCTCATGAGAACGCAGACCTGCTAACTGGTTACTGCTAGCCTCGTCGCGGGACATGGCAGGTCTCCAGAGTGTGGCCATCTTACTGTCAGACATTACGTGTATTCGGTTCATTGATGCAGATTGATGTATTCATTGTTGTGTGTTGTAATCTGCCCCTTTGGGGCTGGTTGGTTACGCGTGTAATCTTAGAGGACCCCTGCTTGCACGTGACAACCCTGCTCTTGTTCAACACTTACTAGCATACGCCCACTGGACTTCTTTTGAGTTAGAATCAATAAATGTAGGAGGTCACTGCTTTAGATGGCTTACAGATAGATGATGTCAACTTTGCCGCTGGCTGGCTCCTACTGTACGTAGGCAAATTGACCAGGATGATTTTGTAAGTAACTCATACAGATGTCTCAAGTCCCTAAAGATGTGGAAAAGCGGCCTTTTATATCCTCTTTACCTTTGGCTCCGCCGAAAAGCCAAAAGGCGCCTTGCTGCTGCTTGGCACGGTGTGCTTGTATCCTCGTACACTCCAACATCCCATCCCCAAATGGCCGTCCTAACTTGGCTTTCACGTGTGTTATCTGTATCTCCTAATATTACTTTTGCTTATGCTCCCGTACCGCATTCAACGCCCAGTTTCAATAAGTATCTATCCCATTCAACCAAAAGAACATCTCCAGCGCGCCTTGTCCTGTTTCTGAACTTTCTTCCGCGGACCCGGGCTCTTGGATCCCCAGTCTGAATTAGGCCGCTTAACGCCAGATACAGTATGTAGTCACGAAGCACTGTACTCGCCATGTCCTCCAAGTCGACATGGGAGAGGCCTAGTACAGTCGAAGGAGACGAGAACCCCGCACTACATTGCTGTAGATTTCTCAGAGACATTGTATATACAAAGAAGTCAAAGTGTGTACGGTGCTTTTCGAGGACGACTTACGGGATTTTCATGAGAGTTGATGAGGCGACGCTCAAATAAGTCAGACTTTGGGTGTCACCAAACCAAATGTGGGAACGCTAATAGTTCATAATTAGCCATGAAATCATAAGCATTGTTTCTATGAGGGATATAAGAACTGTCAGCTAGTGGATGGCTAATTGTGTCAGCAATTGCATCGGAGGTGATGATATCTCATCTGATGTATCGTAATAGACAAGCCGTGGTAGGCCGAAGACTGTCGAAAGGACTTCTTTTCGACGACAAATTCACCACTGCTAACTAAGTCAATGTCATTCTGCAGAGTGAACGCCTCACAGTGTGTCATTTTGAGAGTTCCTAGTCATATATTTTGTACTTTTAAGTCTATGTCGATTTTCGGATGCGGGAAGCCAGGATTTATCTGTGATTACAAGCGATTTGATACCGTTTATGTCCTGAAATAAAGCCTCATTGAATATGGAAATTGGCATTCAAGGGCCTTATTTAGCAAATATCAAAAGTAATGGCTACGGCTGATAGAGGACTTTTAAGCAAACCGTAGCACCGAGTCTGTAAATACTTAAACATGGCCTAGAAATTTTCACAAAGCACTTGGTGAACCACCAAGAATGAGTCGCTGCCGTCATACATGCTGGCTTAAACCCTGGAGCCTGGGCATAGAAACGGGCTTAGAGGTCACAGACCGACCTCAACGCCTGCTTAAGGAATTCCAAAATCCCGACGCCGAGAGCGCTGGCCTACTGGTGTTAATCGGAAATCAATCGAAACAGGCGGCCTTCAAGAAGCTAAGTTTCCAGACGGGAAGGATCCGGGCGAGGGCAGGAGGGGAAGTTCATTTACTTGTCTCTTCGTTGAAAGAGAATCGCCGTAAGCGTATCGTGATCGCCGATACAGAGGTGTCTGGATCACAGCCCAAGTTGCCGTTGTTGAGCACCAGTGCTTGTCACGCTGTAAGAGTCTATACTGACACGAAGCAACAAGTTCCTGAAGATGGACTCGACTATGAAAATCTCTTACGTAGAACTCTACTTCCATCTGCTGACGTTGTATGCATATTCGTCGATGATTTAGGAGGATTTGGTGAGTCGTTGAAACGATTACGTTTCTGGCTCCAGAGTGGACCACCATCAACTAGCCCAGTGCGGCCACATATCCTGCTTGTAGTAAGGCAAGAATGGAGACAGAGACACGAAAGTGATCTTCAGAGGTTTGTAGCAGAACACCGGTCTAGAAGTCTTGATCCGAGTTTCAGTGGCATCACTCTCGTTGGAGTTCCCAGGATGTCCGGTAAAAGTAGACGGCGAAGCGGCGGACAGACGCGACGATGGCAAGTGCTCAGTTCGGAGCTATCAAAGGCATTAGAGACTAGTAGACAGGCTCGACGACGATCTGACTCAATCTTTTCGGTACACCATCTTGCTCACTTCTTACAGTATGCTGCTAGCGTAGCGTTGAGCGTAACTGCGGAACGTTTCAGCTTCGTGAAGGTTTCTCGACTCCATCGAGGAATAGCACCAGACTTGAGTGATCATATCAGGAATTTTCTAGGAAAGTTTGAATTACTCAAGACGTTCCAGCAGGTGGCTGTCCCGTTGATCGCTTCAAGTCTCCTCCTTGACCATTACTCGCCTGGGATGCACCGTAAGCTACCAGAACGCTTTATTTACTCGTGTTAACCGAATTTAGCCTTCGACTGTCACCAAGTCTTTCGTGAACTCTACGAAAATGCTTGCTATCAAGCCAGCTCTGAACTCAAATCAAGCTTTAAGATGCTCATATCACCTTCAGAAACTGTAAGATTGATATCGTGCAGCATGTTTACTCAGTTCGCGCAGTCCCAAGCTTTGGGCTCGATGCGTGACTGGCATCGGCAGCAACTCGCCCGAAATTTTGGTATATTACGAAGCATCATGTCGAACGACACCTGTCTTAGCTGCATTAGGCGGCGGCCGCAGTACGGCTTCCCATGTGGACATCTTGTTTGTCAAAATTGTATTAGAACGTTCAGTCCTAAAAGCAGCTCTGACCCGTGGGAGTATGCACCACAATCATGTCATATCTGTGGTCAGCCCACCCCAGGAATTTCGATACGTCTGTTTCCTGATACCAGCCGACTCCGGGTCTTGAGTATTGATGGTGGGGGCATACGTGGGTCCGCCCCAATTGGTTTCCTCAAGGTGATCCAAGACGAGATTGGTATACCATATTATAATGTACAGCGCAGTTTCGACGTCAAGGTCGGGACCAGTTCGGGTGATGTTTGCGTACTGACGATCCGTGTTTGCAAGACTAACGGATGTGCAGGCGCATTGAGCGTGATCTGTCTGGACATTCTGGGATGGAACGTAGACGATTGCATGTCTCATCTCAAGCAGTTTGCCGAACAATCATTCATCCAGCGTTCCTCGCGGTTTACACGTTTACTAAACCGTCTTCCACTTTTGTCCAATGTGGCATGGCTATTCCAACTGATCTGCACATTGCTAGCTGATAGCAAGTATACTGCTGAGGGGCTGGAGAAGTTGTTGATTGAAACATACGGCCAAAACCGAAGTACCACCGATATATCCCCAGCCACCGCCATGGGGGCCCATGTCGGTGTAACATTAACCAGAGCACGTGATGGCGGCGTATTCCTCGCCACAAACTATAACAGCGCCACAGGGCAAGCCCAGGATTCTGGTGCGTGCCGTTCGGAGTGTCACTTACTACTGTTTTTTGCTAACAGCGACTAGATTATCGTCATCTCGAATTGAATGACGGGCAATCTCCAAGTAAATGGTGGCAGGTGTAAGTGGAATCGAGACCGCCTCAAGGCTAACAAAGCTAAACCTCTACAGATTGCGATGTGCAACAGCAGCACCGTAGTACGTTGATATGGTATCTTGTTCACAAGTCATGGCTAAATTATGTACAGTTACTTCAAGCCAGCGCGTATCGGCGACCTCGGAGTTTTTCAAGATGGTGGGCTTGCAGTTAACAATCCAGTGTGCATTGCTATTCGTGAAGCAACATTGTTGAGTCCAGATATGGCGGAACCTAGTGTTGTGGTTTCTCTTGGCACCGGTTCTGCTTCAGACGATGATAATGGGCCATCAGGCATTTTATCTGAAAAGTTCCTTCCTAGACTTTCAAGGGCTCTTTGGAAGCAAACAGGTTCAAAAGTCACGTGGAGCCATCTTCTGAGTCATCAGAGAGCCGATAGTAACACAAAGCTTTTTCGGTTTGACGTCGACTTCATGGGAGAAGAACCTTTGCTTGATGAGGTAAGTATGGTAGAGCGCGTACGACAGACGGCCCACGATGCGGCGACACGATCATCAAGCCTTCGTAGACTGTGCCGTCATCTACGGGCTGAGCTTTTCCTCTTCGAACTAGATGAACTCCATCCGCCGTACTTCTTGAGGGGTGCTTATCAATGTGCTGGTCGAATTATCTGCCAGTTGAGAGCTCACACGCCAGAATACGAAGGATTCATCAGGCAGCTGTGCGAGAGAGAAGCGGCATTCCGAGTAGGAGCCCAGTTCCTGAGGGTTACGTATGAGAATATCAATACAGATCTCTGTTTCAAGGTAAATTTCGCCGTACCAAACCTCAGTAGTTCGATCTCGGTTGCTTTGTTAGAAGGGACGGATGAGGAATCCCACATCAACGGTTCACCTTTCGCGATAGAATGGCTTATCCGGAGGCAAGCACTGAATGCAGGCTTTGGCACATCCGATCATCGAGAATTGGCGTATTCTGATCTCGATTGTGTTCCATGAATTCGACCTGCCATTTCTCAAGTCTAGGATGACTTATAGGCGCGGGTATCAATGAACCATGCCATGGCTAGGCGTTATAGTTACTGAAGCTAGGATTTGATACTTCTGTTATCCATTGTTTTAGGTGGAGAAACTAAATTGCGCGATTAGGTGAGATTGGAGTTCTGTTTCAGAGAACAAGTCACTGTATAGAGGAATCTATAAAGCCCATTAAATCAAATAATCATAACATTTATCGCCGCTGAATGGTAGGCCAAGGTCACGCGTAGACATATGAAACGGAAATTTTCATACATTACGTATATTCGGTCCATTGATGCAGATTTGTGTATTCATGTTATGTTCTGTAAAAATTCTACGACTTGGAGAGTTTACTATTTCCGTGCGCAGTCATAGAAGACCCTGCTTGCACGCGGCACCCTAGTATATGCTTACTGTTCAACAATTCACCTCAGTAATCAGATAGGCAAACTTTCTTTTCTTTTCTTTCCTTTATGCTGCGGTCTTCTGGCACTAACGATGGCATTCCGCAGCAGATTTCAATCTTCATATTCGCCCATTAAACCCGCTCAAGTACGCCCGACGTCGCTGCTCGTCTAAGTACCGGCATCCCTGTCCACTTCGAGATTCGTATGCACCACGACTGGACAGTCGAGCCTTGGGCCTAAATACCTATCAGCACCCTCTAGGAGATTCGGTCATTGAATGTTGTTGGCTGATGTACGTACCAGACGTGCTCCGTATCTTCCAGCGATGATTGCAGATGAATGTTATGATCTTTATGCGAAAGCTGAATGAAGCGTCAGTGAATTCGCATCGTTCGTAGTCGGTAGGATATTTGGCTCCGGTGTAATCTCGTCAAGGGAAATGATAGGAATTTCTGAATCTTTGACTGGATCAGGGATCAATTTGGGTGGCCTTTCGCTGGTAGCTATCCTTGCGCTTAGAGATACGATCAGTTGATTCTGTGTGGCAACCATCTCTCCGCACGTATTCTCGTATGCCACGAGCCGATCTTTACGCGCCTGCAGCTCTAAGATTTGACGCTTTAGGTGAGTGTTATCATCATCTAGTCGACGGCAGAATTCCAGCCATTGTTGCAACTGATTCAACATATCATGAGGCAGCGAAGCGAGAATATTTGAATTACCATGAAATTCTTCAGGCATATTGACTCACTCCTACACAGGATCAGATATTGAGCAGAGGCTTGTGGCTCATGGGCCTTAAGTATCTAGGTGCCCTGCTAAGACAGGAATACAAGATGGAATACCTGCCCAGGATATGTTTGGGCCCAGAGACCGTCCAATCTAGACTAGCTGTCATGGTACAATGAACTGCAGTCTGGAAAAAGTTCGAAATGGGCCAGCAAATAATATCGGCGAGATCAAGATCTTCCCGGATGCCATCGGAAGGTCTGTTCAAGCCTCTACATTAGCTAACCAAGTCACTTGATTAGGACATAGTATCACATCAGGGGGAGGTCTTAAGTACACATTTAATACCAGTTCTTACAGGAGCCTCATATGGGACTTCATCTATGAAATATTGGTGCTTCAACGTGAGGAAGGGCCTTCTCGAAAGGAGTCTTCAATAATCACGTTGTATCTTATACAGTACATTGCAATCCACATAAGTTCAGCTGCGAGGCTGTTCTGCCTGTTTGGCATCTCGATAATTAACCACTTCGCTTTGAATCTACACAACGACAAGGAGAAACTCAGATTTTATGGATAAAGTATTTGCGCGCCTCTTGGGTATCAAGGCATCTTCATAGAAGCAAGCTATGGGTCTCCTTAGGCACGACAACGTTCTTGAGCCAAGAACACCTCACAAGTCCAGCCTTCGCAATGGCAGGCATTCAAAGACACAATCTATTTATGTATCTTTGAAAACTCACATGAGCGACATATCGGGCACTTCCAGAGAAAAGCATAGTGCTTATATCATCGACAGCCAGTTCCCCAGGTCTGTTCCGAGATATGATACGCAGTATTCGTTACTAGAACATTCAACGCCTTCCAACAACGACCTCAACTTGCATATCAATTCCTCATCTCCACCAGTCAAATCAACAAAGAAGAGCTTCCGGTCTCCGATCTGCTTAGCAAGAAAAATAGGGCGTCAAATAGGAGGCTTCCGGAGCGGATCAGTGCGATATCCAGCCACTACCTCCGAACCTTTAGACGAAGACATAACACATAGACAGCGTCATGGTGTCGAAATTGAAACGCGGACGGTTCTCGACAACAGGAAATTGAATCCTTTCTCAAAAACACGGAATAATCGATGCTTGGAATCAAGGTATTCTGGTACAGAACCTTTACTTTGCGATCCTCAGGCTTCCAGGCATCCGAGGAGGGGGGATAGTCCCCCGGAGGAAGAACGACATCATGTTGATATTGCGCAGGACAAAAGTTATTTCTACACATCGTCACAAAGCGACTCAGAGAGTGTTCGCCAATTTTCTCATCAGTGGATGATATCAAAGATCAACAATGCATTGGATCAGCTCCGAGATGCTTTCAGTCTCGATGAACATGAGAGGGCCTTCTTCAAATCTCGCAGGAGCATGCCAATAGACAGTACTCCAAAGCAATACTCAATGTCGGTGTTTATTGACGGCAGAAGAGTTGCAAGGAATTGTTGAAATCGATTCCGAGAGCGAGATCATCGGCTTACCGTTTAACTTGATGAAACACGTGCGCTATGGAGTTATAGTCCGAACTTGATGTCTCCAAAGATGGATGAGGGGAGGATTTAGATAGATGATTATTTAGATGATTATAAGACGAAATCTGTGCACATTTTAATAAAACCTTAGTATGTCAAGATATCTTGCCTTTTTTCTTTTCTTTTTTTTTTTTTTTTTTTTTTTTTTTTTTTTGATAGGCTACCTGACATAGCTTTGTTCCTATCCAACCTTATTCATAGGGCTATTTGCTCGAGGTTCTGGCCTAGCGTCGAATAATCTCTTGTCTACCGAGATTGACAACGAATCTTTCAACCCCGCCCTTTTTTTCCCTTTCAGGATCAGTTGATAACATTTTACTCAATGTTCGCTCAAAGTCGGATAACGTGGTTGATAAGCTTGTGACCCAGACAAGTATGTGACCCAGTTTTATTTCCACCTTAAATCCAGTTCTTAAAGAATTCATTAAAAATTCAAACTAAGTCTAAAATAGCTGTAATCTTAATAACTTATATATAAGTCTTAAAATAAGTTATATTATTTTTCTTCGGATTTTAAAAAATTCTATATAGCTATAAACTTTAAAACCTATTTACACTGTAAAATACACTGTATTATAAGGTTTTCTGTATAGAATAAAATAGCTAAAAATCTTTTAAAAACGTTATTTAATAAAGTTAACTATACTACTATAAGAAATATTTTTACTGGATTTTTAGCTAATTTATTTATGACTTTACATGTTGTAGGGTAGGTTATTTCTAGGTGCACAGTATACTGGGTCATATACTTGTCTGGGTCACAAGCTTATCAACCACGTTATGCTAAGAACGAAACTTGGGGAATCACATAGCACGTTTCAACTAAGGCGCTTATCCAGAAAATTATCCATTTGCCATTGGTGAAAACGTGGTTAGGTTCTATTTATGCTATTCTCTATGTATATTTATGCTTTACAACTTGTGACGGCGAAGCAGCCAAATAAAATTGAGCGACTGCGTGTTCGAGGGCTGTGCTCCAAAATGTTGAACTTGATTGACAGAAAGTCCAAGAGGTAGCAGTCTGGGAAGAACCGTGAACCTATTGCGACGTGCTGACATAGCAAATTTCTAATTTCAACCATGCTGAGAACTCTTCGGCTACGCACACACATACACACACACAAGTCTATTTCGCCCGGTAGGCCAATGCCCAAAGGGCTCTGAAGCTAAGATTACATAACGTCTCTCTAGTTTTTGCCTTGCTCTCGCTAAGCCCATGAAAATCTCGCCTTGTTGTTTCCAGTCTAGTCATCGTTCTTCGCCTTATCCTCGTAGATATTCGTATGTATCAAGCCGACTTAAAGCCCAATTCCTCCAAGTGTTCCGTTTCCTATCTTCGGCAGCTGAAGCGATGCCTGCTGTTAGCTATCTGAGGGCGTCAGGGGTTGTTGGTCGGTGTTATTGATTGAATGGTGTCAGGATAGTGCAGTGTGAGCCATGTCTGTTCCAGGCGACCTGTGGCGATCGTGAACATGACCGTAGCTAGTACCGCATTCATGCTCAGTGTCCATTTGTGACCGTCTGATGCTGCCTTGCCTCCTAGGTGAAAGGAGAGGTTGCCGCCTTTCTCATTCGGGCATTGAAACCTCTCTTTGCTTTGTGTCGTCCATTTCACGCATCGAAAGAGGAAATGCTCTACCGATTCCTTTGCCCGCCCACATGGGCACTCATCCGCCGGTGCAGCCCTTATCTGATAAGATAGCCGTTCAACCGCGCCATTTCGGTTCTAAGAATGGAGAGGAAGCTACCAGATGGAGTTGGCAGGCAATCTAGAAAGGTCGACTCAGCTCTGCCTGGTAAATATCTTCGCTTGCTGTACGATCGATTATCATGGGAAGAGGTCAGCGTGCTGGCACAACGTAGATCTGCTCTCGCTCCATTGGGAATTGTGGTCTTCGTTTTGTTCATTCCTCTCTATAGCGTCATGTACGGTTCCGTTGCGTAACGGGTTGACATCTTGGCTGTCTCTCGAATTTTGAGCTTGTTGTCGGGTGGCAACCAGATGAAGTTGACTCTGTTTCCGTTTGCGCTAAGCTTCTCTACAGCATCATATATCACTCATATATACCCTTGACCTGATTGCTGGCGAGGGTTACTTATCGCTTGTGCTGCAGATCTGTTACTCGTTAAGATCACAATAACTCGATACTCGATCTCTGGCAGACAGCCGAGGCCATGAGCAATCGCTGCTAGTTCGGCTGTGTAGGGGTTGTGTCTTTCCCTCGAGCCCAGGGTGACCGAAAAGGTTTCGTTGGTCTTGCCGGCTCTTGCCCGGATATGGGAACTCTGATAACTCCTCCCATGCCGACTAGACCATTCCGCGCGGAGCTGCTTGTCGCTATCCTGACCGCCCACCCTGCTTTAACTAGTTCTTTGATCTTGCCCTCTTCTTCCTGTCTTGTACTGTACTGTACAATACAATTCAATTCAATTTATTACGCACGGCTGCTTGTTTTAGTAGAAAGGTGTCGCACTGAGCGTGCTTAAAGGGTTAGAGTGAATATGATGAGGAGCAGCAAATGGGTTGATTGATTGTCTTGAGTTATCTCTTGTGCGGGGTATTTCATCCCGCAGAGTTACTTAAAGCATATAGCTAGATTACTAATGCCTACCCTGCGACAAAAGGGCACTAGTGAGTTATGTCTCACGCTGTAGATCGCAAGCCAAGGCAAGCAATTCAGTACGGTAATCATAGATGACCTGTGGTACGGTATTGTTTAGGATTTTCTGATACCCGAATTAAATTGATCACCGAGCATGATGGCCACTAGTGGACCTGTGTAATGTATCAACAAGCTTTGATGTCAGCGTCCGTTTGTTGACTTGCATCTACAACCTGTACTTGCCCCACCACCAACGTCCCGATTCGTTCCCGCAGACTTTTGACGAAAGCCAGACGGCCTCCGGTTTTGGTCAGAACCGTACATATTTCCACCTTTCTAAAAAGAAAAATACTCCATTTGAAGCTAAAACATCCTGTTCTTGGTCATGCTTTGAAGTGGCTGATTTAAGCTGCGAGTTTTGCCTGAGAGCGTTACGGAGGCTGAAAATATATCACAATGCTGACCATAAACCCGGCCGACATGAAATAAAACTAGAGTTAAATATGACAGAACGTCTGCAGTTTCACGCTTCAGTCCCAGTCACTTTCAACGTACTGGTTAAGATAGAGAAACGTGCAGTTGGCCGTCGAAATAATGAGCTGGACTACCTTGGCTGAAACAGGTACTCCCAACAACGATCACCTTACCAGAGGTGAAGGTAGTAGACAACCAGGCGGCGCTCAAGTGGACCAGGGAATCGGAGTTTCCAGCTTTATCGCTGCATTAAGCAGTGGTTTTGGGATATTTATGTTACAGCTCTTACTCTTCTTGCTGCTGAGGAACAAGCTGGGGCGCATCTTGTAAGATCACCTGCTTGTAGTATGGGTCGTCCGGACACTAAATCATCTAGCAATGAACCCAAAATAAAACAACGAACTCGTCTAAGTATACCAGATGTGAGATCCTTGAGTCTAATCTCCTCCATCAAACTATCATGGAACAGCAGCGACTCGGACATTGCCCGCGACTGCGGTCTCGATGCCTACTTTTTCCTCCGCTACTTGAGAACTCTTCTTCTTGCGTTTTTTCCAATAGCGACGCTCGTGATACCCGTGCTGATCCCATTGAATTACGTCGATGGACGCGGTCATCAACTTGATGCCGATGGACGTGCTGCAAAGGATCATGACAACGCACAAGTCACTGGCCTGGACACGCTTGCCTGGGGCAATATCAGACCAAGCAATGCTCACCGCTACTGGGCGCACCTCGTGATATCCATCCTTACTATCGCATGGGTTTGCGCTTTGTTTTTCTATGAGATGAGGGCCTACATCGAAATGCGACAAACTCATCTTACCAGTGCTGATCATCGATCAAGACCTTCAGCGGCAACTATTCTTGTTGACTCAATCCCTGACGAAATGTGTACCGACAGTAAATTGAGAAAGCTCTTTAATCATTTTCCAGGTGGCGTAAAGAACATATGGATCAATAGAGACTTTTCTTTGCTACTTCAATTGATCGATCGCCGAGACGCAATTGTCCAGCAACTGGAGGTTGCGGAGACAACCTTGATTAGGAATGCCCATCATGCTCATCAAAGTCGATGGAACAGGGGTAAAGCAGGAGATTGGCGACGGCTCTTTCGCGGAAACTCTAAGAGCACTGGAATCCAAGGCACAATCGGAAAGCGTTCTGACCCCCGTGAATTCTCGAGTACTGATTGTGAAAAAGACAGCAGCGGTGGATTGCGGGAAAAGTACTTAAGTAAGAGCGACCGGCCCGCGCATAGACTCTTTGGTTTGGGATTGCGATGGTTATTTAACACTGCGTCTTTCTTCGAAAAAGACGAAACTATAAATTGGTGCCGCAAAGAGTTAGAAGAACTTAACACAAGAATTGAAGAGCAGCAGAGGCATTACGCTGACCTTCCGCCCGCAAACTCAGCATTTGTCCAGTTTCGCACTCAAATCGCGGCACATATGGCTTGCCAAAGCGTAATTCACCACCTACCAGAACATATGTCACCAAGGTCTATTGGATTCTCTCCAGATGAGATCATTTGGAGGAATATAGCATTGTCTTATAAAGCAGGTTGGGTTCGTGCGGTGATAACTTATGCTATTCTATTCCTAATGATATCCTTGTGGTCACTTCCAGTAGCGTGGACGGGCGCCCTCAGTCAGGTCGATCAACTAATTCAAGGGAACGACCTGCTTTCGTTCATTGGCCGTACAGAGGTGCTCAGACATGTCATGTCAGCAGTTGCTGGCTTATTACCGACTACAGCATTAACAGTCCTTTTAATCCTCCTACCGCTTTTTCTAGAATATTTGGCGGATTTCAAAGGGGTCAAGGCTTACTCTCTGAGACAGGAGTTTGTTCAGACTTTTTATTTTGCCTTCTTGTTCATACAAGTATTTTTAGTTGTTTCCATTGCTTCTTTTTTTACGGCGTCGATCAAAGAGCTAGCCACGAACGTCCGGGGCGTGCAGCAAGCTAGTGTAGTGGTCAATATCCTTGCTCAGAACCTCCCGAAAGCGTCAAACTACTTCTTCTCTTACATGGTTCTTCAGTCCTTCTCTACCAGTGCTGCGACGCTTCTTCAAGTGGGCAGCTTGATTTCGCATTACATTGTCGCCCCAATGTTTGACGTCAGCCCACGAGACAAATGGTTCCGAAAGATGAAACCGCATTCGGTTAAGTGGGGCTCCGTGTTCCCTGTATACACGAACTTCGCATGCATCGCTCTAATCTATTGTATAATATCCCCACTTATTTCTGTCTTTGCTATTCTCACGTTCGGTCTCATATGGCTTGCTCAGCGGTACGCAATATTAATTTTTTATCGCTCTGATCACGACACCGGAGGAGTTCTTTATCCTCGCGCTCTCAACCAGACATTCACCGGCGTGTACGTAATGGAACTATGTCTTACCGGTCTTTTCTTCATGGCCAAAGACGAAAAGGCAAATGCAGTCTGTACAGCACATGCCATAATCATGGCAATAGCGTTAGTGGCTACAGTTCTCTTCCAGGCGTTTCTGAACTGGAGGTTCGCTCCTCTCTTCCGATTTTTACCGGTAGATTTGGGGAATGATGAAGTGACGATGACCGGCCAGAAGAAACAAGTGAAGGATGATCTCCAGCTGCAACAAATGGTGTTGGAGGATGTATCAAACATTGACGAAAGGAATGAAGTCTCTGAGGACCTCCGTACTAACACAACCAATAAATTAAGCACTGAGTTTCCCACGACGCTAGAAGAGGTACCTATAAACAAGAGGGAAATCCTAGTCAATGAAGCATTCAAGCATTACGCTCTCACCGTAAGACAGCCTATTATCTGGATTCCTCGAAATGGCCTTCATGTCAGCAAAGATGAAATTGACCAATGTAAACAAATTTCGGGTTCTATCGATATGTCTAATGATGGTGCCTATCTAGATGATCATGGGCGTGTGGTCTGTTATGACAAACCACCAGATTTCTCAGAGTTCGCCTATGTTAAGCTTTGATTAAAGACAAGCATATTGGAAATTATTTGCGAAAGCACGACGTTTTATATTTCATGTTACTCTATAAGGTGCTCTCAAACTTTTGTTAAACAAATTGATAGCTGGTTAAGATACTCCATTGGTTGCGACTTGATCAAATGTGTAGCGTTGATTAATTATAGGGAAGTAAACTCCCTTCCCAAGAGATTTGATGACGTGCATGCACATTGGTTTCCATCATTCTGACAAGGCAGTCTGATAACTACCGAAACTGAAGCAAATGACTTTGGCCGGCCATAACACGAAGGTCGGGTTTTGTGTAATGGAGAGGATGTATAATTACACGAAAACAAGCCATGTTCGTTGTGTGAATTTCGTGGCTTTCATCCTTAATTCGTTATGCCTCTAGGGTTTGTTCATTTTGCTTTTCTCCACTTAGAAGCATCCATTCGAGGCTTACAAAGATTGAGCTGCCACATTTTGGTTTACATGGTGGAAAATTACAAGTAATTTGATCAAATCGTAGCAGTGGGAGTGAAATTTGAAAATGTCTTAGGGCCTTAGCGTCTTCGAAAGAATCAAGACACTCCTTTAAATGGGCCGCTCATGCATTTTCCCCTTCCCTATGAAAGTATGAGAGAATTCGCGACTTTATATGTGGACCTTTAATCGTTCCTTAGAGACATTATGAAATGTACTTTTACAATAATCATGGAAAGACGAAACCAAGCACGTGGTAGTACTGTAGGCGTAACGAGTAATAGTAGCAGACTAGAGAATATGTTCATGAAATGCAGGGTTGATTTGAAAGTCAGTGGTGTACTTGATGAAGACTGGAAGTTCATAACTCGCTCTTTCCAGTATAGGCGTCTTCACAGTAGTGTAGCGATCACAAGCCAAGTTGTATGCCCATAACTACGATAAATCTGGACTCGATAGAGTATCCAATACAATTTTGTAAATTAATATACAGTTACACAGTCAACGTTTTATAATGGTATTTTTATCGTACTGTAGTGACCAAGTACCTAGGGAAGCATCTGCGCGGTGCGTAGGCAAGCCAGCGGCTCGAAACCCGTACATCCCCTTTTCTTGGAAAAGGGAACCACTCGTAAAAGCCAGCTTCCGAGGGGCCCACGTCCCATTAGGAAATTGTTTACTGAGAGTTTTGAGATTCAAGTTTGGGTTTATTTCCTCGGGCACTCCGGTTTCTCCCCGATACGGTGGTCATCTGCGCGTTTCCCTGGCCAGTAGGCAAACGGCAGGTTTTTGCGATGGAATGGTGAGGCCATTGATATCCCTAATGCAAGTTACTAAATTGAATCTATCATATATGTTTCTGTCGCTTCAAATAAACAAGCCTTACAGACATGTCAGTGGCTAAGTTCGTTGAGACTCGTCATTCGCCAGCAATTTTGCACGAAGGGCAAACTGAACTGCCGTCGTCAGAAGGTGGGGGCCAGCAGCGCCATAAATGTATGGGTCCTATTTAGAATTAGCTGCGTACTTTCATTCAAAAGTGGACTCACATCAAGACTGGGCAATTCCCCGTCTGCAAGGAAATCAGAGGCTTCCTTTGGTAGATCCAGACAGCTTTGGGCCATTGTGGTCATGACTCCTTCGAGATAAGCAACTATGTAGCCCTCGTTCACATCGCATAAGATACTATCAGCACAAAACTCCCAGTTCCAATCGAGCACTCCCTTTTGTCAGTTAAAGCCCTTTCACTCTTATTTGCGAGCTTTACCTATCTTAATTATCCCATACTCATTGACTTGAATTATATCGATGCCATATACCATTTCAAGACCCTTAAGGTGATGAAGGCCTGCAACGATCTTGAATAATCAGCTGTCCATCACAATCGCCCGAGAAGGAAAGACTTACCTGTTTCATTATACAAGATACCTCTTCTGGATGTAATGGGAAAAGGTCGAACACATTAAGGTGTAGATACTCAAAAACGATGAAGAAATTGTCATTCTCAGTCTCATAATAGAATGACTCTGGTCGTACAACATTGTCATGGGAGATGCAGGAGAGTTTTTCGCAAATGGACAAGGATGCACGCGGAAGCTGTTTGATTCTGACCAATTGTCGATTAATCAAATGGCGATGCTGGCCAACCCACATTTTCCCATAGCTTTGTTGGCGGTGGCGCTGATAGTCTGAATCAGGATGTCTATGAAGGTAACATGGAACAGCGGCATGTTTAGAGCGTCTCGCGTTTAACACGCAAAAGGCCTGTTTTCGTCGGATCAGCGTGCTCATGGTTTTGGTTGCTTTCGTAGAGAAACGAAGGCCGTCTGGGCTATATATACTACCTCGGCTCATTGGCGTTGTAATCCACACCAGTGCCTTTATTATTCATCTAGTATGGACCCTGGATACCGGCCTTCCTCAAGTCTGTATTCAGACGAACCCTTCTTTCTAGAAAACCTCGTTTGCTCCCCTCCGCCTATACTATTAGGGACGGATGCGCATACCGATACGGGGTTAGTCAATAAGATTGAGCTTCTTCAATCCGAAGTCGACAGTCTAAAAGCGGATTGGACACCCACATATAAGTTCTTCAAGCTGTCTGCAGGGCTTGCGTGCCATATGGAACTGATTTTCGAAGATGCCAAAGAGCGTATCACACTAGAACGAAATAAATGGTTAGCAAACTGTACAGCCTTTTAGAGTTAGCCTCGTGTTGGGCTATTCCACGCGCCTTGAAAAGTCATTTGAGAAATTTAAAGTCTGTTAAGACTGCAAAACGCAATGACAAAGAACCTAAATAGAAGCCCGGCTCAAAAGAATGATATTAGAATTAGGTTATCAAATCGAAGATTTGTTTGGTATGCTAGCTCGTGGACATGGCTTCTATTAGAGATGAAGAAGGCAGGCACGTTTGTGTAAATACCCGTGACTTTCCTTTTGACGCATCGTGAACACTTTGGAGTTCTGAGGTCGCAGCTATACTTTGCATTTGCTCACGCATTACAAGACTTTCGGAGAGAGGTTCGCATTGTTGACCGAGGCAAGTTAGATAATTTTAACAGTAGAGGAGGAAGTTTATAAGGCGGTAGCATGAAGTGGAGTAGGGTTTATCTGTGAAACAAACCGTCTAACCTCTTCTGAGCAGAAACCCTAGTTGGCAGCTGAGTAACATAAGACGAACTACCCTACCCTGATATAGATCGCCGAAACAACGAACGTGGGGGACTGAAAATAAGCTCAGACGTGGAGCTTCTACTATCACATACTACTACTCCATCCTAATACTTAACTAACACCATGCCTGACCTCAAACTTGGCCATTTCTGAACAATCTCCTCAACCTATCTAGAAGCCCATAATTTCGTTCGAGAATCTCGCCTCTATGGTGGACTAGACGAATGTAGGCACTACTAACATGGACCATTTTTGGAAGTGCTCACCTGCCGAACAACGAAATAAATCTTTCTCACAATTGCCTGCAAAACGTTCCTCAGGAATGCGTGGAAGCTGAGGCCAACCTGGTCGGTGATAGGCTGACGGATGTCAACATTGATGCTGAAGGCGTAAAATTTCTACAGTCCAGTTTACCCTCCACTAGCAAGTAGGACACACCCTTCCTCCCCCTGCAGACATCTACCACTTAGATATAGGCGCAGATTGCTCTAGACGGCGCTTGCTGGTACGACGTTAAGTACCGCGTCAGGTGTCGGCCTAGCGCAATCAAATTTCACCACGAATATGACGCTCATATCGCTTGTGATGCCAGCTTGCTAGGCATATGCTTTAATGCACCTTGATTTTTATTTCCTTTCTCTTGCTTCTCTTCTTCCAATCATCTCAGTCAAGTGGAAAAAACGGAGATGGAGGGAAAGAGCAAAACGAGGATATGGAATGAAGAGTAAATGACAGTATGTTTCACTTGCGCTAAGCAAACGCAGTAGTAGAAATCCAGAAAGATTTCAATTAACTACCCAGTTGGATGACTTAGTAGAAATAGAGTGCCCACGGCTGTTCCGTATTTACTTCTGCCGTCAATGGCGACCCCCTCCGATCAACGAAAAGCTTTATCTTTGGCCTGTTATCACATGCATAGTACTCTCTCGCCATGGAATCTTCCAGGTAATTACATAGGACCCATCCCATGTAAGTGCGCTGATGCCACTCGCCGTCTGGTGCTGGTGCGTCCACTAAGTCGCTCATGCGTCTCAGAGTCGTCCGATCCTGCCGTATCTCTTGCTGCCAATTTATCACCTGGTGCTCTTCAACAGCATCTGAAGGTATAACGATTATGATCGTCCGTAAACGTGGAAGTCGGGCAAGTGCCTCAAAAAGGGGAAAGAGATCAGGGCTGTCTGCAATATCAACGGCAATGTGCTCTATAGGTAGCATTAGATCTTCCAGCTGAGAGTCTGTGATCGCGGAAGGAGAAACTAGGAAGAGGGTTCGAGGGACAAATAGATGTTCCAGAGCTCGATCGAGCCCTGTGTAGACACGGCTAGAGCGGAGCCATTCGCTCCTCGCCTCTTTACACGGATATGTAATTGGTGGTGGACGACCATGCGTGGAGTGCGGAAGGCTTACTGTGATCTCGCACCAATCACGCGCGAATGTGCAGACTGCCACGGCCGGGTCCACGCCATCAAAAGCTGCTCGCCAGATCATCAGGCGAAGCTCTGTCGGGAGATGTTCGAACTGAGGAAAGCTCGCTATACCTGCATCTTTGTGTATGTCCGTGTATTTCTCTGCATATTTATCTGAACGTTCAGCCGCATACTTGCCAGTCTCCTGCGTGCATTGGATAGGCTCCTGCAACCTGAACCCTACGTAAGGTAACAGCATCTAGACAGTAACAAATAGATAGTCGACAGAGGGACATAGTGATGCGTCTAGAAGAATTGGAGACCTTATACGTAACATCAAAATTACATTGACGTCCTTTTTTGACATATCGGGCCACAAACGAGTGGGGTTCACTATAAGACCTGGCAGATCATGGACAGTGGTTTGGCGTGACACGAAGGGGAAGTCTGTACCAGGCGGTTCGCGTATGTTGAGACTATACTTGGTATTCATTCTGCAGAATCAATCTTGCTGACTAGAGAAGAGATGCGTGACGCAATCCGAGATAATGTCATCCCAGCTCTGAAGTTCCCCTGAATGCGATCCATAACCCTTAGCATGACTTAATTCGGTTATGGAATTCGCGCATAAGCAATTGTTCAGCTCTGCAACATACATACCTCTCAGGTGCTACCTCTCGGACCACTGTCCTAGAATGGATTGGCATTCACAGTGCGCGTTGGCCATACGGCTGCTTTCCCTTCGACACTATGATAATGTATACAAAGCCAGCTGGGTACAGACGGCAAGCACCATATGCCGAGACTTTCGTGGGAAATGGACACAATTCCGGCAGTTGTGTCACATTATGGGCTTGTGGAGTCGGGAACGAAAAAGTAGGTAATGTAGATATTCATTGATAACTAGTGCCTGCCTGCTCACAACAAGCAATCGGTCGTAATGAATGGTAAATTATATGTTAGCGCACTGTATTATAGTACATGCGCATGTACCTGTATACGCAGCGACTTACAGCTATGGTTGTTGAAAATATTGCCCTAAACACATCCTTCGACTTCGATAGATGATCGAGTAGTGAGTTTTCTAGCGTCCTCCCCCACTGTTCTCTACACAGAGAGTCAGGAGCCAAGAAGCTCTTTTTGGATGCCTCACACAATATAAAATCAAACGATTCCTCTCATAATGGAAATTGCTTTTATGTCTAGACACAAGAGAGCGTTATACTTGCTCCTGACCTCAAGTATCTTCCTCCAGGTCCTGCTTCGACTGTCAATGAAGGAACATGTCAGATACGGGTCTTGTCCCAACTACAACAGTGAAGTCACGCAAATTTCTCGTAGAGTAGATCATCAAGTGCAGCAGCTTGGGGGTAGAACCAGCGTTTCCCATAGTTCTATCACTTACGTGGATCGAGGTGATGATCAAGTGTCGCTTCGAAGAAGGATCGTAGAACTCAACCGGGAGAACGGGAGCCTGCATCATGAGTATAAGTACTTTGCTACACTGGCTAACGATGTACTAGTATCTCTTAAATCCTCGATCCAGTCTTGTTTATCCAAAATCCCTGACGCTCTGCTCTATGATAACACAGCTACCTTGCACAGCAGCGAAATGGGGAGTAGCATCTCGCAAGGGTTCAGGCGCCAACGCCCGCATACTGACCCTCTCTCGAGCCTCAATCAGCGCAAGGCTCATATTCACGGTCTCGCTGATGCACAGGATCCTCAGATAAATTTGGTGTCTTCCTGGGGTCAGGGTGCAAGAAACCGTCCATTACCGCCGACTCCACACCCAATGTCGAAGTCTATGCTCGAGAAGTTGGAGATTAATCTCATAAGACAAAATGGGATGATGAGGCAATCAATCGCATTGAATAGAAAGCTCGTTTATCGGGTGCTGCTGCGTTTAGTTTCTCAGATACGACAACTGGCTTCTGCGCTCCGATCGGTTGTCACGGAGGCAAACGTCTTGATTGAGCAATTGAATACCGACTGGCGACAGTACATTGAGGATGTTATCAAGGTGGAAACAGATCCAGAAATCCAGGACTCAGGCATCGACTTAGCCTGCAGCTTAGATGCCAAATATCACGCCGGCAACATTGACAATAGGTCAGAGTCAAGACTACGGGATTCGGATCTAAGTTTGAGCTATGAGTCTGATCGAGTGGAGTCAGTCTATAGTTCACTGAACATCTTACCAATGAATCAAGGAAGATCGAACACAGGAAAGAGCAAGGACGATCAAGGTCAAAGCTGGCCTTACGTAGAACCTCTTAGAATAGCTCATCAGCAATCTCAGCCTTCCCCTGGTTGTGATACTGCGTCGTCGAAGGCTAAATTGAGGCAACGCCTCGCCATGCTTCATTATGAGCGCATGTACTACAGGAGACTGGCGAACGAGGCAGTCGTCCGATTTGTACCTACAATAAAACACCACGTTCACGAGGTCCAGAATCTTTTGCACGAGTATAGCGCGGAGGAGAATAGACTCAGGGGTTTACTCCAGCAGCAGATAAACCTTCGAACCACTCAGCATCCTAATGGCGATGGATAAGGACCAGATTTGTATGCGTCATATCAAGGCGGCACTTTATATCAATACTGGACGGATAATCGCCTGGATAAGTTGCTCGTTTCGAACTCCATCGTCTCTCCTTTTTGTTGTTGATTCTGCTGTTTCTGTCTCTTCCAGTATCACGTTATTTATGGTGATGCCTCATCAGTGATGAGAGAGCATTTCTATGGAATATAACCTGTGAATGGAACAGTAGTAAGGGGAATACAACGTAGTAGCGATGTTAAGCGTATAGATACTCATCAATAGACATTCATTTGGTGCAGGATAGTGGAAAGTACCCTGCAGCCCATCATCACAATCAACGTCAACGTTTTCGTAGAGGCAAGGGCAGGTTTGGAGCTACATTAGAGAGGGAGCCTCAAAACGACGTCCCGTTCCGAATTCACACTAAAAAATATATCCGCTGCTATTGTGCTGCTATTGTGCTGCTATTGTCACGCCCTCAAGTTTCATGGAATGAGTGAGAAAGGGCTATCGCTTACAGTACATCTCCGAGTCAAGTCAATCTTGCCACTACCCTCGAGAGCAGCTAGCATTTCGGAGAGTCCAACAATTCAAGTTCGTACACAACAGAAGAAATCAGCCGTTCACATGAGACAGAGAAGTCGAGTACGTAAATGGACTCCTGGGTAGAGGCCGACTACATATCACATTCATTGTGCGCGGGGATGAATATTTATACCGTCTCTTGACTTTCAAGGTCAATGCCTTGAACCAAACTAACCTTGTTTGTTTTTTTCCGCTTCTATTTTTCTCAACTGCCAGCCAGCGATTCAATGGGAAGTAGCTCGCTCCCTAGCGTTCCTTCGCCACCGCGCGTTGCGCCACCGCACGCAATGACCGTTGAGCAGCTGCTCCATTTCCTACAAGAGAGGAGCCAGCTTCTTACGCTAGAAAATGAAAGATTGCGCCCACAGTACGAGTTTCTCCAGGCCTCAGTCGATCAGAAAGAGGCTACGTTGAAATGGCAACAGTGGCTCATCCGCTTAGGAGAGGAGCATGTGACCTTGCTAGAGAGAGTACTTCAAGGGCAGTCAACTGAGACGGTGTCCGCGACGGAATCGCCGCCACAGTTCATGGAGCATCAGTTTCGGCAACAGACCTGCAGCTCACCTCTGAACACACCAACGAACCTGAGACTTGAGTCGAATCAAGACGGCGACAGTACATCGTTTGCGGCCGGCGTAACAGATGATGATGGCAGACGAGGGATCATTCAAGACGATTTGGAAGTGATGCAGCGATGCGCCGAATCAGAAGCCCTGGCTTATTTAGCATCCTACTGTTAGCTTCATTTGAATTGAGTGGACAGAGATTGCTTTTTATTGTTTTCCCGGTACAGTAACCGCCTGCAACGTATAAACGTATATATCGGCGCTTCCTGCCGGCGTGATCATTGAATACAGCCTACGTATCCGTCTCTACCCGCGCGACCCATTCAATCTAACTTAGCCTTTGATAAGAAAACTCTTGTTTTTCTCCCCAGCTGGCAAAATGCTCCATTCGCCCAGCATCGATATTGTTTTAGTTTGGGCCTGCCCTAGGAGGTCGTCATGAGGGGACCGAGGTCTGCATTCCGCCTTTGTCCGGCCCAGCAAAAGGTGGTTGTGGCTTTGCTTTGCAATTTGGAGATTCCCCATGTTATTATTGCATCACCATCCAATTGTCTTTACGAACTGAAACGTGACTCGGTATAATATTTGTATGTTGAGCCATGTCATTAAACTTATCCCCCCGTCGTAACATGGTACCATTTCGTCTCTCCATGCATGTATAGATACATATGTATACATAAATATGTGTAGATATCCATTCCCAGTGCGTCCAGCTAGACCTGAGAATCGCCTTCGGAACTTGGCCTTTACGAGCCGTTATTTTCGGTTCCTCTGGTATTGCTCATCAGATTGGAAGGGTCCACGGTAGAGTCCAATCCCATCTGCAAAGGAGCACCTCGGCCTGTGGCTCCCTGTGCATGAAGGTTGGTCTGACCACTAATCGTGCGTACTATGGTCTCACTTATCCGTTGCGGTAATTGATTGTTGCTGTAGATCCTGTTAGCTATATTAGAGGAAAAGTAGGAAGAAGAAATGCTACAAAGCGTGAAAGGAACAGAAACGAGAGAGAATAAATCCCTAGTGATCAAGTTAGGACTAAGACGTACTCTGTTCTAATTTGCTTCAAGGCTTCCAAAAGCTCTGTTCTCATCTGCTTCATGCTTTCAGAAGACTCAGTTCTCATTTGCTTCATGTTTTCAAGAAACTCTGTTCGCATTTTATTAATGCTTTGGAAAAAGGATTAGCCAAGGAAGAACGATAGAAAATGAAGAAGAAAGAAAGGAAAAGAAAAAAAAGGCTCGACAGATACGTCGACTCACCCTGTCAAGGTTACTTTCGATCTGGGGTAAAGCTAAGGTGTCAGCTTCAAAGTGGTGCAATGGTGTAAGGCTGACTCACTGCTGGTTTATTAGGGCTTCCAGAACATAACGGTCGTCGTCTTGCGGCTCTTGCGGGTCTCCAAATTCTTCATCATAGCTAGGTCTGTACTTCTTGTCAGTCTAACTTTGTTTGCGTGGTCCGTGTGATTGACGTGGCAAGGCGAGCAAAACGAAGGATTACGTCAAACAGTGTGGAAGAAGGCAAATATAGATGGGATGAGAACAAGTACAGTGACATTCAAGAGAATAAAGGCGGAACGAATGGGAAAAGAGAGAGAGAAAGTAAAAAAGGTCAAAGAGAGAGGGTAAGAGGGAAGGGGGAAGGGATGGGGGGAAGACAGAAATAGGACAAACTCTTCATCATGGTAAACCATCTCGTCATCTTGCTCGTCCTCGGGAGTAGCGACAAGCTGAGGCTGCCGATCATACATACGATCACGAACTGGCATCATTCGACTTTGCCGAATGTGATCGACCGGCCGCCGATAGCTCCCCAGTGAACTAGATCGGACATCCTGAAGCGCCTTACGAGCAGCCCGTCTAGGCCTGCACCGGGTGGCCCTCCTAGCAATACGCTGAACCGCCTGCGGTGCTAGCACTGGACGGCGCGACTGGATATAGGCTTGCGATGGTCTGGGCTGTGAAGACTCCATAGAAAGAGAATTAGATAGAATAGATCAAGGCACTTGTATAAAAAAGAATGACAGAAGGAGTAAAGATAGATGGGGAAAGCAAGAGCTGGCCGGTAAGGAGACTGATCGAGTGACTGAGGGACTGTGCCAGAGCTTACCGTGCAGGTGCAGCGATGAATGTATCAGCGTCCAGTTCTTCCCTTCAACGCAGCTTTATATGTAGGGAATGGCTGTTACCGACAGTCTGGTTCAGCGCAGGCAGCTGCAGCCCTCCTGTTGGGCGGCCGACGGGTCGAGTAAGTACCCAGCCATCGTGGGAGGAAGATACTGTAACCTTCCACAAATATTGTGTACCTTCCGAAAGTCCTCAGCAACGTGCCCCTTTTGGACTTTGATCGTTTTTGTTGAAGCCATCCAGAAATCGATAATATACAGTCGCGATGCACCCGTCCGTTTTCTACGCTTGCCTACTGTCCTACAAGTTAGCACCGTTTGGCACCGTCCAGACTTTGGCGTCATTTCGCAGGTGCTACCAAAGCGTCCTTTCTAGACCTAGGTACTCGCGCTCTCTCTCTTTTTTTTTTTTTTTTTTTTTTTTCCTTTTTTTTTCTGAAATCGGACATTTTGTCCGTCCGCCCTGGGACGACAAGCTGATCGCTTGCTTCGTTAGCGGAAAATCGCAGCTGCTTCTGGTATGGCTGTTGAGGTTGAAGAACAATAATTTCGGGGGACTCGTCCGCTCACTCCTAGCGCGTCTCGATGTTGGGATGTTGCAGCAGCATGTCACCGTGGTGGATAACATAGGGCTATGGCGCTCTGACAAATACAATCAACTACCCCATTGCTCAAGAGTGGAAGCGGCTCCGAAAATCTTCGGACGGGCACAGGTATTGCTGAAAGCTTTCGGGGCCATCCTACTCTGCTGACTCGTTTCGTTGCAGATCTTGTGGCCGCAATTCACTTCCGGCCTGGTTTGACCCCACATGCACAACGTCAGCCAAAACTGGCTGGGGGCCGTTGAAGCAAAGTGCGGTTTTTAAATCCAAATTTGGCTCTGCAGCTGTCGCACAAGGCGCGCGCGCGCTTTAGGCACGTCATCCCACGTTGTCCAGCACCAGCATGACCCCATCATCCAATCACTACCGAATGAGACTTGGCTATCAGCAAGCTAAAACAGCCGGACGTACCGGAGCCCCCTGCCCCTCATCGTTGAAAGAGTCAACCAATGGCTCTCAAAGGCCACGGATGAGAAGCCAGATGAAAATGGTGATAAAATATTAAATAAATAAAATTTTAAAATGAAAAATAAGAAACCGTAAAAAGAAATAAAAAATACAGGAGGGTACACGCGCAGCTTCCTTTTCCATGATTAAGCTTCTTTTGTTCATCTACCTGTGGGAACTCCAGTGTAAATTAAGTGAGCTAAAAAAAAAGTTAAAAATTAATAAAAAAAAAACTCGGTTCTTCCTCGCTGCTGTAGGAGGGCGCACTACAATATCCACTGACATGTGTCGCCTGCCTTCCTCCCTTAAGCAACTCCGCGAAATGGACTACCCTGCATGAGAGGAAATTAAGAACAATCAATCAATCAATACATTGGGTTTGCTGCTACTCATCACATTCACTTTAACCCCTCAAGCACGCTTAGTGCGATTGTATGCCCCCGCTTCATCATTCGCGCTCACGCTCATTCCCAATCCTGAGGACCAACAGCGAACACGAGCTTTCCTGACCTTCTCCGGCGGAGTACATCATCAACTCCGCAGATCAATTGTTCCACCCACGAACGACAGATTCTGACTGCCATGATACCCCTGTGCTAGTGCGCGTGTCCGGGTAATTTTCCTAGCTTCAGTCTAACTTGGACGATCTGCGTAGTCCGGCATCACGTCTTCAGAACCTTGCGTCGTTCGACCTTTGCTAGTCAGTGTCAAATTTTAGCTTTTCTGTAGTTCACATGATATCCCGCAATGCGGGGCCATATGCAGTTCATTCATGATTCATGCGAATCACATCATCGATCCATTAATAAACCATGAAAGTGAATAGAGGGGGGAGTGGGGAGGGAATACTGCGCAATCATTTACTCCAAAATACGCTTATCTCTTGCCTATTTCCATTCGCTGATTTATTTCACTCACTAGAGCCGAGGCATTCGGAATTATTTCCGCGGATTGATTGTTTTACGCGAAAGGATTTTCTGTTCTGAGAGTACGGAATACGGAGCAAAATTTCCTTCAACGGTGCGAGAGTCGGAGCCTTCTTTTCGACACTAAATCAAGAGCCAGAAGAAAATACGGAGCCACGCTGTGCCATACACTGCTGTCGGCGCCATGGTTCTTTCTCTCCGATCGATAATGTCCACTGGATCTGCCGCATCTGCTTCCGCTTCTCCGGCAGTTTTTTATTTTTTATGAAATAAGGAACAGTGGGTCCGGACCTTACATACATCAGCAACGGAACTGAATGATACCGTCCCGGCCGAAATTAGAGGCCGCCCCGGCTTTCTAAGTAAAGTTACTGAGCACAGACCATGTCGTGGCTGGTGCGGCTGGTGTGGCTTTTACAGTGCGCAACGTGAAACGTCAGAAATGTGATTTTATACTAAAAACGCTGACGCGTCATAATGCTTCCAGAGGCTGATTACGGGCTCACAATGACAGCTGTCATTTTTCATAACACATCCCGTCTAGAATAAGCCTTGGCTTGCTGACCTAAATGCGCCCCGAATGTCTGATGCTGACCATGAGATGATGGGCTATGATCCGACGTGGTAAGCCAACTAAACCAATAGTCTAGTCCGTCCCTTTGATCTATTTGTCCCTCCTTTGATGAGCACTTCTTTTAAAGACTGGCTAAAAACAGAGCAGCCCCCCTTCACTTTCGTGACTTTACTTCCCATTGTGGAGCTGTTTTCGATGAGCTATCGATAAGAAGAGCCACTATTCCGCCTTGGGTTAATGTGCCATGACTACTGACGCGTCGCCCTTAAAGGCTCCACGGTGTTGGACCTGCTTAATTTTATTCAGAACCTCGTCTGATGTTTCTGATGAAATGCCCTTCTGACTCGCAATGACAATCTGAGGCTTTCGTATGGCCGATATGACTGCCTGTGATTGCATCTGCAGCCTTGCTGATGGCGCTAAGCCACGTGTAGCATGCACATTGAAAGGACTGAGCCTCGTTGACCCCGCACGATGGTCAGGCAGCCGTTGCTGATGTCAATCAACCTGAAGGTGAACATAGTGATCAGTTTCAATGGCAGAAGCGCTCGGCGTCGCGTCGAGTGTTATTGCTGTGGTTGATCTGTCGGCCAAGGTAATCAACTGGTGCGTACGATACGCCCAGGATGTATCGCACGCCAAAGACGACAAGAAGAGGCTGGCAGAAGAGGTCACGCGTCTGAACCTAGCATCAGTGAACGCTCGCAACTTGTTAGATGGGCCGCATGGCTTAAGGCTCAAAGCATCGCATGCACTCTATCTAGCAACAGTCAACAGTCAATCTCAGCTTAGGCGTATCGAGAGCCGGCTCATCGGGGGAAGTGGGCAGGCCAATATTAACATCGAGGCTTTGAAATGGCCATTCAAGAGCAAGGACATTCAATCAGTCATTCAGGATGTGCACCGGTGTACCAAGGCTATTTATTCAGCCTTGGAAGTCGACCAGACGTTGGTGCTTCTCCATAGATTACGGTGGATCTAACTACTAACGTCTTCCAGCTCGATCCTTCTCGATATTGACCATAAGATCGCCCTTGACACGCTGCCTGTCGCAGAAGGAGCTTCATTCGACTCTCATGCCGAAGAACACAACCCGACATGCTTGCCTAACACACGCCAGGAGATGCTGGACAACATCGACCACTGGATTGATGACCCTAACTCGAAAACAGTATACTGGCTTAATGGTATGGCGGGGACTGGAAAGTCGACTATCGCACGGACTGTTGCATATTCGCGGTCTAAGCGAGGTGACCTCGGTGCCAGCTTCTTCTTCAAGAGAGGAGAGATGGACAGAGACAACCTGAACAAACTTATGTCCACTTTAGCCCACCAACTGGCCTTGAGCATACCAGAAGTTGCATTCTTCATTGAGAAGGCACTTGATGTTAATCCAGCCACTGTGAGGAAGACTATAAAAGAGCAGTTTAAAAAGCTTATCCAAGCACCGCTATCTGAGGCAGCGGCAACAGCGACAACCCCGTCGTCAGTCGTGATGGTGATCGACGCGCTGGACGAGTGTGATCAGGAGGCTGATATCAGATTGCTGATTAACATCTTTTCACAAGCCAAAACCGCCCGTCCTCATCTCCGGGTATTCTTGACGAGCAGGCCGGAGCTTCCAATTCGGCTGGGGTTCAGCGAGGTTCAAGGTTCCTACCAAGACTTAGTTCTACACGAAATCCCAGCGGAAATCGTCGAGCACGACATAATTGTCTTTTTGAATGACGAGTTCAAGAAGATCCGACATGATTTCAACATGACTGTAGGCGACGAACGGAAGCTGCCGCCGGATTGGCCAGGCCGACCCATAGTGTGGAGTCTCGCGCGGATGGCTGTACCGCTCTTTATCTTCGCAGCGACTGTTTGTCGTTTTATTGGCGATCGAAAACGCGATAGCCCTACGATACAGTTACGTAAGGTTCTGGACTATGAGAGAAAAGGTCACGTATCTCAATTGGACCTAACTTACGGGCCGGTTCTACGCTCGTTGATCACTGACGTCTCAGAAAATGATAAAACGCAGATCATCAAAGACTTTAAGTTGATAGTTGGCAGTATAGTCATCCTTGCCAACCCTCTTTCAGTTTGGGCCTTGTCACAGCTGCTTGAGGTCGATCCCGAGGTGGTGGATAACAGACTTGACACACTCCATTCGGTTCTCAGTATACCACCGAGACGGAAAGCGCCTGTGCGGCTACTGCATTTGTCATTTCGAGACTATCTCATCACACAGGAAGGCGGTTTCCAGGTAGACGAAAGACATACTCACCAAACCTTAGCGAAACACTGCTTGCGCGTCATGCGGGGCGGTTTGCGTGAGAACATATGTGGCCTATCTTTCCCAGGGACGCGCAGATCTACGGTGGACAGTTCAGAGCTGGAGGAACGCATTCCTCCACAGCTGCAATATACTTGCATGCACTGGGCTTATCACCATATGGAAGGTGATCCAAAGTCAAAGGATAGAAATGAAGTTCACGATTTCCTGGCGACACACTTCCTGCATTGGATGGAAGCGCTGAGCTTGATGGGCCGAGTCAAAGAATGCCTCGACTCACTTAGGTCACTGGCAAGATGGCTGAAGGTTTGTCTTTGTACCTTGGAGCTTCAACCCTGCTGACTCGTGTTAGAAGCAAGAAGATTCGAGCCTATCGATTTTTGTGGCCGACGCAGTGCGATTTCTTCAGGCTAATTTTTCCGTAATTGCCGAAGCACCACTGCAGATTTATTCTTGTCTGGCTTTCGCACCAAGCAAGACTGTCGTGAGAGAGACATTCGAACATGCTATTCCAAAATGGATAAACAATTTGCCGAAGGTTCCAGAAAGCTGGGATGCATGCTTATTGACTCTAGAGGGCCATAGCGACCCGGTCAACTCGGCGGTATTCTCGCACGACTCGAAAAAGGTGGCATCGGCCTCTTCTGACAATACGATACGGATCTGGAATGCAGAGACGGGCGAGTGTGAGCGAGTGCTAGCGGGTCATAGCAGCTATGTCAGTTCGGTGGTGTTCTCACACGACTCGAAAAAGGTGGCATCGGGCTCTTATGACAAGACGATACGGATCTGGAATGCAGAGACGGGCAAGTGCGAGCGAGTGCTAGAGGGCCATAGCAGTCAGGTCGAATCGGTGGTGTTCTCACACGACTCGAAAAAACTGGCATCGGGCTCTTCTGACAAGACGATACGGATCTGGAATGCAGAGACGGGCGAGTGTGAGCGAGTGCTAGAGGGCCATAGCAGTCAGGTCGAATCGGTGGTGTTCTCACACGACTCGAAAAAACTGGCATCGGGCTCTTCTGACAAGACGATACGGATCTGGAATGCAGAGACGGGCGAGTGTGAGCGAGTGCTAGCGGGTCATAGCGGCTTTGTCAACTCAGTTGTGTTCTCACACGACTCGAAAAAGGTGGCATCGGCCTCTTGGGACAAGATGATACGGATCTGGGATGCCGAGACGGGCGAATGCGAGCGAGTGCTAGAGGGCCATAGCGACTGGGTCAACTCGGTGGTGTTCTCGCACGACTCGAAAAAAGTGGCATCGGGCTCTGATGACAAGACGGTATGGATCTGGAACGCAGAGATGGGCGAGTGTGAGCGAGTGCTAGAGGGTCATAGCGACTGGGTCAACTCGGTGGTGTTCTCGCACGACTCGAAAAAAGTGGCATCGGCCTCTTCTGACAAGACGATACGGACCTGGGATGCCGAGACAGGCGAGTACGAGCGAGTGCTAGAGGGTCATAGCGACTGGGTCAACTCGGTGGTGTTCTCACACGACTCGAAAAAAGTGGCATCGGCCTCTTCTGACAAGACGATACGGATCTGGGATGCCGGGACGGGCGAGTGCAAAGACGTCATTTCATTAGATGACTATCCTCGTGTTCTTTCTTTTACGGCCGATGAGCGTAGCATTGTAACAAATCGTGGTGTACTTCCCTTGACTGGCCACTCAAGATCTTGCTCAAAGACTCCTGTCTCATTGCAGTCTTCGGTAGCCCCAATGCTCGCCTATGAGGACGGTACCTGGGTCACGATGGCAGGAGCCGACCTGCTTTGGCTGCCCCCAGAATGCCGTCATGGAATAGTAGCTGTTTCGGGAAGCACAATTGCCATAGGGTGCCAATCAGGAAGAGTTGTGTTATTCGGAATTTCTGTGGCGGACATACAGTAGTGGACATACGAAAACCAAGAAGATAGAGTGAAATGAATCGGACCTTTTGAAGTAGTTCACTCACCCAAAGACAGACCACTGAAGACGACCGTGCATGCTGGTCATCTGACTACTAATTCCAGCATATGCTGCTGTATAATTATTAAATCGTGCTTCTCGTTGGCAGTAGTAGTGACCTGGGTAATTATTGTGAGCTAAGAGCCAGGTTTATTCTGGACGCCTCATGTGGAATATGAGATGATAGGTAACGACTTTCCTGGTTATAAGCAGCTGGTAAGCGACAACGGCAGCCACCATGAGAAGGTGGGGTAAGCTATCACACAGTCTTTACGTAGTGTGAATGCACTGTAGCAAGCCACATTCGCCATAGTTGGTCCGTGCTCATAAAATATATATAGAAAGCTAGGCGGCCTCTGATTTCGGCCGGGACGGTATCTTAAAAGAGTCATTCAGTAAGAATGAGGGAAAAGGTCGAAATAGAACGAGACGAAGTGGAGTCTCTACTGATTATATGGTTGCCAAGACGGTCATTGTTGCTGGCAGCGACATTCAATTGTAGAAAGAACATCCAATCGCGTACTGTATCGCCACTTCAGCAAGTGACATGAAAACTACCGCCACCCTATACTTCTACTACTCCTACTACTACGAGCTAAAATATACATAACATAACATAACATAACATAACTACTACGAGCTGGTATTTTACAACGGCAGAAATGGGCCGTCACAGGCGTAAGCCCTGGGCCACTAGATCGGCGATTAAAAGTCCGTTTTGACCGTTGCGGCCCCCCACGTGATGTGGGTTCAATGCAGAATATGTCGATCCTAACTACCGATGTAACCTCAGCGCTGAGCGGACTGCACTAGGGGGGGAAGCAGAATACGGAAGAACGGAAGGCCGAAATAGGATGTCGAAGAACAAAATTGACAGCGGCACCGTACAATCGAACCCACAGTCAGGGTTTGAAAAAGATGTTGGCTCTAGCAGACACTTGATCCACCTCTACCATGGATTTGCGTCTCATATTCCTCGTCCATCCTCTCGCTCCAACCGTGTTGACCTATCTCAACGTCGATTTCGTCCCGACAGTCTGGCACCGTGATGGAGAGGTGGAAATTAAACCTGGATTGCCTGAGGACTTTTTGCAACGACCATGGAGTAACACCGACATGACCCGTTCCGCTGCACGACGACCGACCAACAGTCCTTGGCAAGGCAAGTCTGGAAAGTACGGCAATGGCTCGACGATGAAAGAAAGCCGAAAATGAACTCGAATCAAGACAGGCCTGGCGAGAAAGCATAGCGGGCGAAATGGGCCGTTCTGTGCTGCAAGAGAGTCGCGAGTCCGGTTCGGGACAGGACGATTCATCCACTTAATTCCGCCGTTCGCTCAAAAGATGGCGTACATTCGATACATGCACAGCTTCCATATCTTGGAACAGCATCGAGACCAAGACGATACTGTTTCGTCTCTGCTTCCATTTCGGCTGAAGAGGCAGACATGGCGCCTCGGAAGACTCGTTCCAGGTCCCCCCACCCAGAAGATCGAGGATGGGTGAGCCAAACCATGCGCAAGAGAGGCATGACGGCGATCAAGAAGAACTATCAGTTTGGCAAAGACTGCGGTACGATCGCTGTGCTTGCGTTCTACAACAAGATCCATGGATTCTGGGACGGCTCAGTGTACACCCCGGACGGGGAATCGCTGCCGGAAAACACGAACGACGTGGTAGGTTCAGAAGCGCAGAAGCATGGAAGCCTGATGAAGCCGATTGGGCGAGTCGCTGACCGGGATGGTGGTTACAGATTCACGATATTTGGCGGAGGCAGGTTGTGTCTAATGGCGAGCTTGTTCTGAGGCCATCGAGACAACGGAAGCAGGCAGCCAATACGAAGCCGTGCCGGGTCACCAAACCAGCGCCGAAGCCATCACCCCGTGTGCTCAGTCTTCGCAGCAGAGGCCGTCAGGGCGATGGCTCATCAGGGCCTGGCGCCTCACCGACCCAGCCGCAAATCATCGTCGCCGGCGACGGCGAATCCGAAGCCGAAGACGATGGTGAGAGTATCTGGGACGTTCCCGCCAGTCCAGTGCCGAGGGTGACCCGACGCCGGGGTCGTGACAATGCCCGCCCCGGAGAGACCGAGACAAGAATCCGAAGGGAAGCACCCCTCGACGCTTGCGCGGATAATGCTGTTCGCGGTGTTGACAGTACCGATGGTCATATCGATGGTCATATCGATGGTCATATCGATGGTCATATCGGCGGCAACGACAGCGGCAACGGCAACGGCGAAGATGATGACCATAACCACGGTTACGGAGGCGGTCGTCGTCGTCGTAAGGTTCCCGATCGAAGCGAGCCGGCGGAACAGAACAATGCTGCCTCGAGTCATCTTCATGATGATGTACCAGATGATCAGCACACCGTGATGCCATACACTTCTATGGCAGACGAGGATGCGGAAGGCGAGCCGTGCGGTGAGCCAGTAGCACCGTTCGCTCCTATGGTTATGAATGGCCAAGCGGATGATGCAGTCCAGCTAGGTCAAGGTGATGAACCAGGATCTGTCGATCTGACGACGACGATGGCAGAAGATGACTGGATGCAGTCGGCTATGATGGACTTTGGCCAAGTGACAAATTTCCCTGGCGCACATCACTGGGGTGACATGTTGGAGTTTGATCTAGACAACATGGGTATGGACATGAACGTGGACTTGGGCATGGAGATGATGGACCAACTTGACAACGGTCACCTGCCCATCGATATGATCCATCTTCCCTCAGCCGACCCACATATCGTCCCTCAGGCTCCCATCGAAGCCGAGGGAGGTCTGGGCGACGGTGGACTGACGAACCGCGACACCGGCGCTATTGCTGATGCTGACAATGATGCCGCCAAAGTTACACAGTCCACGGCTGCGACAGCCAGCGACAGCCACATGCCCTCCACCCAGTCGAAGAGTGACATTGAGATGCAAACGCGGACTCTATCAGACGAGACTCGTCCTAGCCCGCGGTCGACCGCTGCGACAGGTTGGCCTGACAGTTCGAAACATACCACGACGACGGCAGAGGACGGACCGCAGTCGGGTCACTTTGCAGGAAGCCCGCTGTTATCGATCATCACTAGAGCATTGTCTCAGATGAATTGTTGCGAGGATGCTGGACCAGATATGAACAATAATACAAGTTGGCCAATGGGAAGTCAGGGCATGATCGGTATGCCGCCCGCGATGCCGGCCTGTTGAGTATGAACATCAAGCGTACATCGGTCTTCTTGATCGGTCTTCTCCGATGTGCTCGTAGTTGTACTTTCTTTCTCCTCTCTTTTATTCATTCAAGAACGAAAATGAAGAGGGCAGAAAAAGAACATCACGATAAGTTTTGATGGATGTTTTGATGGATGCCTTGATGGATGTCTTGAGAAAAAGACAACAAGATATGTAGCAGAAGAAAGAAAAGAACGCTAGATCTATTTATTTATTGGCCAGGGTAAAACTGCTGCGCCTGTCGTTGTTCCATGATCGCTCCCGCTACCTAACCGTTTAAGGAACAGCCTGATTCTGCATCTGGATTGGTGAGAAGTGCACCTGCACAGACGGTCGTCGTAGATGTCCCAATACATGCGAGATAATTAGCAAAATCTAATTCATAATGTTGGAAACACCCTTATATCTTTATGCCAAGCACTCATACTGAGCGCTGACAGAATATAGACCATGGATGGCATGAATGGGAGGAAGAAGCCAGAACCAGACGAACATGACTGCTGTCAGACATTACGTGTATTCGGTTCATTGATGTGAATTCGTGTATTCATGTTGTGTTCTGTTGAAATCTACCCCTTAGAGGTTTTACCATTTCGGCTGTAATCTTAAAGTATCCCTGCTTGCACGTGAGGCCCCAGCACCTGTTCAACAAAAGTAAGAAAGGTCGTCAGCCCCGTTTGCTATTTAAGCCCTGCTCGCCGTGCCGATGTGAAACTTGCCACCTCCGCATCCTGTCCGCTCGCCACCTAGTATGCATATAATTAGCTTGATGCGAAAACAGAACGTAAGGTCACCACCTGCCCTACAGCCGCTATTTCCGCGGAGAGAAAATCCTCAGACGCTTCGTCGGCAAGAGGAGACCGAGAAATTGGAAGTTAATCGAAGACATGATACACAAGTGGCCGGACAAGTGATGGATACTAGCGCTCAGTTCGAGCCGATGGATATAGACAATGAAGAGGCATCAAGGGATAACGAAATGTGGATTCCGACGATCGTGTTATGGCCACCGTCGGATGATGATTTTGATATGAAGGAGGACGCAGAGGATGTAGAGATGACTGGTACCGAGAGGAGCACCATTACAAACAACCACTAAGCGCTACAATACTGTATATGAATACTTCCGACTTTATTGTCATCATAGGCTTCCTGAATTTCCTGCTCCCCACTGAAACACTTGCATTTTAAACCGCCATAGTGAATCTGGATCGTCAGTATTCGTACGTGACAGATTAAAGTCACCCTTGACTTGGGGGATGCATATTCCGCAGCTCTGTGTCTGGGCCCATCGCCGACTTGTATTGTGATCCCAGCCGGCCAAAGGATTCCCGTCTCGAAGGCTCTACACTGGATGCATTGATCAGATCGGACAGAGAACGCAAGGTGCTGAATAAGGTCCTGCTACACCTGTCGCAGAAGCAGAGGAAGAGAGACTTGCGACCAACGGCAGTTATCCAGGGGCTAAAATAGGATGAGGCGCGTCCCAATCGAAAGAGCGAATCTTCAAAGTGTCACGTATCAAAAAGGAACGTACTTACTGTACGACCAGCTAGGCTCAAAAATTGGAAAAAGGCCTCTTGGATCCCCTTGGGATGCTTAAATATGCACTATTGCCATGTTTGGCGATGTTCGTATCAATCACTCTCTAGGAATCGATGACTCGTAGTGAATACACTAGAATTGAGAAGAAAAGAACGCTGCGACGCCGCATTGTGGATGAGACGTATGGCCCTACGAAAGAAGTCAAAGCATGGGAGAGGATCAAGAAGCTAGTGAAGGCACCAGATAAATCGCCAAATCTTTACGTTCAAGTACCCAGTAGTGAATCCATTCACAGGATCGATGACTCCGTGACTAGCCATACCCTCGACTCGCTATCGCATGCCGTTCAGAGCAGGGTCGAGCCGAGAACTACGAATGATCGTAAAGAGGATAATCACATATCCATATCCATCGAGTTTACCCATAATCATCCATGTCGAGAAGATGGGGAGGATGAGGACCTCCGCTGCCTGTGGATCCCCTCAAGTGACGATGAGGAAGATGAAGAAGCGGCGCATGCCGACGCGGTGTCCGTGACGACGTGGCCTAGGCGGACTTGAACTGTATGTACTTGGTCTAGTTATGATGAGTCTTTTTTTTGTATAAAACTAGATGGTTATGTCTATATGTTAGCTTGGTGACGTTCGTCTTTTTAGGGACTGGTTCGATCGATTATCGCTTAGGGAGCATACGTGCTTCAGTTTTCCATGCCGGGAGAGAGGGCTGGTAGCCAGAACTGCTGAATATAGAAATCTAGGATTGGCCTTTCCTTTCTATGGGAGAATTGATCCTAGTTTGTCGCAAAACATCTGTTCCCTTTCATAAGAAATAAACCCTCCCTTCCTTATGTCTTTGGCAGTAGCATCATCTCTTTCCACTTCTCATTCTCCAAAGCACTACCCGAGAACTCTGGAATCCGAGAAGATAACACGAGAGCATGCCACAGATTTCTCTGGATCTGCCGACGCATCTTATTGATGTCCCGGCTGGTCGTAGTAGTGAACGTTACTACATTCCCATATATAATGTAAACGATTTCTGAGAGCGATTCCTATACCTATACTCCGCGACAGTGCCTCAAATCACTTACAAACTATCAGATTCCCTTTGGCGGTGCACGAGAGCTCATAAGTTACTGGTTACAAGACTGTGGCGTTATAGATTGGCAATTTCACAATGACGCCCGCTCAGGATGGATTTGTTTCGAGTACGAGAGGGACTTTGGAATTGCACTTGGTCCGTCTTCACTTTGCACCTGTCACTTCTGCTCGATGATGCCTAATTAGGTGATTATAGAGATTCTACAAGAAGTGAAGCAACTTCACCCAAAGCTGGAATACTCAGCCGTCAACAAGCTGAGGAGCATCAAGCTCGAGGTTATAGATTGCACGTTGACCCAGCCCAGGTTTGCCAGGATATACTCTAGCCACGTCAAAGGATCACTGCGACGCTGGGACGATCTGATCGACTGGATCAGGTTGGACCTGCCCAAAGCTAAGGTCGAGAGGACGCAGAAAATAATGTTGACAGGACTATCGTCCCGTCCAAAAATCCATGAACTCAATCACTGGATGCGTTCGAGACTCGGGTCAGATTGCCTGCTGATTGTTGCATCACGCATCGCCCGCATAGGCATGTGCCGCGCGCTGGTCTTCGTCTGTACCCTCGCTATGGTAAAGGGCTTGTCAGAGGATAGAATACATGACCGTCTCGAAGGAGCGATGTTTGGCAATGAGACCGTGAGAATTCTGGTTGAGCGGTCTGATGGTCATGCTAGTGCAACGAAGTACCAACAAGAGGCGGCACCTCTAGTCGTGCTGGGATCGTCGAGACTGCCACCTCACTGGCCTAGTATAGTGTCCAAATGGAATCACAGCATGGAGAAGATAGACGAGGATACTACTTAGGAACACTCGATGCATAGTGTGCCGCACCTTGATGTCCGGTGTTAGGGCGAAGCCTTTTCAGATCCCCAAGTACAGTTCTGAAGATGCCGGTACAAGTTGGAAGCAAGAGCAAACCAGACTACCACGATCTCTCAGTCGAGGAAATCTCTCAGAGGGCAGGTAGTCTTGCTGTAGAATCCTATTGTTTTCCGAAATCCAAAACTTGCTGTTTGCAGCACGCACCCCCCAGGATGGACCAATCTGTATCGTTCACATGGATGGAGCCCACACCACGTCTAAGACTTCGCTACATGTATCGTCCAAAATACACCTCTACGGTTCTGTGTCCCATAGGTAGGGTATTAGAGTCAAATATTTACAGCTGCGCATATGGATATATAATAGGCTATACTGCAAGATAACTTCGCCATTCAATAACACCACAAAGAAACTATATCGACTGTCATACTCCTATGCTTGCGTATTCCGCACACACTGTCAAAAATTCTATTGCCTGCAAGATAAAGCTGAAAGACTCTATACAATGACAGCACCCCATTTTCCCATACAAGCCGGAACTCATCAGCCTGACCCTCTGAGCATTCAAAACATGGCTCAACCTGTGGGAAACCAGGGGCTCTCTTCTTATAGCAACACTGTGCCGCAGCAGTACGGGTTGATTCCTGCCGCGAGCATGTATTTCAATCCCGCTATCTTGCAATCCATGGATGTCTCTTCAGAGAAGAATCTGCATCCAAAACCAGAAATGTGTCAAAGGGTCATGACAGGCCAGGGACAACACAATCAAGCATACCAAGAGCCAGGACCATTCATGCCCGCTCCTATTCGCGAACCAGAGGTACCTGTGTCGGCTCCAGCCTGGACCAGAAGCACCAAACATCGGCGGCTGAAGCCAGGAGATGCGCCTGCGGCACTTGACCACCTGGGATCAAGAACATACAACGGTCAATTACAAATGGTGTCCACATGGCGATTTCAGGATCATCAGGGAAACCAGCCGCGGAGAGGCTTATCACACCATTCTATCAAGCATCGCATTACTCGAGCCATGGTCTCGCACCGCAGCGGTGTACCAAGAAGTCCGGGGGCCCAGGCAAGAAATGTCGAAACGGATCGGCATGTAGAATGGCCTCAACGCCCACTAGTACGACGCGTACCTTTAGCTCTTCAACCTCCACTACCCTCTATTCGATCGCTTATTCCCGAACTCCCCAAAACTTTTGCAAATCACACAGAGGTGTCAACAGGACATCAAAGTTTGTATGGTGCAGCGAAACGGCAAGAGTAGATAAGATGCAGCAGCTAAGCAGGCATTTGGTTGCAGAAGCGACCCATCTGCTGTTATCTTGGCGATGCGCCGCCGGTATCCCCCACGATGGGGCTACCTGTACAATCTACTCTATACTATAGACTCCAAATCGATATGGAAGTAATTAATTAGAGGGATAAAACTCACATGAGGTCGTCATCTTGTCATTTACTTACTGAAAGGTTGAGAGATATTTTGTGTCTAAAGTGGGCGAACCAATGTTTGATTTTGTCTATAAACTATCGTGGACAAAACCTGTCTCGAGTGATAAACGCACATGGAGAAGCACCTGCAGGACTTCCTCAGCGAAGGAGATGAGGACTTTCAGCCCTGTTGCTGGTGTGACCCAGTAGATTAAGGAGGACGGGCCTGAAGACATCCGCCATGAATGGCGTAATCTCGTTCAATTGAGCCATAGGCACTATGGAATGCATTCGATCACCAGAGTATCTCTTGGCTGGCACTGAGACCAATTTATTATGCCTCCAGATTCTGAGATAACTGAAGAATAACAATTCCCTCGAAACAGTACTGTAGCATTCGTTCTAGCGTTGGGAGACCAGCATCTGGAGGTGGTAAAGTAGGGGTTGTTGACAATCTGCGATGAAGCCGCATTGCATTTTTTGAACATGCACGTACGTCATCAGCAGGTGAGTATGTAGATACCGTGCCATTAGGCATGAAATACTTGGAAGCAATAGAACACAGTCCAAAAAGTCTATACGGTATAAACCAATGACTGTCAAGGAGGGACATTCGATTTTAATCTTTACTGTTCAGATCTTTACTGTACAGTATAGCATAACTGGTCCCTACCGACTCAGCTGGCCAAACACTTCTTCTATATACGTGGCTTCCAGATACATACCAGCGACATAGAAACCTATCGAACTAGCCGCCCACTAGTACTGCCAGGAATGCTCGCTCCCGCCCGGACACCCAGGCGTGCCATACACGCCACCTACCATCCAGAGAACAATGTCGACAAACCACCAAATCCCACCGGCACCGAGAGTTAACAGTTTGAACACAGCTAGAGGCCAGTGGTGGGCGTAGAACTGATCGATACCGAAGGATCCCAGAAAGAAAGCAAGAAGCATTGCCGTTCGCTCCTGTCGATAACACTTGGCGGTCGTTGGACGCTCGTCAAATCCTCCCCAAGACCTCTTTGCTAAGTCAAAAGGCCTCTCGATGGCAACTGTCCATCCCATAATTAGTCACGAGATGGTCGCGCTTATTGATGTCAGTCAGACCAAGACAACGTACCGGTTATCCCACATGCGACAATGATACCCAAGACAATCACCGAGTAGACTGTTGCAAACAGCCTCCAGTGTCTCTCGACGAGAGATATGCTTTTTCCGATCCAAGGAGCGGTTCCGGAATGTATGGAGGTTCGCCGAGCAGCCCGGGAATGATTCATGGCCGAACTGAGCGTCGTTTGCGTGGGGTAACAGCAGCAGCGACAACAGTAACAACAGTAACAACTGAAACAGCAGTGATAGGTTTGAGAAGACGTAGACCTAGGTAGCAGAAATTCAATCAACTTGTCGCCTTTCAAGCCAATCCAAGCAAAAAATTATAGAGAGGGCTGACTGGGTAATAGAGGGCGTTCTGTGGATGAACCTGAATCATCCTTTGAGATAATCCCACTTCGGCTGTCCGAAAGAGCTGTTCGCTCCCGGTACACTGGCTGCGATTTTTAGCCTTTTCATTCGAACACCCCGTCTGTATTCTACCCCGCGATGCGATAGAGTAAGTCGTGGGTCCGATTTAAACCTCTCGGTTTATAATTCTCCTTCCACCGGTCATTCTTGGTCAGGAACGACTGGTACGCATCCGCAACCCTTAGCCTACAAGCTTGGCCTTATCTTGGGATTGAAGCTTATGGCGGACGAGGGCAAGCCCATTGCCAATTAATATTGTAAACGTTAATGCATCATAACTCGAACTTTGATTACAGTACCTTTGTGCTGTAGTGCTCTACAGACTGGGTCGTAGCATCGTTGTTGAACTTGAAGTCTTGTCGCTCAACTGCATGCTGGGCTTCAGCAAAGGCTATTCAGATAGAGAGATATAGCTATGATGCAACTTACTATTTCATTCATATGAGATACGTTTGCAGGCAATATTTCTCATCTACATCATATGCTGTAGGCTCCTGTGTTATTCGGGGATTACTGTAATGTAGCGCTTGTTGCACAGCCATTCACACACCTTGTCCTTGGAAAAGAGATAGTGAGAGAGCTTGTATTGAAGCCGAGTATACCTCTATTCTACATGTCTCCCGAGGTCAGTTGCCTATTCAAACGTCTAAGATCTGGCAATTTACAACTCCGTTTGTGCTCTTCGCATCTGAGAATCCGCGATCCACGTTCGAACCAGCGAGTCCAGTCTGTTTCTTCCCGGTATGACTAGCATATGAACTCACTCCTTAGCTAAGGCTAATGAGGGGAGCATGAGCATTCATCTTGGTATGGAGTACCAGGCCCATCGTTCCAGTCTAGCCCTTCGATATCATCAGTGTTCAGGTGGGCCATGCCGACCAGCGATTTGATCTTTCTCCTAGCCCAGATAGATACTATGATAATAGCGATGAGCAAGACCAGTACTTCGAAAGCAAAGAACACGACGACTTCACTTGGGAAGTTGTTGGTATGCCAAAGCAACAAGCCCGCCATGGCTTGCAGTATGACGACATCAAGCAAGAACAAAGGCACCCAAGACATTATAAGATCCAGTCTCTCGTATTGACCCTTTATCGACCGGAAATTGAATTGAAGCATGGTGGTGATGGCGACTGCGGCGACCGCGGTGATTGCCGTACTGGTCAGTAGAGCTGCTGCCGTGAACTCGAGGCCACTCAAGCTGTCCGGTTGGGATAGGCCAAAGATTGTCATCCCTAGAGACAAAATCGCTAACCAAGCTACAAAGAGTAGAAGGCCATTGTAAAAACGCACGACTAGTCGAACAATGAATACCGAGCGAGGGCTGACTACCCCTAACTCTTCATCTATCGTAGGCATTGATACAACTTGAATCATTCAGCAAGGGAGTGAGCCAGGTTTCTCTGAAGACTTACCTTTATGCATGTGAGTCAGAATGGAAAGGGCTGTAGCTGAGTATGCAAATGGAAAGACATGTTAGAAGGGGGAATGCATGCATTCAGCGGAGCTTTGTACATATATGATCAGCGAAGCAGCCAAATAAGGATATAGCATCGGTCTCTTGCTTTTTTCTTTTTTTCGCCTCCCTTCCTCTTCCTGCTTTCTTCTTTCCACCTTCTTCATTTTCTGGCTGTCTGAGTAGGTTCGTCTGTCGGTATATCCCCTACTGCTGGAGTCTCGGCGGAGTACAGTCTACGGGTTAGCATGTCCTCGACGGAATGGCCATAACTAGCCAGTCCAAACCCCGACCTTTTCATCTATGGATATGTGAGTTTCTTGCTTAGACATGCAGGGAACTCAAGACACGCCTCGCCTTTAACCCAGAACGCTAGGTAAGCAAAACGTCCTCCGAAATTAACGTCGAGGCGGACGTTCACGACTTCTAGAAACACTGAGATAACGAATCATCTAACCCCATCAGATCTCACGACAGGGCTTTATCCAAATACAAGTTCTAATTGACCACCAAACAGCTCAATAGAGCCACTTAGTCTTGCGACCGTTCATCACATGCATGGAATGTGGCAAGCCTACATAGGACGCATCAAACAGCATCAAGATCACTTCACCTGGGCCGCTTCCCCATCGTATAAGAAAGTAGTGTTGTTACTTGTCCAAAAACACTTTCCTCTTCCCATTTTGAAGTCAAGAGTACGGTCCAAAGGTGCTCAACAGACAGCATATCATCTCGAGGCTCACATCAAAATGACGAGAATGCCATGTTCCTCCTATTCACAACCACCCGAGCCTCAAGCTGGAATAGGACTAGGAACCATTCTTACCATTTACATAACTTGCATCATCAACGGTATGTTACCTAAAGAGTTTAGCCAAGGGAGCTAGCTGATCGGTAATGCTAATCACCGTCATGCCAGGGTTCGACGTAAGTAACGTTGCCAACATCCAACCACAGCTTTACGAGGCATTCGGTCATATCGAGTTTCTTCCTTGGATTGGACTCTCTTACTCCCTTGCCAACTTTGCTACATTAGCCTTTGCTCGTAACGTCATCGATGTTTTCAATATACGTTACGTGTATATCATCAGCATCGCTATATTTTTTGTTGGAGCGACCCTGGCGGGCGTGGCGGGCAACATCTCCACGGTCATCGCTGGCCGAGCGATCATGGGGATTGGAGGCTCGATCTGCCAAAACTGGTGAGCAAGATCTCAGTCCTCTCTACTTCGTTCCGTCGTTGCCAGCCCCGCGTGGCGCATACTGAATGCTCATTGCAGTGCCATATCATACTTTGCCATGTACGCGACCGACAGTCAAAGTCCTCTCCTCTATGGCATCATGAGTGGGCTGTGGGCCATTGGCCTTGTAGTAGGAGGCCCAGTAGGCAGCGCCTTTGTGCAGAGCTCTGCCACGACCTGGCGTTGGGCTTTCTTCATCAATCTACCTTTCCTGGGCCTTGCCATCATCTGCGCCCTGATTTTTGTGCCAGGCAGACCCGAAACCAATAATCTTCCTCTGCGAGATCGTCTTGCTGATATTGACATCTTGGGGATCGTCCTTCAAGTAGCTACAACCGTACTCTTCGCCATCGCGGCCACCTTCTCCGGCCCGGTATGGGAATGGAGCTCGGCGCCCTGTATCACCATCTGGACTACGTTCGCTGTTGTGCTTGCTGCTTGGGTTGTTCAACAACTTCGGAGTTACCAGAAGCGACCTCGCCATCAGGTGGTCCCCATCAAAATCATGGCTCGGCGTCATATGATACCTCTATGGGTAGCATCAGGTTGCGCCGGTGCTACCTATGCCATCATGCTCTACTATATGCCACTGTTCTATGCCTTCTCAAAGGGGCTGAGTGCGCTACAACAAACCGTGCGTCTCTTACCTTTTGTTCTCCCTTTCATCGTCACCGTGGTCATCATCGCTGCTTGTCTGCCAAGAGTAAAGCACTACGGTTTAATCTACCTCGCTGGCGGTGCCGTCACACTCGGATCGGCAACAGCCCTTGCTACTACTCTTGCACCAAATGTTTCCGAAAGTAAGGTCATGGGCCTCACAGCTCTAGTGGGCGTGGGACTTGGCCTACACTTTCAGCACAGCAATGCCATCTCGAACCGGATTCACAAAGACCTCCGAGATCGAATTGAAGGCGCTGCGCTTCTCAACATGAGCCTGATGGGTGGTATCTCTATGGCATTGATCATTGCAGGTGCTGTCTATGAAAACCGCGGCATGTCGTTGCTAAAGTCGGCTCTTGGGTCATTCGATTATGATGAAGGAGACCTGCGCGAGGCACTTGCAGGCGTCTCGCGGGATACGGGGGGAGGAGATGAGGCTCATAGCATGATAGCATATGGCGCTAACGCAACATGTAAAGCCATTGCTCTCTTGTTCTATATTGTCGCCTCCAGCGGCGCTCTCTGCTTAGCATGTGGCGTACTCGCCGTATTTGGTCGTTCTCGAGCGAAGAAGTCGCAATAGGGGATGTATGTTACATAAGCAAGGATCAGTGGATCATGGCAGAACGGTGTAAAGGCTGGTAGAAAGGGTCGTAGTGGTAATGACAAAACAGAAGCTATTAGCTACCCGAAACCTTAAGAAGATCTTGTGCCCTCTAGGTTAATATTCCTCATGTGGCTATTTGATCAGACTTCACAAGGGTTTTGGTCGGCACCAAGAGTTACGGGCACACGTAGAATATCAATCTCGTAGTTATAATCGCCATCACGATCCGGTATACCTTTCAAAGTGACCCCTTCAGTTTTCTATTTGCAGAACAAACTTTGTTGTGAACAGGCATTGTTGTTCAGGCTAACTGCTGATAAAACCACCAAGGGAGTATCGCCTTCTGCTCCTTCTGCCTAATTCGGCCTCGATTCCCGGGCCACACATTAGTGAAGGCTGAGAGCGTCTGGTGTTGTGAACGGACATTATCACTTACCCTAGACTATTGGAAGCGGGAATGGTTAGTATGATCTTAGAACGTCTAATCCGAGCTCGATGCATCAGAATATAGCGTAGTTCGTTTACATAATCTATCATAGACGTGGATGTTGTATAACTGAAACTCTGGGCTGACTCTAACTCGCTGACCTGGTATATTGCTAAGTTGATTTGAGGTATATAAGGGACTTGGTTTGAAGAAAAACTTCTGGTTCGCATTTCAGCCCTGCTTTCATCCAGAGCCAAGCAACCACTCAATTCATCGCCAAGCTGACTTGAAACCCTTAACCAGATACCATCAACTATTCCGATATTTGTCGCCCTTCACGTCGTGTCAACTGCCGATTCATATACCAACGCGATAATGGCGCAGCAACTCGAGAATCATGCTCTCAACTTCCATGAAGAAAACTTCTCATGCAAGAGAATGACAGCGAACTTGCTTCTTTTTCACCGAGATGCAATGCGGCGTTCTGATACATATCATAGCATGATACAGACAATCCTTGCGTTCGGGCACGTTGATGTTCATATCCGCGAGCACCTCGAACACCATTCGGCGAGAGCGATTTCGACATTCGATCAGAGGTTCGGCACGCATCTTACGAGGATAGAGATATCTCGCAGCGCTATTGAGGCCCAGGCTTGCATGGTTCCCCAAACTCAGCGTTCAAAGGTTATCGAAATATTAGCCATCAGTTACCTTATTCACGGCGTTCGCAAGGCCTTACGATTTGCTACACAGGAGAACCCACTTAGGGTTCCAGGACACCATCAAACAGAAGACGACAGACTCTTTATAGAGAGAGATGAATTTGTGTTGCGGGAGGAGCGAGATAGCACCATACTCTCACAACCCGATGGAGAAGATGTATTGGGAAGCACGTCTGCAGACACGATTGGTCGCATCTGTGGAGAGATTCGAGAGCACCGTATATTCTTATGATTAGTCGAAGCCATTTTGTACCGATGGAAGTAGGGTATTCAGAGCCAGCCTTCAGCATCATCAAATCGTATACAACACATTCTGGTTCTAATTGATCGCATTTGGTCCCCTTTCTAAACTGAACGGACCCTTGTTTCTTTTTCTCTTATTTTTTTCCTTCCCTTTCTTATTCTTTTTCCGTCTTTCTTTTATTATGGCATAGTAAAAGCTATCTAGAGTTCTGATGCCATTGCTGGAGTTGAAGAATATGAAGGCCACTTTTGCTGCTTCCTTCTCTCCATGCAGCCTATCTCGGCGTGCCCAATGGGGTCGCTGATGACCAGCACTGAATAAAGTGAGATTTGGCCTTCGTGAATGCCAATGCGCATAATGATGGATGTACCAACGCTCTGCGTATCATCAATCTATAGTGTCTCGTATCCACTGCCATATTTTAGTGCCATTCACATGATAATTGCATCGACTTTCCAAGATATTCGGAATATGGTAGCGCTAAATGAGCTTTGGTGTCGATCGGGCCTTTGATCTCGGTTCCCCGCTCCCTGCCGACTTTCCATTTTGGACGGTGGAGCATCTTGCCACCAGCGAAAACGAGGCTACCTCAGGATCTAGCGAACGTCCATTAACAGACTTCACAGCGAGAAGCAATAATATAATCCAAGTCCCTGCCCTTCCACCAGCTTGGTATCATCTGCATCGTGCTACTGTAGGGCAATACCACGATGAAGTCAATCATTGTTCTTCCCTTGGTCGCCCTGGCTCACGCGAGGTGCGATTATCCCAGCGGTATAGGCTTGTGGCATCCAGAGAGAGGCCAGAACTTTGCGGTAGTCATGTGGGATTTGGGGATCACTGAACCAGAATTCGAGGCGCTCAATCCAACCACAAATATAAATTTAATTTATCCCGAACTCAGCTACAATGTCACAATCAGACCATCCCGATCAGGAAAGTGGACCGATGGATGTCCGCCTTCCCTTCGCATTAAGGATGTGTCGGACACCTCCATAGTAGATCCAACAACTGAGACACAAGAAACTCCCGAATCCACGTCCGTTGCCGATGCTGATGGGTATCGTCATCGATCAACTGGCACCATGTATGAGACGGTAGAGACTAGCACTAGATTCAGCACCGTGTTTGCCGATGACTCTCATCCATCGTCTCCATCGGTCGCGGGTGAAACTCAATCTGCCGGCACGCCCTACCCGCCTTTTACAGAAGGTAAAGAGACTGGCACCAGACCTGAAGCCCATACGCCAACAGAGTCGATAAGTGACGTACCGAGCAGTGCAACATCGAAGCCTACAACCCCATCGTCAATAGATGAAGAAGACAGCCTCGCTCATACGAGTGAGCGTGACCATTCGGATGTTTCGGCCACGTCCGAGGCCACTCAGTCAGCAGATGTGCCTGAAACGGAACCGACAATCAGTGGAGATCCAGCGGTCAAAACTTCAACCGCTCGGCAGGATATGGCCTCATCGTACGCCACTGTAAACGACGAAGTTACAGGGACATCAACACTCTCAGATGTCTCGTCCAGTGCCGTGTCATCCGAAATCACGGATACGGTGAGTAAGAATGAACAAACTCCGGAGTCGGCAACCGAAGCGTCATCTGCTCGGTCGTCAATCACCGACACGACCAAATTAGAGACGGCACCATCATCGCCATCGTCAACAACATCAACGTTTCCACGAACAGATGACTCTCATGATAGCAAGACGGAGAAACCGAGTGGCACCTCGTTCAAGGAAGAACGCACAGTTTCGTCCGAAGACCTTTCAACTCAGAAGCCCTCAGGAGGAGCTAAGACTGGCCCGCCATCAATCTTGACTACAGATACAGCTACCACTTCGATAGTATCACAACCGCACGGATCAACTGGATCGGCTGCAGTCTTGAGAGACACTACTCTCACTGAACACACATCAACGCAAACTAAGACCGCGAAGGCGGACGCAGCGCCCGACCCGCTCGTCTCGTCTTTGCCTACTTCGGCGACAACGACGATGAGGGCGACGACTAAGGGCGTCACTTCGCCGTATACTGATTCGGCAGACCAGACAGCCAAACAAACAACAAATTTGTCGACAGAAACAACTACGTTCGTAACTTCGCCATCAAAGACAACATTGGAGACCACGACCGCTACAAACTCATACAATGGAGGAGAGACAAGTTTGCCTAAATGCCTTTACGATTCAGTCATGTTCGGTCTCAAGCAGAAGGATGGTGAACTGTTATTGAACATGGCAAAGGATTGTAGATATTTGATAGAACAATGAAAGCCGGTGACAAATGCATCACAAGCTACAGGAAGGACTCATCCAAGATTGACTACGCATTCGAAATCTGTCCAAAATACGGTCAGAATATAGAAATCCCTTCGGACAGGATAGCTTTTCCCGCAGAGATATTTTTTTTCTTTAAAAGATCTGGCGTTGGTGGAAGTTCCTGAAACAGCCTCAAGATCGCTTTGACGGATCTCAAGGAACGATATCAGTCATCATGGCAATGGAGGATGGTAGGATACTGCGTGCCTCGAATATAAGTTGGAGATTGGGTAATTGGCTACCAAAGGTAGCAGTCGAGGTAATGATCCAAGAGGTGATGAGGTAGGATTTAGGACGTAATGCTCGCCGGCTTTCTGCCCCTTTTTCGATCCCACCTTCCTTCTCTCTTCTTAGTCCTTCAGCCAGTCTGCTATGCTACGAGCCCAAGGAATTGGACGTAACAGGAAACTCTTGATTTCCACCTGAAGACAGCTCGTATGTACTATAGCACAGTTTGTCGCGCGGTATCTGTTATTGCCGAGGCCTGTATATAAGCCTGCTCTCTTGTAGTCCACTTCTGCAATTTTCCCATAGTATCGTCTGCTTCTTCAACTTATTGGTGATCTACAAAATTGATAAACATTGTAACATTGTATTTTCCTCTTTTCCTTTTTCGCTTCCCTTTATACGTTGTCATATGTTTGACGTCTCCCAAAGTTGCATTCAAATATCACATCGCACCTCGCCGCCTTCACTATGCTCGCTAGCTCTCTTCTCATCTTTACTTCAGCTGCTTTGGCTCTAGCCTCACCTGTTGAATATCATGGCCGAAGTTCTAGCTGTGAATATGGAAAGCCTGTACCTGTGCTTCCTGTTAATGGCGGTCGTAAGTCTTGATCCACCCTTAACCTTATGTAAGGTCTTGTATCTCAACAACACTACCAACAGCTTCCGAACTCCCCGCTCCTCCTCGAGATGTAACTCTGAAGCACATTGCCCTTGGGTTTGGTATTCAGAATTATAGCTGCGCTGAGGCTGGTGCTACCCCTGCAGCTATCGGTGCTTTGGCTGTTCTCTACGACGTTACCTGCCTCTATCCAGGTCAAGCTCATTCGTCTTTAAAAGCCAAGAAATGGGCTTCTCTCCCTTCTGATGTTCTTAATACCAGAAAAGTCCCTCTGAATCGCAATGATGACGGTGGTGCCTCGCTCACCAATCCTTTCCCCAAGAAACAACCTCTCAAGGTTGAATGTCTCCGCAAAAGCATCCCCTACCTTGGTCGCCACTTCTTTAACGCTGCTGGTGTCCCCACTTTCGACCTCGACAAGGCCAGCCAGCTCTTCGTTGCTAAGAAGATAGACGGTATCAAGGCTCCCGCTTCTGCTCCCGCTGGCCCTGAAGGTACCGGCGCTGTTGATTGGCTCTACCTGGGGGATGCTGGTGGCAGCCAGGGCGTCTCCCTGGTCTACCGCGTCTTGACCGCAGGTGGTGCTTCTCACGGTTGCAAGGCCAAAGGCACCGACAGCACCTCTTACACCACTCTCTACTGGTTCTACGGTTAAATGAAACCAGTCATTCACGATGGAACGGCGGTTATCACGAGTTTATGAAAAGTCCAGACTTGCTTTTAAACATGGGCACTTGCATGTTTCAAGATAAGAAGCTCAAACTGCCGATGAGCTCAACCCAGTTATTTGTGATCTCGCCGAGGGCATGCATTTGGGACCATCTCTACTCATTGTTGCGTACCTCGACTGCATATTGAGTTTCGACGTAACAGGAATTCATTGCATGACTCGGCTGTCTTGTTCAAGATATGTACATATTGATAACAATGCTAGAGTACGAACTACTCCCATTAATGTTCCATTAAATATAAAAATGTCGCAAATTTCTTTTACCAAGTAGAGAATTTTGGGGCCTAGTGTGGCGCGCTGCCAAGTGTTCACATTCAAGAGGAAAAGGGTTGGCTGCGACTAAACCATGCATTAAACAAGAATAATGAGACCGGCCGTGTAAGCGATGACAATCCCCTTCAGTCATTGTGACGCAAAAAGCTGCAAGCGTTTCGGGTGGACAGAGTTAGATCAAGAGTGCCTTGGTGGTTTCACGTCCATGGGATACAACAAGGACAACTGCAACCATCACGACGTAGGTTGCGGAGTACGTCGTACAGATAGAAGGCCTGTGGTCAAGTCTTCACTCATTTACCGAGTAATATACACGGCCGTATCGCCTCACACCCGATATCAAATTCTGCCACTTCCTCTTCGTACATTCGTGGTATCTATCGCTATAACTGAACCGGCTGCGGCAGAGCATACAGGCGATGTTGGCTATGTCACCAGACACACTTTCTTGGACTGCCTCTTTTTACCGATCCTCGACGATTACGCCGCTGCCACGAGCTAGATGCTGCATATATTTCACCGCGATAAAACCCTCGGTCATCGCAGGAGCGAGTGTCGTTCCCGCGCCCTGAGTTCCAAGTAGCGCAACTGATGCGTTACCTCCAGCAAACAAACCGGAGATCACGCTCCCATCTGCCCTCAGTACTCTTGCGAACTGGTCAGTCTGAGGACCGCCTCTCGTGCCAGCATCACCGGGAAAGATTCTGATGCCATAAAAGGGGCTTTCCTTGACAGGGCCCATGCATGGGTTCGGCACCACAGTTGGATCACCGATGAACTGCTGGTACTTGTCCTCGCCCCTATGAAAATACCCATCTCGACCTTGATCACACATTTCATTCCACTCGTCCACCGTCGTCTGCAGATTGCGGCTCGGCACATGCATCTGCTCAGCTAGGCCGTCAATAGTATCCGAGCGCAAGAGCAAGCCTTGTTCGACAGCCTGGTCAATCTGCCAGGTGCTCTTGAGGCTCCCAATGGGATATCTTCTTCTGTATCTCCGATCAAAGACAAGCCAGAAGGTGGCCACTTCTACGTCCTCATTCGCTCTCTCATACATGGACCTAACGGCCTCACCGTAGGGCTGGGACTCGGAGAAGAAGCGGTGGCCACAGCCATCGACTACTATAGAGAACGGCTTGGATATGGCAAACATGGCCTCCGTCACTTTCCCTGTCCTAGGATCGATCATGGTGGGGATGCCCCAGACTTGGCCGAGCTGTGCGCTACCAGCACCGATCCTTTGGCCGGCTCGCAGCGCGATACCGGCGTCTCCGTTAGATGCAAGGCTCCATTCCGCCTTGGTCGACATACCTGAAGTTGCTTTGCTCGTGGCTGTTCCCGCAAGGTATGCATCCCTCATCTCCTGGTTCTGAGAGAAACCTCCTGTGGTTAAGATCACACCCAGCGATGCGTGGATGTCAACAGATTCGTCACTGCTTCTGCGTTGAACCCTTGCTCCTATTACACCACCATCATGTCCAGATAGCAAGAGCTCACTCAGCTCCCATCGAGTCCAGATTTCCACATTGTCATGTTCCTTGCACACCTTGAGGAGCTGAGCGACCAGTGATCGACCCATTGACACAGGCCTCGACATTCCCTTTGGAAGAGCTGAAACTTCTGCACGACACTGCCCCGAGGAACGCAGCCTTGTCAAGACTCGAAAGTCCTCGAATCGGGGATCACGGGTGCGCCATCTGGTTTTGGAAGGTATTTCTGGTAGTGACCTAGGCTTGCCGCATCAAAAACCGCGGGGTCCAAGGTGCGACCATGGTGGACCGCACCTTCGATGTGCGGGTGATAGTCTGGAAACTGGGACGGTTTGGCCATCCATCGGAAGCCTTGGTCTCTGAAATATTTCATCATCTCGGGTCCCTGCGTCAAAAATGCGTCGAGACGCTCATCACGTAGGCGCCCATGGAAGGCTTGTTCCTCAAGACTTGAGCATGTAAGTTTCGCCACAGCATTGATGTAGCGGGCGGCTTGTTCTTTGCTATCTTGGATACCAGTTTCCTTCATGAGAAAATTGTCGGGCATCCACATGCAGCCACCGGACCTGAAAGTCGTGCCGCCAACGTGATCTTCCTTCTCGGCGAGGATGACTCTGAGCCCCGGATCATGCGCCGCGGCGGCCGCTGCTAAGCCGGCAGCGCCAGCACCTATGATGAGAATATCGCATTTGATAACTGATGTTCGTTGATGGTTGGGCGCTTGGTGATGACCAAAGTCTTGATGACCTGTGGCGCACGTCATCTCTTCTTGGTCAAGCGATGGCATGGCTTGGTTCGTTTGTTTGTCGACAGGTGAGATGGACGTGTGGTTCTTGTATAGGCTTATTCTTCCTATATTCGAATTTATGCCATTGAGTTGCCTTGACTTCATCTTATACACCTATACGCACAGCTCTCGCGTCACCATTCACGTACGCCGAACCAGATATACGGTGGTTATTGAAGCTGTTCAAAATTGGATCTCGGTCATCGATATCGAGAGGAACTACTCTCGCATACTTTAGGCCATAAGACCACAGGACTCCCGTAATATCGGAAGAAAAGAGTGTAGACAAAATTGGCCGAAATTTATGTTATTCTTAGAACAGGGTATCTCTGGCAAGCACCCGTAGAAGTTGGTCCCCGTCCATAGATGCGTCCGAGTTAAGTTGTCTTGGTACGATGGGATGCGCAGCAGCCCGATCGAGCGGTACATCTCTGTGGTAAGGGCATTGATCCAAACACGCTCTCGATCCTGACACAGACAGGAAAGGCTGTTGTCACATCGTATTCATACTCCCTGTCTCTACCGTACGTCTACACATGTAGTATTTATTCGGATCACGATTGCTTGCTTGTCAATATTCGTTCTTCTACTGTAAAGAAGATGCGAAAATATGTTTTGGTTGACAACGCACCAGCTTATTGGTGATTGTACACGATGTCGGCCAATTACATGTGTTGGTGAGATGTGTTGTTGGCAGTTGTAGGTACAGTCTAAAAGCTAGACTCAAAGGTGTCCGAACCATCACATAGATCTGCTCGTCGAATCACCGTCAAGATTAGTGGTGTTTCCTCCTTCTCTCTCTCCCTTCCTCTCTCTCCCTTCCTCTCTCCCCCTCTCTCCCCCTCCCTCTCTCCCTCCCTCTCTCCCTCCCTCTCTCCCTTCCTCGCAACACCTTGAGAACTAGTCGAGATTGGGTCGGCCACCTCCCGATCGCGTCGCGCTTCCCATCTTGCTTCATAGGGCAAGCGACTTTCACACTATTCAGGCTTCGTAAGCAGTTGTGAGGTTTGGTGTTTTACTTCAGGTCTATACTCACTGCGCGTTTCCAATCCTGAGAATCCATGAGCCAGCCGGCAGGCGCCCCGATAGTGACAAGCCATTGTTCCTTGAAAGGGTCGAAACATTTGAAACGACAAGGGACACCATATGCTTCGACGTATTTGGCCAATCTATTATGTAGAGAGCGCAACGATTTTTGGAATCTCGCTCTCCCATCCTCGAACTTTAGGACATAGTCAGTTATCGGGTAGTGTTGGGTAAAGCGGCCACCACCAAGACGTACCTCTCTAATACTGCGGCTTATCACGCCAGAAGGTCGAGGCTCCACACCAACCCATGACGAGCAGCCCGGGTCCCAAAAGCACAAGTCTAGAGACATGCCGTCGAATCTCGCAAGCCTGGCCGCTTCTCGAAGCAGGGTGCTTCCGTCAACGAAAGCATCTCTCATGCTGAGGCGTTTGCCGGGACCCCGTCCCCTGGCACCCCGCCTTGCGCGTCGCACGGCAGGACGAGCAGTCCGTTCCTCCTGCGGTGAGGTAGTATCGAGCCTTGGATGCTCAAGCTGTTGTGTGGCATGTTGCATAGTATTGCAGTGAGTCTGCGCCAGGTCTTGGATGCTCATTGTGTCAGGGCTCGATTGCTCGCAGCTATGAGTTAGATCCCAAGATAAAATCGACTTGAGCGCAAATAGAATGGTTTTGTACGTTTTGTGCGACAAGCCCCGGTCGGCTCCAGAAAACGCCGTATGACGGCGATTTTTCGACTTTTGGAACTTGGTGTTCACGTGCACTTGGCTACCTAATTGACACATAGCAGACGGAGCCCAATTTGGCCGCTTCTACTCGTCTAGCCACTTTAATCATATTTGCGCTTTTTTGGACTTTTGACTCTTGATGTCGTTCGGTATGATGTCACCAATCAAACACAACAGCCAGTAACCGGGCACTATCTGGCTTGTCGTCCCATCTTGTCCAGTTCAATCAAAAAAGCCGATTTTGGGAGTCGATGGCATGCGGGCGACAGCTCGTCTTTCCCAATTGTCTTGCTTCGTCAGGCTGTGAAGATCAGGCCTGGCGACAACATGTAACGTAACTTAAAGAACTATTCCAAATAGTCGCACTGCGACTATGAATGCTGCAAGCTTATCCGGAAAGGCCATTTTCATGTTATGAAGCTGATTATGAACGAGGTATCCACCGCAAGTCATGGGATCCAATAGACTCGACATGAGCCAGCCAGCGGGCGTCTGGATGGCGACAAGCCATTGTCGTTGAAGGGGTCGCAGCATGGAATAACCACATTTGCATCAGTTTTACCCAGATAAATAAGTAAATAAATAAATAATCCTATTCGACCTATTCTTTTTCTTTTTCTTCTATGCATCATGTCGTCTTTTCTCTCAAGACAACAAGACCTATCTTGCTACGCCTTCTCTACACCTCTTCATCTCGATTCTTCAATGAATGAAAGAAAAAGAGAGGAGAAAGAAGGGCAACAAAGAGCAGGTGAAAAGTATTGGTGTTCATGTCTGGTCCAGCACCCTCGTAACCATTCATCTGTGTCACTGCTGTAATGATGATCGCTAACAACTGATTTCCAGCAACATGACCCGGCTGCAGTCCGTTTCTCTACCACCGTTGTGGTATGTTTCGAACTGTCGGGCCAACCTGAGACAGCAGTCGATCGCGAACCTCACGACAACGGCGACCGCCTCCCTAACCATGGTTATGGGTCATCACCTATGCCGTTGCCATTGCCGTTGCCGTTGCCGTTGCCGTTGTCGCTGATATGGCCGTCGATACTGTCAACACCGCGAACAGCATTATCCGCACAAGCGTCGAGTGAGGCATCATTTCGGAATCTAATCGCGGGCTCATCAGTACAAACGTTGTCGCGACCTCGACGTCCGGTCACCCTCGGTGCTGGCTTCGTGTCCTTGCACGGCTTCGCCTTGGCCGGCTGCTTCCTTAGTCTCGCTGGTCTCAGAGCAAGCTTGCCATTGGACACAACCTGCCTCCACCAAACGTCTTGAATCTGCAATCATCGTCGCGGTCAGCGGCTTGCCAAATCGGCTTCTCCAGGCTCCTATACTTCCAAACCTACCACGTCGTTCGTGTTTTCCGGCAGCGATTCCCCGTCGGGGATGTACACTGAGCCGTCCCAGAATCCATCGATCTTGTTTCTCTTGATCGCCATCATCCGTCTCTTGCGCATTGCCGAGCTCACCCTTGTTCGGTCATTTGGGTAGGGGGACCTGGAACGAGTCTTCTCGGGCGCCATGCTCTCGATGATTCTTTTGAGCCGTAAGGCGGTCTCTTCAGCCGGAAGGGAAGCAGAGGCAAAACGCTATCGTCACTCGAAGCACAACCGTCATACTTCGGAACAGCATCGAGACCAAGTAGATCGACCGGCTCTTGAATGAACGGCGGAATCGAATGGGTGGATCGTCGTGTCCCGAACTGGACTTGCGGGTATCTTGCACAGAACGGCCCATTTCGCTCGCAATGCTTTCGTGCCAGGCCAAAAGCCCTGACTCGGGTTCGTTCTCGGCCTTCTTTCGTCGTCCCGTTACCGGGCTGTCGAGACATGCCAAGGACTGTTGGTCGGGCGTTGTGCAGCGGCACGGTCATGTCGGTGTTACTCCATGGTTGTTGCAAAAAAAAAAAAAAAAAAAAAAAACCTCAATCCGCGTCCAATTTCAACCTCTCCATCGCGGTACCAGACTGTCGGGATGAAAGCAACGTCAAGATAGGTCGAAAAAGACAGAGCAAGGGGGGATGGTGAGGGATGTGAGACGCGAATTTCATGATAGAGGCGAGCTAGCTGTCTGCTAGAGCCAACGCCTCCTTCGAACCCTGGCTGTGGGTCGATTTTACGGTGTGCGCTGTCAATTTTGTTCGTCAACATCCTATTTCGGCCTTCCGCTTTTCCGTATTTTGCTTGCCCCCCACCTAGTGTAGTCCGCTCAGTGCTGAGGTTACATCGGTAGTTGCGATAGACAAACTCTGCTCTGCATTGAACCCACATCACGTGGCACAACAACTGCCAAAACGGACTTTTAATCGCCGATCTAGTGGCTGGGCCTTTGAGCTGTCACTGATCTGAGAAGCGGAAAACAGCCGCGGCAGAAGCGGACGTTGTCGCCTGGAGAGTAAGCACTATTGCGCTGATGATCTAGGGTGTTTATGGCACAGCGTGGCTCCGTATTTTCAGGTGACGCTTGATTTAGTGTCGACGCGAAGGCTCTGACTCGCGCACCGTTGAAGGAGACTGTACTCTCAGATCGGAAGAAACCCACGACAGGGACCTCATTTCATAGGGCCGCGTGAAACAGGAAATAACTCGGCACGCTAAATTGATTCGTGCTTCCAGCCTCCGCATTTTTCCCTCCGATTTTTTAAATTTTTATTATTAATCTTTTTGTCGCTCCTCATCTCTGCGTCTGTGCTTTCTGGTTTATCTATCCACTTTCATGCTTTGATGGATCCATGATGTGCTTCACTTGGATGAATTGCATGCATACAGCCCGGGATGTCATGTGAACTACGCGAAAGCTAAAATGGGCACTGACTAGCGACCAAGGTCGAAGCAAGGTGCTGAAGAAGCGATGCCGGACCGCGCAGATCGTCCAAGTTAGACTGAAGCTAGGCAAGCTACCCGAAATGGCATGTTGAACAGCATTGTAGTGAGTCCGTGCCTTGTCGTGGGTACGCATGGTGTCAAGGCTCACTCACAGCTATGGGTAGGTCCTAAGCCAAAGCCGACTCGAGCGCAAGTGGAATCGGTTTGTACGCTTTTGTACGACAGGCCTCGGTCTCCTCCAGAAAACACCCAACGACGGCGATTTTTGGACTTTTGGAACTTGGTGTTCACGTCCAGGATGGTTACCTAGTTTGACATATAGCAAAAGGAGCCCAATTTGGCCGCTCTTGGTCAGAATCTAGCGTGGGCAGCCATGGCCGTCCTAAAATTGCCAATGTGCCCTGTAGAATCATCGTGTCTAATGGCCAATCCTCGGGATAGCAAACAATATGTGAGCATTCAGGTCGAAACCGGACGGAGTGTCACGCGTTCAAGAACGTCGCCAAATCGCACATATTCGGCCGCTCACAATCTTGTTGTGAAAGCCGAGATTGGCCGCATCCAGTTTTGGATGCTCACCCACATGTACAGCAGACGCTACAGGCCTTATTGTCACGGTGGCAATCAGGAGTAGTTTCATCTAACGGCCGAAACTGGACCAAAGCCAAAAGCCGCCGCGGCCAATTTGGCACGGTATGAGCCTGCTTATGACCAAATTTGTCCGTCGCAGCCGAAGCAAGCATATCACTAGGGGTTTCAACGACGCGAAGCGATCAAGTCTACACGAGGCGCCTACTAGTCCATCTACAATCGACTTACTGCACGGCCTGGATGAATTTACGGAGGGTTCATCTTATATCTATGAAACAGGAGACAAAAAAAAACAAGACAAAAAAAAAACGAGACAAAAAAAGACAAAACCAAGACAGACATGCAAAAAAAGAAAAACAAAAAAACAAAGGACAAAAAAAAAGGGAAAATTTGAATATGCCGCCAGCTTTGTGCATCTGGCCGACTTAGGGAGAGTGGGAGACTGGCTCTACCGATCCTCTGAGTGGGAGACTGGCTCTACCGATCCTCTGAGTGGGAGACTGGCTCTACCTAACCTCATTCATTTTGGAGTGGGAGACTGGCTCTACCTAACCTCTGAGTGGGAGATTGACTCTACCTAACCTCTGAGTGGGAGATTGACTCTACCTAACCTCATTCATTTTGGAGTGGGAGATTGGCTCTACCGATCCTCTGAGTGGGAGATTTACTCTACCTAACCTCTGAGTGGGAGACTGGCTCTACCTAACCTCATTCATTTTGGAGTGGGAGACTGGCTCTACCTAACCTCTGAGTGGGAGATTGACTCTACCTAACCTCTGAGTGGGAGACTGACTCTACCTAACCTCATTCATTTTGGAGTGGGAGACTGGCTCTACCTAACCTCATTTATTTTGGAGTGGGAGACTGGCTCTACCTAACCTCTGAGTGGGAGACAGGCTCTACCTAACCTCATTTATTTTGGAGTGGGAGATTTACTCTACCTAACCTCTGAGTGGGAGACTGGCTCTACCGATCCTCTGAGTGGGAGACTGACTCTACCTAACCTCATTCATTTTGGAGTGGGAGACTGGCTCTACCTAACCTCTGAGTGGGAGATTGACTCTACCTAACCTCATTCATTTTGGAGTGGGAGACTGGCTCTACCTAACCTCATTCATTTTGGAGTGGGAGACTGGCTCTACCTAACCTCTGAGTGGGAGATTGACTCTACCTAACCTCTGAGTGGGAGATTGACTCTACCTAACCTCTGAGTGGGAGACTGACTCTACCTAACCTCTGAGTGGGAGATTGACTCTACCTAACCTCTGAGTGGGAGATTGACTCTACCTAACCTCTGAGTGGGAGATTGACTCTACCTAACCTCATTCATTTTGGAGTGGGAGACTGGCTCTACCTAACCTCTGAGTGGGAGATTGACTCTACCTAACCTCTGAGTGGGAGACTGGCTCTACCTAACCTCTGAGTGGGAGATTGACTCTACCTAACCTCTGAGTGGGAGATCTACTCTACCGAACCTCATTCATCTGGGAGTGGGAGCTTTGCTCTACCGATCCTCACCTGCGATGAGCTGAAAAACCAGAAACAAAATAATATTGCGGGTAAGAACGTGCTTTAAATAAGCAGAAAGAAGTGACGGCGCTAAATCGAATCTAGTTAAGACGATTACGGGATCAGCACAAAAGCCGTCAAGAATTGGCCGCTTCTACTCGTCTAGCCACTTTAATCATATTGCACTTTTTTGGACTTTTGACACATGATGCCATTCAGTATGATGTCACCAATCAAACACAACAGCCAGTAACCGGGCACTATCTGGCTTGTCGCCCCATCTTGTCCAGTTCAATCAAAAAAGCCGATTTTGGAGTCGATAGCATGCCGGCGACAGCTCCTCTTTCCCAATTGTCTTGTTTCTTCAGGCCGTGAAGATCAGGCCTGGCGATAACATGTAACGTAACTTAAAGACCTATTCCAAAAAGCCGCACTGCGACTATCAACGCTGCAAGCTTATCCGGAAAGGCCATTTTCATGTTATGAAGCTGATTATGAACGGGGTATCCACCGCAAGTCATGGGATCCAATAGACTCGACATGATCGTAAGTCACTTGCTCCTACCCATACTCCACGATAGATCATAACTTAGAAGAGTGCAAGGAGATGTCACAGCCCTGCGTAACAGTGCGATTGGCTATGGTTGTCTCGTTGCTAAAGCAAAAGTGTTATGCAAGACACCGTTTTTTTTTTTTCATATACTGACTGTATCAGGAGAATAGGGTATGCCACTCAAAACAATCCGATACCTTCCCATCCCTAACTAACTTTGTGAATCCATTTTCCATACCTTTTCGATGATGCGCGTGGTAAAAACCCGCCTGGTTCGGGGATAGGAAGCTTTCCATTTCAAATTTCGCCCTGTATCGTCCATTACAAAGATTTTGCTCATCATGCTATGGTTATGGGTTCGATTTTACGATACCGCTGTCGATTTTGTTCTTCAACTTTCTATTTCGGCCTTCCGTTCTTCCGTATTTTGCTTGCCCCCCACCTTGTGCGGTTAGCTCAGCGCTGAGGTTACATCGGTAGTTGCGATCGACAAAGTCTGCTCCGCATTGAACCCACATCACGTGGCACAACAACTGCCAAAACGGACTTTTAATCGCCGATCTAGTGGCTGGGCCCTTGAGCTCTTGGCGGCGGCACATTTCTGCCGCTGTTGGATACTAGCTAGTGTAGGGTAGCCTGTAGTTTCGTTGCAGTCAAATGGCCAAGTCGGATGCGCCACTGAATTTTTTACAGTTCAACGTAGTTGCCAGCAGCAATGACTGTCATGACAACCATTTTGTGGAGTAGAGATTCCATTTTGCCTCGTTCTATTTCGACTTTCCCGTCTTTCTTGTTGGGTCACTGTTTTAGGATCTCGCTAGGTTCCGTCGCGATGCGGGTAAAAGTCCCGACCTGAGTAGCGAAAACGGCTTCTTGATCCACTTTCTTTTTGAGCTGTCACTGATCAGAGAAGCGGAAAACAACCGCAGCGGAAGCGGATTTTGTCGCTCGGAGATTAAGCACCGTTGCGCTGATGATCTAGTGCATTTATGGCACACCGTAGCTCCTTGTAACGTACTCGCAGAGCAGAAGAAAAACCCTTGACGTGGATATCTCGTTTCATAGTGTCGCGTAAAATAACTTGTGAAATGACTCCACATGCTAAATTTTATTCTGGTTTCCAGCCTCCGCATTTTTCCCTCCGCATTTTTATATTTTCATTATTAGTCTTTTTCTCGCTTTTCGTCTCTGCGTCTGTGCTTTCTGGTTTATTTATCCACTTTCATGCTTTGATGGACCCATGATTTGCTTCAGTTGAATGAATTGCATGCATACAGCCCGGGATGTCATGTGAACTACGCGAAAGCTAAAATGGGCACTGACTAGCGACCAAGATCGAAGCAAGGTGCTGAAGAAGCGATACTCGGACCGCGCAGATCGTCCAAATCAGACTGAAGCTAGGTAAGTTACCCGGAGTGACAGCACGCGCACTAGTACAGGGGCTCGAGGAGATGAGGACGATAAAGTAGGCAACGTATGTAAGCATGCATTAGTGACTAGTGCCCTTTCGGCCAAACCAAGCCGCCAGCGTAATGGCATGGTGTCATGGCACTCACAGTTGTGGGTAGATCCGAAGACAAAGTCGACTCGAGCGCAAGTGCAATTGAATTGGATTGTACGGTTTTGAACGGAAGGCCCTAACTGCCTCTAGGATATGCTCCGTCGATGCATAGTTGATTGATGCATGGGCCAAGGCGAGCCCAATTTGGCCCGTTCCTTTGTCAGAATTTTACGTGGGCGCCCACAGTCCCAAAATCGCCGATCCGTCCTACAGAACGACCGCCATATGTGTTGTAGGCTTGGGTCGAAACCGGACGGAGTGTCACCCATTCAGGAACCAGGCCCATTTGTCCATACCCACAGTCCTATGAAAGCCGAGATTGGCCGCTTTTTCGTTTTGGATGTTTGCCCACCTATACTACAGACGATGCGGGCCTCATCATCACTATGGCAATCAAGAGTTTATCTAACGGCAGAGGCTTGGCCAGGAACTAAAGCTGCCGCCGCCGCCAATCTAGGACGGTATGAGCCAACTCACGGTCAAATTTGTCCGCCATAGCTAGCACGGCGCCGGTAGTTTCTACGACACGGACTGATCGAGCTTACACATAATGCTTACTTGTCCAAAGAGTCCTATAACGGACAAACGACATGACCTACTGGTATAAATAATAATAAAAAAAAATAAAAAAAATAAAAAAAAGACAAACAAAAAAAGAAGACTAAAACATAAAAATAAAATAAAAAAGTATCTCTGACTGTCCTACAACCGTAGGAGCTTGTGTCCTGACTGTCTTACATTCGCAGGAGCTTGTAGAGAAGAGAGAAACAGAGAATGCGGGTGAGAGAAAAGGAGAATTTAAATGAGTGGAAGCAAGCGACCACGCTAGATCGAATTTGGTTAAGACCCATAACGTGGTGGGCTCGCTGTCAAAATTTGGCCCTTCAATTCGCCCAGCCACTTCGGGCTGTTCGGGTCACCCAACCCATTGGCTTGCGTTCTTTTTTAGACGCTGAGTATGATGTCACCACCTACTTGATGTTACCATCCCGAAAAGCAATCTCAACACCCAAACGCCGGTGACAGGTTCACGTTCAAAGGGGTAATCTTGCATGTCGTCCCACCATTTGCCATCATGAAGCCGACTATCAAGTCGAGGTCACGCAGCTGACCTCGTCTGTTCATTTCTGTATCATGTAGGCATCAGGATGCGGCACGATGTCAACAAGGTTGAATTATCATGAGCTCGGCTCTAGGGTAGTCTACAACCCCAAGGAAACGCCCTGTCTAGCATGCATATATAAAGCTGTTTCACGAGGATGCACTGCTATGGCAGTTGTCTCCTTCCTGAACAAAGCGTGTTCAGATACTGTACAATCTGTTCAGGCATTAGATGGATAGAGTATGCCACAGGCCTCACGAGAGCTGCACCTTCCAAAACTGGCGTCTTGGATCATTTTTCTACATAAAACATTTTCGGTTGATGCCCACGGCGAAAATATGCCGGGTGCTGAGAGAGTCAGTCTTCCACTCAACTTTCCCTCTGCTTGGTCCTCAATAAAGACTTTGGTAATCGTGCTGTGTTTGTTACTGCCGATCTGCAACTTTGCGTCGCAAGTTTGAGCTGACCATGCTGTCTGGACTGCTCATCTCGGCTCATGACGAAGATGACGGTCGCGGACCACAGTCTCTGTATGTAATGCTGCTCCGACAGAAGACACTGTTGATCATTTCTTTTTAACCTCTTTTCTGATAGCATAGACATTGCCGATATATCTACGATGGCGTTATTCCATGCCATGGTCCAAGCTTCGCGGACTAGCCCGACCCCTCTGGTGATCGGAGATGACCAACTTTGTAGATTGAAAGGCATGTCGCAAAGCCCCGACTATAACTGCAACGGAATTCCGAAAGCAGGGTTCCTCATCGACTCAGGGCGATACGACGAAGATCATGGAGAAGGCGCGATGCAGGAGATGGTCAACAAGATTCGCGAAGAGAGACGGCGGGCGGCCCAGGACCGTGGCGCGTCATAGTGTCTTTGGTGCTGAACAGAGCGCAGACCTAGTAACTGGGGATAAACCTATATTCCTACCCAGCTCGCATTTAGTTCTCAGGTGATAGTAGATGGACTGGGTCGTAAAACGCTTTTCAATATTACTCCTCGTTTGAGCTTACAGACGCTATCTCGTTTCCACGGCACACCGAAGCTATTGCCCTTCCGTATTTTCAAACTGCTCCTTCTCCATCTCTCCTTCTCCCTCTCCAGTATTGCTGAGGCTACTGCGAGTATTCACAGGTGGCTGCGCATTTTCCAGAGCTGCTTGGCCCTCCCGGATGTTTCCCGTTCGTCGGCGATTGGCGAGCTGGACGAATGCAGGCATGATGAATCGGTTGACCATAGTATCAAAGCTCATATCCGCCTGGACTTGCGGAACGAATATCAAGCAAGCCCACAGGCCGCGTCGAGAGGGATGTCTCCGGAGCATTACACGAGCAGAGGGGCGGCTGACATCAAGTCTGATGTTCTTGTACTGTGACTCTATCGCCTTTCTGCTGGAGATGACATCTTTCTCATTGCTATGCTGAAGTAAATCACCCGATCTAGTACAAGGCGCCGGCAATGATCTTACGCTCTCAAAGTTGGCATTTGCAGGAGAAGACGGGTTTTGTCTTGCTGAGACCCGGGGTGTCTTCTTTTCCTGCTTTGTATTCTGCTCGTCATCTTTATCCGGCTGGCGCTTTCTCTTGAGCTATGGCACCGTCAGTGGGATAGGCCTCAAGTTATCGTGATGAAAAGGAAAGAAAAAAAAGGTAAGTTAACCCAGCACAGGAGGTTTCGGAAGGCTTGGAACAAAGAACGAAAAGGGGAAGAAAAAAGAAAGAAAGAAAAAAAAAAGGAAAAAAGGAATAAAAGGAACAAACGGAAAGCAAAGACACGAGTGTGAAGCACCAGTATGGAACAACAAGATGAGAACCCTGAGCAGTAGGGAAGAAAAGACAGACGAATACATAACTAGGTTAATGACAACCTTGACTGTTTGATGACTTACCGAGCTATCACCCTCGCTTACGGATGGGGCTATCGATGGCGCCACCTTCCGACGGGCTCCACCATTCTTCCGTCTGTTGTAGCTTCGGGTTCGCGTGGTAAGCCCCATTGTAGCTGCTGGTGCGTCCGAATCATCGGGAACTGGCAGGCTCACGCTGTCGACGTAGTCTTGGGTGGTCGATGTAGCCTCTTCTGGTGGGGGAGGCACCGCAGGCATCAGATGCTGCTCTGCAGAGAGGCCTAGGATGTCGATTACATCTGCGACAATCCTTCTCCCTACACTCTTAGCTACTTCATCTTGTAGCTCTTGCTTCTTGGTTCGGGTAACTTCGTGCTCCATCTCAAGTTCCTTCATCTGCTGACCATCAGAGAGGAGGGTTCGCAAAAGAACGGCAATATTATCGTTGTTGTTGTCATTGTCCCGCAGGGTATTGAGATAAAACTCTTCGATTCGTTTCTTCGACGCGTCGCTTATACGGGCTCGCTCCTGGCGAAAGACATCGTCCGGATCTTTGATACCTTGGAGATGCGTATTCCAATTGGCGATGGCTTCGCGTAGTCGGGTGGTTATATTTGCGTCGGGGCAAGCCATGCCGTCCAGGAGGTAGAAAGCTTAGGATAATGGAGCAGTGTGATTACAAATTGTCGTATTGCCGTGGGCTTGAATATGAGATTGAGTTTGATGTTTTTACCCTGATAAATGAATTTTCACATTTTACGAATAGCAGACTGCGCTCTCCATGATTAATAGATATGTCTGGGTCTGACGTCATCTTGGTTCGAATGCACCTATCTCGATCACACACGGGAAGGTAGTCCATATTCTCCCTCGACTCAACGTCTGGAGGAGGACGTAAGCTACCGAAATACTAAACCCCCTAGGCGGGGCAATGTTAGCGCGTATGTGAAAGCCAGTTCAGACGGCCAAAAATGGTTCTTTCACTAATTGGACATAGCCTATGTGTAAGGTTGCGATTGTAGATGAATCTGCGTCTCGAAATAGGCCGCAAAGAACGATTGGCGTACGTACAGTATGGAACGGGAAGGTCTCCATTATCAGGTACTGCGCAAATCTCAACGGAAAGATGAGCTGCTGTACTCATCTATCCCGTTCTAAGACGCGGGTGGATAAGCACTGGGGATCTGACAACATAGGAAAATGAGAGATCGACGGTATGTGTACTGTAGTAGGTGAGATGCCATACAGGACACCCCGTGATATGCCTTGTCAATAATCAATAATCAATATCAAGCACCGAGTTCCGGGTTTTAACCTTCGCATGTAACCACGTTGAAATAACTTTAAGCAGTGCAACAACACCAAAAAATTGTTTCACAAACTAAAATATAGACCAAGGGACATTTACATGTAGCACTTGGAACTGTCGTGGGACAAAGCTCGTTGAACTTGGCGATGATGATACAATATAGTTGGCCAAGACGTCTCTGTTTGTCGAGGACCAGTGAGCAGAGCGGAAATGACTGAACTTAAATTGCAATGGTATTGCCTACAAGGTAGTACTAGGTAACGTTCCTTCAAGATGGTGACATGTAGAAATATGGAATTTCAATAATTTTCAATCAATTGTGGGCCGCTCGCCCATCCTCCAGGTGAACATGATCCATCCATCATTACTTTGCACAACCTATGCCCTCGTGTACAATCATGTTCATGTAATCCCGTTCTCTTCCCATTGCGATGTTTGGACTACTGTTCTCAACTTTGATGGAGGGCGAGTCTGTTCCGGCCTCTTGACGACGTCCCATATGCTCGGCTACCTGTTTCTACTGTAAGTCAAAGACCGAAAGAGCGTGGCTACGGCAATACTTACTATAGCGTCAAGGCTTGGGATCGTTTGACCTTCCGGTATGTGTCCCGCAGACACCCACTCGTCGTGAACTGGATTCTTGAAGACCAGTATGCAGGTGGTGTGTCCATCAACTCCCATGTTCACAGCCTTGTTGCATAAGGTGTTACCTCTCTTGCGGATCAGGGCCTTTTCGGAATCGTCGTGTTCATGCAACACTTGAACTTCGGTAGTGAGTGGTGATGGCGAATTCTGTCTGGGCGGTGCTCGTCTCGTCATCGCGCGATAAGGCTGCTCCCGATTGCTATTGCCGTGGGGATCAGCTCGACCTCTCCTGCGCTACAATTGGATTAATACATGGAAAATTGTAATCTGAGGAGCAGTATCTTGGTCGTCTTACCAAAGTACACCACGTCACGGATGTATTGGCCTCTGGTCGAACCGTCTGACAGGACTCGTCGTCCCATTTTTCTTCATGATTGGGAGCCTGCACATGTGCATCCCCAGCCGCTACATTGTTCGGTTGATACTCAGAGGCTGACGGTTGCTCATCGTTCGGACGTAGAAGGATAGAGTCGCCTTCATCCAAATTCATGGCTGCAGATAACTCTGGTACCAACTTTTGTATCGCCTCTAGGCCCAGGATATTCAGCTGTGCTCTTAGCATCCTTCTGGCCAGTTCTTCCATTGTCTCGCCATATTGCTCAAGCCTCTGGGCCCTTGAAGCCACGTGCGCTAGCTCGAGTTCTATCATTTGCCGATTATCTGCAAGTAGCTCTTGTTGGAGGCTAGGTACGCACCCGAACGTTCCATCCCGTACTAAATTTTCCAGTCTCCTCCTCGAACGATCTTCAAAATCAGCCAGCTGTTCTCTGAACACGGCATCTGGATCTTTGATATGTTCGAGCTCTTGACAGAAGGAGATGATAGAAGCCCTCAGCGAAGAGGCCCAGCTTATGCTCGCCATATCGACGTGGAGGCCAGAAGTTTCGAAGAATCAAATGAGAATAATGGTGCTGATGTGGCAAAGCTTGTATGGTAGCTCTAGGATCATGTGCTTGAGTGTTGACATACACGGTTGTACAGTACAGGCCGAGTAGGCCATGGCAGGTTAATTATCCTATGAATATTACTTGTTCGCATCATTGGTTTGTCCAGGCTGAAATAGGACTTTTTCTTCTTCTTTTTTTTTCGGTCTGCTTTTGGCCGCCAACATGCATGCCTCCGAAGAAAATGATTCTTTGCTATAATCCATTTTTGGCCGTCTAGAAAAATGGAGTTGGAATATCTTTCTCCCAATTTTGGACGTATCCCTAACTCTAGAGCGTTTTCAGGAAAAGCACCGAAATCGAACCTTAGTTGAGCTTCTTGTACGCCGAGTGCATAGGTCCGGCTAATGGTCATCAAAACAGTCCCCATGGGCGAGTAGAGGAAAATACAAAGTTACAGTACTGCACATTATTCTTTTCTCCTAATCTCATCTTCTGTATCGGTTGAAGGTAAAAACACGGTTGATGAATCGTCTCTGCCCTATGCTCTCTCCCCCCCCCCCCTCTTTCTTATCTCTCGCGCGTGTAAATACTCATCATTCACATTTGAGCATATCAGAAGAGAAGAGACGGCTTGGGTCTGCTGTACATTTCCGCAGTTATAGCTCAAGGCACGTTCACGACCGCTTACACCGCTGACAGAACCTTGCGTCCTTGACCTGCTTCATCACACCAATAGATGACGGCACCTGGTTCACTTCTATACTGTTCTGAGCGTTGAGCCAACTCCAGTAGTGCTATTGTAATATCTAAATTCGAACTCAACTAGTACGTGTAAGGCCGCTGCTCATTACCAGAGCTATCCAGGTGTGTGTAAGATGGTGGAAATAATATTCCATCTGGATTTGCGCGTCTGTCCAAAGCCTCATCCGCATTGATCATTGTTTTCTGGTTGGGCGATAAGGATCTTTTATAAATCGATTTTCCGGGGGAAAACCTGGCACTTGTTGTCGCAAGCTACCAAACGTGATAAGGCGCCACAGACTACCGATAGTAAGGGTAGACTAAAAACCAGCTGATGTTTATAATTTCGAACAAGGGATCGCGACATCGTGCGAGTGCTTGAATGCATGTAAACTGTTCGTGAAAGACCCCCACGATTCTTCAGACATGATAGGTGCCGTCACATAATCATCCAAGTCAGACCGAGAAGCAGATTCCGATCTGATCTGGGCCAAGACATTATTGTACGGCTCAGAGGATTGAGACTGGGCATCTGGTCGACATTGTGGCCCCATCGCCGGCAAATGGTTTAGATCCTCGTACATGCAGATGCCCTCATACAATGTGAGCACATCTGGTGAGAGCCCCGAGGTTTCGGCGGCCTCATAAGCCATGCGATTTCCAATCGCTTCAGCCAGTAATCGACATCGAGGGAGAATGTGACAATCGAAGGCGGGACCGCGATGTTCCTTATACCCCCCGATCATTTCGAGCCGTGATTTCATATCTAGCATTAACTTGTCCTCGCGTTGCGCCAAGCGTGACAATCTGTTGCGCGCTTGTGGGAGCGCCAGTTTCTCTCCCAGGAGCTCTGACATGAAATCTAGGAAATAAATCATCAGTTGTCACGGTAATGTCAGCAGGTAAAAATCAGCTGAGCACATACGAATGCACAACAGTAGCGTGTCTCCTTCGGCAATCGAGATTCCCTGGAATGTTAAATCTAGCTCGCTTATTTGATTATATGCACAGAGGCCCTGCCACCCGCACCTTTCGGTGAGGGGTCTCAAGATTTGGGAGGCTTTCATTACTGTCGCCTTGAAAATTGTGGCAAGCGCGTGCTGCGTCGCATCGCTAAGATTAGGGCGCATCCCTATGGTCCAACGAGCGAATGCATGCAAGACCTTGCCTTGCACCCATCCTTCGACAATTGGACGCTGCTGGGTGCTGAAGCTCATGATCTCTCCGGGTACAGGCCCATCGGGTGCCGTGATCGTCCTTCGCTCGATGTAGACAGCAGCTACACGCGTTCCAACCTTGATGGCGGAGATGCCCATTATAGAGAGGGACAGCGTTCCAGCTGACACCCCCCAAATCTGGCGTAGAAAATCAAGACGATCGTTTTCCGGTTCTGAGGATGAGCCGAGCAGAGCACTGAAGGGCAAATCGACATGGTTAAATGCCGTCAGAGAGCGATACAACGGTTTCGTACCCGGCCGTGTGGGCAGAATACGTGATGTGACCCCAGGCCGCAGTCCGCAAGCGTCGCTGAGACAAACGAGGAAGGGCTTCACGCCATGGCTTTTCCCGTCAACTAAGAGGCGAGCAAATACTATAGCTATGCGAGGCATGCCACAGTAGGGCGTTGTCAGAGGCATTGCCTTTGAAGCTCCTACGTGGGGGGTATGTAGATCGTAGGAGCCATCAGGCAGTAGTGTGGCCGTCGTTTCCAAGTTACGAGCGTCCAAACCATGATCGGCTTCGGTCAGCATAAATCCACCGCAGATATCAAAGTTCAGGAGCTTATCAACCAAGTCTTGTAGGTCGGGTCGCCCTTTGACGAAGGAACAAAGCGTCCCTATACATAGGTTTACCTGTATCGCTACGATGATGAAGGCCGTCATGTCGCGAGCAGCAATCACTCCATTGCCTTGATCAGTATGCTACAGGTATGCGCTCAGATCTGCCAGACTTACAATCGAATTGGAAATCCCAGAATTTCGGGGTTAGATTCTCAATATCCTGTTGTGACAGACCTGCCAAACTGTTTAGTGACGCTCTCCAATAAAGGCTTCGGACGTACCACTATGACGGAATATCGACCTTGCCCGCTCGTAGTGCAGGGCTACATCTCGTCTGGAAGTAGACGCCACAATGTCACGGTCGCTGCGCCAGATGTCCTGGCTAAGGATCGGCTTGGATTGGAACATGCTGATATGATGATCTTCTCGATGGCTTTGCGGTGATTCCTCTTGACGTTCTGTAAGTAGGGGAGTGATATACAGTCAATATTGCAAGACATTGGAGGAGCTTCTAAGCTGTCTAGTTGCCTTTAAAGAAAATGACAGAGCCATTGTTGGATTGTCTACGGGATCATTTGGAAAGCAGAGAAACAGCCCTCGAATTTGAACGCTGTTGAAATGGACATCTTCCAGAACGGGGAATATTTCAAATCGGCCTACTGTGCTGGCAAGTAGGGAGGGAGCACAGTATACGGTGTATGGCTCTCTGCCTGTAAGAAGCAAGCGTCGTGGACGCTTCCAGGATACAATGGCGAAACTATACACGGTTTTGGCCAAGAGAATGCCCGATATTTGTGCTAAACAATGTTTCTCCTGAGTTGACTTATGGATCTTAGTTCCAAGGGATATCTATTCGGGTATATCTTTACCTCGGTCTATGGAAACTGTCTAGTCGTAAATTCTGCTCCTCGAAACTGAAAAGCATCACTGACCTGGCAATTGCAGGACTCACAGTGACCCATGAAACCTATGCTTGTTACCATAGGACTATGCCCAGCTTGCATCCACTTACGCCCGACCCTCGGTGATACACGGATGTAATAGCGAACGACGCCACTTTGTGCAGAGACAAGGTATCTATATCATGTACAGTCAAGCAGAGAGCAACCAACCGACCATTTGGCGGGTTTCCGATCGTGTTGACAGTCTTTGCTACACCGTGACATTACAAGTTCTACGGAAGGAGCATTAACGTCGGTATAGAACGCTTCGAATTTGGGATCGGGAAAGCTGCCTTCTAGATATAGGTCGACTGGTTCAGTCACGATACAACCTGTAGTCGGAGGTGACTCAGTCGTCAGATTGGCCAAAAACTGCGCTGTTGACTGGATCCTGTGGCGATCTACAGATGGCATATCTTTGACAGGGCATTGCGGAACAATTATGAAGATGGTCTCTAGATGATTGAGATTGGTGAGGATCGTCAGGACTTCTATCAGATTGATTTCCGATTCTGCGAAGAAAGCGACATGCTGGATACACGAAATCCTGCCTGTGAATAGAAGCGTCTCGCTCACTGAGTTAGACTTCAGCTGCACTAGGTCAAGCAACAAGAAGATGGTTCGAGATACGCAGAACCTGACAGAGGCCCACTCCGAGAAGAGACTTGTAGTTCTTTCCCATTCAGCTAAGGCCTCTTTGCATGAAAGCACAATACGATATGACCCAGCTTGCCGAACTGTCTCAGAAGCACAGGATAGTCCGATCTTCGAGGGGCACATGATGTCCATGCTAAGAGAGACAACTGACATGGCCGCGCTGCGCAGAGCGATCTCCCATATCTGCACTTGCAAATCAAGCGGTAGAAGGGGAAAGAGATGGAACGACATGGCGTTTGATGCTCAGGTGTTTTGTGGTTGTTACTATACAATCTTCTACTCTATACCGCCATCGGTCTTCCTTAGGTGTGAGAAGAGTGTCATTTCGTTTGGGGTTCAAGCAGAAAATGGAAAATGCCCCTTGATTAAGTAGTATTCGAAAGCTGCTGGCGTCCGCTTCCGTCTCTGGAGTACTGTAAGGTACTAAACTGGACTATCAGTGCAAGGCGGTTTGTAAGGTGATGTGGTATTGTAGGGTATGTAACAAGGTGTAGCAAGATAATATTGCACTTCCCGTCGGAGTAAAGCTCAATCTGAGCCACGCGATGGTCTTATAGAAAGTTAGAGTCGTTAGACAAGATATACAGCATCACCACTATTACGCGAGTCATTCACGAAGGCCGGGCTTAACCGACATCAGTAAGAATAGCCATTTGAGAGAATGTGTTATATTGATTTTCCTTCCTCATCTTTCTCTGTTATATATTTTGATATAGTTTCTTAGGACTATTTACAATAAGAGTAACCCTTAAACGACAATATATAACTCATCATGCATGGATATTCCGGTTATCTCATCGGCTTGAGTTACGCGCATCTCAGGTGTTCCAAGGTGGGCACGAAATATCAGGCATGAAGCTCGTACAACCCATACGTCATTTGCGTCGGCCCTGTGCTCGACATGTAGGATGGGGTTGATGCTTGGAGAGTCCTAGTATGGCCGCTGCTCTGCTAAGATGAGACCTTGTAAGCAGGCGGTGGCGCACCTGGTATTGGAAGCTGGAAAATTCTGTTCCTTGCGGCCTTTAGATACTCAGCAGGCGAGTCCATGGTGTGGTATACCACTTGGCTGTGCCGACAGTTGACTTGTTCTATTGCTGAGGTATCACTTCCTAGGTGAACGTGATCCCTATTGCTCATCCTCGTGTTGTCATACGGTTCCACTGTCTCGTGGCTGATGCTAAGCTGGACGGTCGACAAAGATCCCTGCTATGGTCCAGATTTGGGCCTCCATATCCCATGTTCTTGAAGGACTTCCCGCCTTGGAACCTTTATGTCCGCATAAGCGAGCGAAGTACCCATGTGTAGATTGAGACGAAGTTTTGTTATCCACTTCTTGGTTCTTTCTAGGTACACTGGATGATCAAGGCGCAAAGAGCGCTGCCAGGCGTAGTAGCAACAGTGCGCCGAGCTAACAGAGTGCTAGAGAGAGACATGCGCTCGTGCCATCTACAAAAGGTGCGCTTGAGGAGTATGCAGACTAGGAGAAATGCAGGAGCGGCCCAAAAAAAGAACGGCGACAACCGCGACAAGTATGATCTTGGTCTGTTCCATGACTTCCTCGTCTTCAGTGCTGCGGAGATGACGATGACGGTTGCGGTAGAGGCAGATTGATCTCAGGGCCAGTAACTATTTACGAAAACATTTGGTGAATTGACGAGCAGATGAGGTATTGTAGTAAATGAGGTTCAAGAGAGCACACCCGCAGACGTCCGGATACATTTGGACCCTGATTTTAGACTAGGCCATGTGGGCCGTAATCTCGGACCAGTGGCTGAGGTCAACACTATCGCAAAGGCATATCACAAGCCAGATCTGAATCACAGCTGAGCCATCGAAAATGTGGAGGCCTGAATCAGAGGATCTGCACGATCTTTCACTATATATATGGCGTAAGAATGCTTTCCTCGGGCTCATGTACATAGCCTTCTTCACCTTCAACTAGATACCTATCCTGCCATCGCTTCAGCCATTCCATTCTTCCTTCGCTCCCCACTCAAACGCCAAAATGACTGCCCAACGAGGAACCAAGAAGCTGGTGATAGTCCGCAATGACGCCCCGGATGCCGACAACATAGCAGCATTTATGCTTCTATTACAATGGGCAAAAAACGCACCTGACGTCGAATTGGTTGTCATATTTGAGCCTCGGCCTGTTGACTTTAGCCTGGCAGTTTTGAAACCTGATGACCAAAAACAATTGGACAGGTTACTCAAGCGTCACTTCCCTGAACTCGGAAATCCCCTCAAGATTCGCCTAAATGGCTTGTTGACAGAGCAGGCTATAAGCCAGGTCACAAACCTCAGCGAAGAAGACCGGGCTTTGGTAAGTTTCGAAGCTTTTATTTTTCCGTCCTTTCGAGTTAGTTCTGTTGGCTAAAGCTGGAAACTACAACTAGTTGAGTATGGCAGTCAAGCCCTCCAAAAGCTCATTAGAGGACCCAAAGCTACATGATTCACTCATGGCCAGGCGCCTGGACTCAGAGCTACATGCTTCACTCATGGCCAGGGACCTCGCAAGGTGCCTCAACGAACTGCCAGGAACACCTCGAAGCCAGGCCAAAGTAACCATCCTGGTGGATATGGATGCACTGTCTGATACGAGTCCTGTGAATCTCAAGTGTCACGCCCAAGAACAGCTGTTCATCCGCACTCCGGAAGAGATCAGTGAATTCTATGGTTTCATGAACCTGCCTCGTCTTCAAAGGCAGGAAGAGATCAGGCAATGGTACAAAAACCGTATCAAAGAAGCCGATGAGAAGCTGCAGAACTCCAGCATCGATGTAGGCTGTCTTGATTTCCGTCATTTGGCGGAACGGATTATGGCCGCAGAAGGCGCCATGTTTACTGAAGGGGCATCCTTCAACCTTCTTCGTCGTCTTGTTGATGAGCCAGGCGTAGCAGCCAAGATCGACTGTGTTGTACAAGCAGTATGTCTCCGAATTACCTGATTCTAGGCGTACACATACTGACCTCTCCATCCATCACCATAGGGAACTCTGGACCTTGCTAAGAATATCTTCACAAATCAATTCAACATCGCTCTCGACAGAGAGTCCGCTGCATACGTGCTAGATAGTTCGCATCTCTTTCGCAATTTTGTTGCTGTTCCGACTCACACATCCCAATCAATCTCTTTCTCATTTGACAAACTGGAAGAGAATGGCTTTTTCAGTCTTGCAAGATGGATCTTATGTTTCAATCGTGGCGAAGACCCTCTCAAGGTAGCGGAAGGAAATGTCACTTTGGCGGGTCAGCACCGCGATGCAACGATCAAGCTGCCGGATCTTGCGATGATTCTGCTTACATTTGACTTCGAAGCTTATCCGAGAGAAACCTCAAAGGTCGAGGTACAAGTCGTGCAGGGAGAGTCTCTGCTTTTCGTACAGTCAGAAAGTGGAATCCTAGCATTCCTACCTAAGGATGGCCATATATACAAGACTGTGGATCTAGTGGCCCTTCTGACTTCTGTGCATTAGGGACAATTCCGAATCAATTGGGTTACTTGAGATTCTTCACTGTTGAAGAGGTTGGGCGCGAGCGAGCCAATCTGCAGGTCGCTCATACTCTGCCTATTTACTATATCAGTCTGGGGCTACTATTTTCCGATCTGTATTTATATGATAGTGTGTGATGCAGAATAGTCATTATCGCAACGATCCACCTCTCCTTTCTTTCATTTATTGCTAGTGCCTCCATAACCTTGCCCACGTGCTGAAAGGGGAAGTCCAGTCCCAGCTGCCGATTTATCTGCTGCAAAGAACTCACTTTCTCTAGTTACATATATGTACATACGTGCACAACCTTCCAAGCACGGTATTATTGGACTGACCAAGCGATATTGCCGTCCTAATCTCAAAATACATAGGACAATAGCGATATTCAATCACAAATGCGGTTGCGGGGTTTCTCCACGAGCAAGCCTCATATGACTGGCAGTAAAGGTGTCGTTCGCGACAGCTGAGCTTGTGCTGACGTCGAGTGCAAGACTGAACGCTGCAATGAGCCCGGCCAGCCGTTCCTTCTGGTCTGGCCCGTCTCCGTCACATCGCAGCATCTTGAGAGCCTCTTTCTGCATCGGGTATCCTGTACCGCCTCCGACAGTGCCTACAGGCAGGGACGGGAAATAGAGGCTCATGCAAAGCGCACCAGTCTTAGGGTCAAGTTCCGAGGTCAGATGGCTCCAGGATGCTTCGGCGGTGCTGGCAGTGTCCTGACCGGTCGCAATGAACATGGCTGCGATGATATTGGCCGTGTTTATGTTGGAACCAAACTGACCGTTCCTGATCCCGCCTTCTTTGAGAGTCTTCTGGGCCATGTAAAGGCGCTCGGTGGTACAGCCGAGGATCTTCTGACAGGCTTCCCGTGAAATCGATCCCCAGACTAAAGTCTCAACACCACGAGCCTGCTTCACGTTTCCCCAGGAGGGCTTTTTGTCGGAAGCTAGCTGCCCTTCAATGAAGAAGTCCAAGATGTTGTATTGATCGGCGAATGACTCTCGCAGCATGTCACAGGCGTACTGTGTGGCTTTCGTGACCATGTTCTGTCCTGCCGCGCTCCCACAGCTATAGGTGCACAAAATATGAACCTGCGAACCGATGATGGAAGGCTCGATAGTCTTGAGCCTAACATGCTTGTTGCTAGTCGCTTCTGCCCATCTAGCGAATGCGTTCTGCATACCCGGTAGCGCTTGGGCAAAGATGACTGCCTGCCCAGGATTTTGGAAAACGAAGACAGGACCGCGAGACATGCCATTGCTCAGAGTTTTAATATGTATGCCGCCAGAGGCATTAAAGGCCTTGCATCCTCTAGAGCAGCTGGCGATAAGGGTAGCTTCGTATGTGGCTAAAGGGGCATAGATATCGTCGAGCACCGGTGTTCCGGCCAAGCGTAACGGGCCTGCAATGCCAAGTGGAACTTTGCAGAACCCTATGCAATTCTCGATACGTACGTTTTCCAAGTTCCCTGACTGTAAGTCTGCAGCATGGTTGAACTTGTCCGCTAAATCATGCAAAACCTGGGTCTTGTCGCGTGAATCAGGAGCCATAGCGGTGTTCTCGAGGCAAAAGCTTCTTTTAAAGTGATGATTGGTATTCCCTGGAGAGATATCGAGTTATCCAGATCGAGTAGGGGGAGTCAAGTACAGTATACCTGTTCTTTTTGATAGAAAAGAACTCTGATATTGCCGTCACTTGCCTGTGTACCATGCCTGGCCAAACGTCTACATCGGCCAACTTTAGACCTTCTATCACGTAACCGTCTAGATTTGTCTGAAGGAGAGTAATATACAGCCTGTTATGAATTGAGGAAGAACTATATTGAATAAGGAAGACGATAATGAAGCGTGAGACCGCACCTGGCTTTCTTAGCATATTTGGCCGTTAGGGATTGATACATTGCGATTCTGTATGAGAAAGCGCAGCAAGCGCTCCACCAAAGCATTCACAGCTAGGCTCCGCAATACCGTTCATGACTTCTCAGTCTATGATAAACTAGATCGAGGATGTACGTCGGTTTTCGAGTCGAGTTGCAGTTAGGAGCGTAGACCTATCGGTTTTGTTTCTTCTGCATCGGCATTGTGAAGCTGTGGATGGCTCGTACCCTGCCCAAGCTCAGCAACCGAGACGACGGCCTAGACAGGCCAACTGTAACGGCAGTTATCATCGCGAGCCTGAAGTTGAGATGCTATAAGAGTCCAATGGCTGCCCTAGAGCATTGGTACATAGTTCAACTACGAAGCTTATATGAGTTTCATGTCTTTAGTAGGAACAGATTCACGCCTCATTCCACGCTGGTCTGCGTACTGTCTGGAATGTGACATCTTAGCACGGTCACAATGGAAGCTACACGGCTCTAACATACAACATGGAACGCCATCAGAAGAGAACCATATTGTAAGGTCCAACGAGTCACTGCGTTGCAGCAAGTGTGCCTCATCCTCAAATCTTTGTCCTAATCGTTCAACTCTATCGGACCATGATGGGCTAGTGCATAGCTCCACCGTGCATATCTTCTCAAGTAGCGATTCTGGAGCCCACAGTTTCTCCCCGACTGACGATTCATATGGCTATACACTTGATGCTGAATCCGTGGTTCGGATGACCAGACAAAAGAATGATTATTCTATGACTGAACCTCATCGCCTAGTGGTGCCCGGAGATGGAGATCCCCAGGTCGAAGCGATAGGTCAGACAGATGGATACGCATGTCTCGCGACACAGTGGCGAGAAAGGTCCAGAAGTATCTGAGTCATCAACAAATCCGAGGTTTCAGAGCCGATTTGGATGTTTCTTCATGTCTTTGTGCATAATCATAACCTGCCGAATCACCTTCTTGTCTCGCTATACCCTAGCTGCCAGCTTACCCTAGGTTGCCCTTGAGAGATATGATGTGTCCTAGGAGATTGGGTGCAGTGAATTGTAACAATCGCCAGGTGACTAAAGCCAAGGTGGTGGCATGAAGTCGCGTTTGTGCCCTTAAGCAATATCAAATTGGAATGTGTGTACAGTAGTATGATTGAGAGGTAGAGTGATTCAGCGTGAGATAAGATTTTATCGTTTCTGAGTTTCTGACTTTTTTTACCTATTCCCCTCACCCCATTATCTCGCTCTTGGCCACTTATTGTTGAAACAGATGGTAAAACGTGAAAAGCTGCGATAGGCTAATGTTAATCATTTCTAACCCTTTCCAACCGATCAACGTCCCATCTTCCCAAGCCTTTTATATTGCTAGACCATATTTTGAGCCTACGAAGTTGCAAAAGAGAGAATTAGCAAGCTGATTACCCTAGAGCTGAGTAGGGTTCCTGTACGAAAGAGTCTGATTGGATAATGTCCTGTTTTGGCATGGCTAGATGGTTTTCTGACGGTTTCCCCGGAGGCTTTAGTCCGGCCAGCATGCATCCTCTAAGCTCGAAGTAGTAAAAAGCGGATGAGCTGCATAAAAGAAATGCTGTAATTGGTCAGAGCAAAGAACGATGAAATAATCTAAGCTGGACAGCACGCAGGGGCGATCGTAGAGAATGGCAACACAATCCATTCATGCATGTGGAGTCTCGCGATACAGTCTCAAGCCATCGATCCCGCTTCAGTATATCGTGTTCTTATTAGAACTAACTACTAATAGATTTCTAGCAATTGGCGACAGAAAATTGACTTAGCATATCGACGTGGTGAACCTTCATCTCATCGCTACGTCAGTTTCGCGCAGGCGGGTCGGACCCCAGACAATCGTCTTTGACTTTTGCTCCGTCTAACAAGCTGTTTAGTTTTAGGTTCACGCGATACATAGGCAAAAGTTTTCTATGTCTCAGATAACTTGCAAATCTCGACCGGAACAGGCCTGTCAAAACTATGGAGACCAAATGGCAGTTCCCGGTGAGCAGGCTCTATCTTTCTGGCCTCATCTGGATCGATAAGCCTCAGTTCATAACTTTGCAGCACCATGGCGACCGAGGCGAAGATGACCTGCTTAGCCAACGTCTCGCCCGGACAGCGGAATGCTCCTCCTCCAAAAGGGAAGAAATGTCCCCGCAAGCCAGCAACGGAGGCTCTGGAGCGCGCATCTTCCGCCCCCATATGCGTTGTTGGCCTTTGTGGAGATTCTCGTGCGGGTTGAACGCGCTTCTTTTTCGCCGGGCCGCTGATACTGGAGCTGCCTGGACAATCAAGAAACCTCTCAGCCCAGAAAGCTTCCAGAGGATGCTGAGGCTTGCCACTGGGCAGATCCTGACCCGTGTTCCAGCACGACTCGTCCAGTCCCGCAAGCCAGCCGGTGAACATGACGGGTACACCCGCCTTGACCTTCCAGCCTCCAGCGAGACACAACTGGTCGTCGAGGGATGTGCGACCAACGGTACTTGCAACACGCAGCCGGAGTGTTTCGTAGTAGATAGAGTTGAGGAGGGGATCCTTCATCAGTACTTTGATATCTGGTTGCTCTCCAACCTCCATGGATTGAAAGGCAGGGCTGATCTGGTGGCGAACCCGACGGAGCAGACTTGCATCAAGTAGGATGTGCATGATCATCCACAAAGCTGCGGGAACGGTGTTTGCCATAGCACTGTATTCTGTAAGCAACGATCTCTCGGCCGCTTCTCGTTTCTGCATCCCTCGTTACGGAAGAGTAGAGCAAAGGTTGAGCGAGGGAGGGAGTGGACATGGACGTACACGAAAAAATATCCCAGCATCACCACAGCTACTCCGTTGTTGCTGAGCCCGAGAGCCTCGTGGCGCTGAATCATTTTGCGGACGTATTGGGTGCCCCAGATAGGCTCGTACTCGACATCGCGAAGCTCGTCATTATCCCGGTTATAATTTTCGCTACACCAGGTGCGCCAACGATCGAAGCTTTTGTGCATCTCGTCACGCGCCTGGTAGCTTGACGGCACCAACCATCGCGGCAGACCTTTGGAGATGTTCGGGAATGCTTTGTAGAAGTTCCAAAAGTCCTGGCAGAAAGATGGACAAATTCTGAGGAGATGCTCTCCATACAAGGCTTCTACATTAGCTCTGAGGATGAGATTTGATAGGAAGCTGAAGAGATCAGGAATACGGCCCCAATCGTGTCCGACCTCCGATGCTGCGGATAGCTCTGACGCCAAATTCTTCTTGAATCTCTCTATCACGAACACTAGATTTCTCCCTTGAAGATATTGAGCAAAGTCTCGTCTCTGGTGCTCCATGATGCGCCGGGAGGCATCCGGATGATCCGTGTAGAATCCTACACTGACCTCATAGGCCGAAATGTGGTCATGGTTGAAGATGTGAATATCATGGCCGGATAAGCCGAAGAAAATGGTCAGAGCATCGAATAAACTGGGCGTCGGCACCAGACTACTACTCCGTCTGAACAGTCCTTCGATCTGTCTTCCGGGCATCGCCAAGTATATCTCCCGACCGATGAGTGGAATATACGCTGGAGCTCCCTGCAATTCGTGTCTGCGGCGCAGTTCAGTTAGCGATGCGGTGATGCAACGACCGTCAAAGCCGGCAAGCAACAGTGGATCCAGTAATACGAAGTTGGATAAGACTGCAGAAGGGGGTCTTCAACATACATGAGGCGTCTCAAGAAACTCTCTGGCTGCAGAGTGAGAGAGAGTAGATGGCCTAGCCCTTGAAGCCCCCACGAAGGCTGGGGAGGGGCTCTCGTCGAGTCATCGTTATGGGAATGTGATCTGGATTGAAGTCGAGTGTATATTGCACCTAGTAAAAGAAGGAGAATAGGCAAAAGAAGAAAAGCCATATAGGTCACGGCGTGATCTAGGCTAAGAGGTACATGCTTTATCAGCGAACCCAGGTAGCTCTCCATAACCGTATTGCAATGGAAGTGGCGGCACCAAAGACAACCGCTCCGACACTTGACCGAGTCCCGCCTGGCACGTAAAGTCCCAGTGTCTGCATAGGGCCGAGAGTCGCAATGAAGAATATTGCAGGATTACGACCGAACGCTTTTCAGTCCGAGGGTGCCAGGTGCTCGGATATGATGTCGCAGAGAACTATTATCAATATCTCCGGGTCGATTGCGATTGAGTGAGAGGTTTGGGACCTTGCAAAAGACTAGGAAACGCAGGCCTATTTAGCACGCGTTCCTATTATCACTAGTCGTTGGGTGCCAGGTCGAAAGAGGAAGCGGGTACTAGTCGAGAATCGAGATGAAAGTTGGGGAAAACAGCGGCCGTACCAGCAGTCACGAGCAGCCATTTCGGGGATATTCACTGGCCTAACAATTGCATTTTAGAATCCTTAATAGGTCATATTGCTGTGGATGCCGCTGCCGCTGCCCAGCGTTCTGAGTCTTGGCAGAACAGGGAGAAGCAAGGGGGAACCGGCCAATACTGGCTGGCAAGGCAGAGTTCACATATCTTGGCTATGCGAACTATCAGATTATTCAGCTAGCTGTCACTGTGGAATACTATACTGCACAATACAGTATCGCTCGCATATTGTTTTTAGTTTCCAGTAATTAATCTACTTCACCTCACCTCTGCATCATCTGCTACAACGAAAAACGAGGTCTCCCCGAAGGTAGCAGGACCATACCTAACGACTGCACAAGTTACCATCTCTGATATCCTCTTGGTCCTATACCTACTTACCCACCTACTTACCGCTTCAGGTCAGCCGCATCTGTTTCCGTCCGCTATGACCGAACTGTTGTTGGAGTCGCCTTTGCCTTGTTTCCTCGCTTCAAGCACAGCGTACGCGCTCCTCACGTCCCATCAGTTACAGTGCCAATTATTACCCTGTAATCTCATGGTGGGTCACCCAGTCGAGGGGCGAGCCCCAATCGGAGAGATATGGAGCGGGGCAAAAAAAAAAAAAACTTCTTCCGATAAAGGCCAACATATTACATACACAATACTAGCTTTCATTGAGACCATCGACCACAATAAAATTTTGCCTAAGATTTCCCACGAAACTATTCAGCATTATCCGAAAATGAGCGAGAGCGTAAACGCATTCGACCCATTGGAACGTTATGTTAGTGACCCAAGCGCCCTCAGAAAGGCGCTAGACGAATCGAACGCTATCGTCGATGGTTTTTGGACGCTTTCGGCGTTCGTTAGTGGCGAAAAAGCCTTTCCGGAGCGTCTAAAGCGCCCTCCTCTCAGAATCATCATTCCCCGAAAGAACGACTGGGAACCAATTAGCACAGTCCTCGAAAGCAATGGTTACCAGCTGCGTGGTAATTACAGGGCACCACGTGGAGGGGTGTTGTTTGTTCGCGAAAACGACGACAACTTATCCTTAGAGTTTGACGACGAAAAAGATCTCGGTTGGAAGAATTCAGAATCTCTGCAGGCAAAAACCCTGCATAGAGTGATGAGCGAGGGATTCGGGTGTTTCATGACTTCCAAGTATGCCGTGCTCGTCTGCGGACTCCAACCTAGGTCTGCAGATGGAGATCCGATTGAAAAAATGCGCAAATCAATTGTCGTTCGATACGAGACACAACCACAAGGAAGTGCCAAGGAAAGATGGACGAAACTTGGCGATAGGATTTACAGCATCGTGGAAGTGGAGGACGTCGCCACAGAGCGGGATTCCTTCAATAGGTTCCTCTCAGACACCAATGTATTCTCAGTGCTTTCGGCGTTGACCCGATCGATCATATTCTCCGAAAGCAACGAACAGTTTGACAACACAACTAGTCAAGCGGTATAACACATAATACACAATCGATTCAATCCTTTTTTTTTGCCTTTGAAATTTAACTGCTAAGTTAATGAGATATGATTGATTGAGAGAGGGAAACAAAAAAGGGGTTTGTGGAAACTCCTGTACACCTCTGAACAACGGCACTGCACGCCAAGACCTAACACGAAAGAGGAGCCTAGCACAAGGAGCACAAGGCGATTTTGCTAACTATCATCAATCATTTGTGCAGGATCGTGGTAATTGTCTCCGCCGAGAGTCCAAGAAATCTTTTAAGATAGGTAAAGATATATCTCTCAGTTGCCTCTCGATGAATAATAATTTTGAAATTACCAGTATCGTGATCTCGACATACGAGAATATTTTCCTACACCTTGACTGTCACGTTCCAGTGTTCTCGCTTTGCCTTTCTCAAACCCGGTCTAGCTTCCCCGCGGAAGCAATTGGAAATGTAGCGGCCAAGTCTTTTGCTTGATATGAGTCGTACTGATTTCCGCTTTGGAGGATGTCGGAATGGAACGCCACCCTAGTTCTGCCTATCGCGAATGATCTTGTTGTCCTTGTCGACGCGCCTAGCCAAGTCCCCGGTGTTCGGTAACCCATTTAAGCGCGTACAGCTTCAGCTAGTCTGGTGCGCTCTTATGATCAAGGCTGAGTATATATAGTGCGATGACTAGATGACTTAAAGACCTGAGGAATGGCACCTGACTTTCACTTCCTCTACAAGTAATCGCCAAAAAGGGTAGAAACTAGCATTAAGAGGTATATAAATTGAAAATGAACGTCAACCCTTTGTGGCGTTGCTTTTTCAAAGGGTCCCGAAGCGAAGACTGCTTTCATTGCGTCAAAGAACCCAATTGAATTGAAGGTCATTCCAGGTCTGATCCACAAGCAAGTGAGATCCTCCACCCGCAGTAAGTACATTAATTTAAGACAGTCTCCGCTGGAACTCTAGCCTTTGTCGCATAGAGTATGTCAATAGATCCTTTGAGACCACACGATCCCTCTTAGATAATTCAAGTATGGCATAAGTGGCATCTCCTGCTGGTATTTCGGGTCTCAGCGGATCCTGGGCGAACGTATCGACCTTATCGCCTTGTCCCTAATTCTGATCATTAGCTGTCTAATGCATTTGCGGTGCATATGGAATCTCTCACCTGATCTGTTATGTTCGTCTGGTGTGATGAAGAGGACGAGTTGTCGACAAGTGCGACCTTTCTGCGGTTGTTCATATCCCCGCATCGAAAATTCCCTAAATAGGGAAGCTTGACGTCGTCCAGCTCGGAATGAGGCAAACTGAACCTGCGCCTTTTGAGAGCCCTGGTACTTTGCGGTTCTTCCGTGCTCGACCCCCTCTTGTACTCACGGAGCGTAGCGTTAGAAGACAGATGCTTGGTATTAAAAGAGTTCTCTCCGTGACTGCTTGGGGTGGTCACCGGGACTCTGGAAATAAGGGATGGGCTCTTCGAAATTACCGATATATGAAATCTAAGGTTGGTCGGTCAGCATTCAGCTTTATGAGGTTCTTGGCCGTGACCGACTAGCTCCTACTTGTTGATCCCTGAACGCCTCAAATCCGAGGGCATAATCTCATTTGCATCGAAGAAAGTGAAAGCAGATATATCGGGAATGTCTGAACTGAAACCAAGTGTCTGCATTTGATCGGCAGGATGAAATAAGTGGCAGGTGGCCGATCGATACGTCCCTACTGTCGAAGAGAGATCATGAAGCCAACGAGGGTCGACGCATGACGGCATAGCGAATTCACTTAGATTATTTCCATAGAGAGAGCTGATCAGTTGAGGATAGTAAGCTTGCGCGTTGGGTTGTGGTTGCTGGAGTTCGATGGGTGGCAGTAGAAAAAAAGGAGGTTGCTGGTAGGTGCATGGCGAACCTACACGATAGTTTTCTTGGGTATGAGGCATTGCGAGATGTTGCTAGCAGCAAAGATACCGGACTGCTCGAAATCTTGAGAAGTCTGGGTATTAATAGATATTTATGTACTTCACCACGTTACTCAGGAATCAGGAAACAAAGATACCGGTATGGGTATAATGTACGCTTGACATGTTGGGTGAATAAGCATATCTCTTAGCAAGGGCCGGGGATGGGGTCAGGTGGGGCCGAAGTGATTATGATCTAGGAGTGATCACCAATCCCGTTCGGGGATGGAACAGTCCAGGGCGCCCGATTTGATGACTTCAACAGGTCCGCCATACATCCAACACATCGTGTGGGATTACAGGTGAAGGATAAAGGAGAATATAGTTAACAATCAAGTGAGGAGGATTGCATCTCATTGGAAGCCCCACCACATCAACCAAGGATACGACGGCGCAGCATCGTACCGTCAGGTTTTCTTTCTAATAGCCCAACGTCCCTCCTTGATGAAGCTGTATGGATGGGCTCCAATAACCGGTAAGGAACCTCTTTGCTCCAAGGGATCCCGGTAAGAAGGCTCTCAGGCCTTTAAAAATTATTCTTCGGTGTACCGCAGTGGGCGTCAAACCCACGGTCGGGACAACACTCGGCCTGACTCCACTGTCTCTTTCTCATCAAGCAGTTACCATTGTGAATCCTTGGCTGTCTCGTGAATGATATTCTGATGCTGAACCAAGTCCTCAGGTGCACTAAGCCTCGCTCACCCCATAGCCCATCTAGGTGCCGCCTCATGCAGAGCCGAATCCTCACCATAAGCGAAGTATGCCTCGAGACCAGAGCCTGGCTGAAAGATTCTTAGGCTCAACCAATTTCAGTTTTCATGGGCCTCCTCAATCTCTGGGAGATGATGTGGTATCGTCTTGGGTACTAGGGATAGCTTGGTTCCGGAATGGATGTATGTTTCAAGTAGTAAAGGGAAGGTGACTCAAGTAGTTGCGTGAATTTCAAATGTAGAAGCACACCATACAAGTAACATGACTTACTTGGCGGGGGAGAAATGTAATAGGAAAGGCAAGCGGATATAGGTCCTCGCGACCTAAGGGCTGATATGCAGGATCAATCCTGCTGATACTGATAGTTCGACTCAGGGGGTGTAAAGATACAGCAAAAGGTTGGCCCTATTTAAAAGGTGACAAACGGTCGGCCCTGCAGAAGATCATGATCTGTTTCCCATGCATCTCTTGTTTTACCATCACTATATCTACTGTCACTACGTCTATTCACTTGAAATTCTGCGCAATCAAGCCTACAAACGATCATACCGGCATGAGTTTCAGCCAGCAATCCGACATCCTGTGGACCTCGCTCATGGAAGATCCGTGTCCCGACCAAGCCGATAGATCTTTTGATGTCAGCTCAACGGCAACAGATCCAACTTCTAGCGGTTATCTTGAAAGTACTCAAAATGCTGGTCAAGGTCTGTACTCAACCCAGCCTTGCGAGACTCTCAAAGTTCTATTGAACCTGCGCAGTTGCTGCAGTTGGCAGTGGAGATGAAGAAGTTGAGCAGAGAAATTCGCATACTCAAGCGCCTTGTTCGCCGGCGCAAGAAACCCAGATATACTCGCTACGGACACATCCGGGCCCCGGTATACATTGGAAGCTTGCCACTCACCATAAACACGTCACCAAATACGCCAACGGCACCAATGGAATCGGATGACCTACATTTATCATGTTCACAAGTCATCCCTTGTACACCTAGCGAAGAGCATACTGTGGATGAAGACAGGATTACTCAGACGGATTCAGAGGACGAGGGCAAATAGCATCTCGTTGGAAGTTGGTGGAAGGTGCTGTCACTATCCTTATGTCGTTGTAGATAGAAAGCATGACGGCTTTGTGGCATCAGGAATGAAGAGTTTCAAATGACAGCTATTTTCTCCGAACAACACCCCCTAGTGTAGGATTTTGGCTTTGACGCCCATTTTGGCTTTGCCATCCTTCCGAGTGCTTGGCGAGCTCGTCGATTTCTAGCGCCTACTAACGTTGGAACCGAGTCGCTATCACCTGGTATGGCACTTTTGAACCCCTATACAAGTTGTAAGCAGATGAAAAGGGGAGAAGTCAGTATCTCGTATTCCGATTAATATTTAACTCTCAAATTTGAGCTTAGTCCACGGGTATTTGTTCCTTCGGCACCAGAGGCCATGTTTGTTGCCTTCGCGCTAAGCCACAAATCCAGACTGGGCTGCCCTATCCTGGCGCGTTTCCGTTTTCCAAACTGGATAGGTCCAACATCTCGACGCCTCTCCGAGTTAACGGAAGACCATGCTGCTTCAGTTCTTGCACCAACCGTATCGCGTAGCTAGGCACTCGACTGAGAAAGTAGCTGACTGCCCAGCCTCTCGCTGGGCTTGAACAATGCAAAGAATAATGATGCACGAATTCGAAACAGTGAAGCAGTCCAGGATTTTGACGGAGGCAACGCCCGAGATTCTCGTTGAAGAGTGAAGAACTCAAGATCCTGCATAATTGAAGGAAAACTCCTGTATGGATTCGCGCACCCCAGCTCTGGAACAGACTGGCGAGATGAGTGTCTGTGTGATCAACGGATAATACCGTCTGCAAGAGGGCATCCAGGAAATCTTCAAAATCACTGGCGGAAGATACCATGGCATTTCCAAGACTTTGTCTATCATGGCAGAGTAATTTCAGAAGCCTCTCCAAAGAAAGAATCTGCTGATTCTTCTGGGATGGTGACACCCGTTCCATGGCAATTGAAAAGATAAGCTCCGACGTCTCGTCGATTTTCAGGGACCCCCGCAAAACTGAAGAGCCCGAGTCCAGCAACCAAAGAATAGATAAAAATGCATTGTCACTGCAAAATCGTCGCATCGCAGGTAGCGCACGGGCGCCCAGTTCCAGTAAAGTCGGTATCATCAGTCCTTTTCTATGACAGACAGCCAACACCAAAGGAGTGCATCCGTATCCTAGGTCGGCATTGACATCCACTCCATTCCGCTCCACGATGATCCTTACCAAGCATGTCAGACCTTCTCGTATGCTTGCCTGGAATGCCTCCAAGTTTGGAGGACATAGGCCTCTCGAAGCGCCTCGCCGGACTATCAGCACAGCTGTTGTTTCATGATGGTTGAGGATCGCTTCCATAAGTGGTGTCTTTCGGGTGAGATGCAAGCCCTCCTTGTCATCGACATCAAGACCCTGGTCGATGAGATAGCTAACAATATCATCCAATCCTCTGCGTGCGGCCAGATGAAGTGGCGAGAAGAGAGTTGCGTCGACGCAAAAAAAGGACAGAGGATGGAATTTCCTAGCGTCCTGGCATTTTGTGAAATCGGCCCCTCCCTCTTTGGCCGCCGCGAGGATTCTCAACGCATCATGCCGGTCTCGGCAGTGGACGATAGCATAAAACACGGACGACGATCCGTGGTTTATGACGTCATTTCTGTACAGTATAGGTTTGCAAATGCCGTAGAGCATGCGGCACGACTGTGAGAGCGAAGCCTGACTACCAAGCGAGCATAACTTTGCGATCATACAGATAATCTCCGTAGGTAATGAGGAAATCATGCCAGGCCAAACTGCTCTATATTTCGCCACATCGGCCCAACCAAAAGTTTGCCTTTGAAATTTCGAACGCTCGGCGTAGCTGCTGCGAACTTCGGGAAAGGAGAGGGTAAAGACACGAGGACGACGATGCCATTTTCAAAGGCAAAGAAGATACCGTGTACAAAAGGTTCAATGAATAACCTTTTCGAAGCACAATCACGTAAGGCAATTATAGATTTAGCCGTAGCAGAGGAAAGAAAAGCCTAAAAAAGCACGTCACTCTAGAGCACCAACGTTAGATGATAACATGTTTGCCGCCTGGGCAGCAACGGCAGTTAAGAAATGACGTGTAGATAAATTCAAGTCGAAAGTCCGGTCCTCATTTCTACTTCTAGCTTCTTTTCTAAACGACTCTTCAGGGTAGTTTGCTGCAGTGAGATCCCACGCGCAACGTCCTTGAATGCAAGGTATCGCATGCCAGTTCGGTTGGCAAATTGATACTTTCAGTACATGCATGACTAGTACGACAGGTACGGCCCCTGGCGTCTTTCGGCCCCAACAGCATGGGAGTGCCTTTGTGCTCGGCCATCAATAGCCCCTCTTGAGACCAACTTCTTCTGGCCGTCCGTCTCCTAGAAGATTTGACTAGTTCTAATCGAAAGACATTCATCTATCAACGAATTTGCATACATATTGCATTAATAAGCAAGTGGGTGTAGTATATTTCAAGTTTGGAAATCAGAATAGGGAAGGATAGACAGGTCATGTATTGCGGTATTGTGCCGTCATGCGGGAAGTTGAGGCCGCGACAGTATGTTTCTTTAGTCGCCGCATTTCAGATGACATGCACGCTGCTGGCCAGGCCTAAAACTCAATATAAAGAGCCAGATGACCAGATGGCAAGTTGTCTACTGAACTTAAGCTTAATGATATTTCTTTATACTTTTTTAACCTCCTCGTCGTAGCTACATTTTAGAGATGATATCGCTCCCAAAAAAGGTGTTTTGCGCGCCTATCTACTGCGGCCCTCAAGAAATGAGAGACGCCGTCATAAGAGAACTTGAGTCTTTAGAAAACCTTAAGCCTGTTCCATGGCTTGTTGCCTCTACAGTGTTCTTAAATAAGGATGGCTCTTTCTCTCTTAAAGTGATAGATGAAGGGTCCCTTAAAATAGGTATGCAGAAAGTATCTTCATTTATGGTCAATCTCTTTTACTCGCCAAGTCGAAAAGTCCCGGAAGAACAGCAGAGACTACACTATGCTCGGCGAAGACTGCTAATCTCACTCCTGGCGCATGCGTGGCTCTGGAGGAGACACAAGGTATTGGATAACCAGGGCAAGCCGGTGGCCTTTGAAGACAGGAGAGTCCTTGCACCTGAAGATATCCTTAAGTTTCTTAAGGATACTCAGGTTCATACCGGGCGCTGTCGCTGTGAAAATGTCATAGGTTTCTTGGAGAAAGTTCAGGAAGTGCCTTTACTTGAGGATACGTCGAAGTGGAATGTGATGGGGGTTACTGCATGTCTATGGTGGGATAAGTTACATGATTTACGCAAACATGACGTACACAAAGGCCCATGGTGCTCCTGTCGTCTTCAGAATGCAAATCGGCTTCCAACGCTCAGTTTTGCCGGACCAAAAATGGTAACGACGGCTGCAGCTGGTCTGGCCCAAGTACGCCTGCCATCTTACCACGAAGCATCTTGCCACGAGGCTTGCCCACCACCTTATCATCCAAACTTGCCCAATCGAGAGTCAAAATGCACTCCAAGAGAGTTAAGGACGCTATAGTAGATAGCGAATTGTGGATGCTATGGAGACACAATGATATTGAGAGAATGGGATGTTAGGCAGAGACTGATTAGGGTATGGATGATTTGACGAGTCTACAGTAGGCATTGTATGTAAGCATTAGTGAATAGTATTCTATCGGTCAACACAAGCCGCCGGGCGGAATAAATTGTATTATATTGTATTGTACTGTCAAATGATGAAGGACGGTTGTATCTATCCTCCGTGCGTCTGACCCACAAAGTAGATGACTTGCTTGTGTCAACTACAGAATTACTCAAAGTTCCCATTCCTTCAAGCGAATTTGATGTGTCTTATGTAGAATCTAAGCATCTGATGAAACTATGAGATTGTAACCGTAGGCTGCTGAATTGGTTCTGACCTACCTGTTGAGGACACTTGTCATAAATCTCGTCTCTTGGATGTTCCGATACATCTCCATTTGGCCATTTGAGAAAAACGTGATATGTACTTGCTGATTCGTCAAATTCCATGTGATCTATGTCAGCACAATCCCATTGAATGCTGGGCCCTTTCTTTTGCGTGGATGAATGGCCTCCAGCGTCAGTAATGTCGCTCTTGGTAGCGAAACCTTTCCGTGATCGAGTTTTCATGGCGATTGACAGCCTCGGGACTTAATTAAAAAAGCTTCTTGCAAACAAAATGAGGGAACCCTCGTTTTTCTTTTGTTGTTGTTAAGGACCTGTGGCGAATTCGGCAGTTCTACAGCAAAAGGGTATTTATTGTAAATCATTAACGTGTTTTATAAGCGAGTGACCCAAAAATCTCAACCTTCTCAATTAAATCGGCAATAAAAATACCACAAATTATCAGATCAATTAAAACTAATCGCTATATTCTTCTAAATTAACCTCAATTTCCTCCTGACAGGTCCTTGTATTATGCCCGGCCCTGCCGCATTTGCTACAATGTGAAACCCTCGGTCCCTTTGACCTTCCGCGACCACCACTTCTCGACGATTCGGCTGCTACCTGCGTATCAACATCCATCTGATCAATTGCTTGTGATGCCTCTTCTATAGTCAAAGGCCCTCCTTTCTGTAGTCTAGTCCTTTTCCCCCTCCGGCGTCGCTTTACTATCCGATTCTCTTGTTCAACTTGTTGAAGCCTATCCTCTAGTAGGACTATCTTATGGATAAGGACGCTTGTTGCCTTCTCAAAATGCTTAACAGCCTCAATAATTGACTCTGGGGAGCTGCTCTTATGATTTCTAACCCTTCCCTGTAGATATTTAGAATGCGATTGGGCCTCTAGTAGTGTCTTTGGGGTCCTTGCAGTCCAAGGGGTTGAAGGTATCGTGACCTCTGCGGGAGGTGTCGGGGTCCGTAATTGCACATCAAGCTTTGAGATGACATTTTCTGGGTCAAAGGGAGCAAGCCCAGCTCCTCTAAAACCTCCTTTGATATTACTTTCTGTAATAGTAGCTCGGTGGGCGGCATGAAAGGCAGGAAAGAACTCGATCTTGGTGATGTGGTTTATAGAGCATCCCATTAGACGCTCTATTTCTCGCCCATAGGCCTTTTTCAGCGGCCCAAAGCACCCTACATCAAGAGGCTGGAGTAGATGAGAGGCATGAGCAGGCATACAGAGGGTAATAATCTTATTCTCCTCACAATATCTCTCGAATTCGATAGAGTGGTGGCTTTCATGACCATCGAGGATTAAGAGACGATAAGAACCAACTGATCGGTCCTTTGTTGATCGATCAAAGTGCTGTAGCCAGTCAAGACCTAGCTGGTTATTGGTCCATCCATTTTCGCTCAATGCAATGACCCAATCGCCGGGGAGGTTGCATTCTCGGTACCAATTGGCAAGATGATATTGGCCTGAACCAATGATGAATGGTGCGATCGATTGACCTTCTGCATTGACCGCTTGAATCACAGTAATCCATTCACGATTTCCAGGCTGTATCTTCTTTGGTATCCCTCGCCTTTCTGAGCTTGTGACGACCATTCCGGGCTCAATCATACCCATCATAAAGCCGGTCTCATCAAAGTTCCAGATATCAGCTAATTGGATACCGTATTTCGCGATCGTATTCTCTACGAGGCGAAACCAGCCCTGAATAATAGTCGGATCTTCGCATTTAGCTCTCTTATAGTCATATCTCCGAAATCGACATGCCTTTAGCTCTGGTTGTCGTTGGATAAAGTTATGAACCCAGAGCTTGCCGACTGGTAATGCCTCGCGATCGGCAAGTAGAGAATTGGCCATTTTTTCCACAAAATCGCGCCGAGGGGGGAAACCTCGGGAATCTAGGTCAAGGATAAATTGAACTATCGTCTGTTCCTCTAGATCAGATAGGTTCCGTGATTTTGTGGTTATATCACGCTTTGAATGAATGCCATTCCGGCGGCGACCTAAGGTGCGGTGATTGACCTGATATACAGTCGCCGCCTTTCGGATACTTAATTTCGGGTCATTTTGAAGGGCCTGAAGGGCAAGAAGTATCCTAGCTTCATATGAAGGCTTTGGCATATCGGGTTGTTGAAAGATATTGAATTGAATGATGATAATATAAGTTGAGGGATTTTTGGGTCACTCGCTTATATGGGTCACTCGCTTATAAAACACGTTATATCATCTTCCTGGCCTTATTTGATCTAAGATTTTGGATCAAATTTGGCCATTTTCTACTGATCACCCAATATCCAAGATACGGAACAAAGATCCCGTATTTGGCCACAAACGGCCAATTTCAGTGTAAGATTCCGCAACCAGTGGTCGACTTAGGGTGCTTCCACTTTGAATCCTTGAAGCCCAAGACCCTCGGAGCTGTAGGAATATACGTCTTACACAAGGCAAGGATAAAGCAATAGCATTCTATTTTAGATCAAATTCGGAATATACGAAGTACATATCAGTTACTTGTGTGTCAAAATTCGCCATTTGATACAAAAAAGATTCCTCACTCCCAGCTTTTCTTTTCTTTTTCTTCTCTCCAGCATCCACACTCAATTTGGCGACTTCATCCCCTTTATTCAAGGGAAGGAATAATGCAGAAGACAAGCAATAGCTTTGAATGCATCCGAAGTACCTTCTGAGAATTTCAACTCTTCCGCGCACTGGTCTTTGCCTTTTGTATCTGTTCGACTTGCTAACAATTCTCGCTCATGGATAGAAATTGGCAGCGCTGTAGCGCTTTGAATGAATATAAAGCTCCACGCGAGGGTTTTGAAGTTCATGGCGAGAGTTGGGTTAATGGCGCACGGGAACTTGGCTGCTATCGTGCAACCACAGGAGTGGCTTTTCAAGCAAGCCGATGACAAGGCAGGCTCAAGATACGAAACAGCATGGGCCCCATCGTTTATATAATCTGCGCACCATTTTCAATAGAAGCTGTAGTCTAGGGCTGAACAATAGTACAAAGAAAATTCAGACCGGCCAAAAATGACTTTGGAGTCTTTTCCTTCCATTGCCTATCAGTGGATCTTCTCGTCGAGTTGTGGGCCCGTTTTGGGTTCTTGTGTACGTCAAAAATCAGCTCATGGGAATTCAGGGATCTTTCCCATCCAGGTGTACTACTATCCTACATCCATTTTTGCTTTCACTCTTGGATTTGTTTACTAAGAGAATCGGGATAGTCTCCTTCTTTCTTTCTGTTCAACTCAACGATCACCTTTTCTATTGTTCATGATCGTATTTTCTGCGATACCGTGTTGTCCTACCGATTATTCAACTCTCACCCAGATGAAAGTATTCTATAGCACAGTATTCAAATGTTTTTAAACCGGGCATACGACTATTATGGCTAAAACAGATGATAACAATGAAAATGACAGCATGTAAGTGAAACGTCTGTCAACAGCTTCTCTAAAATCATGTAACCTGGACTGCTATATTCATACTGATCTGATTTAGATACTTAGTGGATTCCATCCAGGATCACTTCGTTGATGAAGACGTAAGGGCTATATTAAATTTTAATTGTTTGCTTTCTACCTTGTTCGTCGCGTTTAGCGCGCCACCTAAGCCTTTGGCTATTCACCTTCTGCTCCTCGTATTTCAGGGACGACCTAGGTTATACGAATGCTTTTGCTTAGGCCATCATCGCCTCTACCATTCTAGGCTGGCACGACACTGATAGATACCAGGGCTGCATGTATTTCCAAGTGAAATGGCAAGGCCATGAGAGCAGCAAAGAGTGGACGTGGGAGCCCCAGACGAATCTCGAGTCAGTTGCCTGTTTCATGCCCCTACGCTCTGCCTAGCTGACCCTTGAAATTCGGAGACAGAATTGAAGACGACATGTTGGTGAAAGAATATTTCGAAAGCCTCGCCAAGCGACGGAAGACAGTCCGAAGGTCTGTGAAGAAGCAACCAAGTCCATCCGTCGCTACGTGTGGCACTGAACGTGGCAGGAGGAATGAACGCCATCGAACTGTCCCTTCAGGCCGCATAGCAAAGTTGGCGTGGGAACCCCCACGAGGTAGTTGGGAACATGAACCTTTCCATATCGACGGCTGCGGGGGAGACAGCGTAGAAACCCTGATGATCTACATTACCTGGCTCGGGGGTCACAAGACCAGGCATAAAATGGATGTGCTCTGCAAAAAGTGCCCCCAGAAAGTAAGAATGTCTTGATTTCACTCATCACCAGTCTTACGGGATCCTGACAATCTTCTTATCTTAGATGCTTCGTTACCTTGAACAGTATGTGTCAATGTCGTGATGACATGTTTCGAGCACCTTTACGTGAGCACGACTCGCTAGATGGTGGTGCGGAGAAGTGGAGGATATGTCAATGTATGCAGTTCAGAAACGCCCATTTATACCGGAAGCCTTGAGGGTATGGCTTTGTAATACCGACAGACCAAGAGGGTGACTGCGAATGTCCGCAGGGTTGAGGAACGATAAACAAATCAACCACATAGTAGTTATCTACTATAATCTCGCCGCCAAGAGACATGCGGGTCTATCTTGTACTTCTGAAGCATCCCAGACCCCATTGGATAGATGGTTGGGTAGAGATGAGATTAATTGAATATACTGTCGAGTATAGTAGTGGCCGCCTGGCACCTCTTATCTCGTACCTGTTTCCATCTAGAGAAGCCAGAAATGGAGCTCCTGAGAGCCGATCACATTGATCCGTCAAACACTAAGAGACTCAGCTCTGGACGGCGTCCATACAGCTCCGGTTATGGCTATAAATATGGCTGGTTCGCTTGGGAAGTTGACTGCATCGTCTCGCCCTTTCCATCGTGGAACAGCTAGTGATCAGAATGCTTCTGGAACCACTTAACTTCGGAGGTCATAGCTCAAAGAGCGAGGAATCGAATCTGGATTATTGTCACGATCTGCCTGACTATTGCAGTCCGTCGAGCCATGGGTCGCTTGGTACTCCCCGCCAAACAATTTGTCCACTTTCGGAAGCCCAGGAGCCCGAATCCACTTCTAGCGAATATGAGCCAGTATTGAACGACGTACCGACATGCGACTCGTTTGGTCCAAATGTTAGTATGCAGGAGAAAATGGAGGAAATGAGCAGGGAGCTAGACATTCTGAAGGCTACTGTTCTTTGGATGCAGGGCGTACAGGACACACAGAATAGGGTCATAAGCAGGCTATTGGTATCACAAAGACGGAATACCAGGGTTGGGGGATCGCATGAGGCCAGGAGTTGAGAACAAGCGACCAGGAGTCTGATTACAGATATAGTCAATTGTGAACTTTGAAGCTTCTCGCCTAATCAAATCTAGCTCCGGTGCCAGTCTTGGCCAAAATTGACGTCCAGATTTGACAGGCATAGTTTATTATTAGACACTAAAGGACGTCACTGAATGTGTAGTGTATTGTAACATAACAACGGCCGCTATGTTCGTAACTCGGTGTGTGGAACCCTGCAATACAATTACACTAATCTCCCATGGCATCTTATGAATTAAATAAGAAGTCGACGTTTACCCCAGCCATTTTTCCGAACCAGAAGACACCATATAAAAGAAATCCATAGGCACGCCTTTGTGTATACGCAAAGTGTGATCGGTCCCCCACTCTGAAGATGCAGCCATTCGATCCATATAAAGGAACCGGCGATATGGGCCAAGAAGCAAGCGAGGATGGGTTACTCTTACGAAGATGCAGGGACAGGCTTGCAGCGCACATTGGTTAGTGCATCACCCGCAATAACAGAACTTGCTGGTCTAACAGAAGTAGAAAGGAGAACTGGTGTCAAGGTAGAACCCGCCGAGGTTAGTTTGACGACGAAGCAGAGTCATGCTTACACGTGGACTTATACGGCGGAAGTAGCCCATTTGTTTTCCCAGGATCTCGACGACCACGGAATCGAAGCATACCAAAGGCTTTGTATAGAAGTGGGAAGAAGCTTCCATGCCGTGTCATTCACCAAGGCCGACTTGGCAGGCAGTCAACTACGCTCAGGAAGCCCACCACCATTCTGCGTACCAACATTCAATGTAGATGCAATGGAGTCTGGCAATGTAACTGAGCGCGTAAGTATGCTGAGCCACCAGCTCTCCATGATGGAGACGAGTACAGCCTACGACGCAATCACCCGGAGGCAATTGCAGGAAAATATCTTTACCCTGGAATACGAAAACGAACGACTCGCGCAGGAAGCCAGACAGCAGCGGGAGGACGCCGCATATCACCGGGATTTCTTCTACAGGCTCTTAGAAGCCACAGATCAGCTGAACTTGACAATCGCGGATATTCACCAGGATTACATTAGAACAGTCAACGTTAGTATGTTTCCGAAAGATGATATTTCATCGCGCTAGTTGAGGAGACCTTATCTTGGATATGCCGCGTGTACTGTTTTGCAGCATAGCACAAAATGAGAGGGTATAAGGAGTTTCGCATTGCCCAGTATAATAATTTGAGAGATTTAATTGTGGATATGGTGATTGTAGATAAATAAATAAATCTAGTTTTCTTGAACGCGGCTATGATCAGAGATGTCGACGTCGATATACTGAAACTATGTTCGGAATCATGAGTCCATCGAAATCCAAGTCTAGTAGAAGTGAGATGGGGCGTGGCATTTGCGGTGAAGAACAAATCTATTCGATGCTAGATATGAAAGCGAATTGATGCAGAGATACTGATGGTATGTCATCTAAGAATGCAGTGGCTTTCGGCGGATTATTACAGTGAGGTATGGTGTCTGCTGTTGGATTTCAGAGCATGCGTACTGCAGTATAGGCATTGCGACAAGAGAAAGAGAAAGAACAAGAGAAAGGTTTACGCATATAAGGTCGCCAGTCGTGCGTAACCTCCAGTCTACACACATCGACTACATCTTACGCGTCTACAATGATGGCATTCGAAAAACAGGCCTTGTTCCGGGTTTTTGCAATCAGGACAGATCCATTCTATCAGACAACTGTTGGCCCTTATGAGCCACGAGTGCTGATCACCTGGGCCTGAGTCACAGACGTCTCCAACGTCCCTGGATGATACTAGATCGGCCGACGTATTGGTTGACGAAGGTAGGTATGGAATGTAAGGGTCAGTGGCATCCTGGTCCTTGGCACTTTGGCAATATTGCGCGCAGCCACATAATTTGTACGAGATCGTATTCATGGCCAGACAAGCAAGTACACATGTACACGTTTTATTGGAAAAGCTTTCAAGTGAGCTTATATAGTCACAGGCAACGGAGAGGTCTTCTCATATATGCATGCGCAGCGGCAGCCCGGGCCTTATCTGGCCGAATGCTAGAGCCTATAGCTTCCCTTGATTGAAGAGCGAGTCATCACTTTCAAACCCTTGACAAACAAGACCGCACAGCAGTGACTGTGGGGCAGATGTGCCGGGCGCTGATGACGTCAAGATACGTCTTGTTCTGTATGACTATGCTTCTTGAGCATGCTTCATCTTTCACACCGCACATGCGTGGTAGCCGCCATATTAAGGCCAATTTCAGTTCTGCTTTTAGAGTGGATGAACCATTGACTTGCGTAGAGGCAACAATAACAGTCATTGAAACCTAGACCGGATAATAACCGACGAATTATAGTAGTTCTCAAGCACTTTTCATTTCAGTAGAGATGATGAATAGTTCATCATCCCTCCACATCCAGAATAGACCTCGTTCAAGGGGAGGTATTGACCTTCGTTGTCGATTGCTTATCCATAATGACGTCATGGAGAGCAAGGTCTTGCGCTCCGATTTGGCCTCTCTTTGAAAGTCATTTCGAGCCAGAAATTTAGGGCTTATTCTGGGGCAATTACTACACCGGCGTGACAAAATGGCTACACAGGCGTCACTCTTACACAGGCGTCGCTTTTATGGCTTCTGATTCGCTCTTTTTTCCTTTGACCAACAGGTACATCCACGCAAAGGCGGTGAAGGCAGCTCCCTTAACAAGTCCTCGCTTTTGGTAAAGAACCAATCGGGTCAACCAGTTCTAAGCGAACATCACAACAAGGTCTAGTTTTCACTGCAGAACCAGACCAATTCAAGTATGCCCTAGAGGGCAGCTATCTATCTTGTTATCCTCTAACTACTATCGAAGGAAGTACCTCCTCGTCTCAATATCTGAAGAGGAGAGGCCAAGATACGAGACCTGCTGATCCTGTAACAGATCTGTAATGCTGTTCAGACAATTCTGGTATCATCATGAGACATCTTCCTTTGAGGTGGCTGCCTGTGTAACACCATCTTGCATGCGACTTCTCCAACACTACACGCGGCAAAGAGGTAATTAGTGTAGTAGCTAGCTGGTGAAGAGCTTCATCGGACGCGTCGATCGTCGCGGTGGGGAGCTAAGCTAGAGGTACAACGAGCGGTGTTGGCAGAATCTAAATGCACTAACAAAAAGAGATGGACCAATCAGAAGCCGTAAAAATGACGCCTGTGTAAGAGTGACGCCGGTGTAGCCATTCTGTCACGCCGGTGTAGTAATTGCCTATTCTGGATGCGTCCACATGTAATCAAATGACTTCTACCATTTGTGAGCCATAATTGGTCAGTTTTGATGACAGTATGCGATAATGACAGGCATTACAAGAAGACAGGGTTAGCATCACGGTTTTTGCAGCGCTCTGTACACTGTCGTAAGCCGGATGGGCTACGGTTCGGCACGCGCGCGAAAGCTTATCTTACATTTATTGAATTAGGCAAGCGGCCTCTAATTTCGGCCGGGACTGTACCTTTGATGTGATCAGTCCCAAATTCATCGTGGGGATGTGAAGGTCAAGTCGATTAAATCATACAGTATGACAGTAAACAGTGACATTCTCCTCCTTGCAACAACATTCTCTTTCTTACACATAAGGTGGGGCTTTCAGGTACGAGCATCTACCTCTTACTCAGTTAAAGTACCAGCTTTAGGCTACCAAATTGCCGCATAAGCCCACTTTTGGCCGTAAAAGAGATATACCTCAAAAGTAGACCGAAGCACAAGGGCTAGTCCTGAAGTGGTCACGCTCCAAACAGTCCAAGTCTGCTTTATGATGAAGTAAGCGGCTTCCTATTGCAATACAGGCGTATACAGTCCAAGAAAATGCAGTGCGCATACTATGTGGGGCCTTTTACATGCGCAAGTCTGTTGTGCAGGAGGAAAATACGCATTCTCAAAACTGTACAATAGTGCATACTGTTGAACAGGTGCTGGGGCCTCACGTGCAAGCAGGGATACTTTAAGATTACAGCCGAAATGGTAAAACCTCTAAGGGGTAGATTTCAACAGAACACAACATGAAGACACCAATTCACATCAATGAACCGAATACACGTAATGTCTAACACATACATGTATGCTGGGTTCTTCTATATTCTCAATGGCAATAAATCCTGCCTTCCTCGTCAAAATACGTCGAAATGCTTCAACGTAAGTCCGACGAGAGTATACTGCTTTCTATCTTCTGAGCCTAACAAGCACCTCGATTTGATAGTAACGAGAGAACTGGGCCCTTCGTCAACAATTGTTCTTGCAAGATTATTGCATCATTATAACTACATCTCGCTATTTACAGCCAACCTGGGCACAATATCGCTCACGTTTACAGCGCTTGCCGTGGCGGGAACTGATGGCCTGACCGAAGAATCTTCCGCCGTGGTCGCCATTCTGATGAGCGCCACAATGACCGCCATTGTAGCCATAATGCTCCGGATTACGCTTCAACGATCAAAACCTTGTTTTCAGAGGCTCGATCTCATTGCGACGTCAACACCTCTGTTCTTGGTCGATCTCGTCGTCCTCGAGATCTTGGTTGGCCTTCTCGTGTGGTACACCAGTAGCTTTACGGCAAGATTTGCTACGTACCTAGTCATAGAACTCTTGGTTCTCATGACTTTAATGGTATTGTCAGCGATATGGGTCTGGAGGAACATTAGGATGTTGATTCGTCTTGGTCAATTCAACAGCGTCGAGACAGATAACGACGTCAGCGGCCTGCAAGTCAGAAGTAGCACATAAAAAACACCGCAAGAGGCATTGGCGTGAGTCAACAACACTTAAACGGAGAAACAGAGGGAGCGACTTGTCCAAGTTTAATTTAAACGTCGTCTCCTAAGAGTACAAATCACTATTGGGAGACGTCCGGGACCTTAGGGTAGGGGCTTATGCCTCTCGTCTTCGACAATATCTAGCTTAGCTCATACATCTTTAATCCAAAACGAATGTCATTATCCACCAGAGCTGGAATAAATGAGGCTTAATTATGTATCAATTATAGTAATATGAAAAGGTAATGCTAAATCCTAGGCGATCTACGACCACGCAAATATGAAACAGACATGCCACAACCGGAAATACAGACCAGCATGTTGACTGCGTCAAGGACTAAATTGGCACAATTCCGATTGATATGGCATTGTATTGTTTCTGGTAAGTACGGCACGGTACAGTACAGTACAGTACAGTACAGTAACGACCCAACATAGGCAAAGCTTACCGATATTTCTTATCTTTGCCCCAGTGCAACATGATCGTAGGCAAGACAAATCCTCAGAAGACCGAGCGCCGTGCTAGGGGTAGGGCTAAGGAGACTTCCAGACTGAACGATGGGGTCTATCTTGCTCCAGGTTGATTTACCAAGCGCTCAAAATACTGGAAACCCCTTGAGCCAATCCTCGCCCATTAATGCACCACCCAAGGAAGAGTGTCCGATAATGGCGTTTCATATGATTGGCTAAGACAATGAGTATCGCGAATTCATCCAACCTATCGCATGTTCCCATATCTAACAGCTGATGCGTCCATATCGACCGACGTATATTTTCGAACGTTTATTTAGCGCCAGTCTTGAGCGCTGGACAAATATGATGGCAATACCTAGAATGTGTCAAATATTGCTGAAACCTGTATTTACTAAAAGCCGGTGGAGGCTGACCTCGTAAGATTCATTATCAACCCACGAACCCATACCTGCGAAGAACCTATTCATGTAGACCAAGAGTCTGCCATCGTTCTGAAAGCATCGAGTCGTTGATATAATTTTTACTGGGAGAAATGTTCCACTCCAAGACGATCCTCGACCAAGAGATTTGGCAACGCGACTATGATGTTGTTCCCCCCGCACGGCCAGTAGACGTGGCGTTGCACTATGAGAGGGCCAAATTGATGTGTCGACATAGCGGTGCGTACAACTATCTTTCTCGGCGAACTAGGCTAAGATCGTCGCATGGTAGATCTGACGTTGCACGATATCGAGAAGTTAACCAAGAGGTTTTGGGATTTTCATTTCGACAGTAAGCCTCAACAGATTATGGTTTCGCATAGTGATATTATCTAACAAGTCCATGAAGTGATTGCCGCTCGCGATATGACGGCTTTCATTATCGCAGCAATTCATGTGAACCTCTGCATAGGAACGCTCAGCCATTTCGCCAAGGAGCGTCCAGACCTACAAGACTTACTCACAAAGCTATTGAGTTTTGAAATTTGCGGCGAGTTCATGCTGACGGAGATTGGTCACGGCTTGGATGCTCGCAACCTGGAAACCACGGCAACGCTGCAGGCTGATGGCTCTTTCGAGTTACATACTCCTACCACAGCAGCATCAAAAGTAATGCCTCCTACAACACCATACTGTGGAATACCACGGGTCGCGATCGTTTTCGCCCGTCTGATGGTCCGAGGGAAGAGCCAAGGCGTGAAGCCTTTCATTGTGTTTCTCAGCGACGCAGATGCGATGCGACCTGGAGTCTCGTCGCGAATACTACCGACGAGACCTGGTACCAAACCACTGGATCATGCAATTACGACATTTAATCGTGTTCAGTTGCCCTATAATGCTCTGCTTGGTTCGCCCGCTAAGCAGGAGAGTGAGCGTGCTGAGTTTCTGTGCCATATTCGGCGTGTTGCTGTTGGAACGTTGTCGCTTTCCATCATGGGCATATCCGCTATCAGAGTCGGAACACGTATAGCTGCTCTCTACAGCGAGCGAAGAACTATCACGGCGCCCGATGGGCATTCGGCTATGCCAATCATCGGCTTCAGCACTCAGCAGCGCCCTATCGTCGAAGGATGGGTCCAGGGTAAGGTTTTGACCGCATTCGCCCATTGGGCTGTGAGCATGTGCCCGGACCCTGCCCATCCGACGCAACACGCGCTTGGCACCATCTTTAAAGCGACAGTGATCAAAGCATCACGGGTCTTGGGGGAACTCGCGGAGAGGTGCGGATGGCGAGGCCTTTTTGCATTCAATCAGATCAGTGAACTGGACTTGACCTTTCAGGGGAACTCCATAGCCGAAGGCGACACGCTGGTACTATGTATTCGTGCGTACCTAAATTTTCTTTAAATTCGCCATATTGACTTAACAATGAATGAATGACTGACAAATTCTCTTCCTAGGTTTGGTCTCCGAGCTCCTTGGCGGCAAACTACAACTTCCAACCTGCCAGAACGCGTTAGCGCCTTTGGCGCAGCAAGAGCACCGCTTGATGACCGAAATTCAATCAAGACTTACGGAGATTGGAGGATACGGAAAGCATCGGACCGAAGCTTTCAATCAGCACATTCTTCCATTTTGCCGACCGTTGGTTGAAACGATCGGTCACCGTATGGCTTACGAGGCCACTCAATGTTCAGGGATCTCACCGGACGTCCTGGAGCTGTACGAACGTCTATCTACCGGCAAGGCCTTGATCCATTTACCAGCCCAAGACGTATCCAGAGTGAGATGCGAAGATCCCCTGGTGGACGAGCAGTACGAAACAATCATAGCTCAAATTAGATCGGAGGCCCATTATCATGATCCGATCGACGATTACATAACGGCGCCGATCGTATCCGAAGAGAAGTGGGAGAACTTTACTGAAAGTTTGCTTTGCTTCTCCCCCCCAGCGAGTCTTGATAAATGCAAACCGAAACTTTGAAGAATGAAGAGCTGGACAAGCAGCTGATTGGCTGAGCCTTCAAGGAGCCCTCTCATTATGTTTTCTGTACAGAGAACAAGCTAGGAGAGGAATTAATTGATGGCATCCGGTTTTGGCATGTAATAAATGGGTTTGCCCTTCGACCAGCATGTATTTCCTGATCCCAAAGCAATAATAAGTGGAGGAATTGTATTTACCACCTACTGGGATTAGCCAAGAACAAGACGGATGATACAGGCCAGCTTGATCAGGCCGCAAGCGGTTGGTCTCGAGATAGCTATACAATTCAATTCAAGTGAAGAAGAATAAAAGAAAATATGCAATTTTGAAGAATCAGGTGCCTTCACTCCCATAAATAGAAGCCATGTCTTTGTCATACGCAAGAGTAGTTCATCCAGCTTGTCACTTACAATTTAAATTTAAATATCAATCATCATCCTTACCATACTTATACAGTATCGAAGAGTTACAGTTTCATCTCCCACTCCACCAGAAACATCCAGACGCCCAACAGGAATGTTAACGGGGTTGTTCTATCTGGCCTTAGAACGATATGCTGATAGTAGAAAATTCACATAAGGATGAAAAGTTACAAGAATGGCCAACATACAAAACCACCTTGAATCAGGGACTAAGTAGGAGTCATTTATTTGTACATGAAAACATGTTAGTTGTACGTATATACATTTATGAGGCTGAATTTGTTACCCAAATCTGTGTTTCGCGCCCTTAATCTCCAAGATACCCTTCTATATTCTCTCTTTTTCCCTTTTCCCAACATGCTTCTAATGACATTATTTCGTTCCCGCTCAACATTCTCAGAAACACAACCCCCAGGACACGGTTCGTGGTTGTATCTCTAACAATATCAGTCAGGTATAATGACCTAGAATCTGAATCACCGCCTGACGCGGAGCCTTATTTACTGGGCCGATGGGTTGTTCTGTACTGCTCTATGGATGACTCTCGGCTTGAAAATGAATGGGGTGATGGTGCTGAAGATCGCTCAAAGTCTTGTATTACTTTTCTAGGGAACAGTGACGTCGTGACTTTGCTGAACCGTAGTTTGATTCCAAATTTGTGCCATTGATAACACCAAGAATCTCGCTCAATAGATGGCAAGATTGTTGCTCCTTCATCCTCTTCTCGTATTCGGTAGGATCCATGTCCTAGATGAGACCGTTTGAGGTATTTACGAAATGTCATGAGGCAGAGATTTCCGCCTAGTTGTTATTGAAGTAATCGCAAGCCACAAAAGCCAACTTCGGGCCGCCAACAGGTTAACAAAGAACAGAATATTAATTTACTGCCGGTGGCGGAAAAAAAATGAAAAGAAATGAAATGAAAAGTTGGCAAAAATATGGCCTCTAAAGCATTGCAGACTATGGCTTTTTTTACTTTATCACAGTTGATCCCTTCAAGCCCGGTCGTTATTCGTCCCGTATCAAAGCCATATGGCTCATAGTTACAGCAAACTATAATGTCTTCGACCAATCCATCTAGCCATTATCACGATCTATTCCGTTGAACCGTAATCGAACATCTTGGGCACATAATGGAGGCTCAAGTAAGGACAGTCCTGAAGGAATTAAACACTCTCGCCTCTCCCACTCGTAGTTAAAAGTTATTGATAATAACCAAATATTACTGTGATGATAAGAAGGTTGGCTAATGGCAAGATCTCCGTACTGCATAGACTTGATCGGTCAGTAAGGTTTTCTGTGTGTGAATAGCGACGGTATCTATAACATGGTGTCTGGAATGCGATTACGAATTGCCATTGCCTGTTCCGGGTTCAAGCCTATGACCCTATCTACCCCCTTAGCTAATTGTGTCTGATAGTAACCAGTTTGGCGGGTTTTGACCGGTCTGTATCGGAATGCTTTTCCTCACAATGCCATCCCAATGGACGTTTGGATATGTGGAGTCTCACATGTACAATTAGTCTCAAGTACGGTGAGGTTCTTGACTCTCGTCTTTTTTTGACAATCCAGCACGTAGGAAGTGATTGGATTAATTTCAAGTAGGATAAGTATTACTTGCCATGCCTGCCCTCAAAGTTAGCCTTCATTCAAAACTACGATCTAAAGATTGAGCATTTGACAGCGCAAACGGAACGTAGCAGCGTCGTTGCCTTGACCCAAGCTTTAACCTACTGCTGACAAGATTAACCGAGAAGTCTAGTCTTGTCGGCCTCCAAAATACCGGAATCCACACATCTCAGGTCGCTATCACACTATCCTCAGGGTATACAGAATATGACCGTTAGTATGGAAGACAGCAGAACCGGGCCATGGCTACCTTGGGCTGGTTTAATGCTGGAGGCTGGGACTCATCGTCTCCTTATCAGCTCGGTCTACGTCCTAATCTTTGTATACCATACGCGCCGCAGTCTACCAGTCTACCGTGCCAGTTGGCATCAGGAAAGGATTTTTACCTTGGCACTGCATATACTGTCTGGTGTCATCGAGTTGGCCAGGTACTATCTCCGTGCGATCGAGGGCACTGTCTTGCCGGACATTGTGGACACAATTTTGTGTTTAATCCATTCCTTGACAACTCTGAGACTTGCCAGGCCATTATTGAGGGGCAATGAAACGACACGAGCGGCTTACCAGGCGCCCGCCATCATACGACCGATACTGGCTGTCATGGCGGTCGTTCGCAAAGACTCCAGTTTGCATGGAGCTGTTGTCAAACTACTGCACGCTTTCCTCTATACCCGGTTGCTCATCTTTGCATCTAAGCGAATTAGATTGACCAAGGTTCAATCTCAATCCACCATATACGCCCAATCTGTTTTTCTAGGTGCTGTCTTGGCTATACAGTCATCTGGTCTTCCTGGGGCAGTGGCGGTCTACATTGGCGCAGTTGGTTTGGTAATGGTCAAGAATCGATCCGTATCCAATCATTTATCTCGGTCAGTATGCCCCTTATCAGAAAGCATCGGAAGCTTCTCTCTGACCAAACTGCAGATCACGAGAGGCAGTCAAATCTTCCTCACGATTTTATCAACTTTTAGTACAATCCTGTTTATGGATTGGACTGACTGAGCTTAGTAGCATTAAGGCTCATGAACCTCTAGCGCTTGCGTCCTGTGCGAGCGATGAGTATACCGATGGCAAAGCCGCTGGTGGAGACAAAAAAGGCCCTCAATCTCGTCGGTCATTGAAGCAAGGCTAGCTTTTCATATATAGAAGGCTATTTGTCATTCGGGCGGGAAGTAGTTCGTACCTGCGACAAGCTCTCCATGTGGAAAGGACAGATGACAGAATGGTGTGAGAAGTTCAAGAAAGGCATATGTTGCGATACTTGAATCTATAATAGCTAGGTCATAGACTAACCGGAAGCTCAAAAACGAGACCGCAGGCAGGTATAATAACCCGAGTTCGTCACATGGCCATTTTTATTGTGGACCCATGCAATTTCGATTGGTGTTTGGTAAATATCGACAAGGTAGAGCAGCCCACATAATGGCAGCTATGAATGCTTACTTTATACATTTTCGAAGACATTTGTGCTGTTATCAGTCTCAGTCGAAGTTTGGTAGACATGCTAGGATAGGTACTTGAGATGAGCGAATCAACTAGGGTGCACTTGACGGCTACCAACCTTCCCCACCTGCCCTGTACCGGTTTAGGACACGGCACTGGCTGGCCCCAAGCCCGTTTTGCCGAGAACAGAGGATATATTATTGCTTGCGCTGGTTAAAGTAGGGGCCACCGTACAGCGTCCAGTTCGGGCTGCAGCTGTGTTCTCCCCAATGTTGTGTGAGTTCCAGTCAGTTGTGATGGTTATTTTGAAATGTGAATTTGATTGCATTTTGACCGAAACGAAATCATGTGACACATGTTTTGAGGAAGTACCTGAGTCGACGAAATCTGTTCCAATCTCTTCACCGAATCTCTTGCCAGTCTGTAAAGCCTTCAATCACTATAAGAAGGTGAGAAACGAAACAACAAACACGAATAAGCTCCAGACAGAAGATGACCAAATGTGGAGAACAAAAACAATGACAATGTGCTCAGAAGCGACGGAAAGCCGGATCGACTTTTCAGAGAAGCAAGGACAGCCTCTGTTTAGTAGTGTTGATTCTCTTGACATGAGTCAAGATCAAGTGCAGGCTCCTAGCTCTGTAGATACGTTGCTGTGGGAGGCGGATGAGTACCTGGAAGATATTATGCAGCACCTTTCTTACATGGAGGTAGCGACTCGCAAAAAGAGCTGGTCTCGAGTTCTTCATAGCTAACACCGAACAGAATGTGACCCTGCCAAGCGTTCCCATGATCGAAATGCAAATACAAATTACGTGGCAACTACGGTCAAGCCTCATTGATTTTGTCGTCCGGTCACACCAGTACTTTCGCCTTCCTTCGCAGGTTCTTTTCCTTTCTGTCAATCTGATCGATCGATACTGCTCGAGGAAGCAGATTGGCCAAGAATACTACTTGTTGCTTGGGAGTGCCGCACTTTGGATTGCTTCCAAATATGACGGCAAAGCCTACCAAGGGAAAAGTTTCACGCGTCCATCGGCCAAAGAGATAAGCGAACTGTGCAATGGCATGTTTGGCGAACATATGATAGCTCAGATGGAGATATCGATCCTCTCCACCTTAGATTGGGTACTGGGTCATCCAACAACTGACCAAGGTATCAAGTTCTTGCTGGTAGGGGAGCCTGGAAATAAGGAACTCGCTAGTATGGCAGCTTATTTGTCTGAAATATCGCTTTACCATCGAGAGTTTGTTGGGGTCAAGCCTTCTGTTATTGCCGAATCATGCTGCATGCTCGCCAAGATTATCCTATACGGAAGTCTATCCATAAGGGATAACACAGAGGCTGTGGTGACGGAAACTTTGAATTCTCTCTGGAAACACGTTTGCCAACCTCCACCAGCTGTTTCCGAGAAGTATTTAAGGCAGAACCGACACTATGTAGCGCAGATAGTGTTTAGTCGCCTAGCAGATTCAACAGGGCATGCAACGTATGATAGACAGGCATAAAGGAAGGTCTTGGAAATCGACAATCTCATAGAAACTTGGTCGCATTGTCATAGTATTATCGTAGAGTTAAGGTAAAAGGTAAACAATTCAGATCTACTAATAGAATGTTATGATATATAATTTATTCCAGCTTGGTGTGGATAAGAAATGCGGTACATGTATATATACTATTTTCTAGTAAGTAGGTTCTCCAGAACATAGAAGGGTCAATATCTTGTCTTCAGACCCTGTTCCGCAAATAGTGCTGGATGCCAATGTTTCGATGCCTATATACATAGATGTATACTGTATGTTTCCGTCTAATCAAATTTCTTGCTATTAAATACAAAGAGGACCGATCTAACCAACCTCCCAGGCGTACTGGAGACTTTGTTAAGTGGCTTAAAAAGCAACTAGAGTCTCCTATATAAGCGTTGGAATGGTAGCATTAAAAACCTTAGATGTCATGGACGAAATCTCCAGAGGTCAAGTACGTGACTCTTCTCCCATTGCTATAGTGAGCCACGCAGGATAATTACTTGAGCCAGGCCAGCATGAAGGCACCAATCGAGCTTCAGAAACCATGAGGAATAATCAAACAGAAAGTGGAGCCTGTAGCACTTGCTTCGGCAGGATTGGTCGATAGTCGAGCAGCATGAGCTACTATGCTTGGTGACGCTCCAGTCCAGATCTGATTTGGATCTTAGGTATGCTTTCGACACCTTTAGTTCAGATATGCTTACAATGTTTGCAAAGTCTGAGTTCGCTCGTGGTCTCACAGTCCCGAGGCTCTTCAACCCAGATGGCATAAGGGCTCTGCTTTGTACAGTAGAGATAGTTAGAAACCCAGGAGACTCATGTAGCAGTCACCTCATGCATTCTGAATGGTTCCAGGACAAAATTAGAGAGTACGGCATGTCACAATGGGGGATTCTGTAACTGCATCAATATTAATGAGACACGGAGCCTTCTGTAGGGGATGCAAAGGATGTATCAAAATGTACAGCGAATGAGAGTCAGCTAAATGATGTTAAACTTGTTGATCGTTTAACTCTGTTCCAAACTTGCCTGCTCTTATGTCGAAAACCTCTCAACATGATGGGTAACCTTTTGAAGGCTTTTGTTATCTAAAGTATGTATTCTAATGGAGGCGAATGGTACGGTATCTTAACATATTCTGTCTCGCTATAGGCTCATACCAGAGCCTCGGGGCCCGATGAATTCTCAGAGGTAGATTCGTATGCTTGACGATTCTGTCAAATCTAGCACCTATGGAATCGGACTGGTACGTACCTCTGTGTATAACTCGGACTAAGGACGCGTTTTCAGGATACCTAACGAACAGACAGTCCAGTACAGGCTGCCGCAATACCAGAACGGGCTGCAAAGCTGGTTGTGATCGATATGGTTTATTGTTACAACAAGGAAAACCACAACGCCAGAAAGGGATGTGACCTTTTTGACTTTGGCGTCAGCTGTATATATAAGGGTTAAACGGCAAAGTGATTATGGTTAAAACAAAAGTAAAAAAGAACGCGAATCAAGGACACGCCAAGATGAAAAGAAGTAGAGACTCAACGGACGATCAAAACGGCTCACATGCACAAAAGAAACTTAAGAATGGCATATCTATCCCTTTCGTACATCTTTCGAAAAATGACATTGGGACCGGCTCCGCGGACTTTACCACAAACATGTATAGTTCACGCAACAATAAGAGAAACATTGATGAAATGAACGGGCAGCTTGAGCCTGAGTCAGACCGACCAGCTAAGCGCCTGCATCATGACCATGTCATGCAAGAGGAAGTTATAATGCATAGCCCACGTAACAATAAGAGAAATAGGGAAGAAATGGGCGGACAGGTCGAGCCTGATTCAGACCGGCCAGCTAAGCGCGTGGATCATGGCCACGGTGTTACATGGGCCGATAACGTTGACGGTCCACGCAGCAATAAGAGAGACATTGAGGAAATGAAAGGGCAGCTTGAGCCTGATTCAGACCGACCAGCTAAGCGCGTGGATCATGGACAAGGTGTTACATGGGCCGATAACGTTGACGGTCCACGCAGCAATAAGAGAGACATTGAGGAAATGAAAGGGCAGCTCAGGTTGGAGTCAGACCGACCAGCTAAGCGCTTGGACCATGGCTACAATACCATGCCTGCTGCCAGCGATCATGATATCATGCAAGATGAAGCCCAACCGAACCAAGGTTTGGGGGGTGAGATGACCGTCTACTCCAATCGAGTTAGGGTCTATCATCGACTTTTGGAGATTGATATCGACGAAAACCTATGTAACGCGTTGAACGTAGTCTATGCGAGCGATATCACAATTTTGGCCACAACCGTCCATGACTCTCCGCAACACATCCGTTTGTGGGCTTTACAGCAACTGGATGAGAAATTCAGAAGAACTATCATCGAACTCATGTCGGACATTGAAAGGCAAAAGGAAAATAACGACCCTAAGTCTGCTCTCCCTACCATCATGACAGACTCGTTGGTCCGTGAACGCGTTGTCGGGACCCGGACCTGTGTAGTATGCGAAGATGGATTTTGCAGTGAAAATAAGAAAAACCCGGTAGATGTCGAAGACGTCGTTTGGAAAGACTGCGGCGCTCATTTAATGCATCTAGAGTGTTTTCGCCGACAAGTCTTGGAAGGCAAAATGCCTCTCAAGGGCCTCTGCACATGTATCGATAACGTTTGCTAGATCCAACACACAACTTTCAATTTCAATGAGAGGAAATAGTAGGAGAATAGGCACGTAAGGAACAAATCATTCCAAAAACGTATGTTTTATGGATTTTAGGGAATTTGTATCATGTTCTTGAAATAAACCTAGCTAGTTTCATGTTTTTAAAATAGTCATAGCTTGTCACAGGCACTATTTAATGGGAATATCTGGCTTCCTTGAACTCATTGCGTACCCTGTACCTTGCTCTTTGCCTACGAGATAAGTATTCCTCCACATACAGAAGAGACATAACAAAGTACAGCAACTTCCAATGGCGCATCCCAGTCAGCCTGTCAAAGCAATGCATGGGCCTCTAGAATCATCTACACCGGGACGATTTCTCCCGTACCGTACGCAATATTCTTAACCCTTGATTCCATCTGTAGAGGATTACCTAGAACGCTTGGACAGCGTGGTTGATTACTTATAGTCAGATCTAGGCTACATTTCTCGTCGACGCCATATTTGCAAACGGGGTCATTGACGTTGTACAATTGATAATTCTGTGCGACCCAACTCGTAGGTTGGTTGGAGCATGACGAGACATAATTCATGCTATTTGCGGCTGACAGGGGCAGTTTACCTTCGTGAAGCAAATGTCGACATTCCGATGTGTCGACAATCTCGTATGACATCTGGATCCCGCCACCGATCTGGGGGTCGTCGATGGCTGATGCACCGAAACCTAGGAAATTCCAAGCATCGTACGAAATATCATACGCACCTCCGGACTTATCAATACGTAGAAGATGAAGGGAGCGCCCCTCATTTGAGACTTTGACGCATATTCCATCGCATCCGACGTCCAAAGGCCAGTAAGCGATACGATTCGTATCAACCTTACAGCCCAAGACTCCTACGGAGCTAGAGTACTCTGCGTGGGTGGTAATGAACGCGAAGCTACGAGAAGTTAGACGACTAGCGTAGACATCTGATATCCAGAGAGAAACAGTGTAGGCTAAGAAAGTCGGCCAAAGTGGCGAGGCTGACCGCATGTCGAGAGGTGAGGATATGACGTTGGCACCACGGATAAATCTCTACGGGGCCCTGGTCAATAAATGCACAATGGGATGGATCCGATGGAATGGCCTCCGGCGTCAAGAACCCCAAATGACAAGGTGGCAGACGGATGCGGATCTTCTCTTAACTTTCAACTCAATTTGGACTTGATCGCGTACGCTGTGAGACCAATAACCGCTAAAATAGTCAACGATGTAAAACCAGCCATCTTCTTCCGTCTGCGGGCAAGCCCTCTATTAAGGCAGAAATCTCAGCTATGCGCCTACATTCCGTTAGAGATTTCAACAAGGTTAGACAGAAAGGCCCCGGTGTACGAGACCGCGGACCTGGAGAAGGCAGAATGGTTTGCTTGGTTTCAAACATAGAATGAACGACTAATGAACAAGAGACGGGAAGTTAGGGGTCTATTGATAGTTAATCGTATCTGGCTGACTAGATTAGCTCAAACTTGCTTCAGCATGCTTCTGTGAATCCGTATGCATGATTTGGTTTGGTTTTTGATCCCTATCGCTAAGTCAATCATTGTGAATATTAACAGGGTTCATGGTGGCGAGTAGTGTATCACCGCGCTTAAGAGCTTGACCGTGGGCACTTACGTGGCTTCAGGGATAATAATACTCTGCTGTTGTATTTAATTGAGCAACATCCTTTGTGGCCGACAGCATCTGCGCTTGCATCTTCTTCCATCTCGCTGCTCCATAAGTAAACCAGGGCTGAAGCGACAGCTCGTGGAGCTCTCTAAGGCCGATACCGGAGGGACGGCCCTGGATATCATGTTTTCTTTTCTGACCCACGAACGCGTCTGGCTGAAAAGACTTGATCCCTGGTAGTGAGGTCGCTTTTGTAGTGGTTGCTGATGAGATTGCATCTTTCTTTGTTATTTCGTTCTTGGACTTGGACACTTTGGGAGACTTTTCCTTGACTAACAGGGATGCATTAGGAAGCTTATGCTCAGAAATATCATCCAAGATGGTCACAGTCTTATTCGACTCCGGCCTTGTATCGAGCCTGTCGTGTGATTGTGCAGGTATGTTTCCCGTGTTGGTGTTCGCGACTTTCAGAGTGTGTTCGTTGTGATATGTCGGAGACATCGAAATCTGGTCGCATTTTAGGCGATCTCCTTCTGATTCTTCAAGGCGGGGAATGATTTTCATCTGGGGCTTGTCGTCCTTCTGTTGGGGTTCAAGTGCTAGAACTTCAACCGTAGCCTCGCAATCGTCTGGCGGATAATGAGGTGAGCTCATAATGGAAACAATCTCATCATCCGCTGCACCTGCGCGGTCGTCGGTGATATCACACTGGATCCTTCCAGAGATATCCCCTGAAACGATGCCAGGCGCACACTCAGGGAGACATTCTTGATTCTCGGTTTTTTGAGAGAGCCGCGAAGACCGACGCAGAGCTGACGGTTTCCTGTCTTGAGCATGCTCTATTCTCATTTTCTGATGAGAATATTTGTCGTCTTCTACGACATTTTCGCTTCTTGGCCTCGGCACACATCTGCCATGTCTATCGTCTCCATAGGTAGAGACTGACCTGGCGATAGAAGTTGATTTCTTCCTCCTTTTACAGGAACTCTCACTCGCCTGCACATCCTTAATTCAGTTGTAGAGAAGTTCAAATCGTTTCAAGTGACTTTGCAAGCCACTGCGGGTTTAACTTACCGAAGTGGGAGCACAGACTATGGTTTCTTCAATAGTTTCTTCCATGATAGATACGAAATAGGAACGTGCGGTCCTCAGCGAGTACTGGCGTTGCGTAGGTAGATAGTGCAAGTTCAGATCATCGACAACGGGCATGGATGAGGGGAATGCGATCGTGAACCATTTATTGCCATACGATCATGGAGGTGGCCGAGCCACGGCATTTAATGCTTTGAATGAGGAAACAGCAGCTGAGGCTCAACCTCTCTCATTGGCCTTCGTGCCCGTCTAAAATTCGAAATGTATGGACCAGTTATGTGGGGCAAACAGGTTCTTGCTGCGGAGCATTGCCACTTGCAGGCTTACGCTAATTAGCGCCAACAACAGTCTTGCGACAATTTCTATGGGCACGAGTAAAATGTTGGAGCCCGCCAGGTGGCTGATGTACGCAGCGGTATATTTGGCAACTCCTGCCTACGCATTCGTAGATTTTCGGAGAAATACAACCCCAAGGTGTTTAATGAGTAAAAGTAGAGTCTTGTCTGATGCTTTTTCGCTGCAGCCTGCCCTCATGGTTGTCTTCAAGGAAAACAAGATCGTGAGTGTTAACAGGGCTAGAAACTATGGTGGAGTGTCGAGGTTACTTGAAGGATGTCATGCTATGAACAAGGTGCGAGGAAAGATTTGAGAACATGAAGATCAACAGTTTCTTGATCTCCAGAGGATCAATAATTATCAGACCCATACCGCCTGGTTTGTTTTCGTAAGTAAAAGTCTCCTCAAGCACAATCTACATTTAAAATACTTATAACTAGAACCTGACAGGACAAAGTTGAAGAAAAAATTTAACAGTGTTTAGAAATTACTTTATACCGTTAATAACTATCTAAATAGCAATTAATTGATTAAAATAAATTTTTATGAAATATACAGTAAAAGAAATACTTTACTGTATGTATTAAAATTTTATTTTCATTCTTTTACTTAGAAATAGCGATTTTAGTGTTATTTTTTACCTCTTTTTCATACCTACAAGAATATTCTACTTAATTTAAACATCTAATTTAGACCGCTTTTTTAACCTACCTAATCAACCTATTTAGACCTACCTATAGGCAGGTTATAAGTAGCTATAGGTAGGTAACTTTAAGCCTTAATTGACTTATTTAGAGAGAATTTAGATAATTTAATTAAAGCAGCCAATATTGTACCTTTTTTCTGGCCAAAATAGGCCTCCTGTATAGTTGACGCATGACTATTATATGTATATAAGTTGTACGAGTTGTCCACATATTCTCAGGGCCGACAAGAAAACATCTACGCTGTAGCCTGAACATGACTTCCACACCAGATAAGCTAAAGCAGGAACCGCCACAAGCCGACGTCCAGATGCATAGCGATGATGATACTGGACAAGAACAAGGAAACGACTCTGGCTTGTCTAACCAGACAGATGGCAGTCAACCTAGCCAAAAAGATACAAATCAGGTTACTCAGAACAATGAGAACCAACCTGGGCAAAAGGATACAAATGACGTTGGTCAGAACAATGGAGAACAGCCTGGCCAAATCAATGTGAATCAAGCTACTCAGAACAATGAAACCCAACCTGGGCAAAAGAATACAAATCACGTTGGTCAGATCAATAGCAATCAATCAACTAGCGAACACCCATTTCTATCTGGATTCTTCAAGCGTAAAGTGGATACAGACAACTCAGCCAACAATGCCAGGGCTTTTACTCCAGTAGTAGAAGACCCCAATGCTAAAAAGGCGAAAACAGATCACAGCTTTAGTTTTAATCCATCTGCAAAAGCGAAGACCGCTCCCCTCTCTCCACGGGCACAAACGACAACAAGAACCTCTCCCGTTCGTGAAGATGATGGAGTTGGCGACCCTGACCTCGAAAAGGATCTAGTCGGCAGTCAAGCTTGCCCTGAGAACATGACGACGCTTGGGCTCGTGAAAGAAGGGAAAAGGCCGAGATACCTAAATGAATATAGAATTGATGGCCGAAGCATCTTACGAATTGAAACCTTGAAAGACGGCAAGTTCAACGAGAATGTTGCGGAAGTCCTAGCGGTAACCGGTGGGAAGTATCAAGCCCAACATGCGGATAAGAAATGGCGTGACGTAGATTACGTCCTGGGCGTCGCAGCGTTTGGGAGCGAATTGAACTACGAAGACTTTCTATGCAAGCTGGATCCAGAAAACCCGTCCAAATTCAAATGGATGCAAACCATATTGATCGGAATTCGATGGGTTGACCAGACAGTCACATTTGTGAACCGTCAATGGTGGCGCAATAATTATGAGGCAAGGGATCTGTCCGCTAAGCAAACGTATCTGGACCGCAAGGAAGACGGATACCGTTATTGGTATAAGACGCGCGATGACCCTGAATGGAGGACTCGAGTGAATCACAAGGCCTTCGAGGACTACAGGCTATTCAAGTGGGCCTTTTTCTATGAGAAAAGGTACTATCAGGCCATGAATCCTGGGCAGCGGTTTGAGATTCGAGATCGCACCAAGTCGCCATCGCCCATTGATGATGAGGTTGCCAAGTTTAGGGCGATGACGGTTGAGGAGAGCCCGAGTTCGAAGATCTATCAATCTGTCGAGACTCCTCTGCTCGACGATGACGAAGGTTTTGATTCGGATTCCCGACATAGCACCCAGTCACGATATAAATCATCGAGTCGGCCCAAGGCGCATCGTGACGCCTCCCAGCGGGTGGAGCCAAATGGCTCACCGCGTCCTCGAAACAAACACAGGTTCAGCACAATGAGACGGTTTCAGCAACCACTGGGAACCACACCTCGCTCTATGGTAGTGGCTCATTGATGGAAAATAATGGCCAGACGGTTTTTTAAAATCAACAACAGCGACAGAGGATCAAGAAGCTTACGAGATCAAACGTTGTTTTGCTAGCCTCCGTAGTACGATACCAACAACCATGACAAGTGCCTGGTCAAACATAAGGACGAAGCCTTTTCTTCTCCGTTTTCGCTCCTTTCATTATCAAACCGATATTATCCTTTCATTTGTAGAGGCTACTAAGGCTTATCCCAAGGCGCCTGAATTGCCTTGTATTTATATAATCTTTACCTTTCGCTCTGTTTATAGCTTGCAATATTTCTTTTGTATTCTTGTTTATACCTGTAGCTATATTTCTTCTCAATAGAATACTATAACCTTTCATTTTCACTTTTGTAATATTGATATCAGTAAGAGTAGATTTAGAATCTGACGTTCATTTTCTTTTCTTCTATTTTCCATCCTCCCTTTCTCCCTCCCTGTTTTGTTGTTAGTCCAACCACCGCCATCATGGCTTCCAAGGACGAACAGTATGAAGAAATGCCTGCATAAATTGCCTCAGGATGTCTCTGATAGATACGAACTCCTCGTCGTTGGGCCTATTCCGGACCATTTGCCTTAGAAGTGGCTGTATCTGTATACACGCCCATAACAGCACCGTACAAGAATCTGCTTTCGAAGCCGTCCGTGTCAATTGACAGAGGAATCACTGTATAAGCATGGACCACAACTCGCCTATCGTCAGGCACACTTTGACTTCATTGAGCGTGCTCGACATGGTATTTCCCGTCGTGGGAAAAGTCTAGCAAGCTACTACGGTGGACGATACCATTCTATGATACCATAGAATGTGTATATCCTGTTGATCGATACTCTGTTGGTATGTCACCGATCTCCTTGTCGGCCTTGTGATGACTACCTCTCTGCAAATATAGAGCACAGAACTGACAAGGTGAAGGCAATTAAAACTGGCTTGACAAGTGGGGAAAAGATAACTGTAGGAGAGATTCAGCCAGGCGATCATATCCGTCATCCTATCGTTAGGACGGTCTCATGATCAAATTTGCTCATGTATCGCAGATCTTGGCAAAATCGACATAATCAGTCGGCTGTATTAAGGTCTCGAGGTTCAATACAACAAGCCCCAGCCAATCTCAACTTCATCATCATGATTCATGCGCTCCTCTGCAGCGTTGGAATTATGAACAACAAGTCAACAATGGGCTTTCTCTCCTGTCGAGAACTTCATTTTGCATTCTGCACTCTGATACTTTGGAGAGACTTTCAATTACAGTGGCTCGGGCATGAGATTTTGTAAATAGAATATAGTAGAGATTCATCTTCCAGAACAATGAAATCACGTGAGGCAACTTCAACAAATCATTAGATTCGTTGAACATTGCAACCAAGTCTACGTACTGTACGTAACCTAAACATTGTCAAGGTACGATTGCAAAACGACGTCTTATTTGTCACATCTCACAAAGTCTAGGGGTTAGAATGAACAGCAAAAGTACGACGAACATGTTTCTCTTACCTGGTTTCATAGCCCATTCGTGGTGCCAAAAGTCGGCTATATCGGACTTTACTCTGCAGTATACAGGTTACTCGCGGCCGGTTTCCGACTTCAGGGAAGTAATGAATCCAAAAACCACTTCCAGTGCCATATAAAGTGGCACAATCAGCACCCGGTTGGTAACTCTTCCTCGTACTCAGGTTGGGGAACGCTCTCGATACCAGTTTCATAGAGCCAATGGATGATTACGAACACTTTCAGCATCTCGCGTTACGGCCACACACCAAAACGTCACTGGCACTGATGTCGGCAGCCACGCGCGTAGCCCATAAACGATTTGAAAATTGTACTTCCAGGCTTCTTTCTACTGATTTAACATCTTTTCCGCCTTACCAACTGGCTACCCAAGAAGATGTCGACGAGTCTCTACGAGACTTGGTCGGTCCGGTGGATGAAACCTGGACTGAACGTGTAAACAAGTTGTCGCAATTGAAGCGCCCCCCGGAAGACAGCAGGATCACCCAGTCGATGTGGTATCTGCTACGCGGTGGCCACCTTGATTTCGGGATTGTGGAGGATTACCTACAACTACTAAGGTCCACAAGCCACCATGTAGAGATAGCTCCAGCTCGGATGCTTCGGCACGATCAAAACTGTATTCAAGAGACGGAAGGGATTGACCATCCCATCATCATTCCGTTCTGTCATGAAAACAACTGGGCGTTTGCTGTTGCGTACTCAGACTGCGTCCACTGGTATGACAGTACTCCCAATACTGCTACCCTTGTACCTCCCATTGCCGGTGCCCGACCCGTCGTAGAAGGGTGGCGGGGGCCTCAGAATAATAACCTGACAGATTCAGGCGTGTTCATGCTTATGGGCATCAAGCTTATATTACAGCGCAAACCTCATCTAAGCCAAAGGGTCGCAGATGAGCTCAACCAGTCTTTCCGTTCTTGTATATTTATCGAACTTCTTTGTCAAAAGGTTCAGCCGACCTCTACAGACCTACATCATATCAATTTAGAGCAAGTGTTAGATACAGGATACTTATCCTCAACCGCCGACCAGATAAGCCACGGACATGCGTTAAGTGATGGACAACAAGAATCGTCCTTCTTCGAAGATGCGATGGCTGCGACAATAAGTGCAACTCGGGCCATTTCCTCGGCATCTTCTGTGATATGTCAAGCGGAAGAAGCCAACGCTATGAGCAGAAACCCAGAGCTGGGGCCTGCCACGGACCCTGACCGCCCCCCAGGACTTTCCAGTTTACAGCCACAGCATCCGGCCAACACGTCGCGCAAGAGAAGGTCGCAACCAAGGGCCACAAGCGAGAGAGCAGAAGGCGGCGTACAGCGAATTTTGGATGATCGTAAAGTTATTTTAGATAATCTCTCACATGCCATACACTTCAAACGATCTGCCCTAGTGTCCTTTGCAGATGATCCGATTGTTCTCAGGGCACTTCTAAGATATTCAAGGACCAGTGGGAATCTTCATCGTCGCTACCACGCTGTCCTTTTCCACTGGATGGCGGAAGATAACGAGCGAATAATAGAAATGAAATCAGCGATGGGGGAGGATGCTGAGAAACGCATTAAGAGAGATTTATGGAGTTGTAACTTCTGGAAAAAGGTAAGTGATATTGGTATGAAACACGGCTTGGGGCCCTTGGTACCACTTTGTGCATTTGTAAATGACTTTAGCGGTTATCGGTTGTCAGAGGACGCCCAGGGTCCACTGATTAAAGAACTTGAAAATCGGTTGCAAAACGAAACCGACATGTTGCGTATATGGCTTCAAGATGCACGAGGACTGTGCGAGGCCATATTAGTAGGACCCACGCCTGTTGCTTCCTTCAACATTGATAAATATAACTATCAGGCTGAGTTCGACATGACTGACGATCAATTTCGATTCTACGTTCGTTCAGGGCTCAACTAGGCAGAGAATCCAATAGGTTCTAAAGTAACCTTCCCAACAAGTCGAGGCAGCTCAAGAAGTTTGGATCAAATAGCACCGAACAGTCTATGCATAGGGTTTCTTCCATTTGAGTTCATTGACCAAGTGCGCATGAGTCATCAGCTATCATGAGTTACGTAACAGGCCTGTGAGCGGAAGATTAGTGACGTTGGGGCTACGTTCTTTGTGTCATATTCACTTTAGATGATGTAGATTCTATACGGTGATTTAATCTTGGTGCCAATATGCATATTAGTAGACCTTCTCAGAATTGAGTTAGAAATAGTGGATCAATCGATATCTGCATTTTCCGTGCGCGCGCTAAGGCATTTCGAAGCTACCATCCAGGACCACCTAACGCATAACCCCACCTAATGCATAACCAAAATTTCGCTTCTCCCATACAAAATCCAAATTTTCAATTGCATTGTATTCGGCCAGGCATAAAGATACTCGCGAACAAAGACCTGCACTATATTGCTTTTTTCATCAAATTTTCATATCGGCTTGAATTTTTCCCGTTCCGCCCTGTAGCCTGGTTCTCTAGCCCTTTGAATTTTGTCGCATTTCATCTCATATACCCTAGGCGACTCCATCCACTCAAGCCGAACTTTCACCTAATTTACTTGCCACAACTCCTTCCGTAATGGTTCGCCGTAATTATACCGAAGATGACGTAGCTGAGGCTATATTCGATACCACCGATAGAGGCCTCTCACAGAATGAGGCGGCCCAGAAACGTGGAGTACCTCAGTAGACCATTTCGAGACGACTTTCCGGTCAAGTAAGCAGGAATGAACGTATCTAGGCCCACCAGCGTATTCCAAAGAGCAAGGAGGAGACGCTTATTCGTTGGGTGCTGTGACAAGAGTCTCTGGGCTATGCTCCCTCGCACAGCCAGGTCCGCGCCTGTGTCGAGGCCATCCTTCAACAACAAGGCGATAACAAACCTTTAGGCAAGCACTGGACCACCAGGTTCGTCAAACGTCACCCAAAACTATCTACCAAGATTGGAAAACGTCAAGAAGCCGCCAGATTTGACGGCTTTACTCCGAAGGCGGTCAATTGGTACTTCGATATCAGGGAGAACGAGTACGGCTGGATCAACCCTGAGAACACAGTTAACCTGGACGAGGGCGGCATAATGGTGGGTTTCGGTAAGTCTTCTATAAGTACTCTATAGGCTTTTATAGGGCATAGCTAATTAGTTGTCCATGAGGCCTGGACAGCCTCGTGATCGGGAGCTCTGACCCGAAGAAGAAGGTGATGTTGAAAGGCGTTTAGTCGCGCACCTGGACTTCGTTTATTGAGGCTGTCACCGCAACTGGCCGTGCTTTGAAACCGGGAATTATATTTAAAGGAAAAGAGCTGCAGAAGCAGTGGTTTCTTAACGAATTCGAATTAATAGCCGACTAGCACTACATCACATCACCGAACGGCTGGACAGACAACCATATTGCTCTCGAGTGGTTGAAGGACGTTTATCTACCACAAACGGAGCCTCATGATGCATCGGATGCGAGACTTATTATCCTTGACGGTCACGGGAGCTATGCGCAGGTGAGCATTTCGGTGTTTTCGCCGCTGAGTCACCCGCTATAGGATCGCTGACGAGCAGTCAGGACGAGTGGATGGCTACGTGCTTTCTGAACAACGTCTACTGCTGTTACTTACCAGCACATTGTTTCCATGGTCTGCAGCCATTAGACAATGGGATTTTTAATGTCATCAAAGGTGCGTACCGGAAAGAACTCCAAAAGCTGGCTAGTTTGACCGATTCTGCGCCGGTTGACAAAGTCAACTTTATCCGGGCATACGCGAAAGCCAGGGAGGCGGGCATGAGGAAAGATATTATCTTATCCGGCTGGAGATTTACTGGAAATTGGCCTATAAATCGTCATAAGGCTCTAACACATCCTGAAATTCAACCGGACAAAGAAAAACTGCTGGAAGAGTTCAAGACGCCGAGCCCTCCTCAACTGCACTCAGATGATACGCCGAAAACGAGTCGGCAAGTGAGGGAAATGGCCAAACACCGAAGCCGTCCGACCAGGCAGAAGTACAGTAAGATCGCAAAGGGATTGGAAGCTTTAGAGATGAAGGTGGCCGTTCAGAATGCGCGGATTACTGGCCTCGAGGAGCAGATGGCCCAGGTGCGGCGAGGGAAGAAAAGAAAGGCGGTACCAAACCCGAACCGACGATTCATGGCTCTGTCGGAGAATATAACGGCTGGAGAAGCTCTTCCTGACTCAAAAGAGGCAGAAATAGAGGTGGATGTGGATGAGGAGGTCGAGTCGGTGATTGAGGTGGGTGTCAGGTCAGAGGACGAAAGTGATGACTTTATGGTCGTAACAAAGCACTGCCAGCGCACACGGAGCGGTCGGGAGGTCAAAAAACCACGCAGACAGTAAAAACTGAGCAATTTTCTAGATACTTTCTCCAAAGTCTCATTTATTAATTGAGAATCGGGCCTGTTCTTGTGGCCATGAAAATTTGGATTTTGTATGGGAGGAGCGAAATTTTGGTTATGCATTAGGTGGGGTTATCCATTAGGTGGTCCTGGATGGTAGCTACATCACACGGAGCTACACAAGTGCGCTGGATACCTGGCCACACGAATATTCCCGGTAACGAACAAGCCGATAAACTAACAAAGGCAGCGTCCTCGCTGCCAGAACCGGATGGCACCCAGCCGACGCTAGCATACCTGCGAAAGGTGGCGAGGCAGAAACCAAAAGAAGCTTTCGAGATATGGTGGACAGCTTCTGTTCCCGAGCAATATAAGAGATTGAATCTCAAGGCGACTATACGCTGCCCACCGGAACTCTCGCTCCCTCGGGCTGCCCTGCACCATTTACTCACAGCAAAATCCCTCCATGGGGATTTCGCTGCATACCACGAACGATTCAACCACGACGACGCGCGGGTGACTTGCTTGTGCGGACGACGCAAAGCACTTGACCATGTCTTCTACTGCAGGAAAGTACCGCGGCGGTGTCGAATAAGGCTCATTCCCTCGCCGACTGCGGCGGTCAACCTCGCAATAGGAAGGAACTTCGACAAGTACATCAAGTTGACTAAGTCAAGCGCCTTCTTCGAAATGATATGCACTCGTTACTAGACGAGGCAGATTGGAGATGCATTTGTATCTCCTCCTCCTCTTCTATCTCCCTCTCCCTTCTTTTTCTTTGTTTCTTTTCTTCATCCTCACGGGCTCGGCCGCCTCGTGCGGTCATGCCGACACCCTCTTCCCAGTCTCACTAAAGACTGACCGATATAGCGGCTACCGCTATGATAGCCGCATCTGATCATGCCGCTGACGGGTAACAGGCTCGACAGGACGCGCTTTTGAGCCGATGATTCGCTGGATAGTGGTCTGTCCTGTAATTTGCGAATGCTTTACGTAGATTTTAGCACCAGAGACTTTAGCTCAGCACGTCCTGTGCCCCAATAGGGGGACTTTACGGGCCTCACGGCCCCCGGACGAAAAATATACATACATACATACATACATATCACCTAATCATATACTTGTATAGTATGGATAAATGGGAATGAACCGGATATAGATAGGCACTTCAGAAGTGGACAGGGGTACGCGACAATTAAGGGTACATGGCAATTAAGAATAGAAGAGTAGGCAGGGAAAAGCCCATCGGCGTACACTGGCTAGCCAGGTTCATGAAACGACATCAGTCTATCTCCTTGACAGTCATAAGGCGCAGATGCATTGCATGCAAGCGATCGACAGGGATGTCACCCAATTATAATTTAGTAAAACCATGGTACTTCCTCCACAGGTATTTCTTACCTATGATAAAAGTACCAACATTCAGGCCGTTTACAAATAGCTACATCACAACAGTCACAACCCCACTGCGTATTACTGCCGACCTTCCTGCGTGTGGCCCTGCGGTTGAGGCTATCGCCAGATGCCGTATTCAACGGAGCCCGTTTTTTTCGGCCCTTTTGAGAGCTGCGGGATCGAGGGCCAATTTGAATGCCCTGACATCCTAGGCAACGCCCTTGTTTCTTCCTATTGACATGTTTATGCTGCTCTGCCGGCGTAACTTCGTCTCCAGCACGATGTCTTTGTCTTGAAGAGCCCATCTTGCCGTATGTATTGAAGATATCATTAACAAGGCGTTGCTGCCACTAACTTTGAGCCTTATAGGCCTTCCAAGCCGGCTGCCCTAGCTTCTGCAAAAGGAAGCAGGGGTATGAACTGGTAGGGGGTTCCCTAGCCTAGTACCCAAAATACCCTGTAATTCAGGGTAGACCAACTTGGTCATGGTCGGTAGAGATCTCAAGTACCTATATACCAGGCATTTTCACATACAAATTAAGGTAACGTGGTTGATAAGCGAGTGACCCAGTCAAGCGAGTGACCCAAAAACCCCTCACCTTACATTTAAACCATCTGATCAATTGATTCTCAACCACCCAGCATGTCACAGTCTTCAAATGAAGCTAGAATCCTCCTTGCCCTTCAGGCCCTTCAAAATAATCCAAAACTAAGTACGCGACAGGCAGCAACTATATATAAGGTGTACTACCGTACATTACAACGCCGCCGTAATGGCATGCAAGCACGATGTGATTCTATCCCGAATTCTCGGAAACTATCTGATCTAGAGGAACAGATTATAGTTCAATTTGTTCTTGACCTAGATTCGCGAGGATTCCCCTCGCGACTGCCTTTTGTGGAAGAAATGGCCAATTCCCTGCTTGCAGACCGTGACAAGCCACCTGTCGGCAAGCGCTGGGCTCATAACTTCGTTAAACGACAACCAGAGCTAAAGACGCGTATCTTTCGGAGATATAACTACCAGAGAGCTAAATGCGAAGATCCAACTATTATTCGTGGCTGGTTTAGGCTTATACAGAATACAATCGCAAAGTATGGTATCCGATCAGATGATATCTGGAACTTTGATGAGACTGGCTTTATGATGGGTCTCATAATGGCCGGAATCGCAGTCACAGGCTCAGAAAGGCAAGGAAGACCAAAATCAGTACAGCCTGGAAATCGGGAATGGATTACAGTAATTCATGCGATTAATGCGGAAGGCCAAGCGATCGCGCCGTTTATCATTGGTTCAGGCCAATATCACCTTGCCAATTGGTACCGAGAAAGCAACCTCCCACCTGACTGGGTTATTGCAACGAGTCAAAATGGGTGGACAAATAACGAGCTAGGTCTTGAGTGGCTGAAGCACTTTGATCGATCTACAACTAATAGATCAACTGGTCCCTATCGTCTCTTGATCCTTGATGGTCACGAAAGCCACCACTCGGCCGATTTCGAGAGATATTGTCAGGAGCATAAGATTATTACGCTCTGTATGCCTGCTCATGCATCCCACCTACTCCAGTCTCTTGATGTTGGGTGCTTTGCAGTGCTAAAAAAGGCTTATGGTCGAGAAATAGAGCATCTGATCAGATGCTCTATAACCCATATTTCTAAGACTGAGTTCTTTCTAGCCTTTTATGCCGCTTTTAAGGTTACTTTTACAGAAAGTAATATCCGGGGGGGATTCAGAGGAGCTGGAATTGCTCCTCTTGACCCAGAAGCTGTAACCTCAAAGCTTGATGTGCAGCTACGGACTCCAACTCCTCCTGAGGAGGTCAGCCAACCTTTAACCCCTTGGGCTTCAAGGACCCCAAATACAGTACGAGAAACCGAATCTCAATCTGAATATATTACTAGACGAATCAGAAGGTATCATAGTAGCTCTCCAGAGTCAATTCTTAATGCCCTTAACTGTCTTTCTAAGGGGGCTAAGGCAGTTATGCATAAGGTGGCCTTACTAGCGGCTGAGAACAGAGAACTTCGACAAGCAAATGAGATACTAAGCCGGCGCCGGAGGGCAAAAAGGACAAGACTACAGAAAGGAGGGACAATAACAGTACAGCAAGCATCTCAAGTAATTGATCAGATAGATGTTGATACGCAGGTAGTGGCCGAATCATCGAGAAGTGGTGGTCGAGGAAGGTCAGTCGGACCGGGCGTTAGGCGTTGTGGTGTCTGCGGCAAGACCGGGCATAATGCAAGGACCTGTCAGGAGGATATTCAGGCCTCAGGAGAAGAGTATAGTGAGTAGTTTTAATTGATCAGATAGGTTGTAGTAATCTTATCATCTACATGATGAAATTAGTAGGGATTTTTGGGTCACTCGCTTGACTGGGTCACTCGCTTATCAACCACGTTATCTTTAAACAGAACATAACAGCCATGGGGTCGTGGACATTTCGCGTCACGGTGCCGCGTTCGAGCGTCTCCATGCAACTGCATTCTTGCAACTGCATTCTGTACTGCGTAGAATGGCTGAGAGCCCAATTATCAGCTCTATGGTGCTCGAGCCGCCAGACCAAGAGGATAAGAAGAACTCGTGGGACCTCTTCCCTTGGAAAGACTTCCCTGGCTACACGCAATCCCAACGCTGTGCGTCTACATCGTCGTGGATATGGCAATTCGGCTACGATATCGAGAAGAGCGATGACGATACAAAGCGGCGATGGGTTTGCAAGGTCTGTGTTGACAGTCGCAGGCCAAACCCTCATTCGGCGGCCTCGAGCGGTACGCAGAACGCGGAGATCCATCTCTGGAATGACCACAAGGTCTGTGACCCTTCCGGAAGACGGAAGCCGCCTAGCAAAGCAAAGGAGAAGACACCATCGAGGAATATCGCCGAGATGATGAAGTTGAATACCCGTGACGCGCGAGAGCAGCAGATTGCAAACCAGATCATTGGCCGTTTTGATCGGCTAGACTTCCAGCGTTTGGTAGTCTCGTGGATCATCAACAGCAACTCTTCTTTCCGACAAAGTGAAGATCCATACCTCCGCGCCGCTTTCGAATATCTCAATCCACTCGTGAAGACAACCGAAGCGCATATTACCCACAATACCGTCCGCAGGCGTATTCTTCAGGTGTACGAGGAAAACAAGGCTGAGATCAAGCGAGTATTAGCGACAGCTCCAGGGTTACTTCATATTGCGTTCGATGGTTGGAGGTCGAATAATCGCCACGCTTTGTATGGAATCTGTTGCTACTTTCTCAACACCCTTGGCCAGCCAGGAAAGCTTGTGCTTGGCCTTCCTGAACTTGTCGACCGCCATTCTGGTGACAATATCGCCACCCACGTGGTCGAGGTCCTTCGAAGCTACGGCATAACCCACAAGGTAGGATATTTCACACTCGATAACGCCAGCAATAACGGCACGGCGATGGAAGAAATTGGGAAGGCGCTCGGTTTCGAGGGTAAAACTCGGCGATTGCGCTGCTTTGGCCATATCCTCAATCTCGCCGTTAAAGCACTTCTTTTTGGCCATAATTCCGAGGCCTTCGAGGACGATATCCAAGGGAACGAGACCCTTGACGCGAAGGCCCACGAGCTATGGAGACGGAAAGGACCAGTTGGGAAACTTCATAACCTCATCTTCTGGATCCACCGCTCAGACTCGCTTACCAATCTCCTCCGGTCTCTTCAGCTTGCCGCGTACAGCAAGTCTGACGATCCGGTGGCTCGAGCGAAGAAACCTCTAGATGTAATCATTGATGTGGTTACCCGTTGGCTTTCCACCCTTTATATGATTCGGCGTGCCCTTCTCCTGAAGGACTTCCTCGAGGACCTTTGGTATGAGCAGAAGAGCGAGTGGGAGGGGTTGGTATTGAGGGGAAAGAAGTCAAGCAGCGAGATGCCGCTCTGCCTCAGGGACGAGAACAACCTCGAGGAGAAGGACTGGGCCATTATTTCCTTATTTAACGAGGTCCTTCAACACTTCGAGCACGTCTTGATTACTCTCGAAGGCGACGGTCAGCAGCGCAAGCGGAAGGAAGGATACATTGGGGCATATGGGTGTCCGTGGGATACCCTGCTTGGCTATGAATACCTCCTTGGCAAGATGGAGGTATATAAGGCTGCTGCCCATCGATATCCCGATCCCGAGCACTTCAAGGTTAACATTAACCTCTGTTGGAAAAAGCTTGACAAGTACTACTCGCGGCTTGACGAGACGCCGGTTTATTATGCCGCCATTGCACTTCACCCAGCGTATCGTTGGGGATATTTCGAGGACGTGTGGGCAGACCGCCTAGACTGGATCCAAACCGCAAAGTCCCTTGTAGAAGAACTATACCGGTCTCACTACGAGCCGCGAATTATCTCTCGAGATCGAGAACGCGGCGAGCCGGTCACGAAGAAGCGGCGCATATATCGGAATCCCTTTGACGAGTATCGTGAAGAATCTCGTCAGGGCCCGACTCTATTACAACGACCTTCATCGCTGACTACCTTGTTGCAAGCCGAGGACGCGGCTAGCAGTTCTACACATGCTGTTGGAGACGAATACAGCGATTGGTTCCGTGACGTCCACAAGTCCGACCAGAATATCCTAGATCCTATTAGCTATTGGTATGAGAGACGGGAAGAGTATCCACGTCTATCACAAATGGCTCTCGATGTACTCTCTGTCCTTCCTATGTCTGCTGATGTTGAGAGGCTCTTCTCAACATGCGGTCGAATGGTTCGAGACGATCGGGCCAGGCTGGACGCTAGTACGATCGGGATGACACAGACGGTGAGATCATGGCATTGCGGAGGCTATATTAAGAGCACGGAGAAGCTCCTTGAAGATGTCAAGGTGCCAGGGACTGATCTGTTAGCTGAAATGAGCTTTGCGGAGGCTCGGGAGGCTACGGGTGGGAGGATCACGTGTACTGTCCCTTTATAGCGTCCACGCATTTCCATTTCCACGTCCATCCATTCCACGGGCCCACTCTTAGCGTCCATTTCCATCCATTCCATCCAAGGTGGGCCTACATGGACGTCCATCCATTCTACAAGAGGCTGCGTGGATGGAAATGGAATGGACCGCCAGCCTGCTGGGACGTCTCTGGACTTTTTCCTCTTCTTCAAAGCAACGTATCCTGATGAAGACACCCAGAACACCACCGGCTGGTCACGTACGCGCAAATCTAGGGGCATGGTGATGTATCGATGTCTCCATTGCCCTGCCGATAAGCCCTGGGCGAATCGGACACGGGACAACGCATGGCATCATGCCCGGCGGTGCCATGCCGATATTATCTCTTCCCTCGATCGCACGCTCATTGGGGGCAGTTCTGATGTTCTAGATGATGAAAGGGAAGTCAAACGTCCTCGGATTGATGCTTTCTTTCCCTCTCGTTACTCGGATGGTGGCTACATCGAGATCAAAGGAAAGCATATCCGCGGTTATCCCGCATGGCAATTGATATCCTCTCAATCCCTCCTGAATCATCTGATGTTGAGTCTCACTTCTCATCGGCGCGGCGTACGCTATCATGGGATAGAGAGAGCATGATCTGCGAGAACCTGGCGAAGGTTGAGTGTGTGGGCAACTGGATGCGCGAGCGTATCATCGTGCCTAGGTCTCACGGCGGCAGGGGCGTTATTTCGAGCGTTACTGTTGAATTTAGCGTTGAAACATGTTGGAAATTCCGGTGTTTCCCCCTTCCTTTCAGGGTTTAGACTGTTAGACTGAAAGTCCTAGATTTAGAGTTCAAAGTCCTAGATGAAATCATCTAGAGATATAAACCCGAGAAGAACTCTCATCTCAATAATTAACAATCAAGTTTCATAAAATATACTTTCACCCAGCACTACTGCGCAATATAAACAACAAAACAGAGGCAGAGGACTTTCTAGATTAGGGCACTTTCTTGTTCTTTCCTCTAGCCTGCAAGAATTATATGTGGTTTATCTGGATATCAACCTTGCTAAAGTGGCTATGTGGCTGTATGGATATCTACCTGGGTATATCGATATCCAGATAATTTCTCCCACTTATCTGGATATCGATATGAGGGTCTGCTGAGTAAGCTGTCAACGCAACGCCACGCGGGGGCGAAATTGATGGAATTGAATTGATCGCCAGCCTGTCTTCAGGCTTACACATCCCGGTAGGATAATTGGAGAACGTGACAACAGAAGTGTGATATTAGAGTATTCAACAATTGTCTAAATGCGCAGTCTAAGAATATCTATCTATACAGTCTATGATGTGATTTTGGAAAGAAAAATAATTATTGATATGACCGAATCTGGTCAGGTCGAGGGTTCCTCTACTCAGCCTTCTTGGAAGTCTTGGTTCGAAGCTTCATGGCGATGTAGACAAGAGCATACGAGGAAAAGACGAATGCAGCTGTGATACCAGCGTTCCTCCAAGCGTACGTGTACTCCTTGATGTTGAGTGTGAGTAGATAATCCTCGCCACTGCTGTAAGAGCACACCATGCACTCATCGGTAGAATCAGGGTTGATCAACTTGCTGGGAACCTGGGTGAGCCAGTCCGACAGGTACTCACCACAAGTTGAACCGTTGGGCGGACTGAAGCGAGCGAACTCGCTGTCCTTGCAGTTGACCTCGGCACCCCAGACGTCAAAGGCAAGCATACTGCTCATCATGTAGTTGTAGGGGTTGATGTAGTAAAGCCAGTATCGCCAGAAAGTCTGGATGCCAGAGTAGGGCACGAGGACACCACAGAAGGAGACAAGGATGGTGATGACAAGAGGGTTGACTAGAGATGCAAAGACCTCGTTGGGGGCATAGGCAGCGATGAACTGACCAATACCAGTGTAGATGAACTCGTACATAAGCATGACCAAGAAGGTACCTCCGGCGCGGGCCGAGCTATCGGGGAAGCCAACAGTGTAGTACCAGCAGACGTAGTAGATAACGGCACAGATGATGAGATAAGGAACCTCGGAGACAATCAGACCAGTAGTGAAGGCGATCCAAGAGTACATCTTTGACTTCTTCTCACGTGTCTCGAAGATATCTCGGCGATGAATGAACAAGGGCTGAAGCTGAGCCATGACACCAGGAGCCACGAAGATGAAGTTGAAGATGGTGAAAAGCTTGAGTTGAAGCTCTGCAACCGAAGAACCGATCTTCCAGAAAGTGAAACCGTTGAAGAGGGCGGAAGAAACGTGTAGGGCGAACTTGTTGTTGATGTAGTCGGTGTTGCGGTACAAGGCGATGTTCATGCGGTGAGTGACAAGCTTGGTCTGCTCCCAAAGGGTGGTAGCAAACTCGTGACCATCGTCGGTAGTTCCAGGGGGCTTGGATGCAGCATCGGTGATGATGTGCTCGAGTTCCTTCTCAACTGCGTCATGCTCGGGGGATGATAGCCAGACGTTGTTCCAATCCTTGCCCTGGGACAGATGGCCAGAAACAACGTCGATCATGTGTTCAGCAGGGTTGACATCCTGGGGGCAAGGAGCACCGTAGCGGCCGAAATAACCAGTAACCGTCTTGCCGTGCTCACCAATTTCACCAAAGTACACAGTCTTTCCACCCTTAGCAAGAAGAAGAAGAGTGTCGAACTGGGAAAAGAGCTGGGCGGAAGGTTGGTGAATGGTAACGAGAATGGCTTGGCCGACATCAGCCAACTTGCGCAAAAATCGAACGGTGTTGTACGCAGATTGTCCGTCAAGACCAGAAGTAGGCTCATCAAGGAAGATAAGAATACTAGGCTTGGAGACAAGCTCAACACCAATGGTGACACGCTTGCGCTGCTCAACGCTCAAACCGGCACCGACTTGTCCAATTAAAGTATCGGCAAGGTCGTGGAGTTCCAAAAGGTCAATGATAGTGTCGACGTACTTGAGCTTCTCCTCACGAGGAGTGTCGCGGCTTTGTCGGAGAAGGGCAGAGAACTCGAGAGCTTCGCGGACGGTGGCGTAAGGTTCGTGGACATCGAGCTGCTCGCAGTAACCGGCAGAACGCTGGAAGGAAACAGGTAGAGGGCGACCGTCGACCATGATGGACCCAGTGATAGTACCCTCAGTCTTGCGCTGAGCCAGAACATCGAGGAGAGTAGTCTTTCCAGCACCAGAAGCACCCATGAGAGCTCCCAGCATACCTGGCTTAACCCAGCCTTGAACGTTGTCGAGAAGAGTGCGGTCTCCAGTGGGGGTCTTGACTGTGTAGGTGAGATTCTTCCAGGTGAAGACAGAGGTGTTGCGAACAAGGTTGTCACTGACACCGCTGCTATCAGAGTCATCCCCAGAAACAACACCACCATCACGGCTATCAGTAACCTTCTTCTCACCCTTGGTCTGACCCTCCTCATCAGACTGACGAAGAGCAGCAGTGATGTGAGCGTTCTCTCGGGGAATAACCAGACTAGGGCCATCCTCAGAAGAGGCGTGCCATTTGGTGGTGAAGTAGACAGTGATGATAACGAAGAGAACCCACCAGGCCCAGATGATGCCAAAGTTTCTCCACAAGTGATCATGTCCATAAGAAAGAGAGGCAAGGTAGTCATCTCCAGTAACAAAGTTCTGGCCAACCTTGGCTCCGCCTACACCAGCACAAGCTTGGTGGGCACCGTCGTTGAAATCCGGACCACTGGGCACAAGACTGTTGCCAACACAAGGAATGATCTTGCCATGGAACTCATTGGACAGAAGCGCATCGAAAGCGTAGGCAAGAGGGTCGATCCAGAAGATCCAGACGAACCAATCATGCATCAGGGGCTTCTGAATGAGATACCCAGAGTACATGATAGTAGCGCTGATGAGAAAACCTGAAACCTTGGAGGCAGCATCGAAAGTGGCGAAAGCGGCACCGACAGCTCTGAAGAGAGCAGTCATGCACTATAGTAGAGAAATTAGCATGAGAAACTTCCGTCGAGGAGAGGAACTCCACTTACAATGGTGATAGCAATCAAGAGAACCCAGAAGGTAAAGAAATGCCCAGCAGTAGCAGTAAGGCCAACCATGAAGTACTCCACAACCGAGAATGAAGTTACTTGCAAAAGAATAATCGGTATATCAGCTGCAATCTGAGCGATGCAGAACGCGGCAGGGTGATACATGGCAAACGACTTGTGCTTAAGAAGAACAGGACGACCAGTGAAAGAGTCTGTGACCTCAGACATGGAGACCAGGCAGTTGGCAAGAAGAGCGATGAGAACAGCACCGGCCTTGATGAAAAGACCACTTGAATCATCAGAAGCGTTGTAGAACAGAGAACCTGCGATCAAAGCCTGCACAACCATTGACACTTGCTTGATAAAGAAACTGGCCCTATCTCCGAGAACAATCTGATACTGGCGAATCACACAAGCCTTGGTTTGTTCAAAGAAACCAACGGTCATGGGACTCTTGTCAGAGAGCTTCTTGTCCTTTTGCTGACGAACGCCTTCCTTGAAGAACTTGGTCCTCTCCTTGGCGATCTCAGTGGTAGGATAGTCGTATTCAGAACGCATGCGCTCGTATATAGGCGACTTCTCATACTCTGCTCTCAGAGCATCTGCGGTTCGTGGGAACCGGTTCTGGTGATCGGGATGAATCTGTCGCTCGGTTGGGACGGTTACACCGGTCAGGTAGTCGGCAACGTTGGCTCCGTGTTGGCAGATGAAGCCCATGCTCTCCATGAAGGGCTTGGCTTTCTTTAGAGGACCGTAGTAGACTTCCTTTCCTTCGTCAAGAACAAGGACCTTGTCGAAGAGATCGTAGATACCGTTTCCAGCTTGGTAGAGGGTGACGATGGAGGCGAGACCCATAACATCGGTCATGGCGCGGATAGCCTTGGTGTACTCAAGAGCACTGCATCAAGTTAGAATTCGTTCAAAAATAGGTTTTGGAGAAGTACTTGCGTGCTGGCATCCAGACCACGAGTTGAGTTATCCCAGCAGAAGACTGAGCCCTGGGTGGCCAAAGTCTCGATGATGGAAACTCGCTTTCGCTCGCCACCAGAAACACCGCGAACAAAGGCATCACCAACCTTGGTGTCGATGGTGTGCTCAATACCCATAGACTTGAGCAAGAAGTCTCTTGTTTGAGTCCTCAGCTCATCGAGCGAGTTGGTACCGTTGGGAAGAACAAAAGGTACCTTGAGACGCGATGCAAAGTCCATAGTCTGACCAACTGTCAACGCAGGGTAAAACACCTCCTCTTCAGTGTTCATGACAATCTGACCTCGGTAGGTCTTGGCCTCCTCAGCGTTCATAGATCCGTAGAAGACATCACCGTTGACGCTGGCATATCCTCGTCGCTTGTTGGCGATCATGTTCAGAAGAGTGGTACAACCAGATCCAGGTCGGCCCAGAACCAGGAGCATCTCACCAGGCTTAACGCAGCCATGGCTGTTATCGAGGATAGTCTTGAGTGGTGACTTCTGTCGAGACTCATTGATAAGCTTGGGGATGTTGTACTGTGAAAGAACGTTCTCGTGAATGGCAGCATCCGCAGTGATGACATCGATACTGAGCTTGCTCCAAGTCACACCAAGTTCTCTATCAGGAAAACCCGATGCCTTGTCCCTCTCCTTGTATCCCACAACCTCGTTCTTCATAGCCCACTCATTGTCATCATTGGTCTTCTCCTTCATAGGTGTCGCTTCGTAGACCGTTTGCGAGTCGTTGCTGTCGGAGTCCATTGTGATGGTGTTGTTGTTGGTGGACTAAAGATCGCCCTGGCTAAAAGATAGTAGCTGCAACCGCCCGAGCTGCACACCAATTTGTTTGCCTTAACGTCAAACAAAACTTGTAAAGAAAATACAATAACGATTAAAGTTGGTATTGAACTAATGTTTCGAAATGAAAAGAGGCTACAAGCTCATTATGAAAGGAAAACTCCCTTTAGGCAGCCCCTCTATTGAAAAACATGACGGGCCTTCTCGGTGTCCGACGGCAACTTTTGACAAGCGATCCAGCCAATGGAATAATTGGATCTGGATCTTTTGGTTGACAAGCATCTTAGTCTGAGCGGATTCTTCGATCCACTTGGATCTCACGGAGGGTTTTGATCGCTGGGACCCTGATAAGAATATTCTAAATCCGAAGGTTAGTGCCGCTTAGTCAGGTACATTCTGACGATTATTTGGTGGCTGTATGGCAAAACTCACGAAATGACAGTGATATCGCTAAGCCTTCTACGTAATTAACATGGATTCATAGGGCTAATTGAGCCGCGTCAACAAGGGGTTCACATGTGATACATGAGCCTCATTGCAATATCTCTGCGCATTGTGCTTACAATTACAAAACGGACAAGCCGGAAAAGTTACTGTAGATCGCTCGCAAATCAGCGGAGAGTTGAAGAAGAGCGAATGACCGACTACGAGAAAATGGATCCCCAGGGGGCCGCACTCGCACTCGTTACAAGATGTCAAGGGCAAGGCTCACGACCACCGTGAATAACTTCACGGTTGCCATGAACCCTAAATCGAAGGCAGCATCCTGCTGCCTAGAGCATCGGCAGACTGAACATGAATATAAGAGACCGACTCTCGTCGCTCCTTTAGATAGAAAATCAAGTGCACATTTGATCTTGACTATCCATCCGTACATGCGATACAAGACGGGCTTGTGAAAACAGCGAAAAACGCCGTTGAATATGACGCAGACCGGCTGAATAGATGATAAATCCCGTTTCCAAATCGGTGATTTTATTGCCGTCTTTCCGACCTTGACTCTGCATGTCGGATCAACGGCTCAATTTAAGGATATGCTGCGACATTGGGTTGAAAGAAGTATTAATTCAAGGGGGAAGCATCTGCCGGCGAGAAATATGGGCCAGAAGTTGAGGAAATCATCAACCTTCCGCTTAGATAAAGCAATTGCCAGACAAAGCCCTTGCTATTCGACGCCTAGGCCTTGATCCTCACGTGGTATCCCTGTACAAGGTTTGACCTTCTCCAATCACGTCTAACGCTGCCGTTTGCTCATTTCCAAAAATAAGGTTCAGCCGCTGAGTAATCGGAATTTTGGAATCGGTCAACAATAGCCTCCGAGCCATCCTCTGTCGGACACCCTCACACTTCCGGTTTCACAAGTCTTTTGTCATAGATTCTCTGAAGAAAGTGCCAAGATCTTGACACATTAGCTGCATCTGGTCCCTTATCTTGGCTTTTGAGCCAGAAAGGAATACCAATACACTGAATAGCTGTTTGATTGTCATTTCCTCCGTCTGCCACATTTGTATCCTCCGACCGTTGTTTGTGTTTGTGCTGGTGGAAGTCTTCAGCCTAATCGCAAAGCAACCCCAACGCCGGCCGAACTAAGGCAATCTCTTTTCCCTTTCTTTCACCATCTCGTCATGCTTGCATGTCATCTCTGATTCAGCAGCCATGGTCCAAAAACGGGCCTGTGATGCTTGTCACAAGAGAAAGGTACGTATAGGTCTGATCCTCACTTTGCCCCATCTCTTCCACCATCTTGGGACCCTCACATGCCCCCCTTATCGATCACCTTCATCTCTTGGCAGTCCTGATCTTCATACCGCCAACCTACCGTTGTAAAGGTGTATCACTATATCATCTAGTTGGCTAACATATCTCCTCTAGATCCAATGCGATTCAACAAGTCCAAAGACACCCTGCAACTGGTGTGAGCATCACGGCCTAGATTGTACATTTAACCGAGTGAGGGGGCGTAAACGCCCACCCAAGCCTAGGTCAGTAGTCCCTGCGGCGTCTCAAGCCAAGGATCGCCTTGCATTAACCTGGCTGCAGAGCTAAGCAGACATCGGAGCATAGTCTTTCAGAACGCCTGAGACGTATAGAAGATACTCTCTCTCAGACTATCTCTCGTCAGAACGAGGCTGAAAGCAGTACATCCAAGTCGTTAACTCCAAGTTCAGTAGCCACAGGCCGCCGTAGGAACTCGCATATTTCCCTCAGGGAACCTGTCAAGGATCCTCTCACAGGATCCAACAGGCCTTCTTCATCCTTTCTTAGGAGCTCCGATACCAGCTTTGACTCGCCAGTATTATCCCACGAATCACCTTTCATATCTCAAATCCCATCCCCCGCCGGTGGCTTCACTACTACCGTCTCATACGGTCAAATTCATTATGGTGGCTGCCACTTTGGTCAGCTTAGCCAGCACAATGGAATGCCCTTACTCTCAGAAGAAGGAAAGCAATGGATCACTTCAAAGACTGATGAAGAGGTCTTATTCGAGCCAGGCTCTCAACACTTTTCTAACCCTGCTCCATCCTCTGCAGCTCACTATTATAATAACCCAGAAGGCTTGTATGCACTTCCTGACAGGGATATAGTTGAGACTCTTTTTGATGTGTTTGTCAACTCATCCTTCACCTTGGTCTTCCCGATCGTCGATCGAATTCTTTTCAAAGACACAATCGAGTTAGCATACCAGCCACATACTGGTGAAACTACCTCCCTTGAGCAACTGAGTGCCAAGGTATGCGTTCTTGCTTTTGCATCCATCATGTCCCTATTTCAAGGATCTTTGGCCCAGTTGCCATATATAGATACCGACTTGTGTGCCACAAAGGCACGATATCTACTTACAGACGTTCTTGAGGTTGCAAGCATCACCAACCTTCAAGTCACTTTCATGCTAGTGAGTCGAGATCGATAGCTGATTTGTTGACCAATACTAAACAGTACCTTAGAACATGCATGAAATTTTCTCCGGACGATTACGATCAGCTGCCATGTTCCATGCCATCGCATGCCGCATGATCTATACACTCGGTGGCCATACAAACATGTCTGTCAAATCTCGCAAGTCTCCAATCAATCGTTCTGAAAGAGAACGTCGTCAACTACGAATGCTTTTCTGGCTTTGTTATATCTTCGACAAAGATATTTCTCTACGAACGGGTCAACCTCCTTTGATGTCTGATGACTACTGCGACCTTACACTTCCGGATGGCTATCTAGACTGCTATAACTATCTTCCCAATCTATCCGAGAGTCTCTCCCCCATAGCCTCTGGCAACCAGGGTCTTACGCCTCACCTTCCAGGAGACCCTCGCTTAAGTCATATTAAAGAACGAACTAATCGGCTACTATACTCGGCTCAAGCAGCCAAAAAGACTCACGCTCAACTACTCCAAAATATTCGAGAGCTTGATGAAGAACTTGAGGACTGGAGGGTATCCATTCCCCCTGATTTCCGTCCTGCCCTTTCAATATCCGATGGGTCCCAGGTGGCTGTTACAGGGATGCATCTACCACGTAGCATGCGGCACATCACTCTACATCTCGAATATCATCACCTGATGACTACAATCCATCGTGCTAGTGGAAGATGTATGGAGCCTGAGTCTGAGAATTCTCCCGATCGAGGGGAATGGGCAGCAGGCGTCGATTCGAGCATGGCTCTTGCGTTGGAAGCCAGTCGTTCTACCCTTATTTATTTAAAAGCAGCCATGTGTGGACTTGCTGGTGAAGCATTCTGGTAAGCAACTTATAATACCATCCTCTATTTACTAGTAAGTCAGCTAACTCTGCTTAGGATAATTGTCTTTTACCCCACGGCCGCCATGATCACTTTGTTCTTCAACCTCCTCATGCATCCGCTAGATGAACGGGCAGAACAAGATCTCGAACTTCTAAAATCAGCCGCGGATCTCGTCAATAGCCTTCCAGTTCAGCGTCTGACTCCTCATGAGGTGTCATATATGAAGGATGTCAACGACTTTGTCTTGGAGCTGGTTCGGCTAGGACGGGCTGCAATTGCCAAGGCAACGAAGGAACAGGACGAAAGACTTTACATACAGATGATGAGCATTCACTAGGAAGATGGTCTCGATATGTTGTCTGATTTTGTGATTGATAGGTTAAGGGGCGTGTAGCAAAGGGATACTATTGTGGATTGTATAGACGGTTACTTAATGGGATAGAAAGCAGCTACGGATCGATATTGATTTATGATATACAAACTGAACGATGGATTCAATGCTGCATATGGTTGCTTGGCATGGATATGGGGTATGAGGGCGTATTGATTAGAGTTTGATTCTCCGTGATGCTTTTAGGTGTCGTTTTTCAAAGTTTGCGGGGAAAATAAGGAAAATACATTTCTGACCTTCAAATTTCCGAGTCTTCCGGAGAAGTATAGTGCGGGTTTAACGGAGGTATCTGGGGGTTGGTTGCATTGAAGTTTGATCACGGGGAAAAGAGAGAGACAGAAAAAGCCAGTTGGTGTACCGGTACCTAATCACAGATCTGGTTTTATGTTTTCTGAAAATCTATAAAATATCTTGTATAAGCTATAATATATCACCTTAAATTCACTAAACTAATCTTAACCTTAGCTAACAAACCCATGACCTCATGAATAATAGGAGGATATTTGGTTTGCCTGTAGTTGGTTTTGAATATTTCTGAGACTTCCTCTATCACCCGATTTAGGTCGGTTAAACACACCACCGTCGAGTTGAAGGACTTATCGCCAAGTCGAATATTACCCTCGATTGCTGGTACTCCGCAGCCAGATTGTATGAACTGCTGCACGCTGATATCTTCACATTTGTAGATCTGCACAATCTTCTGATTGTGATCGCCCTCGAAGGGTATGCAGACCACGCCATATGCGATCAATGTAAGGGCAGCTTGATAAACCATGATTGTGCAGGGTCCTCGGATTGTACCTTTAGGTGAAAGACGGGCTATATGCAATAGCCGTGCCGCATAACACACGGACTTTCTGGCATGCTCGCTTTTCGCCCATTGGACAAGTTGAAAGTAGATTTTCCGGGCATGTAAAGATTCAGAAGCCTTGAAGAAAGCCTGGATGTCATGGAAAGATAAATGGAGATGCATACAAATACAATTTATCTTTAACTCCGAAGCTAGTTGGACAAACGCATCTGGATCAGCGCGTTTGTAGCATCGATTCAAAATTTCGTTAAGCTCGTTATATCGTGAGTTCATGATAGAGAGGTTCCATTTGCTGGGTCGTTGGGTCTGAAACCTGACCAGCTGAATATACTCCCATGATAAACCCCACGCAAAGGATAGAAATACCTCTCGTACAATGCTTAGGTCCGTCGTAGCATCGGAGACGTTTGTACCATCGACGTCGTCTATATAATCGGTCAATGTTACTTGTTGTGAAGAGCCGTTTTGCTGGCGGGCAAGGAAAAGGGAGTTCCATTCTTCGGCAGTCGCGGCGGACCACATATCGCTAGATGCAGGTAAGGGCAAACAGAACTCCGCATACGAGATCAGCTGATTGACTTGAAGAGCTATTGAGCTGTTCGTGTCATGTTTGTAAATTCTGCAAACGAGTCGCTTCCAAGACTCAAGATGAATCCATCCGAGCCACTTCTCCTGGAGTGACTCGTCACTCTTGACTCGTTTAGACGTTTGGGTGTAGCCGGAAGAATTCAACATGCCGGATCGTCTTATCATTGTCAAGAGGGGCTGGAAGAAACTTTCGGCAGCCTCAGTCGTTCTCATATGTCCACTCCAAGTCCCAACTTCGAGGGTAATAAGAAAGGCTTGAGCAAGCTCGAGGTCTTGAGTGGTTGAGTTTCCTGCTTCGAACTGTTGGGGTTGTCAGTACAGATCGATGATATCAAGAGCAAATACTCGACGCTCACATGCTTGGGAAGGGATGCCAGAACACATTCCTGGAGGACTCGTCCAAGTTTGTTCAAAGTTACATCTGTAGAAAGGGCGCAAGAAGAAGCTAACATGGCGAGCAATAGGTCTGGTCGTGTTTCGTTCGGGTTGAATGTTGCCACATGAATGAACGTCCTGGCATGGGCCACAGGTGCGTTCAAATAGGAATGAAGGAGCCCATCCAAGGGATCAACCGGAGGGAGGACCTCGATGATTCTGGTAATCTCTTTAGGTCCCCATTGAACAAGGGCTGTGAGAATTCTATTTCTAGAAGCAGATTTCAGATCGGTAGATGCACGCCGGCGCTTCCCCCGCGTCTCGGGCTTGACGTTTCGTGGATGATGAATATGTAGCAAATTCCCATGCCTTGGCTCGACATCAGTATCAGTCTCACCGGCAGGTAATGGTACGAGAGAATGTTTCGGCTCCTGATCTCGCTCAACTTCTGAGGTGTCTAGACTGTACAAGTCCGAGGGCAAAGTGCTGATGAAAGCATCCAGCATCTCTAAGTCAGCATCAGTAAAGCCAATCTCAGCACAAAAGTTCTCTTGATACGACATTGTCATATCCATATTTTCCACAGAACCTCCAGAGGCCGAGAAGCCCACACAGGAGACGTTTTGATCAGTTGTGATTTGTTCTTGGGTTTCTATCGAGGTTAGGTTACTGCTTATAATGTGCATGACTTCCATCAAGAAACGTACTGGGCGACTTGAAATTGTGGTCAAGATTTCCAGTTGGGTTCATCACGTCAGGCCCCAGTACCAAACGCAGCTGCATTGGGTCGGTGAAAGCAGCATTCGCTGCACCATGCTCAAGTGAGCTCTCGTGAGGTCGTATGAGAAGATCTTGGCGAGATGAATCGACGATGAGCTCTGGAGGTTGATTTGTGACCATTGAACGTACTTCCCCTTGTCCGATGTCCCCGTCCTCTGAATATGTGCATTTCTGGGTCTTGCTGCCAGGGGGACCAGTACAAAGGATCTGTAGCTCCATAGTTGCCCAGTTAGACGAGTCCACTTCTGTGTAACAGGGTTCGGACTAATTTCGATACATACTTTAGTTGACGCATGGCTGGCCATATGTCTTTTCAGTATATCTCTTTATTGCACAAATTAGCAACAGACCAATTCTTATCCACAAATAAGCCACACTCGCGTACACTCTTGCAAATGACTTGAAGCATGTCCAGCACTTGTATGGCTTTGATTGAGTATCTACAAGGTCTTTCATTAGTTACTTGCGCACAAGCCGCACAAGGGCAAGCGTACGAGACCGTTTGTGACGAATGAGGTAGTCAATCCGTTTATAGCGTCTCGGACAGTTGTCGCACTGGAATGATCCATTTGCCTGACTCATGATGACTAATTCGGTAGGGACAGTAGGGGGATAGTAGGTGGAGGAGAAACTGGAAAGTGATGGAGCAGCGTTATGGTAAAGATGTGGAGGAGGTGGAGGGCGGGCTAGGATGGTGAATACGAGTACTTGCATGTGGAGGAGGGGTCAGAGCTTTATACCTACCACAATGAGAACCCGGGGAATCCGGGGGTTAATTGGGGCCGATGTTTAAAGCTAAGTAAAGCTCAGCTAGGTTCCCCCACATCCAGTTTCCCCCCACATTGCCGGGCCACAGATCTCACTACTTGCCGGATCGGGCAATGGCCATTGGGATGGTAACAAACACTGTCGACTCATGCGGAATTAATAAATGTCTCTTCCCGTGTACCATGTACCGTCAATTGGAGCTCACATTACTACTAGCTATTCGGCTTCCCACAATTAATTCGAGAAAAACAAAAACCTCGCTCTACTCGGTCTAGTCAATCATGACATTGACAGCAGCTTCACGCAGCCTTCAGCCACAATGTGGTACCAAAAACGACCCTCTAAGAGTTCTTGTTGTTGGAGCAGGTATGTTTGCAGATCCATGTTACCCTCCCCGATTTGCTATATTCTGATCACTTTAGGAATTGGCGGTCTTACTGCAGCCATTGGATTGAGAGAAGAGGGACACAAGGTGACTGTATGCCTATCAACGCCCGAAAGTCTGATGGCTAAGGGTCTAACTTGTTGATTGTAGGTCTTTGAACGCTCTGCATTGGCCCAGGAAACCGGCGCTGCTATGCATCTGGCCCCAAACTGTCACGGCCTCCTGCAGAAGTATGACATTTTCCCAGAGACGTTTGGGGCCAACAAAAACAACGGCGTACGTTGAAACCCGCTCTGAAATGATACCAACCTAATTGATGTTCAAGATCATAGAGTTTGATCATGAAGGAAATCTCCGCATGTCCAAAGACCTGAGAGACGAGAATACCAAGTGGCCATACGTAAGTATCCTTGCCCGAATGGGTTATCAGACTGCGCGGCTGACTTCCACTGTTCCCAGTCTTGGGTTCTTTGCTACCGCGTGCATCTCCATGAAGCTCTTAAGAGAGCAGCGACTTCTCAAAAACGACAAGGTGACCCGGTGGTATTAGCAACCTCCAGCCCGGTCGCGTCTGTCGATGTCAGCACCACAACCGTCACTCTTGAAGACGGATCATCCTTTTTGGGGGATTTAATCTTGGGAGCCGACGGAGTCGGCGTGAGCAATTGCATAGTCCTTTCACCTTGTAGTGCTTTTAAACTAATTATACTATGCAGTCAGTAACAAGAAACGCAGTAGTTGGGGATGCAATCAAGCCCTTTGGCTCAGGAAAAGCGGCATTCCGTTTTTTGATTCCAAAGCAAAAGATGGTGGAAGACCCCGAGCTACGAAAATTGGTACAAGATGATGGTTTTATGATCATGTGGTTTGGTATAGATAGACGCCTTGTCATGTATCCTTGCGTCAACAATACCGTAATGAACTTGGTTGCGATGCACCCATCTGACCTTTCAAAATCTAACGGAGAAGGCAAGTCTTTTTTCTTCTTTTTTACAGAGCGACCTAACACCACAACGTCAGGTTTTAACCACCGCGGTAGCAAGCAAAACCTTCTCGACATATATGCCAACTTCTGCCCGACCGTCCAGACTCTTCTGGATCTAGTGGATGAAAGCTCGTTGAAGCTATGGACTCTACTGGACATGGATCGAATTCCGGCCTGGGTAAAGAACAAAGTAGCTCTACTAGGGGATGCAGTGCACCCATTCCTTCCATGTAAGTCATCCGAGTGCGCAACTAAATGGGGGACTAACATACGGCACAGATCAGGGCCAAGGAGGTTAGTTTTTGGCTTGTACCATTGAGACATATCGATGATGCTAACCAGATCACAGGCGGTGTAGCAATTGAAGATGCAGCAACCATATGCGCTCTGTTCCCGCGAAACGTCTCGAAAGACGAAATTGAAGGTCGATTAAAGCTCTATGAACAGATCAGGGACGATAGAGCTCATCGGATCCAAGATTTCACCAGGTGGGCAGGACGGGATCTGGATGATCATGATGATCGATTTGACAGTAAGACACTGCATCCTTTAGAGCAAGCTGTATTTAACCTCCAATAGCCACCAAGTTCTCTCATTACAATTTCAGTTATGATGCATGGAGCAGTTCAAAGGAGGCATTGAAAACTTGGCTTGTCGGAGCAGCGGCACAAATTCCCAAAATCTCTCAGGGGCAACACGAAGGTAGCATCCAGACTACGTAGGTTAGGGATAGACAAAGAATCATGTGAGTAGTGACAAATGGCTACTATAGTATACAACCTGTACCTATGACCTTATCTTGCAAACTTTAACGGGTTTCCTTCACCTGCATCCAAACTACTGTCACAGAATTTATTTTGAGCAGCTTGCAGCACATCAGTTGTTACCCGGCAGCTTTGTTCCAGCCGCTCAATTGCCCAAACGTTTCATCTATTCGACTTGGATATTTATCATAGGCTGCGGCAATATGTAGCAGGGAGTCGATCTAAATAAGTGTTCCCTCTCCATTGCTCACAAGGGAAATGTTTTAGAACATGTAAACGGCTATGACCAGCGTCCTTGCCCAATAAGCGTGTCACCATCCTCACAATTAAAACCGGACATCCATTTCAGCCGCGACGTAAGTGTCACAATTGTCATTTATTCTGGATATGTAGGAACGATGTATGGAGAACATATCTTTTTAAACGAAAGACCTCTCCAATTTCTCAGTTTCTGTTATGATTCTCGTTTCAAGGGGACACCATCAGATGTTTCCAAGACGGCCGACTGCTGACACGTTTCCACCACGCGCTCAACCACGGCCTGGACGAAATCTCATCCTGCAATTCCAGGTTGGAGAGAAAGTCAACCCATGGCATATGGTATAGGTCAACCAACGAAAATTGCTTCAAAGATTCAACACGGATTTCAGCGCGAAAGATGGGGAGCCACTCACGTTTCCCGTAAGATATTCACGATCAGAAGTGACCTTTTCATAGTGGTCCAAGACCTTGACCAAGAGGGTTTTCTGTTTCTCGACTTCCTCTTTGTCAGGATCGCCGTGACCCATGAATCTGTATTGCGTCAGTGTGCCGCTCTGTAAGCAAAGTTTCGGAGGAGCCGAGTACTTCTTGAAGATATTCTCATATGCCAAAGATTTCATCGCCGGGTCGAAGTAACAGTATTCAACACTGGCCGTTTGTTCATATGCTGCTAGCTCTGCAAAAGTTTGTTCAGCTCGGGTGTCTAAAGCACTCCCTCTCCCGTATTTAGCAACCAAGTATTGGCAAATGGCCCTTGATTCGAATAATCGAGTGCCGTTGTCATCAAGAACCGGAAGTCGTCCGAAAGGGTGGAGATTTTGAACATAAGTGGGATCCTAAGATGAGTAAATATCTGCACAATCAACGGATAGATACTCTGTTACATGATGTTCTCCTTTTTGCATGTCGACGTTGGAAAGTCGATAATCAGTAATATTTAGTTCGTAGAGGACCAACAAGACACGTTGAGTGCATGTTGATTGCCGAGATCCGTACAGAGTGACGGTCATGGTGGTAGTAGCTATTCACAGAACTTGGAATGTGCGCAGGAGTCACCCACAGAAAGCAAAGATATTAAGTTGAACAACATGCATGATATCTTAAACGACGGGCAATTTAGAGAGGGAAGCGCTTTCTACTGCCAGGTCGGAATTTTCGGGTTTCGGGTCATGTGGAGGAGGCTTGGACTTAGATCCTGTGGAGGAGGAGTGGGTGGAGTGTGGAGAAGTGGAGGGGTGGAGTGTGGAGAAGTGGAGGAGTGGAGTGTGGAGGACTACTGAGGTGGAGGATGTGATTAGCGAGGGACCAGCTTGGGTAAGGCATGCTATACTTATTATTATGTTTAGGCAAACAGGTTCTATAATACATAAACGGTAGCTTCATCTTTATCGCCGTCAGAATTACCCTTTACTTCACCTGGGAACTTCAGTCACACTCACACTAAACACACGACACGCAACCCAAGATGCCTTCAAATGATTCTCATACCATTCCTACTGGACCGAACCAAGTTGATGACACAATTCCCATCGCTCAGAGTCAAAGGACTCTGTTTGACTTCAAAGAGTTCAATCATACAAACATTCCACTGGAGCCAGAAGAATGGCCCGTTATCATCATTGGATCGAGCATGGTAGGAATGACTTTAGGCGTTCTGCTAGGTTATCATGGGTAAGACTCTGTCGCTCTGACGCCAATTATCATGACTGAACCCGTCTAGCATTAAGTCTGTATCTTTTGACCGCCATCCATCCACCGCCATCCATCCCCGAGCAGCCTTATTCCTTTTACGCTCCGTTGAGATCTTCCGCCAGCTAGGTCTGGAAGACGAACTCCGTTCAGAAAGCGCCTCAAACTTTGATCTCGACGCTGGGATGATTATAGTCGAGAAGCTCGTGGGCGGCAAAGTCCTGGCAAGTATGCAAGAAAGCGACCCAGCAGAAGTAGCCAAGGCCAGTCCTAGCAGTCGTCTATGGCTCACGCAAAACATGTTTGAGCCGCTTTTGCGCAAGAGTGCAAAGAAGTTTGGCGCAGTTCAGGAGTTCAATGAGACCGTCGTCCATTACGAAGAAGACTCAGACGGTGCACTCGTTGTGGTTCAAAACGTTCAATCTGGAAATTATCGCAAATTTAGAACCAAGTACCTGGTTTCGTGCGATGGAAATAGAAGTGCAACAAGGAGGAAGGAGGGCATTGAATGGAAAGGCCCCGGAGTCCTCGGGGAGAGCATTTCTATCAACTTCAAAGCCGATCTGACGCCATATCTCGGAACCCGTGCTAAGCATGGCGTGACGTATGTTTCTAATCCTGCCATTGATGCTGGGTTCCGCCTGGAGAGCGGAGGCAAGGCTGGATTCATGATTGTCACACGAGCAGGTGACAAAAAGTCATTTTCGCCAGATTCAGTCTCCGAACGAGACGCAAAGCAATATTTCAAGGATGCCAGCGGTATCGAGGACGATATTGATATCAAAGTTGACTCCATCTCGTATTGGTCTGTGGCTGCTTTCAACGCGGAGCGCTTTGCGAGCACAAACGGCCGAGTCTTTATTGCAGGAGATTCAGCACACGTGATGCCTCCAACTGGTGGAATGGGTGGTAACACCGGTATACAGGTACGGTGACTGGGTTCTACGTCGAGTTATTCCACCAAACTAACATATTTAGGATGTGCATAACCTGGCTTGGAAGCTTGCGTACGTTTTAGGAGAAAGGGCTGGCCCTTCGCTTCTCCGAACTTATGACGCCGAGCGGCGGCCGGTAGCTGGGTTCCTGATGCGTCAAGCCTACTCAAGACTGCAGAAGCGGGTCTTCCGCCAAGTCCCAACAGATCCAGAACTTCCCGACATTGTCTGCGAGATAGGGTATCGTTACCTTGCTGCTGTCCCTTCGGAAAGCCAAAGTACCAACAGTGATCACCACGAAGACCCATATGCACCACTAGTACTACCAGGAACCCGATTTCCACATGTGCCTCTCACACTAGACGGCGCTCAGATCTCCACGTTGGACTTGATCAAAACTAACTTCGTTATTTTCACAACTGATCATTCATCACCATGGATCAAAGCGACCAGAGAAATCACACCCCAAGTAGACTCTCATAATATAGGCAAGATCAAGGGCACGCTCAAGGATACTGATGGCAGTTTTGGTCGTATTTGTAGAATCTCTGAGGGGGAGGCTATTCTTGTCCGACCTGACGGATTTATCGCATGGAGAGGAAAACGGAGAGAGGAGGGACACAAAGAGACTTTGCAAAATGCTTTGCAAGTCATCTTAGGATTAGCCTAGAGTTGGGAGAGTAGAATCAGTAGACAGAATGCAATATCAACTCTGATATCGTCTTAGAACTGTACGATCCTATTTGTTCAAGCTGGTTGGGATCAACACTGGCTGTAATCAGATCCGATTAGAGAAACAGCTACACAAGTGGAATGTCGTCATGCCTATGTGGCTGTCAATCGCTGGGATAATGTCCGTGTCAACAGATGACCATACAAAGACACACCGAAGCCCGCCCGAAATGGCCCTTGTGTAAAGAACGACGATTTACCCTGATCCAACAACTATAAGGAGTTGGACTTTACGACACTTTCAACTGGTGGCTGGTCGTGGTATGATAAACATTGGGATGCACTTTTTGATGTGCGCGAAAATTGCAGGGCAAAAGTCAATGCTGGGGGGAATGCAGGCAGGAAGGGAAAGTTTTGGGCCTTCTGTGCTCAATGGTCAGACACTACCCGCTGTTGGAATACACCTGAACCAGGTGATACTTGCGATGTGACTGGGCATAGCTGCGACGGTATTAAGCAAGTATATTTACTATATACTTGATAGGCAGTAAGTTGTATGATAGCCTTACCGGTTCATAGGATGTTGGAAGAATTGATGGTTCCCCTCAACTTCAGGATTAAGGTTCAAGATTAAAGTTAAAGTTTGATGTCCTAAAGCTCAAATCGTAGGACTGTCATCTAGGACTCTAGGACTCAAGTCCTAGAAAGAATCAGTCGAAGATATAAGGCCTCAAAGACCCCTTCGACTGCAAGAAATTAAGAATAATAACAATAACAATCAATTGTTAACTGCACTCAGCATCCCTGCGTAATCCAACAACATAGGATAGAGGGGTTTTTTACCTAAAATTATGGTCCAAAAGTCTGTAAACACCCCACCCTACAGCAACTCAATCTATTCAACCGTGATAACTTCACTTATACACAATTAATTTAAATAAAATCTAATAATAATAGAAGTTATATCATCTTGAAGCCCTGAACCTTCTCTTCAACATTTTGTATACCATCCCCTTGCGCGAATGCAGGCGTCAAGTCGGCGGGGGAGTGAGTCAATCAGACGGTTAATCTGCTCTGTTGTAATTGCTGCCCACGTCAACTTGATACATTTAATCAACTTTGCTCAATCAGACTCGTTGTTTTTCAAGAGGTCTAATTGAGGGAACATCTTTTTAATATTCAGCTTTAATTGCTTCCATATGTGCTCAATTGGGTTAAGATCAGGACTGTGAGCAGGCCAGTCAATCCAGGATATGCCGTGTTCCAACAGCCAGTTCGTCGTAGACTCTGACGTGTGAATACGAGCATTATCTTGTTGAAAATGGCGAAAACTAGTCTAAATAGGAAGTAAACCTTCTGTTAAAGCCTGTCGATAACTTAAAGAAGTATATCCTTTTCTTCTGGCGGTCTGATCGCGGATCATGATGATGATATCAGATTTCCCTCCTCTCCAGATTGCCCCCCAAACCATGATCGATAATCGTGACTTTCCACGAACTGTCACATTAACTAATTCCCTCATGAACTTCTCATGAGGCTTACGGAATACCCAACCTCGCTTATAATTCGGTTGCGATTGAACTGATGATTCGTCGCTGAAAATGGTCTGAAGGTGTCATAAGTTGAGTGAAAGATTCCCGAGCGGCGTCCATCCGCGAACTTTAAAACGACATACCTCCAGCAATTCTTCAATATCTTCCTTCCAAGCTTGACACCACAAAAACCGCTGACGAGCGGTTTCTCTAGATAGTGTAATTCTCTGCATAGCCCTCCATTTGCGACCGTAATGGTGTCTGATCGCTCGGCGTATTGTAGTTCGTGAGATCTCGCCACCTAGATAATTGACAAGCGATTCGTATGTGATCCTACGGTCGCGTTTAAGTGAAACTAATACGTACCGAATCTGCTGAATTGTGAGTTTTGTAGGACGTCCAGAACGACACTTTTTGTTCAAGGTTTGGTGAGTTTTCCAGCGTTGAAAGATCTTGAAGATTGCGGCGGGTGAACATTTAGCCTCCTCAGCAACATCTCGGTATGACCTCCCGCTTTCTACAGCTTGAACAATAAGAGCTCTTGCAACCTCGCTGAACTCATGGTTTCTCTGGCGCCCTGCGCATATAATTGACAAAATTCCGTTCTTTTGCGACATGTTTTGTCGAAGTTGTGGACGTTTGAAGAAATTGGATGAGTTCACTTTTATCGTGGTGGATTACACGTTGGCGGGGCAGCGTTTACAGACTTTTGGACCATAATTTTAAAGGTTTTCCCTAAATTACTTATGCATGTGAGAGATTTCTCAGTTAGGCATTCCAAGTCTTATAATGGCCAAGCAAAGCGATCATCTAATCTAGGCATCCTCGGAAGTAATTACTTCGTTGCATAATCCCTCGGTCGTACTGAACCGTATGATCGATCCATTATCATCACTTTCTCAAGAGGTAGCTGAGGACGACCTTCCCGGCTATATCTCTGAAGGGGACTCTTCTACCCACAGTAGTGACCTCAACTCCGAATCAGACGAGGAAAACGTCGACCAATCGCCTCGTGAGGTATATCAATCGGATCCTGAGGTCGAAGGGATTCGAATGATATCCTCCACGCCCCTATTAATCAACTGGAACGAAGCGAATACCCCCGAGCTGAAGATGCGACAGATCCGTCAGTATGAGCAATACGTGGCCTTGCGAATCGAGTGCCCAGTGGCCTCGGGCACGCCCTTGACACCTTCTGTGTCACATGTTAACGAAAAGCTGCGGAAAGCACATACAACTCTCGCCATAAATGGCATCGCAGCGGCTCAGGAGATGCGCCGTCTCAAGGAGAAGAACCTTAAACGGTCTGCCCGTGATCAGGGGACTGTAATCTTGGCAAATTACGGCCCAATTACAGTCTACGATGCCAGACTTCGCGTCGCCAAGGACTTACACTATCGACGAGCCAATCAGGCGGCAGAGGAGCTGCGTTTTCATAAGAAGGAAGTAAGGGACGAGGCTGCATATGCGCGCCGGTGGCTTTTGCAAGTCAGGAAGCTTCTCAGGGCAAGTCTTCGTGATTTACGGGTTGCTGATATAGTCAGAAGTCAACCTACCTACTCACAAGAGGTGAAGTCATTTACAGCCGGTCAATTTCACTTAAAGACTCAACACCAAGAGTGTATCTCATCAACAGCGTTACTGGGGACAAGATATTGCCTCCACCGCGAGATGCACTCGAAAATGAGGAAATCCAAGGAATTGGCCAGCCTTGCGAAGAAATCTGGCCAATCAGAAGTCCCCAAAGTCTTCAAATTCCGTTGGAACCCCCCTTTCCTTCTTCCATTTGACTATGACTTCAATATCTGTAAAGAAGCAGTGGATTTTATCATTGCTGACGAGGAAAAACGGCGTGCACACGGCAAAAGCTATGCCTTGAGATTGATGGAGTGGAAATAGATGAGGATAATGAAGAAAGTGATTCTGAGGAAGCAGAATCGTTTGAAGTTGAAGAAATTACAATTATGGATAATATTATCGTCAGATAAGGCGAATTCGTTATGCTAAAGGATAAATAATTTACTATATTTCTCACGATAGCATTTTAGTGTTTTTGCTGTATGCAACTGGAGTGAATAGTCCGGCCAAATCATGCCACTAAGCGTATGAAATAAGTGACTTCTTATTTTGGTGTAAATAGGTGGAGAAATGAGGTACCTCAATTTTCCCAGTCAGCAGACCCTTTTCCCAGTCAATGCACCCGCCCGTGCTTGGGGCACGGAGCCTGCGGAGTGATTCAAAGCTAAGGGGGGCCGGTCTCTAGGCCCTACCCAAGTATTGTCTTACTCGGGCACTGTCTGTCGCGTCGTTGAACCGGAAGACCTCGCCTTGCTGACTGAAGCCCTTATTAAAGACCCTATTTACGTCTTCTACCTCTATGAACTCGGCTATGACTGAATATGCATTTTAAGATTGTTAGCCTTGTGCCGCAAAAGCATTAGCTCCCGGGTCTCAGGATTACTCCAAGCCTGGAACGCAGTAGGATCCCAATCAAGGCTTCCAATTGATATATTTCTTATCCATTCATGACGAATCGAGGTAGCTGTGCTTGAGTTTAAATGTAGTCTGAGATACGACATTGTCGAAGTTGGTGATATAACAAGCAGGGTTGATAGCATGATGCGGGTGATGTACATAGATTTTGCTGGGGTCGTTACCTGGTTGGAAGTATCATCCTTTTCCCAATCAAGGACCCCTTGTCCTACCTAGCCAGCGGGCCCCGTGGTCGTTATGAATTGAGTCCCCCCACAAGTATTTCGCGCAGCCACTTTAACATCAAACTCTCAATCACTGCTCTTTCTCTTCAAAACTAGAGCCGCAGCATAAGGCTGCAAACCGATTAATTACCTAGCCTAAAATACTTCAGGCGAGAACGCAAACGATCAAATTCTTGTCACAGCGAAGTCATCGCATACTGCACGCCATGGCCAAGGAAACAGTTCAGGGCAACCTCCCGCAATCGCGTCAAGACGACTTCATCGAATCTTCATCATCAGAGGAAACAATCCAGGACCGCCTAAGATCACAGAATGTTGCCTTGAATGCCGAAGTAGTTCGACTGCAGCAAGCGTGTACAAAGCTCGAGACACTCCTATCAGCACACACACTAGGAAGGGGCTGTCGTTTGTGCCATCAACAGCAGGCTTCCCACGCACCAGAATCGGAGACGGCCATAAAAAGCCAGAGTGACCAGAAGAGAAGATGAAATTCGTCTAGATAAGGTTTAGGAAAGATGGCGAGGGTGATCATGGGTCTTATGGAGCTGCGGCAACTTATCTCATGGTCAGTTCTACTCTCTTGAGTCTCTCACAAGTGGCTTCCTCCTACTACTTGACGCGAAACTTGTTTGTCGCTCTTGTTTCCCCTGCCGACTTCGTCTGACCTGCTCCTTATGTTGAAATATAAGACCCAACAGGCTCCTAGGTCCTAACCCATTTTTGTTTTAACACCATATCCTCATATGTCGGAGGAAAAGCATCCGCATTACTAAGTTTTCGAGCGTTGGAACGGGACCTTTAAGTTTCCGGCATCTCTAAGCTGGTGTTGTTTTGATCGCTTCGAGAACTGCCGGGTTCCAACGATTTGCGAGTTCCACAGCTGTTGCAGGCCCGCTTTCGGTTTCAGTCTTCGGCCTGGGTCGAGGAGGGATTACGGCGTATATCGGAGACGCTGGAAGAGCCCTGAGAACTACCCGATCAGGATCCCATAGACCTCTGACATTGCTGACGCACCTGTGGAGCTTATCTTCGGCTTCAGACTGCCTTTGCCCGGTTCCTTAACTACATATTTGCTTGGATCCTGAATTTGCTGCCCGTATCGACGGAAACCGAAAGGAAGAAAGGATAAGATCGTCGCAACTCTTCCAATCAAGGTGTTACCCCAACCAATTTCAATTATTTCGAACACCAAGTCCGTAAATAGCGGTCCAGCAACACTGCCTAGCGACCGCGCCAGTGTATCACCCGCCATAACCGACACGGTCAAGTGGGTGTGCGTCTCCATAAGATATCTAATATAGACTATTAATCAATATAAGGATCAATGAAGTAGAAAGGAACATGACCGCTAGTGTTGGAACTATCCAATGAATCCCCGTTTTGAGGTTAGCCACTGCTATTCAGAGAAACCTTATAAACTTACGCCGTATAGCCCTTCCAGCGTAACCAAAACATGGTGCTAATAAATCCTATCCCCCAAACATCGCCATCCTCAACCGATCCTCAGGCTTGAACAGCTTGCCGGACTTGCCGCGTTCTTTGCGACGCTGTGTATCATAGAGGGTAAACAAGACACTTAGGGAATACCAAGATCGTTTTAACCAAAGACAGCTGCCCAATGCCAACAGCCCAAGAAGCAATGGTGCTAGAGGACTGAGTCAAGCCGATTGGCTGGTTTTGAGCCCCAGGCCGCTCAGGGCTCGGGTGGAGAGCAATCTAAAGGTAGATTAATTGGTTAAGTTACCCCTTTTTCCTACCTCTTGCCCCAGTACGACACAGCCTTAGCCAGAGAAACCAACACATCCCTAAATGTTTAGAAACATATATTGGCTATTGGGTTTCAATCTGTTGAAGCTCCTGCTGATTACAACATACAATGTCGGAGACCGCTTTAAAAGGCAGCCTTGCTAGTAGCCCTTCGTCATCGCCGCCACCACCCACATTTTCTCGTCTCGGGTCCCGGTCTAAGGTCATCGCTAAGCAGTATGATGCAGCTTTAGCTTTGGCCTCGACTACCGATTCATCCGTTGATGACCTTTGCAAGATCATTTGGGGCCAACGACGTTTTGTTATTGCAAGCCTCTTAGACAAGAGGAAAAGTAGGGGCAGGCGAAGCTGGATTGGAAACCATGGCTGGTTCCTAGCAGAGTTGAGGAAAGACAATACGTCCAGTGGGGATATCTGGTGTTGCCGGCTCTGCGATGATAAGGGTGCACCGCGATTTTTTAATGCTCAGTCGACATCATCGGCATCAGCTCATCTTTTCAAGTTCGTGGTACTTCTCATTTCCGGGCTATCACTAACGGTTCTTAGAGCTCACGGGATCACCGAGACCTTTGAAGCGGGTTCATCTGGTGACTCTTCAGTTATCGATCTCCAGAGAAATGCATCCAAGAAACGGCCCGCCTCTTCTTCCTTCCTTCTTCCTCGAGCAAAGATGGCACGGATTAGAGAGCTCTCTGTTGGTTATATCGTTGATTCTAATCTCCCCTTTACTACCTTTGAGAGTACCTATCCGCAAGAGCTGTTCCGTCAGCTGGACTCTGATCTTTATGCTCAGGTGCCCTGGGGTCGAACTGCAACCAAGAAAGATCTAGAAGACATACTCGTTTCAAAGAAAGCGGCTGTCAAGGAGGAACTCAATAATACTGTTACCCAGATACATCTTAGCTTCGACCTCTGGACCTCTCCCAACAGATTAGCTTTTATTTCCATCTTTGGTCACTTTATCGATCGGAGACACTTATATCAAAGCCGGCTGCTGGCTTTCAAGAGGCAGATCGGATCTCACGCCGGCGAGAACATCGCTTACACTATAAGGAACGTGGTCCGTGATTGGGGTATCGATGGTAAGCTCGGGGTCTCGATCTGTGATAATGCGGCCAGTAATGATGTTTGCTTGCGAAACCTCTACACAACTCTCGATGCCTCGATAACTCGAGCGGACACGGAGGCACGAAGGATGCGATGTTTCGGTCATATTCTAAACCTTGTTGCTCAAGCCTTCCTCTACGGCGATGATGCAGCTTCTTTCGAACTTCAGTCTGAGGCTTATGACATGTTAGAGCGGGTTGAAGAAGACCTCGAACACTGGCGAGCCAAGGGTCCGGTTGGGAAGCTTCACAATATTGTCAAGTTCATCCGAGCCTCTCCGCAACGCACCGAAGCATTCAAAACTCATGCAAGGGAGCAGGAGGAGGTAGACTCATATAAGCTTGCAGAAGAATCAACCGCCGAGCTCGAAGTCATACAGAACAACGCTACGAGATGGAACTCGACTTACATGATGATTGAGCGTGCCTTAGTCAAGCAGTCTGAGCTCAACAGCTTCATTCAGGAGTTAAGGCTAGAAGCAGACGCCTCAAAAAGGGTTCCCACGGCTGATGTTCTGACGTCTGATGACTGGAAGGTCCTCAGGGAAGTTAGTCATATTTTGGAGCCGGTCTACAATATGACGATGAGAACACAGGGATGGGGTACAAGCGGGGGTCACGGTCGGCTCTGGGAAGTCATGACGGGAATGGAGTTTGTCCTAGAACATCTTGAAGACTGGAAGGTTCTCTACGAGGATGAAACTGCTGATCCGGCTGCGGAAGAATGGTATACAACCCAGGGAGAGGAAACTGGACCGGCCATGGGTGTGACACCAACACTTTCGCGGCAACCGACAGTCGGACAAATCCGGGAGCGACCCTCACGGCAGTCACGATTACCATCACGACTTCAAGGATACGAAATTACACCATTGCGCCGCCGTCGCGAAACGGCTCTTCCAGCTCGTCCACCTGCTAGCTCACAGTTTAATGAAGATGCGCTTCCTGTACATTCTCGAGAAGACTACCTGTAGGACGATGCTCGTTCGATGAGTAATGTTGCTAGTATGGAGGGTCAGGAGCGCGCTAGTATTAGGGCAAGTATAAATAATGCTTGGATTAAGCTGAACGAGTACTATACTCTCCTCGGACGGTCGCCTCTGTTTGCAGCTTCTGTTGTTCTGAATCCGGATCTTGGCCTCCGGTGGCTGGAGACCAATTGGACTTCCCCAGAACAGCTACAATGGCTTCGGGATGCAAAGGAGGGCATCAAAGTCTATTTTGAGCGTTGGTATTCGAGAAATGACGATGATGTCTCTGAGAGTGCCTTCATCACGCCCTCGTTGATGCCCCGACCTGAGCAAAGTAGGTTTGAGCAGTGGATAAAAAGCCGGCAACCTAAGCTCTCGGCAACAGGCAGTGAACTCGAACGGTATTACAGGCTCGAACCAGAACAAGTAGATGATCCCATTCGTTGGTGGATCGACCATAGCAATGCTTTCCCACGTTTGAGTAGGTTTGCACTGGATATTCTTGCTATTCCGGCCATGTCAACCGACTGCGAGAGGGCATTCAGTCTTGCGAAGCTCACTGTTAGCTCACAGCGACATTCTCTACTTGGATCGAGCATTGAGTCGATCCAGCTACTGAAGAACTGGGTTAGGGGAGGATGTGTTAATCTCGGAGGCCTGTACTCGAGTAACCAGGCCAATTAGAATCCGACAGTAGGGTCATGAGGCCGAGGGAAGCTTCACGTGAGCTACGATATATCAGATATCAATCAATCAATCAGATCAGATCAGATCAGATTCGAATGGTGAACTATCAGTTCAGTTCAGATTTGGGTCCCAATCTGATTTGATTGATCTGACGGCAGCCCTGATTGAACATGCTATGCCAGAGTTCCACAAGGATGGGCAAGGTTTGATCAATTCTACAGAATCGCTCTGGAAGGTTCTACGAAATTCTATGAAAGATCCCCAAGTAGGGCCTGCAATTATGGTCCTTGATGCCCTGGACGAATGTGCCGAATCAGAGTTTGTAGACCTGATGCGGAATATTGAGAACCAATTCCGCAGCGGAAGCTCAATATGGAATTATTTGGCAGGTTGCTGTCGCATACGAATTCCTCCTTTCTACGCTGGAGAAAGCAAAGACTGAGGCAACACAACGGGTGGAACCTAGCTTCTATTCCTCGTGCGTCAATTCGGCCTGGGCCAAGCTTAACAAGTACTACACCAAGCTTGATGAGACGCCAATATACTATGCAGCCACGGTTCTCCACCCCGGTATACAGTGGTCGTTCTTGACAAAGGCCTACGCTGAGGAGGAGGAATCGCTTTTCGCGGCACGCCAGCTCATCCAAAAGCTCTGGGAAGAGGAGTATCGCGACCTTCCCGCTCAGTGGGAAATCTCGAGCAGTAACCTTCCTGCCGCGGTGAGGGCGCGTGAGTACAATCCATTTGATTCCTTCCAAGACGAATTAATATCATCCACCCGCCACGGCCATGACGAAGCCACAGACGAACTGGAGAGGTGGTTGTCTACAAAGCAAGACATATACACTACATACGACAATCCTCTGGAATACTGGTCTGCAAAGAGATTTGAGTATCCGCGAGTGGCGAAAATGGCGATTGACATCCTCTCGGTCCCAGCAATGGCTTCTGAGTGTGAGAGGACCTTTTCTTCCGCTGGTAGTATGGTTTCGCCCAAGAGGTCGCGCTTAGATGCAAGCACAATTGCCGTTACTCAGACGGTAAGGTCGTGGTTACGGGCTGGGCTACTAGAAGGGTATGAGGGTTTGCTGAAGGAGGTGGGCGACGACAAGGCCGAGGATTAGCCGACCGTCTATCTACCGAATATATCTACATCTACATATAGCCTACATCTATCTATCTACATTGCAAATTATGACTTAGCATCTACATCTATCTACATGAGGTGTCGGTAGATAGATGTAGATAGATTCGCCAGCCTGATCATACTCATAGTTGGATTGAAAAACGAACATCTAACTAGACTTCTCGAGTAATAACATTCGGTCGGAGAAAGGGTCCACGATAAGTGAGACAATTTGAAGACCAAGCAAATGTTGAATAGGAGAGAGATCGAGAAGATGATATATGGTAGAGGAGCCCCTTCGAGACACACCTACAACTCGCCTCTTGTAAGGCTTGGAAAAGAAAACTAGAATGCAAGAGATAAAAAGGGGGTTAGACACCCAAGATCATCGGGCATGATAATCCAGGTGATTTCCATGCCAAGTCTCCAAATCCTCTCTGAGTGAGCCTTTTCCCCAGCCCGGCAAGATCGAACATAATATGACAACATGTCAGAGAGTCTTTGCGATACCTGGAGAAGAGTAAACTAATTGATTTTGATTGACTAGATGCTTTGTTGTGTTCTTATCGAGAATTCCGTGCTAAAGCTTGAGATTTTTAATGCACTCACTAATGAAGTAACTACGTTATTTGGTAACAGTATAAAAATGGTTCAAAGAAAGCCATGCCTACCCATTCGCGCTGGGAGTATGGCTGACCAAGTCTATTGTGCTGAATAGTGATCTATGTGGCATGCAAGAAAATATGAGAGAAGATTGCTGAAAACTTCGAAATAATGCAACGTATGGAACAAAGTCAAGTCGGTGTTAGGCAAGGCTGATAGCTTAAGACCAGTCACCATCGTCGACAATATTCTCTCCCCGCTCAGCAACCTCGCACATCTCCTTGACAGTCCAGATCTTGAATGTATGACCTGCAGGATAGTTTGTGTTTTCGAAAGGACTGTCGCTAAGGATGTGATTGGCACATTTACCATACATCTCATAAACATACTGCTCAGGGTCGTGCTTAGAACTCCACAAACCAACCATGGGAAAGGTAGGACGCGCCCCCTCCTCCGCTGGCTTGAAAGTGGTCCCGTGGTACTGTTGGCGGTTCTTGAAGCCCATTTTCTGTGCACAAGTAACCCTTTGAAATCTGGATATATCATGTATTAGCAAAGCCATGAGTGACGAATACTCCAACATACCTCAACTTGTTATGCACCTTTACAGCAAGAGCTAAGTTGCGCTTACCACCAAGCTGAAGACATGTAGCCAGAGAGAAGGCATCTTCCATGGCCATGGTAGCGCCGCTGGCCGAAGTCGGGAGAAAGGCATGCGCGGCATCGCCAATTTGGACGACTTTGCCGTGCGGTGAGGCCCATGTCGGATAAGGATCGCGCCACAGGAGCTTATAATCGACTGCCCCCATCTCGGGAGTAGCCTTGATCAGTTCAGTCAGCCAAGGAACCCAGCCTTCGACGTATTGCAATGCCTCTTTAGGATCCACCGCGGGTGCACGATCCTTGCCATCAGGGTCTTTGTCCTTTTCACACCATAAAATTAGCGCAAATCCTATATTGGGATGTTGTGGGGCATACCTTGTGCGTGAGCATCCACGACACGTTGTCGCCACTGCACCCTGTGATGATATGTGCGCCTGGTCCTACGACGCCTTTGGTTGAGGAACGATCCTCAAGGAATTTTCTAAGAAGAGGGTTTTGACGGATTCTTTCCGTCGGGTAGGTTGCGCGCAACATTGCATAGCCCGAGCTCGTTGGGTGATCACGTTCTCCCTTGATGACAACACCGGATCGAGAGCCAATACCGTCAGCAGCAACCACAAGATTGGCAGTGATCTTGGCTCCAGTGTCAAGGACAACTCCGCCCTTGTCAGAATCCTCGAAATAATCCACAACTCGGGCGCTGAGACGAATGTCAATACCTAGATGCGCTGCGTACTGCAAAAGGGAGCGGTGAAAGCTAGAACGAACTGTGCTCAGACCGAATGTAACACAGCCGACAAATTGGCCATTGTGAGTAAACATTTCTCCAATTTGAGGTATGCGCTCTTGTCGACAAGCTTCCATGAAACCTGGCCATTTCTCAGGAGTTCTCAGCGCAGAAGATTGAATGGCGATAAAATCTCCTATGAATCACATGAGCCCTTGTCAACAACTCAGTCATGTTGGATTATTTTACCATAGTCGTCGAAGTGAGGACGGCGGTCAATGACACAAACCTCGTGGCCCTTTCGGTGTGCTTCAATAGCAAAACTAAGACCAGCAATGCCAGCTCCCGCAACGAGGATGTTGATACCACTAGGTGGATATCGACTGAAGACAGGGGCTTTTTCGAAAGGATTCTTGATAACTGTCATGATGAAAAGATGGATATAGATGAGATTGTTTTTTTGTTGAAGAAATCAAAGAACGTGAGTGGCTCATGCCTTTTAAGCTTGAGAAAGACATGGAGTTGACAATCTCACGGACTATAGAATCATAACGGACTCGGGTGCAGATTAAATCTCCGAAGTATATAGTGGATATTTGGAATATTCTTGGTGATGATCGCCAGTTAGAGCAGGGTTCCGTTCGGAGACTTTGTGGAACCTGAGTCAGTGCACAAGCTCAAAACTTCTATTTGTATCAATGCTGTGACGTTTTTAATCCACTTATACTTTTACATAAGCGGCACGGATACTGGAAGCGATGCGTTATTGCCATAAATATCGTGTTACATATACAGAGTAATACAAGGACGGAAATCAAGTCAAGGAGGAAAGTCTGAACAATCGAGTCCTGGTGGATATGTATCGATGGCGAGATGCTCCGCTTCATGTCGCAAAGCAACTGTGGCACCATGATATTTATCCCTTAACTCAAGTGACGAGGGTAAGTCAGTGATCCTGCTTCCATAGCCTGTCAAAGATGTGGATTTATTGTTACGATTATGGCAGTCGTAATCTAATTTAATGATTCATCATTTAGGACACGCTTATCTCTGCAGTGAGTATAGCATTAATAAAGTAGAATGGCCAGAGCAATCATAATCAGTCTCGTAACCTTACACGCTCAGAACCTACATAAGCATTGATGGCGGTGAGGGATCTGTTACGTGCACCGGGGTCGGTGCACCTAAGATAACTGCACCGGGTCGGTGCATCTAAGATCCTTATGTAAGCTGCATACGTGGCCTGATCAAACGAGGCTCAACAGACCGCCTTTTCCACCTTCAATGCATCAATTGACAAGCTGTAGATCATCAATTCCACTAGTTTTATCTATTCTTAGTTACAATGAGCTCAATTGGAGTCCCTTTTTGCTTCCCTGATGACGTTCTCCCCCCTGAAGGTACATACAGCTCAAGAGAGCAAGTCCGTGAAGCTATCAACGATTGGGCAAGGCCACGAGGCTATGCATTTTCTATCAGCAAGTCAAGGACATATGCCAATGGCAAAAGAGAGTGTGTTTTCAGCTGTGACCGGGGAGCAGGGCGTACGCCTTCTCTTTCAGGAAGCCGGGAGACTTCAACTCGCCGTACAGGCTGCCTGTTCTCTGTCCTAGCAAAGGAAGACCGCATTACAGGCAATTGGCTTCTCAAACATCGTCAAGGGACTCAATTTCATACCCATAATCACGAACCAAGTCTAGATCCTACGGCACATCCCTCACATCGTCAACTATCACGGGAGGATCAGCTAAAAGTCCAAAACCTCTCTAATGCCGGCATTGTGCCAAAGAAGATCAGGTCTTATCTACGAGAACACTCTGATACAATTGCTACACAGCAAGATATCTACAATTGCATCTCAGAGAGCAAGAGAGCCCTTGCCAAGGGGCAAAGCACTATACATGCCCTTGCTGATGAGCTGAATAAGGAGGGCTTCTGGAGTCATATATGCCTTGATGATAAGGGTGTGGTTACAGCTGTTATATTTGCACATCCGGATTCACTTTTATATGTCAAATCATATCCAGAAGTGCTTATTATGGACTGTACATATAAGACCAACAAGTACAAGATGCCTCTTCTTGATATAGTTGGCATTGATGCTTGCCAAAAGACCTTCTGTGTTGCATTTGCCTTCCTCAGTGGAGAGGAAGAAGCTGACTTCAACTGGGCTCTTACACGATTACGGTCTCTATTCGAAGAACACGGTATAGGCCTCCCATCTGTCATACTTACAGATCGTCAACTGGCTCTTATGAATGCAATCTCCTCATTGACATGCTTCCCTGAAGCTAGCTTGCTATTATGTATCTGGCATATCAACAAAGCAGTCCTAAGTAACTGCATGCCGGCATTTGCAAAGGGTAGAGATCACACTGAGGGAATAGAGGAGTGGAGGGAGTTCTATCGTCTATGGCAGGAGATTGCTTACTCAAAGACCAAAGAGGCCTATAATGAGAGACTTCAGAAGTTCAGGGAGCGTTATGAGGCTGACCACCTTATAGAAGTAGGCTATATTATAACTATATGGCTTGAGCCTCATAAAGAGAAGTTTGTGAGGGCGTGGACTGACCAATGGCTTCACTTCGAGCAGTATGCTACCTCACGCTGTGAAGGTATTCATCACTTGGTCAAATCTGATATGAATAGCTCACAGGCTGACCTCTTCGAGGCCTGGAGGGTTATTAAGCGTGTAATCACAAACCAGCTCTCTGAGATCCAAGCAAACCAAGCGAGGCAGCAAGTAACAACACCAAATATTCAGGAGTCAATGGCGTTATATGATAATATCCGCGGTTGGGTATCGCATGAGGCTATCCTCAGAGTTGAAGGTCAACGGAAACGGCTTCTAAGCGAATTGCCTGCTTGTACAGGGGTATTCTCAAAGACTACTGGTCTGCCTTGTGCTCATATCATCCTGCCTCTACAGCAGAAAGAAGAGTGCTTGCAGATATCTCATTTTCACTCGCACTGGCGTTATCGACGCCCAGGAAGCCCTCAGCTTATTATTCAGCCTCGCCGACACTTCGATCGCCTAGCAATTCGTTCAGTAGTACCACAAACATCCACACAGAGAGAGCCTTCTTTATTTGAGCATGTTAAGAAACAGATACAGCAAAAGAAGCCTCCTAAATGCTCCGCTTGTGGCGAGGAAGGCCATACAAGGGTTTCGAGGACATGTCCCCTTCGTCATAATGATCTGAGAATATCTCCTGCTCCTATCTTCAAGCCTCCTCCTCGAGCCCCTTCACTTGAACAACCGGCCTTTATATTCCCTAGAGTTACAACTACAATGACTACAACCACAACGACAACAACAACAATCTATGTAGCAACTAGCCCTGTGACTTATCCGTCACTACCACTTCCAGCAAGAGAACCAAGCCCTCCTCAGTATGACAGGCCTGAGGCTATCTATGCGCGTTACAAAGCATCACGAGAGGCGTGGTATGCTACATTGCCCCCACGATCTCAGAGGAATGATAAGGCATATAGGAAAGCAAAAGGTTTGCCTGCAAGATATCCCAAAGCCTCGGTCAAATATGCTCTTGATTGGAAGCGAATGGGTCGTCAGTGTGATCTAGGTATTGGTAAAGGGAAACGAGACTGGATCCAAGAGGAGATCAATGCATATCTTGACTTTGAAAAGACTGAAGAGGAGCGTGTCAATCTCGAGGAACAGATACGGCTTGAAGAGGGCTATTATCAGGGTCGAAATGGCATACAAGATTGTATTAATGATTCGGTGCTATATGGCCAAGCACGGCAGGCATATTTTGATAATTGGAACCCCTATATGTAAATCTAGTTAGAGTTGCTTAATGAATGATTAGTATATACTATTTGAAAGAGAATAAAAAGAGTAATTTCTAAGTATATATACTATTGCCTAATGGCTTTATTTTTGAATATAATTACTAGGATATATTAAGTAGATTAATATAGATATTGATACAGAAGAAGCATTCCTATTGCAAGAAAAAGCTCTGCTTTATATATATAATTATATGAAGTAATTCACATCTATCACTGGAAGCTCTGGTATCACAGCAAGCTATGATGCATCATTCACTATCACCAGAGGAGTCATATGATGCCAATGGATGAGATACTATATAATAAATAGCTGTAGATATAGGGAATCATGATTACTCTTCAATTAAGTGAGTAACTGTTGTTGTTGAGGATAAAAAAAGGATCTCAGTGATACACACATATGCAGCTTACATAAGGATCTTAGATGCACCGACCCGGTGCAGTTATCTTAGGTGCACCGACCCCGGTGCACGTAACAGATCCCTGGCGGTGAGTATGGTTGCGGCTAATGTCTCAGAATGTAACGTTACTAGTATTGAAAACTTGTACCCGTTGACTCATGCGCCTGGGAAGCTAAGTTGACCCCAAAACCCTGGGGCGCGCCGGTGTAATTATAGAAGCCGGTCTCATTCACTGAACAGAACTCAAATTGTTAGTGTTAATTGATACCAAAGAATTTTACTTTGCTATAGGAGAAGAAACTGAAGCTGCTCTTACAGATCCCTTTATGTCAAGGGTTTCATAGTGAATACTCAGGTAAATTTCTATTTCTCTTACGTATCTCCTAAGAGCTCATAAGGCCACAATCCGTACCCCGCCCCACCCTATCCCTGTCATCAAAGCAGTACAAGCGGGGTACCAATAGCTTCAATTTCCAACCTTTCACCGCCGAACTACTATACAAATCATTGCAGTTTAATCAATGAACATATCTTCAGACCCCGATCAAAGACAGGAAGCTGATTCCTATGATGATGAGAGCTTCTACAAGCAACATAAGGGCCCCCGCACAGGCCCTAAGGACCCTGCCGGTGCTAATGATTTTCCGCCTGATGAGGCCTGTGGCTTTAATTTCAGCCCTTTCATTTTACAACCTCGCAATTAGCATATCAGTTATCTACCCAATACACCGCTTGATCTTTTCCAAATTTTTGTGCCTAAGTCTCTGCTTTGGAAATGGATTGAATACACTAATAGCTGGATCTGTTACCTGCTTGAAAATGCTGTAGTTGACAGCTGGAATAACCCACTTCACGAACAGTCACAGCTCCTAGCTTGGGAAGGGATCTCTATCGCACAGATCTATATATAGCTTAAAATGCTGATTTATATAGGAATTCATAAGGAAAAGAAGCTTAGAAGCCATTGGAAGGCCCTCCGGCTAGGAGATCAATCCCCCCTGCACTCGGTCATTAAGTTCATGCCCTATTGGAGGTTTCAGTTGACCCACCGCTACCTTCGTCCCTTTGACCACACCAAGATCGATGAAAACGCCCCCCTTCCAAAGGTATTCCAAGCTGCTGAAGAGTTGTCTGACCATATATAGAGAGTATCAGTTGCATTCTTCCAACCAGGCTCTCACCTTGCTGTAGATGAGTGTATGGTCCGCTACACAGGCAGATCAACAGCGATAACTGTTGTCAAAGGGAAACCAAACCCACTTGGCTTCAAGATCTGGGTTATCGCCCAAGAAGGCTTCTTTATTAGGTGGCTTTGGCACTATAAAGGCTCAAATTATGATGCCTTAGGCAGGGGACTAAGGCGAAAGAGAGGTCGCCCTAGCATACAAGAGAGAGAGGCAGCTAGCAAAGAGGCAGCTGCTCTCAAACAACTTGGCAATACGCAGGGGGTCGTTGTTTCCCTTGTGATTCGCTGCCAAAGCAGACATATCACGTCTTTGTGGATAACCTCTTCTCAACACCACCCCTTTTCCGCAAGCTTCGTGATCACGACTACGGGGCCACAGGCACAGCCCGCCCTAACTGTGGTATACATAAAGATCTAAAGAGGGATAAGGCACTCAATAAATTAGGGCGTTGTGACTATGCCTTCATTGAAGTCAGGTCTATCCCAACAACGGATAATAAGGTGAGCAGCTATGACACTTTTCTATATATTTCCCTTACTAATTTATCTTTTCCCTCCCTCCTAGGTCAATCAAATGGCTTGGAAGGATAATAGCCTTGTGCTCTTCATGACAACCGTCTTCTGAGGCGATGAGCGTACTGATAAGAAGAGGAAGAAGCCGTCCGTAGAGCACCTACGAGCCCGGCCAATACAGCAGTTTTTTGGTGAGGAGACCGCTAAAGTCGTTCCAATCCCGACAGTAGCTGCTGCTTATAACGATGAAATGAACCACATTGACCGAGGTGACCAATTGAGGTCATATACAAGCTATGATCACCTACTACGGCGTGGCCCTTGGCAGGCACTTACTTGGACCTTCCTCCTTGATGTTGCACTTACTAACAGCTACATCATTCAACTACATTGTCCCCAGCTAAATTGGGAGAGATATAAGTCGCAGGAGGATTGGCGGAAGTGCATTTCCAACGCCTTATTTAATACATATCATCAAGAAAGTCAAGCAAGGAAGAGATATCGGTCAGGGGTTGAAGAGGACATCGATGATCAAGAAACAAGGCTAAAACACATAGACAGGAACATCAATCATGTCTATGGTAGTCTCTGCTCAAGGTGCCTAGCTTGTCAGGGCTTCCGGCAAGGGCAAATAAGGGCAAAGGGACCAAAAAGGCATACTTTTGCTGAAATCAGCGGTAACAAAAGAGGAAGGCATAGCCCAAAGACTAGGTATGGGTGCAAAATCTGTGATGTAGCGATTTGTAACAATAAGACCTGCTGGTACTTCTATCACCGCCTAGATTAGGTGGCGACAGAAGTACCTTTTGTTTGGTGCGTTTTAATTGGCTACGACCCCTCATAGTGACCTGATTGTGGCCTTATGAGCTCTTAGGAGATAAGTATTGTTATTAAACCAATAATTTTAAAATGTTAATTTATGTTCAAGATCTTATGTTTAATAAGCTACCCGTTGGCTCGAGCCAACGGGTAAGGAGAAAAGTTGGGCTTTCTTTCGTTAACCCAGGCATTGTATTTACAGATGGGACCTCGGATTCCACTACTTCCTCGGATCCCTTCCCTTTCCTCGCTACACCTACTAACTCGGCCCCTTCCTCAACTGCGAAGGGGTCGCAAATTAGAGTCGGGTCATTATATACCGATATGTAGAGAGAAGTAGAAGTCTCGATCAGTGATCATCGCAATGCTGCTAAAACTTTCTTAAAAGAGCCCATATCCCAGCTTTGAAGCCACAACATTAGCCCAGTAACAGCAGACTCATTAGCCACATGATCACAACTATGTTTCCTAAGATGCCTCGTCTTATTAGTTGCGTCATAGGAGTCTCTATGCACTGTACAGCCATTAATATTCCTCAGCCCCCAAGCCCTGAACCCATCGAAGTTGTCGAGCTTCCTCTGCCCGCCTGCCATAGCCAGCACTGCAGAGGGCGCTTGTGATCGAAAAGCGAACTCCAAACGTACCGGTTGCATTAGCCAAGGCCTGAATGAGTTTCAGGCAGGAGACTTTACACCAGATGGCGACCACGTCATTGTGAACGTCGAGTTTGTAGGAGCCCCTGCGGCTCCTGACCCGGCTAGCATCTACACTGGCGAACAGGTTATCCTCGTTAAAGCCAACCGAAAGACGTTCAGTAACGGGGACGCTTGGAAGTGCCTTAGCTGCGGCGTCCCGTCGGAGAATGCTCAATCTCTCGACGACCAGCGAGATTATCCACACGTGTTTCGCAGTGGTGATAAAGCGCTATGGGGACACAACATCTTGGACTGCGGTGGAAGGCTCCTGCAAAACGACAAATGCACCCCGGAACGAACGCATATATATCCTATTCACTGGGATACGGCTAGTGATGGTTCTGGGTTTGGTGGCCATCCACGTGAGCTGCGCCTGCAATCTATCTCGACGGCGAGGAGGTCAAGATCAACCAGTCTGCAATCACCGTGGGCGAGCTACGGGGCTTCACTGGTGCAGGTAGTGAGATCATGTACATTGGCTCGCCCGCCGAGGCTAACAATATCGATATCTTTGCTGTCCATGTCAAGACGGGCAAGACGCGCTACCTGACAAGCCACCCAGAGTATGCTGACCCCATTGCGTCTTCACACGACGATAATTGGCTGATCACCATGGACACTCGCGGCTCTGACCGACAGATGTGGATGTCGGGTATGCGTCAGATCTCCCCTCTTCTCAACATAGTTACAGTCACGGTTGCGTCTTCCACCCGAAACAACGGGCCTCGTCGCTTCTTTCAGCCAATCTTGATTGATGGCTATGGTGACCGCGGCGACTATTTTGGCCAGCAGGTCAGTGCTGAGGGTGACGGGACCAATGGTGCCGCCAACGACCCCAACTGGAACGGCAGGGCTGATCCAGCCTTCTCCCCGGATGGGACCCGCATCACCTATTGGCAGGCTCTCGTTGTGTCTCCATCGTGTGGAGGTGACAACCCTCTTCCTTGCCCCAAATCAACCTCACAAGGTGGCCGTACATATCGTCTGATGCTCGCTCGCCTCACCAGTCGCCGCCCCAGGAGCCCCCCACCAGTGTACCGGATCCCTGACACCATTCCCTGGGCCACTCCCTTTCCTCCAGGCTCAGCCGTCCCTACTGTCTCTTCATTGGGCCCTGGGAGTTATAAGCTTTATGGAAAAGTGTCTGGGGTAGCTGATATTACCCTCCTACAGCGCCCTGGCGGTTCTGGAATCCAAATTGTGGTCGTCAGTTACTCTAAGTACTCAGATGATGGTGACCACATCCTCAATGGCCATGAGAATGCTACCGTGATCGTCGACGCCAATAATCCTTGGACGAATACCGCCCATTGGTAAAAAGGCACTACATACCTTTACGGCGGCGTGCCTGGGTTTGACATTGACCACCAGGTCGAAGTCCTAACTTTGGCCGTAGACCACGAGAAGGAGGTTGCTGCTGAGCAGAACCGGGAGAAATGGCACTCCATATTCAGGAGTGTCAACGGATTTCGCACTCTTGTTTCTCTCTGGACAAACATGTCGCAACAGTTCATCGGCCTGACTCTCTTCTCGACCTTTGGCACCTACTTTTTCCAACAAGCTGGTGTATCCAAGCCCTTCCAGGTCAAAGTAATTACATCCTCTCTTAACATCGCTACTGTTATTGTGGCAGTCTTCTTGGCCGATTGGTTTGGGAGACGTTGGATTGCTTGTAGTGCAACTACCCTTTCCTGGGTGTCCTGCGTTGCCATCGGTATCCTCGGCGTTGCTCCGCATGTGCGAGCTTCGGACTATTTATTTGTCCTATTTGCCTGTCTCTGGAGTAAGTGGTTTATCTTTTCCCCAGGCAGCTCTCAGTTCTTATTGCGGCCGACATTCACTGACACTCGTTGAAAGATATTGGCATGACCGGTAACGGCGCCGCGGGCTGGGGTTTTATCGGTGAGATATCCTCTCAGCGTCTGCGACCGTTTACTGCGGGATTTGCTGCAGCCGCCACCTGTGTAATCGGCGTCGTTATGAACAACCTCGTCCCCTACATGGTAAACGCCAATGAGTGGAACTGGGGTTTCAAGACTGGCTGGTTCTACGCTGGTGTCGGGCTCCCATTCACCATTGGGATGTGGGTGTTGATTCCCGAGACATCTGGGTAAGTGGATATGTAGCATTTGATGACATGAATCTGACAGTTGCTTGTAGTCGCTCAGCCGCAGAGTTGGATGAGCTCTTTGAACGCCTCATCAAACCCTGGCGATTTCACAAGACTGAGACAGCAACCCAGCGCTTGGTCGCGGCTGACCAGCACTAGTGAAATGGAAGTAGTTGGGCGAGAGGTATCAATTAGGCTACCATGGAATCCTAGATTGTACTATTTCGAACCAAAAGAACCTTACAGTTTGGCAGGAGGGATCGCACAAGATGAGGATAGCGTCAGTGTTGTAGTCAAGCATACAGATAGTAATCACAACCTGAACCCCCGACTCTGTTGTACTACTTGGCTCCATGTAAGATGAAGACGTCTATAAAACAATTGGTTTGTATCATGCAGTCAGTTAGTAAAATGAGACAACGACAGACCCTAAGTTGAAAAGGCAGCGGCGTTCCTCGCCCGGTTGCTGGTAAATGGGGTAGCCCACCGGACGCCCATGCCTCATGAACGCGCAAGGGTGCTAATGATGGTGGGGACGATGCTTACCGATCCACCATGAGGAGCAGGGATTCTCGGGGAAAAAAACCTCGTATTTCGGCATCTATGCGCGGACCGAGGCGCTAATTTGGGACCCTTGCTGTGCATCAAGTGGAGCACTTGCGACATGCACTGTTGAGAAACTGAGGGGGCGACTTCGAGTACGGCCTGCAGGGTCTTCAGGTCAATCATTCAATGTCGATACCCCTCTGAGGTGGTTCTAAATGGCTCGAAGACCATCATTTTCTGCTCTGGGCACTCGGGATGACTACACCTGTGCTTAGGTGAACCAGGTGGAGTGACATGTAACTGGAACCTCCATTTGTCGAGACGGTCTTCACGCGGGGCATTTCCCCCCGTCGTTCAAACAAAGAAGCGGTCTGCTAATCCCTAGACTAGAGAGGTCGGTATAATTTAATATGCTGTAGAGAGGGGTTGGTTCATTATTACCCCATGTGGCATTCAGTCGGAGAAGGATACAGGTTTTACGCAGTGAAGTAAATAGTGTGGCCGTAAATAAGACGATATCATATTCAATATCGTATTGGCTGCACGGTATAAAAATACCGTGCAGTGCAAGCAATACCGGAAACCGTGTAATACAGTGCAAGGTCGTTCAAATATCGTATAAATGTCAAACATTACGTGTATTCGGTCCATTGATCCAGATTGGTATATTCATGTTGTGTTCTGTTGAATTCTGCCCTTAGAGGTTTTACCATTTCGATTGTAATCTTAAAGTATCCCTGCTTGCACGTGAGACCCCAGCACCTGTTCAACAATAAATATGATATCAAATATAGTGCAAGTACTGTGTAATACGAGTAATACGAGGTCTCTCCCCATAGGCATACAGTGGGATGCAAAAAGTATTCGCAGGTGTGCAGGTAGGCCCTAGCTTCTCTAGTTAGTAGCTTAGCTTAGCTTGGGTACTTTATACTAGGTTATCCACCTGATATAGGTGTAATATAAGGTATTGAGGACCTGACAAGCTACTCCTGACTAGCTTCTGAACATCGAGCCTACCTGCACACCTGCGAATACTTTTTGCATCCCACTGTATCAGGCATTATGCAGATCCCAATTTACAGAACTTTTTACTAATGAAGTGTAACAGCCTGGGCCGTTGATCTGGACTCAGATGATGATAATCTTATATGTTAGATGTGAATTGCTTCATCTTGTTATAGTCCGCGAGACGATCTTGAACCTCAACCTTACTCAATTTGGTTAGTTTTATCCTTAGGCCATGCGGCTCTTTGCACGCCGTGCGATATGATATAACGATACGATATTGCTTAAATATAGTTAGTGGAATACCGTATGCCGTGCAGTGCACCGAATTCCTAAACAATCCAGTGCAGTGTGGCACTGAAAAAAATATCGTATACGGTATTTTGCACTATTTACTTCACTGGTTTTACGCATGACATGAACTGACAAAGAGAGCCATCTGGCGACCGACGGCCGTCACTCTATGATTGACCTTCTGCTAAAGCGCTAGGAGAATTATATGGGCCCATTTTGAAACAGAGTTGTATCACTAAGTTTACCGAATGGCAATAGTCAATCAATGTTAACAGCTCAAACTTTTTATAGGAGGATGAGGTTACAGGTTCAAAAAACACGTGGAGGTTGCTATGATTGGCATTACCAAATTGCAGCCATGCAAGAGCTATTCATTGTCTGGCGATATTCAAACCCCTCTAGAGTGGTAATCAAAATGTAGCATCTCTAGTTGTGGTGACGAGGTAAGTGAACTCCGCAAGCACATAATGCAAATACTCTAGGTGTACTGAATGTGATAACCAAGCCGAGGGAACAGAAACTGCATCCGACAATTTATTTTTTGAGGTTCCTGCTCTGACACTCTTTGGCAACTAGGGCTCTCTCACTTCAGCATGTAAATGTAAACAAGTTCTTTTCGGATTTTCTAGCACCTTATACCTTAGTAAACATGCGTGAAACGGACCAAAGTCAATCATAGGCTAGTTTCCTACCCGGGAGTGTGAAAAGCATCTATCGACTAGCTTCCCTGCGCTTCTCGAAAGTCTTGGACAAGTACAATGATAAACCCTTAGGCGTCCGCTCCAGTGTCTGAAAGTCCACATGAACAATCCCAAATCTGGGTCCAAACCCTGCCGACCATTCTAAGCATCCTGTTAGCAAACATGAACTGTAGATAAAACCTTAAAGCATGTGCGGGTAGAGGGGTAGACAAACCAAAATTGACCATCAAACTCCAGGCATAATAGCCTTCGACCGGAATTCCCTCTTCATAGATAGCTCGGGATATTGCGTCCCAATACAATCCAAAGTATCGTTGGCGATATGCATCATGAACTGCCACTTTGACATCGCTCTCCCCAGGACAAGGGCATCCATTTTCGGTGATAATGAGAGGTAGGCGGTACTGATTCCATACCCAGCTCATTAGTTTCCGAAACCCCTCAGGTGCCGTTCGCAGCCAGTAAACACCTGAAACGGGTCCGATTTCCTGGCCCTGACTATTGATCGATGACTCCTCAATGTTTCCAGTCCAATCGTCCTCTGCAGGTTCACCCTGGAAGGCCCTAGCGTACTTGGTCGAGTAATGGTTCATACCATAGAATGCATTCATGGGAGCCGTGCATCGGAGGAGGTCTCGCTCCGCCGGCGGGAAATCTGGCAGTCGTTGTCCTAGATAGGCTCGCATGGCAGGAGGGTAGTCCTTGCCGAGGAAAACTGGATCTCCAAACCAGCCAATATAAAACTCAAGCCTCCGCTGAGCAGCATCGCAATCAGCCTTGCTATCAGCATCGTACGGCTCGTAGTAATGGCCGTTCAAGACGATTGAGATTGTGCCATTTTGCGAGGGCTGGAACTCTTCAACGTACATCTGTACTATGTCCGCATGAGCTAGAATGATGGTGTGACCAACACGCCAAGGCTCCGTCTTGGTATCAGCACCAGTTTCAGCACACCTACCTGGTGCCAGAGTGCCATTGAAATGGGCGAAGATGGAAATGATGTATGGCTCGTTAAAAGTTATCCACTTCTTAACACGGTCGCCAAAGAGAGAAAAGCAAAGGCGCGAGTAACGAGCAAAGTCAGCACGGAACTCTTCCGTATTCAGAAAGCCTCCATAACGGTCATAGATAGTCTGTGGCAGGTCCCAGTGGTATAGAGTTGCAACAGGCTCAATACCATGGGCGAGGAGGTTATCGATGAGGTTGTTATAGAATCTAATGCCCTTCTCGTTGACCGGGTCATTGCGTCCACCGAGGGGAATAATGCGAGACCAGGCAATCGAAAAGCGATAGGCGTCGACGCCGAGCGACTTCATCAGCTTAACATCTTCCGGCATACGATTGTAGTGGTCGCATGCAGTGTCAGCATTTTCGTTGTTTGTACGCGACGGCTCCAAATGCGTGTAGGTGTCCCAGATCGATTTGCCTTTGCCATCCTGTGAGACGCCACCCTCTACCTGATACGCTGCCGTGGCAGTACCCCAAGCAAAGCCGAGTGGGAGAGGCAAGTCTTCCACAGGCTGGTCGTGATTGGTAGTCTGGTTCGCGGTGCCGACGAGGTCGTTCGCGAGAAACATGGAAGCCTCTTTCGACATGATGAATGGACGTTTGGTGTGTGTACAAGCTGAATGTGGATGGTGTTTGATCTCAGACCCACGAAAAGCCTCAGCCTGCTTAAGTACCTTCGAACAGAGCACTGGTAGACAGTGGCTAGGTTCTTCGGGACAATGCAGTCCGAACTATTGCAGCAGCGGAGCTGCGATGCACGAGGTGCTAATCTCACGCCTGTGCAAGAGTCTCTCTGCACGCCACACGTGGGGCTCACCTGAGTAAGCCTTCCAGTATGGCATTCATAAGTACTCCAAGCGCGCGGAGTCAGAGCATGCCCGCTCCCATTGTCCTAATCCAACATTTGCAAAACAAGCCATTACTATCTATTCATCCTGCGCTGCTAAAATGGCTCTCGTTTTTGACGTCAAATTCGAGCATTATCGCCCTCCAAATGTTATGGGCGTCCAGGAAGCCACTCCACGTCTCTCTTGGAGGATTCAAGATGATGAATTGGTTTTCAAGCAGACTGGGTACGAGGCAGAATTGACGACATATAAACCTGGACTCTGTGTTCCGGGAGTGACAACATCCAAGTTCACTTCGCCAACTTCTCGGTTGGTTCCATGGCCATTTGATAGTCCTTTGCGATCGAGACAGCAAATCTCTGTTCGAATTCGTGTGTGGGACGACCATGGATATCAGAGCCCGTGGAGTGGCCCATCTCACCTCGAGGTTGGGCTGCTGAACCGCTCGGACTGGACCTGCGAGCGCATCGCCGCTCCCTGGGCCCCGGGCACCGCTAAAGCAGATCCCGAACAGCTCTTCCGGAAAGACTTTGCTCTCCACAGCCATCCTGTCAAGACTCGCCTCTACATCACTGCCTAGGGTGCCTACGAAGCTGAGGTGAACGGGTCTCGTGTTGGCGACTACTTTCTTGCTCCGGGCTGGACCTCCTATCATGGAAGGATCCAGTATCAGACATATGATGTCGCCCCGCTACTCATACGTGGAGACAACTGCATTGGTGTTCGCGTTGCTGAAGGCTGGTTTTCTGGTCGCCTTGGGTTCGAAGGAGGACACCGAAACATTTGGGGTCCTCATACTGTCCTTTTCGCTCAGCCGGAGCTCGTCTATAATGACGGCCAACAGTGTGTCGTGGCCACCGACGGCTCATGGAAGGTTACAAGAGGACCTATCAGACGCGCGGAAATCTATGACGGCGAGCAATACGATGCCACCTTGGAGGTGCCCGGATGGTCAACCAGCCGCAGTGATCAGGAGAATCAAGTGACCGCTTGTGACAGTGTGCTTAAACTCGCTGCTCTTCCCGAATCTACTCACCTTGTCACCGGCTTGGGCGAGCCTGTACGACGACTCGAGACCATTGCACCTGTCACTGCAATCACAACTCCTAAGGGGAAAACGGTTCTTGACTTCGGGCAGAATCTCGTAGGGTACATTCGCCTTTCCAAGATCCGAGGCCCCCGTGGGCACAAAATTACCATATCACACGCCGAGGTTATGGAGAACGACGAACTTGGAGTCCGGCCACTTCGGATCTGTAAGGCAACGGACGAGTACATCCTCAAAGGCTCCGAAAGTTCCGAAACCTATGAACCGAGATTCACGTTCCACGGCTTTAGATACGCCCAGATCGACGGGTGGCCAGGCGACCTCAACTTGGCTTCCTTCGAGGCGATAGTGTGTCACACCGATATGGCGCCAGTTGGGGCCTTCTCTTGCTCTGATCTTTTGCTCAACCAACTGTACAAGAATGTGGTTTGGGGAATGATGGGTAACTTTCTCTCAGTTCCAACGGATTGCCCACAAAGAGATGAGCGATTGCGGTGGTCCGGAGATTTGGCCCTCTTCGCTCCGACTGCGTGCCTCATCTACGATTGCTTTGGAATGCTGAAGAACTGGCTGGTTGATCTTGAGTATGATCAGCATGTTCTTGACGGAGTCCCTCCTATGGCCAGCCCAAATGCCACGCTCCCTGATCCAATCTGGTGCAGAAGAGTTCCATGCGCTAAGTCGCTCACCCTAGTTTTGGCCCACCCCTGGCTTTGGCCCGCTCTATTTAGCCTACATCGCACAACTGGTATATCGACGTAACTAGGTCGCAACAAAGTCAAATTAAATGGTAAAAATACAAGGAAAATCGCATTTGGCGCTCTTTAGTCGCTTTCTTCGTCTGCACTTGAATCTCGCTCCATATAGCATTTTGTTGGTCGCCGATTGCGTGCCGACCGTCGAGCCAGTGCCGGCTCCTCTTCCGACTCAGAGCTACTCTCCCCCTCCACGATAATGACCTCTTGTACCGCGTTTCTTGCCTTCCGAACACGTTGTTGAGGCTCTCGATTAGCTTGCGCAAGTATCTGCGCAAGGCTTGCAAAGCGTTCGTTCGGATCTTGGACGATCTTACGACGTTTAGTCGGTTTTGCCTGGGCGAGTTGCACCCGCTGTCACAGCTCGAGACCAGACTGGCCTACCCTAGACCACTAACAAGGTAGATCCGGATCACGTGGCGATACGTTATCGCAGAGACTTTGTTTACCGACCAGATAGTTCCTGAACGTAGCTCCTCGAGCTACGTCTTGTCAATAGAGCCTGACCTGCCTGCAGTGCCTATCCGTAGCAATAGATCATATTCCGCCTGAAGCGTTCCCCGTTCACCTGTATACCGAGCCCAGCCCGTGACACTACGTAGCTCCTTCCAATTGGACGCCGAACGCCATGCCCGCTCACCCGACCCCCCCGACTCTCCCAAGAGACCGCGCCGAGTTCGAAGCGCACTATGCCAAGGACCCAGATCAATGGTTCCAATATCTAAGCGACGCCTATACTTGGATGGAGGAACAGGAAGCAAACCAAACCACCGTCGACAGGAAGCTTGTGGAATTACAAGTTCAAGTCGAGGCCTTACAAGAAGAACTGCAACTGTCCCAGGCAAGAGGCGCAGAGGCCACTTCCCAGAAGAACTGGATCGTAGAAAGACTGGATGCCAAGGAAAAAGAACTAGCAGTTGTCCGGCTCGAGCTTTACAAGGCTCAGACCGCTGCATTCCCTACTGTAGCTTCCCTAACACCTACTATCAATCCTGACCCTGTAGCTAAAGACCGGGTAGCTGAGACTGTGGGAGCGCCTCTATCGCCTGTTACGCGGTCTACCGCCTCCGCCCAGCTTTCAGAACGAATTCCCGACCCTGACAAGTTTAAAGCTACCCGCGCAGACTTACGCCGCTTCCACAACGCAATCACTGAGAAGCTAACCGTTAACCGAGACCGCTACCCAACTGCTGTAAGCCGTATGGCTTATGTGAATAGCCGACTGAACGACGAATCATATAAACTCATACAGCCCTATATCCGCCATGGAACCTGCCGCCTGCCCGATTACTACGATATACTGGATATACTCCATAAGGCCTATGGAGACCCTAATGAAGCCCGAACCGCCCGCCGCAAACTGGACACTATCAGACAGAGAGACAGAGACTTCGCCACATTCTATGCAGAATTCCAATGCCTCAGCCTTGACAGTGGCCTCGACGACAATGCCCTAGCGCCATTCCTCGAGAAGGCCATATCCGGAGAACTCTACGATATGCTTCTCACCAATCCCCCTACTGACTACAACTATCACACACTGGTTACGCATTTCCAAAACCTCGACATCCGCCTGCAGGAACACCGTGAAGGGAACAGGCTACGGTTCCCCTTCAAGAAGCCCGCCCAAGGACCCGGAAAAGTGGTAACACCCCTCAGACAGGAAGCACGGAAGATCAAGTCCTCTTCCCCCCGGAGAGGCCGAAGCCCCCCAGAGAACCGCCAGCCCGCAGGAGACCCTATGGACCTGAGCCAACAGCGCCGCTATAACCGCCCGAACTACCGCAGAGAAAATAACCAGTGCTTCCGTTGCGGTTCGTCTAACCACTACCTCCGTGATTGCCCTGAACCCGACACCCGACCTGCCAAATTCCGAAATGCCGCTATTCCCCAGAGCCCTTACCGCTATAGCCGTCGTTCTTCCCCGAAATCCCCGACTTCGAACCGGTCCGACTCCTGTGGCTCGCAAAGGCACCAGGAAAACGGAGCGAGCCTGTCTTAAGTCGGCGCCAGGCTCCCGCCTCCCCACTAACCGCATTGAAAATCAAACTATCTGCCGCCTCTATCCACGGAATCCCAGTTGAAGATGAAGGGAACCAACGTTCCAACTTAATGATTTTACCTGCTAACCTAATATCGACTGGAAAGGAACCAATACCTTCTTACGCTATGACAGATAGCGGAGCAGAAGGGAAAGGATTCATTGACGAAAGCTGGGCTAAGTCCCAGAACCTGCAATTCCGCCCCCTGAAGAGGCCTTTTGAAATAGAAGTATTCGATGGCCGCCCTGCCGAGAGTGGACAGATCACCCACTACGTCCGTGCCGGACTCCGTATCGCCGACCACTACCAGAAGAATATGTTATTCTACGTCACCCGGCTAGCCAGCTATCCTATAGTCTTAGGAATGCCCTGGCTAAAACAACACGACCCGCAGGTGGGCTTTGCAGCCCACACCTTCACCTTTAATAGTCCCTACTGCCAGAAGTTCTGTAATACACCAGCCAAGCCCACAAAAATCAAAGCCCTACAGACCGTCCCAAAGAAATTCCTCCGCCAGCTAGAACAGAACATTCCCCAAAGCCTGAGGAGGAAGGATATCCTCCCTATAACCCTACAAGCTGTCAGACTATATAGCCGGAGAACCCGCTGTCGCTTCTTCACTGTCACCCTGGAACAGATAGACAGAGCATTACAGAATAAGAGTGAGGATCTGAGACTGCCCGAGGAACTACGAGAGTTCCAGGACGTATTTTCGCCTAAAGAAGCAGAGAAGCTACCTCCGCACCGAGCCGGAGATCACCACATTGAACTGATACCCGGAGGGAAGCTGCCCTTCGGCCCGCTATATGGAATGTCCCGAGAAGAGTTGACAGCTCTACGAGAGTGGCTCGATGAGAACCTGCGCAAAGGATTCATCCGACCTAGCTCTTCACCCGTCGCCTCCCCAGTGCTGTTTGTCAAGAAGCCAGGCGGCGGGCTACGATTCTGCGTGGACTACAGGGCCCTGAATAATATCACCGTAAAGGACCGCTACCCGTTACCCCTGATCAAGGAATCCCTGAACAACCTGTCCGGCATGAAGTACTTCTCCCGCATAGATATTGTATCCGCTTTTAACAACCTCCGGATCGAGAAGGGCCAAGAATACCTCACGGCCTTCCGGACCCGTTTCGGATTATATGAGTCCCTGGTCATGCCCTTCGGCCTGACAGGAGCCCCTGCAACGTTTCAACGTTATATTAACGACGCTCTGCGAGAGCACCTGGATATATTCTGTACAGCTTACTTAGACGACATCCTGATTTATAGCCGGACCCGGGAGGAGCACATAGAGCACCTCAAGTTGGTGCTCCAGAGGCTGAGATCCGCTGGGCTCTTCGCAAACCCATCGAAGTGCGAATTCCTAGTGAAAGAGACGAAATTCCTGGGCCTGATCGTGGGCCAGGAAGGCATCAGAATGGACCCCGCGAAGGTTGAGACTGTTAAGAACTGGAAAACACCGACCTGCCTGACAGATGTACAAGCCTTCATTGGCTTCGGGAACTTCTATAGGAGGTTCATCCGTGACTTCTCAAAGCTCACAGCACCCCTGAATAGACTGACAAACAAGGATGTACCCTTTATATGGGACGATACTTGCGAGAAGGCCTTTGTAAGGTTAAAGGAAGCCTTTATAACGGCACCAATTCTACGCCCGTTTGACTGGACCAAGGACGTGATCCTTGAGACCGATGCCTCTGATTATGTCTCAGCAGGCGTACTCTCACAGTATGATAACGAAGGAAGGTTACACCCGGTGGCGTTCTTCTCAAAGAAGCACACTGCTACAGAGTGTAACTACGAGATCTACGACAAGGAACTGATGGCTATTATCCGCTGTTTTGAAGAATGGAGACCTGAACTGGAGGGAGCACCCTCACCTATCAGAGTTATTACAGACCACAAGAACCTCGAGTACTTCACGACCACGAAGTTGTTGAATAGGAGGCAGGCTAGATGGTCTGAATTCTTGTCCCGCTTTAATTTCCAGATCACCTATAGACCAGGGAAACAAGGAGTTAAGCCCGATGCCCTGACCAGGAGGTCAGAGGATCTCCCTAAAGAGGGGGATGAGCGCCTGGCGCACCAGAGCCAAGTAGTCCTGAAGAAGGAGAATTGGCAACTTCCACCGTTAAAGGTCCAGAGAGCCCGCATCCGACAACCGCACCGACAAGGTTCAATACCAATAGAGGAACCCATCCTTTCCTTAGAGCTACCAGAAGACATTAGCCGCCTGTTAGACCAAGCCTACAAGACCGATGAAGATCTACAGTCGATACTGCAAGCCCTAGAAGAAGGAGCCCCACGCCACCCGAAGATCACACTTGCCGAATGCAAAGTAATACAAGACCGACTGCTATACCGAGACCGCGTTTATATTCCGAATTACGACCCTCTGAAGACCGCACTCCTGAAGGCTAGCCACGAACACCCTATAGCTGGTCACCCAGGCCGCGCCCGTACTTATGATCTACTCTCCCGCGATTACTACTGGCCTGGAATGCTGTCATATGTTGAACGATGGGTTAAGAACTGTCATACCTGCCGAAGAGCCAATCCTGCCCGAGAGGCAAGGCAAGGAGTCCTAAAGCCCCTACCGGTACCTGAACGAGCCTGGCAACACATATCAATGGATTTTATCACCCACCTGCCGCCCAGCGAAGGACACGACGCCATATTGATTATAGCCTGCCGCCTCACGAAGATGAGACATATTATGGCCTGTAAAGGGACCTGTGATGCAGAAGACACCGCCCGTTATTACCTGAAAGAGGTGTGGAAGCTACATGGCCTCCCACATACAATTATATCAGACCGGGGACCCCAATTTGTGGCTGAGTTCTGGAAGAAGCTTACCCAGCAGCTATCAATCAACTCGCTGCTATCAACCGCCTATCACCCCGAGACCGATGGACAGACAGAACGCTTAAATGCGATATTGGAACAGTACCTGAGAGCCTATGTATCTTACTTACAAGATGACTGGAGCCGATGGCTCCCTCTGGCCGAGTTCGCTGCGAACTCCCTGAAGTCTGAGACGACCGGTATGTCCCCGTTCTTCGCGAATTACGGATTCAACCCGCGGATGGGCTTCGAGCCTACAATTACAGTCAAAGGAACACCTGCCACAAGAGACGCTGAGAAGTTCGCGCAAAAAATGAATGAGATACTGGAATACCTACGCTCCGAGAGTATAGCCGCGCAAGCCCGCTACGAAACCCAAGCGAACCGTCACCGACGACCTGCCAGACAATATCGTGAAGGAGATCACGTTTGGTTAGACGCCCGAAACATCAAGACATTGAGACCGCAGAAGAAGCTAGACTGGAAGAACATCGGCCCGCTTAAGATCACGAAGGTTATCTCCCCGTATGCCTACCGACTGGAACTGCCTGCCAGTATGAAGATACACCCGGTATTTCACACAAACTTGCTTAAGCCCGCCGCTACCGACCCGCTGCCGGGCCAGAATCCAGACCCGCCGCCGCCTGTCGAAGCTGAAGGAGTAGAGGAGTGGGAAGTCGAAGATATCGTGGATTCCCGCTGGGACAGACGCGGCCGCGGAGGCCGTCCTAGACTGAAGTATACTGTGAAATGGGCTGGATACGCAGACCCAACAGAAGTCCCTGCAGACTACGTGGAGAACGCCGCCGAGGTCGTGGCTAACTTCCACAGGAGGTATCCCGATAAACCTGGACCACAGTGACCCATCTCGACAGAGCTCGATGCTAGAGAGGGGGGTACTGTCACAGCTCGAGACCAGACTGGCCTACCCTAGACCACTAACAAGGTAGATCCGGATCACGTGGCGATACGTTATCGCAGAGACTTTGTTTACCGACCAGATAGTTCCTGAACGTAGCTCCTCGAGCTACGTCTTGTCAATAGAGCCTGACCTGCCTGCAGTGCCTATCCGTAGCAATAGATCATATTCCGCCTGAAGCGTTCCCCGTTCACCTGTATACCGAGCCCAGCCCGTGACACCCGCAAGCGTTCGATCTCACGGTCCCTTAGTATAACCTCCATCGCAACCTTATCCAACGCCGCAGCGGCTTTTCGAATAGACAGTCGTGAAGTGGGAGAGCCGCTCTTCTCGGCAAATAGCTTTACGACGTCGCCGCCGCGTTTTGGTGTTGAAATATCCGAGGTGACACGTAGTGGTATAGCTGGCCGTTTAGCCACCACGACCCATCGAGAATTTAGAGGTTTGGCTACGTTTTTAGGGTATAAGCCTGTCGCCTTCCACCCAGATTGAACGTTTTCCTTTCGAAGACCAATTTCTCGAGCTTTCGCATAAAATTCGAGAAAGTTTACCTTTCCAACCTTTGTCGTATCTGTCAAAGCCGTATGCTCGCCAACGAGCCTACGATAGGCCGTTTTTAAACTGGAAAAGCAGCCGAGATCCAAGGGCTGGAGGACATGGGAAGTATGAGCAGGGAAAAAGAGTAAGTGAACGTTGTTTAGGTAACACATAGTCATAAATTCGTCCGAGGTATGACTGCCGTGACCGTCGACGATAAGTAGGCGACCATCGGCTGGATCCTCAGGTTGCGTTTGGGGTAAAAATACCTTCCCTAGCCACTCGACAGCAATATCATTGCTTGTCCACCCGTTTTCCGAAAAGGTAACATGCCAGCCAGGATGCTTAGCTAGGAAATCCTTCTTGAACCATTGTTCTTGGATACTTTTGGCCTTGAAGATGACCAGGGGGTTCAAAGCGACCCCGAGCGCCGAGATGCACTCCACAATAGACGTCCAAGTCCGGGCATTTATCGTTTTGACTGGTACCGCGTTAGGGTTCTCCTGCGAGGAGCCGATAACAAGCCCGTTAATGCCTTGGCCCTCCATAATGCCGCCCTCGTCGGCGTTGTACCTCCGCCGGGGAGGGATCCAGCTCACAGTCTCGTATAGGTTGAACAGGTGCCTGATATTATGCGGAGTGGCCGCATTTATACGTTTCCAGTCAGTTCGACGGCCTAATTTTGTCTTGACGGCCAAATGGCGCTCCACGAAGTGACTGGACCACTTCCTCCCTAGGGGCTTGTGGTCACCTTGTTGTTTAAGCACGCTGCTAGCGATTGCTCGCACTTGTGCGTGTGTTGGCGCGTAACCGAGGGCCTCCTGCCGCAAAATCCATTGCTTAAGATGTTCTTCTTGATTGGCCGTGAGCCGCTGTTGGTCGTCGTGTGCCGTACGTTGAGGTTGGGCACCATTAAGGCGGGCACGAAGTGTCCCTCTTGGTACACCATGTCGTGTGGCAGCGGTCCTAACGGCAACCCCATTCCTGACGTCTACGATGGCGTTTTGTAGGTCCTGCTCAGTATATTCACGCATTTCGAACCCGGAGAAGAAAATACAAAAGAAAGTAAGTCAATTGGAGAAAAATTCGATTTTTGACAATTTATCGTAGGTGGTAGCGCTGATCTGACGCGTGGGACGGAGCGCGTTTGTGGGGCGGACCAAAGCCAGGGGTGGGCCATAACTAGGGTGGGCGACTTATATGGCACGATGTGACCATCTTGGCCCCTTGGGAGCTTTACCAAGAGACTGGAGACACAGCCATCCTGTCACGGCAGTACAACAGCATGGTGACGTGGATGAAAGCCTTGCCTAGAAACAAATCAGCAGCTTCTCGTTTGTGGGACCCCACGCCATTTCAGCTTGGTGTAAGTGCCTGGCTGAGCCTAACCTGATTCTGGGCACAATGACTAACACCTACTTCTAGGACTGGCTCGACCCATCGGCGCCCCAAGATCAGCCCTGGAAGGGTGCAACAGACGCCAAAATGGTGTCCAACATGTTCTTGATCCAGAGCCTGGACCTGATGGCTCAGATTTCAGGCATTCTTGGCAACGATGCTGAGCAAAAGTCATTCACAGCAGACTCCCAAGCTGTGAGAGCTGAGTTCCATGCAGAATATGCCACAGCAAATGGTCGTCTCGTCTCCGACTCCCAAGCGGCTTACGCTCTAGCCATCTGACTTGATGTTCTTACACCGCCCCAGCGAATCCGTGCGGGAACTCGGTTGGTGGAACTGGTGCGAAAGAATCAGTTCAAAGTCGGAACCGGATTCGCTGCTACTCCCTTTCTGTGCGAGGCCCTACCAGTAACGGGTAGTCTCCAGGTGGCATATGCGATGCTTATGGAGAAAGGATGTCCATCGTGGCTTTACCCAGTTACGATGGGGGCAACTACAGTCTGGGAAAGATGGGACAGTATGTTACCAGATGGAACTATCAACCCTGGGGAAATGACTTCATTCAACCACTACGCGTTCGGTGTTATTGCAAAGTTTATGTACGAAAGAGTTGCAGGACTACAGCGACTGGAACCCGGTTGGACTAAATTTCGAATCGAACCCTCGATCGGAGCGGAATTTTCCAGTGCTTCCGCTCACCACATTACCTCACAAGGGACCATTTCCGTGTCATGGGAAACTCGAGCACTAGATTGAGGCCAAGAAGAAATTCTGTTGGAGGTTATGATACCACCCAACACTCGAGGTGAAGCCATACTCCCAGAAGGCAGGGGACAAAAGATACAGGAGCTTGGGCCAGGACAGTGGTCATTGCAGTCAACTTTTATAAGAGACTATGAATGGCTTATTATCGCCTTACCTCCAAAGTCCTGAACTTTCCGTCACATAAGGTAGCCGGATTATAATTTCCTTTGTTAGATAGAATTCCGAGGTTATTATTTTAGGTTCTGTTTCGCAATATCTGGGTTTGACTTGAGATTCATTATAGCTACCCTTGGCTAGAAATATTCGATTCGCAGCGTGCCATAGCTATATAAAACCCTCTGATACTAAAATAAAAGGTCAAGTAATGTGAGTAAGTTGAGTTGCGGAGATTGCAGCTCTACTGAATGTGACTGCATAGTATTAGGCCGAGCTATAACACACATAACTTGGATCAAAAAGTTCTCAATCGCAGTACAACTGTTTAAAACTCCCGGACCATGAGTCATCAAGCCCACCACTTCTTAAACAATATGGTAAATTCATTCATAGCATGATTTGCCTGAATAATAGTCCCTTACCGCCGCGACTGGAGCGCCTGGCCTCCCTCGCTGCCCCAAACTGTCGATTCCTGTGACGTCAAAAAATAGTTAAAACCTTTTCAGCATTGTCAACGACCCCGCGCCTCATACTCAAGGTGGTCAGAAACGCACTATAGCCATTCTCAGGTATACGTCGCCCCGTGTCTGGCCGTTCAAACGCCGACAGTTCATCGCCATCCTCCTAATCTACTTGGTACGAACTACATCAAGACTATCAAATATACCCTCGGAGGGTATGATGGCACGGCAAACCGTGTTGTCCAGCTGGAACCGATCTGACGACATGCAAACCATCCGGCACTGTGGCATTACGAATTCCTGGCTCTTCTTACAGGCTTGGTGGGCTTGAGAGTGCCGCTTCTCCCCTAAGATATACGTAGTTCCAAATTGAACTAGTCAAAGGTGGCCTTCAGTGGGGTATGGTCCAGGCCAACGTCCATTATAGGATGTGTTAAATGGCATGAGTATACATGAAGGTATTTGTCAGCCCCAGCATTTACACACATAGTAGAGCTTTGAGGTCGATCTGTGTACCACCGATCTCCCAGTCTTACAGGGGCCAGAGGAATGAGAAATAGTAGGACAATGGGACGGATGCAATGGCCCGCGTTGTTTCTGCGCAAAACGCGGCTGAGGCTACTGGTTTGGAGGACAAGGGAGCTCAATCGGCATTGGCTGCTGCCCAGTACACTTATTCCACTTATGTGCGAGGGGATAACACGCCTGAGTATGCCTGATATTTAGGATACTTAGATGGCAAGGAGTTATATCCGGATCTGGACTTTATTCCGTTCCGAAAGTATGTGTCCGAGCTGATTGATGGCACAGCTAGGAGTGCTTATGCTTGAAGGATGACCGAGCATCGGAAGTATCCACATCACAGCCACCAGTAGATCGGACCACTTCAGGCATACGGTCTCAACAGATTCGACGAGATTTGGCTGGTTGACTCCGCATAGGTGGGATGCTTATTAGCTGGCATAGCTATCGGCTGGTCGAGATAGACGCACTACGCAGGCAGAAAGGATAGAGATTATAGGGTTTCATGACCTATTACAAGACGAAAAATGACGATATATGGGTGCTCGCTTCTTTACCGAGCCGGTGGTCCCGCGGTTAATTTCTGTCTACAGGCATGACACGAGCCACAGAAGGGAAAAGCGTGCCGCGTTTTGAGTAACAGCTAAAGGCTTATAAATGAACACTCGCCTCGTTTTCAGCACCTCAAAGGGGGTAGGAATCTAAAGGCTTTGATTGGCCTGAAAGGCGAAACGCGGCGCGTTTTCACAAGACTACTTGAGGAGGTGAAGAAAGATATCAACATACAGTTCTGAGATATTGTGCCCTTATTCGTACCTTGTCTGTTAACTAGCAGTCATGCGGTATTTACACTTCAGGCTGATATTCAACTGTCAAGTTCCTTGCCTCGGCAACTCAACGAGTGTTCGAAGTATTTTATACGCCATCATGATTCAATATACAATAAGTTTCCTCTGCCGCGTCGTCTTCGGACTATAATGCAACCCACTACCAAACTTGCGGCCAAAAGTCCTACAACCAGCCCAATAATCTGCATGTCAACATGGTCTGCGAACCAGTTTAAGACTTGTCCATCCGGACCATGCCATGACCGCCCTGCTTTATGCCGGATCACCAATCTTCGGTATTGCTCGTCCAATACTCCCAGCTTGTGACTCGCAGTGTTGTACATCCATAAGAACTGTTGGGATGCGGAGGTGACCATCAATGGCCCCGTAGACCAGAAAACTCGGACATAAGGTAAAAGAACTCGCTTTGACCTGTCACCACGTCGTTTCACCTCCTGAAGTGCCCATTCAATGAAATCTGATCCTTTCTCAGCCATGAAAAAATGATTACTCAATCCATGATTTCCCATCATAGTAGGGAAAATTGCCTGCAGGCCAATGTGCTGGAGGCATGTAATCTTGTCTGCCAAGATCGGATAGACATCCAGATCAGCGTAAGTTCCTCCCTCTGCGTGGACCACAACGAGTCTAGCCACATCCGCCCGCTGAATGTTTTGGGAGTATCCCTCGTAGGTCGATAGCAACCAGGAATAGTCTGCTTTGATGAGCTTGAGAACATCATCTTCAGTCCAAAGTTTCACCGTAAAGTTCAGAGGTTCGAATGATGTTTTCCAAGACTCTTGTGAGGCTTCTATAGAGTACGTTCGAACGTCGTCCGTTTTCCAAATCTGGTGCACTAGGTTGGGGATCTTCGGGATAATGGGTGATTTTGTATCGGTCGGTGTTTCATAATCGGATAGACGGCATTTCTTGATTACCTCGATCGACTCTGATGAAGAGCTAGCGAGAGTAAAGTCGTTTATATAACTGGCCTGATGGATAATAATAAGTGCGACGAGAGATATCACCATGAGGATAACCAGCTTCCGCAAGCTTGTCTGGTAATATTTCATCGTCGGGTATTTTTTGAATTGTGAACGGGGAAGACAGAAAACAAACGGTAACCGAGTAAGAAAGTGTTCGTGAACGGCGAGCCCAAGACGGGATTTTGGGTTAGACAGATGCTTAACACAGTAAATAATATAGAGAACAAACTAAAAGCGTCAAAGAGCGACAAGGTTCAGGGAAAGAAGGTAAATGAAGTATGAATGAGCGAATGAAGGAAACATGAAAGTCTATACATTAGAAGCAAATCAATGCTTTGAAGACGATTGACAGAGATTTGCACATTGCAGCAGTTGGCAAGGGAGACATTTATACTGATCCCAGGCGAATTAATCAAACTACAAAGGGTCGGTACCGATTCACCAACGGCTCCTCTATTCGAACTGCTAGGCAATGTTAATATGTCTAATGGGTGAAACCCCCCATTTGGGTGATACGAGGCCATGGGACTTTTGATCGTCCTGGGCTCAAGGACGGTGATAATATGGACAAGTTAGTGGGGCTAGTGGGGCTAGATGTAATCCCTGATTATCACTGCAGCCATAGAGCTTTCATGTACCTGCGAGTCGCGACAGGATCCGCGAATCAGAATTTCAATAGAACCGATTACGCGCATAGCATCTAGTGTGCCAAAGTGCCCTCTAACGATAGATCATATGCTGGAAGAGTAGCAGAAACCATTCTTCGTGGACTTGAGGAAGTTTGCGAGCCACATTCTTAACTAGGGTTCCGTTTTTGACCGTCAAAAACGGTTTTTGACGGTCAAATTCCTAAAGGGGGTTTTTGGCGGTAATTTACGTCAAAAACCCTCCCGTTTTAGGCTTAGTTCCTAGCCATATTAAGATTAGTTAGTGGATGGAATAGGTTTAGTGCGTCATATCACCAATTCCCACCCGCGATGTCGAAAAGTAATAGACATGGAGCTGTTACAATGAGTAAAGGCGGCCACCCTGAAACTCTTGGTGTTCATGAACACTTTGCAGCGGCCCCAATTCCTCCAGGAGCGGGTAAATTCACTCAACTTCGCGTTCGGTGCAAATATTGTTCTAAAACGATGAACTCTGTTCCTTCAGAGCGTTCTCTCAGTGCTGCGAACTACCTTCATTGTAAGCTTCGGAATCGGCTTAGTCCGCTTAGCACTGACCAAGTCACTTTCATCTATATGAATAGTCGGGTGTTAAAGAGCTTAAGACGGTCAAAGATAATCCGGCAGAACCGATGGCTGTCAAAAACTGGGAGACAGTTGATGTTGCTCGGTTGATGAAGGTAGAAAACACCTTCCAAGACTCCATTTTTGTGGATGGCTAGGGTTGGGAAGAGACCGATTTAGAAAATAGTGGAGAAGAAATGGACATCGGCCAATGAGAGGTTTTTGGCATGTAAAATACCTCGAGGTTTCTGACGTCAAAAACCTTGGTCAGATAGGTAAATTACCGTTCGGTAAATTACCTCGACGGAACCCTATTCTTAACTGAATCTGCTCATGGGACGCGCCATCAAAACCATATTCAGATTCAAGGGCTACACTTCTTCATCTAGCCTCGTTCTATCTCAATTTGTACACAAGGCGACACCTGAGCAAAGCCTGTGGTTCCATGATTCCGGCCGCTCTCTTTCTCATGGCACCCGCTTGGCCCCAGCATTGATCTTGGCGCCGCCCATGCCGTGAGCTTTTGAAGCCGAAAGCCGCAGCCTTAACTAATGGGCTCCTGTTAGTAGCATTATGACCCTGAATTTAGCCCTTTCTGGATGAGAGAATGGTTCCGTATGCGTTTGATAGGAACGACAGACCTCTATGGTGGCGATGCTCTCCCTAAGCCGGTCAAACTTCCTTTACCCGAAGTTACTGTAGCATCAGTTGCTAATTTGATGCGTTATCCCAGCGCAGCTGAGACAAGGATAAGACGAGATGCTCTCTCTGGCTGGAACTCTATGTGGCGGAGTATCTCTTCCCTGCCCACTGATGATCTTTGCGACCCGTGTTCTACAAAGTGGAGATGAAACTGGAGTATAGTGACGCACAGCCCTTTTGAAGCTGGGCCCTCAGCTAATACGCCGAACCTCCCGAATGGGGCACAGATGTCGGCCGTAGATGTGTGTCATTCGCTGGGTCGTTATGGAGCGGGATTTAGTGTTCTTTTCGGACTGGAAATCGAATAGTGCCAACAAGGTCATCCACTCCGCAGCTATACTTAGCGCCTTTCTCCGAAATGGGCCCAACGTAGCTGAGAAGCCTTGCAGAAAGCCCTACCCGAATCCTGAAACAAGCTTGACGCTGACTACTGGCCAGCCTTTAATTACTTTGTCGTAAGGCGCCACAACGCATCTACCCACATCGAATACCAAAATCATGAGAAGAACGGGTAAGTTAGCAGTCGCCGAATCAACATGAAAGCTAACTCTATATATTATATCGTATCTTACTATAAATACTATATTATTAGGTATTTTGTTTCTACCTCATGATTATACTACCCATTTCTATACGCTTCATATAACGCTACCTAAACTTGCACTAAAGATCATCAAAAAGCGAAGGGCTTAATTAAAGAATATAATAAGCAAGTTGAGGGATATTGATATTATGTATATTAATGCACGTGGAGGAAGTAAGCTTGCTGAGTTAATGAAGTGGCTTTGCAGCTAAGTCGAAACATCCGGTTCTGGAGCCGTGACCTTTCGGACGTTAATTGAGGCAGACAAGTGGCTCGCATTGCGTCGCCCGCGCCAGCAAGGCTCCCGGCCATAAATGCGCCTCTTAAGATGGTATGATTGATTAACTTGATATTATGCTTAGTATACTGATACACATTGATCAGATACTGGTGTTGCATGCTGGGACTGCGCAAAGAACGGCCACGCATGTCGACCGGTGAGACATATCTGGTCTCTGTCAACTAACTGGCCACTTACCCCGTTGTGTCCCTAGGTTCCCGTTGAAGCTCACGCTGCTATATGTGACTTTTGGGACCTGGACCGGCATCTCAACAATTACGAGCCTGCGGCAGTGGTGCGATCCCTCCTCCTACTCCATGGCCAGCTCCTACCCTGGCTTCATTTGGCGAAGGAGCTGTGAGGAGAGAATGATTATAGCACCTTAGAGCATCGCTGGGGCTACCCAGCTCTGGGTTGTGAGTATAGCCAGGCAATTATATACAACTTCGGGTACTGACTCCCTATCCAGCAGCCCAATCAGCCCAACGAGGAGGATAAAGAAGATGGCTAGGAAGATACATGAAATAGGGCGGTGTTGGTTTCGAACCTTGTCGCGGCAGGATATCCCATCTTACTATGAAGGAATTAAAATGCATTCTGCTGGCTCGGTGAGGGCTCGCAGCTATGGCAGCATCTTCGGTGCGGCGCCAAAAGTTCAAGAAACTGAAGCCGAGGTACAGAGTGCAATTTACTGCGGGACGAAGTGGCCATACTGCCTACCCCATTTAACACACTTGTAGTGATTTTGGAAGTGGCCTTGCAACAGTCACCCCTATAGCAAGTCATAGTCATAGCCAGCTTTTCAAGGTTCAAATCAACACTTATCAAACTACCGCGATATTCGCCAACCGCTCAACTCCGTCTGGTAGCAAAAACACTCCAGCTTTGGCTGCTGGATGATATTGTGTGTGCATGATGGGAGCCACGCCTACGTCAGTGACTACCATCGGCCCAATGAGCCAGCTCACTCCCTTCTCATTGTGTTCCCCTTCGTTCATTGCCACAGCAGATACACAGTTGATGGCTTATCACACTGAGACAAAGTCATTGTGTCGTCGGTATGTGGCATAGGAAGGGAGAGATTCGATGTTACTAACGACATTGATGATGCGTTCGTTGACAGCGGCCGCATCCTCAATCGGAAACTTCGAATGGCCGAAGGAAAGTGATACAACGGTCTATAACTTCAAATCGCCATCACTCATCATTATTCGCTGCCCTGCTGACAAAGATGTTCCCAAATACGTTTTCTCAACATTTTTACCTCCATAAACAACGCGTATAAGTCTTTAGAGAAGAAGGTATGGCCCGAGGAGGATGGTCTTTTTTATCCGATCCCCAGTTATCCGTCCCATTGTCCTACTATTTCTCATTCCTCTGGCCCCTGTAAGACTGGGAGATCGGTGGTACACAGATCGACCTCAAAGCTCTACTATGTGTGTAAATGCTGGGGCTGACAAATACCTTCATGTATACTCATGCCATTTAACACATCCTATAATGGACGTTGGCCTGGATCATACCCCACTGAAGGCCACCTTTGACTAGTTCAATTTGGAACTACGTATATCTTAGGGGAGAAGCGGCACTCTCAAGCCCACCAAGCCTGTAAGAAGAGCCAGGAACCCTCCATTCCTTCTTCCATATAACTATAACATTAAATCGTCAATAAAGCATTAGAATTCGTTGTCGCGGACGAGGAAAAACAGCATACATCACGGAAAAAACTATCCCTTGAAGTTGACGGCATGGAAATCAATAAAAACACAGAAGAAAATGATTCTGGTACCACAGACCTATTGGAAAACGACGAAGTTACTATCGGGGATAGTATTACTGTTAGTCAGGGCGAATTCGTTGTGCCGAAGGATGAATAATATACCGTAATTATCGTGATGCTTCCCTGGTGTTTTGGCGTTGTCATGCAATTCGCTAGTCAATGCATGTGGAGGGGCATGTCCGGCCAAATCATGTACCCGTTGGCTCGAGCCAGGGGGGGCCAACTAAGCAAGCTTAGTTGGGCACAAAACCCTGAGACACGCACAAAAGGGTGAGACATCCGGGGGGTTGGTTTTTGGGTGGCGAAAACAGCTTTTTCAATAGCCTGATGCTCTCACAGCGTCGCAATAAGTTAAAAATAATGAAAAGGCCTGGTTTGAGGCTTTTTATGATACTGAATTGACTATTGAGTATAGCTGACTGGGGGATATGACTGTGGCGGCAGCCAACCGGGCCCGGATTGAGGAATGATTTCCCTGCTAAAATGGGCGGCATTTTATTCCCCTTCCCCTGTGACTGTGGCCTCCGCGACCTGCCTTTCCCTCTGTATGAGATCTCGAAGAGACTCGCGATACTGTATTTGGTGTTGTGAAGGGCAGGGCGTTGAGAGGGCTGTGGGCAACGGTGACTGGAGAGGTGACTCGTAGTCAGGCAGGCAGGGCGGTGATGAGGGCATCACAACTTCACTGTTGGAGCCGAAATCGCTGGGGCATGGTGTTTCTTCGGGCCTTGTGAGGTGAAAAGTGACGGAATCGTCACTGTGGGGAGGAGGGAAAAATCTACTGCTTCGAGAGGCTTCGCTGCAAAGGATGCGTTGCGAATAGACTCACGAAGATCAGCAGGGTGTTGTGTATCTATCATAAAACCGTCAGTGACTTCATTGAGGGCTTCAGTCATAGCAGATCGCTGTGTATCCATAGATAGATAGTCATTCTTCTTCCCCGTGACTTCCAACCACTTCTTAAACTGCAGCTTTTTCGTAATGCCTTCAACTGTGACTTCTCTGTTGTCTCGCCACTCTTGTTTTAACGCCTCGAGCTCCCTGATAAGTTGTGATCGTTGCTGCCGTATCTCGGATCGAATACTCTTCTTCTGACTCTCTGTAACATACTCATCCTGCTGCTCGCGAAGCTCCTGTAATGAAATGGTGTTAATATAATCAGAAGCGCCTCGGGCTCGCTTCCCCCGCTTTCTCTCATGATATCTTTTCTCGATATGAGCTCGGCGGTCTTCTACATGCCTTTTAATATGATCTTCGAGCAATATAGCTTCATGAACGATATTCTGAATATGCTTGAGTCCCTGACGCGTTGGGGAACTGAGGATATCATGATATCGGTCCCTGACGTGTTGTGCCGTTGCAGAAGCCGTTGAAAACCTCGTTTCTGACGGCAGAAGTGAGAAAAAGGCAGGATCAACAGTCTTCTTCGTCTTTAGCTTCTTCCTGAGAAGATATTCGACTGCAGGTCGGTCTGTAGGTGGGAAAATCCCTGACTTTTCGAAGCCCGAGATAATATGTGCCGCCGTAAAGCCTTCGTTAAAGATCTCCTGAAAAAATAATATTAGTATGTGAAAAGAGGGGTTATTAAGAGAAGGCTGAGCTGTGAGCCTTATACCTGAAAAGCTCCTGCAAAGTCACGGCGGTTAAAGGTCAGCTTTCCCTTCCTCAACGCCTCACGAAGCTTCCTCTGATGTGCATTCTTTAGATATTGAAATACGCCTACATCCATAGGTTGGAGGATATGCGTTGAATGCGGCAGCAAGAAGGCCACGAGGATGTTAAATTTCATACAGTATTCTCGAAAGGCGAAGGAGCCATGACCGGCGAAGCCGTCGATAACGAGCAGCCTCCACACAGGACCTTCTTCTGCGATGGTTTCGGCATTCGGAGGGAGGTCATATTCTCTGAAGGCATTCCCAGGTTGTTGCAGGTGCTCATTACAGCCAAAATACTGTTCAAAATCGAGCTGACGGCGTTGAACTGTAGCTGACTTCTCCCAGGAATGTCGGTTGAAGTGCTTCGCCCACTGCAGCATTATCTCAGCGTTAGAAAAGGCTGTATCTGACTGTGCAAATCGCATCTGAGAATCGCCCTCGATTTGAGCCCACTCCAGCGTTGGAAAGCTCTTGAAGATCAGCCACGGAGGAGTTGTATCGCCTGCAGCGTTGCCTGTGCCGATAACAGTACAGCTTTCTCGATCAGCAGGGGAGAAAACCTCTGTAGATGACTTCTTCTGTGTATGTACAATAAGGCATTCCACACGCTCTCGCAACATTCCTACTCTAACTCCAGCTTGGTCGGCATTCCAACACTCAGAGGCACCGATTTCGTAGTTAGTGATGACTTCAGTGAGTCGCTGAAACCACTGCTTGGTCTCTTCAACGCCTGCTTCTTCATACTCCACACGGGCAGCTTCCTTAGCCTTAAGAATCGATTTATCGAGCTCTGGATGATCATCACAGAAGCGCCGATACCACATTCTGCTAACTGGCTTTGCATCAGGATCTCGGCGGCGGCGCAGCGTATTTGCTGCATCTTCGACTTCATATTTGGAGGCAGGCAGACCTGATCTTTGCATCCATATGACGAAGGCCACGATAGCTTCATCTTCTTCTTCTGTCAGCAGCCTTGGCCGCCCTCCCTGCTGATCAGGAAGGTCTTCGATCTTGAGGGTATTCGTAGCCTCAAGCTTCTTCACGATGCGAGCAATGGTTGCTCGCTTGGAGCCGCGAAAACGATCCTCAGCCTGACGAAGGCTCAAAGGTCGGGTGGCATCGCGAGAGCGGCCTCTTTGGAGGCGTAGGCGTGAAGAAACTACGGCCTGAGCAGCCTTGAGATTTGCAGATGAGTGCATAATACAGTTAGATGATAAATACGGTATATTCACTAATTGATGTCTTTAGATCCTTGATTTTGGCTGTAAAAAAGCCAAAAATCGGTACGGCCGGCTGTGCGGGGCTGTCTCACCTTTTTGTGCGTGTCTCAGGGTTTTGTGCCCAACTAAGCTTGCTTAGTTGGCCCCCCCTGGCTCGAGCCAACAGGTAACTATGCGGGTGAAAAAAGGAACTTGTGATTTTGCGGGCAATAGGTGGGGAAATGAAGTACCCCAATTTCCCCTGTCAGCAGACCCTTTTCCTAGTCAATGTACCCACCAAAGCACCATACAATGGAAAGGGAAGGCTAAGGGGGGCCGGTCTCTAGGCCCTACCCAAGTACTGTTCGAGTGTAAACTGCAAATCAGGTACTATAAACAATACTACCAACTTCGCAACCAAGAGCTAGGTATGGTTAGAAATTATTGATCATATTCTCTCTAGCGCGCTCAAATAAAGCCGCAGCAGTACTAGAAGTACTGTTGTCCATTTTGGTCCTGCCAAGCGTTGAAAGAATCCGATGACCGAAAGAAGCTAAAAGTTAGCGATCGGGGATCTTTAAAAGCTCCAGAAATCACGGGATGATAAACAGAATAGCCAATCAGGGCCTCAATCCAAAGGAGTGGTTAATATGGGATTGATTGGCTTTCCTAGATGTCCTGCGCAGCCCGATTAGTGTTCTGTATACTACTTATTCATCCGTGCTGTCTGCCTATTATGCACAAGCTACCGTTTGTACCATTTCGAGATGCAAGGCTGCCTTAATGCCTAAGTTTCTGAGTCAAGCCCCGCCCCAAACCACATCCCACGCGTATAAACATAACCGTGGTCGACTGGACTGGTACAATTAAGATAGGCTATTGCTAAGCTACCTTATAGCCTCTGTATAGTTTGTATCGTCTTCAGAGACCCAGTATCCTTTACTATGACTGTTCAGCAAGGTTAATGCAGCGTATGAAGTCAGCAATGCCAGAGACCTCGAGAAGGCGTCGGTCAATCGCAGCGATATTTCGAACCTGACCATAGATACTCAGGCATGCAAGTCGGCTACAAGAACCATTATAGATATGGTGTTCAAGGATGGCGAGATAGTCGTTATAGAGCATTCTTGGGTCTTGGACTTTGATGGTAATGGCTCCAAAGTCACTAATGTTATTGAGTTAGCTGATACGGATTCAACATGCATGTTGGTACCTAAAGTATACACTGAGGAAGAACAGAGCAAAGAAGTGATCGGAACTAAGCCTTAGCCAAGAGTTAGTTTCGCTGTTCAGGACATCACGCTTCAGCTATGTATGCTATGGCTAGGAGCTTTTCCGAAGGCTGAGTCAAAATTTCTCTCCTATACACCTTGACCAACCTATAATACACTTTCAGCAGATTCGAGTCCTCAAGTTGATTCATATAAGTATCGGACAAAGCATTTTCAATTTATTCCTATATTAGCTTTTATTTCTATATACCTTGCGCTTAAATACCTTAAGCATCTTACTATAGCTACCCAATAGCCTTATCTTAGCCTTTAATCACCTACTTTAGTGCTTATTGTTCCTTTTCATATACATTTTATAAAATCTTAATAATTATCTTATAAGAAGTTATGATTTCCTTTAAAGTTTCCTAGTACACTTTTGCTGTTTACTTTATTATTCTATTATATATTCTATAGATTAGGGTTTGTATTACTATTGTAATACCACTTGATAAGTTCTGTTTTCGTTTTAGTATTAACTTTTGAAGCTAGTCTAATTTGCGCGTCCTAGAGTCCTAAGGGCTGAGGTTGTCGAGGTTCGCGATACTGCTATCCGCAACCGCGTCTATCGCGCCCCGCTTGACTTTCTTCACGGCTACCTCCATAATGAAAAAAGAATTATATATATTGAAAAGATTATAAAGATTCCTGCTAAACGGTGTGGTCTGTTATTGTGTGTTGCAAAAAATTTGCTTAACGGGGAAGTCTAATTTCGCATCACGAATGACTCATCCTCTCCTCATCCAACAGCATTGTGTAAGTAGATTATAGATAGAGACACCTAGCCCAGCACGTCCTGCGCACCAGCAGGGGGCTTGTTGGCGCCGATGACACTTGAACGAAAAATATGCTTACATATATAGGCTATTGAATCGGTAGAACATATGATTGGACTAGTCTGTTATGTATATATTCGACTATGATTGAGTTCAATTGACGTTAAGGTTCAATTCGTTCAATACATTAAGCTGCGCCTAGTGGTTTCCCTTCTGCCGCTAGCCTTCCACTGCCATGTTAATATGTTGGACGTAGGCATCCTAACCACTGTCTCGCATCGACGCGTGTTGATATTACCATATACAACCCCCCTTTCGACAGCCCCACCCTTTCGTCAAGCAAAAAAAAAATAGCACCACCAAAATTCGTCAACTTCACTTATACGAAATTTGGCCAGAATAAATAGCTACCTAAAAGAAGCTTCTTTTATTGATTATATAAATGAGTGGAGATAATTATTTTGACCTGTTGAGGATGTGCTGGGCACGCGATATATGCAAGTCATGCTATTGAAATATTTTCAATATGGTCACTAACCTCCTCACCGCTCTTTCTCGTGATTTTTGATCTTTACCCTCGACAACAGCAGAAAAATGCCTAAATCACGACTTAAATGGGAATATACAGAGGATGATATGGCTGAGGCCATATTGGACATTACCGATCATGGTTTTTCACCCCCTCAAGCGGCCCAGAGAAGAGGAGTGCCCCGAACGACCCTCATCGATAGACTTAACGGCCGTGGGGCCGCTGAAGACCAGATCCAGCCTCGCCGACGTTTGTCCAAGAGCCAAGAAGATAGGCTCGCTTTCTGGATACTCCGTCAGGAGTCTTTGGGCTATGCTCCGTCCCACAGTCAGATCCGCGCTTGCGTCATGGGCCTGCTGAGACAGCAGGGCGAACATCCCGACTTAGGACGTAACTGGGTGATCAAGTTTATCAATCGCCGCGCAGACCTAAAGACCAAGATGGGTAGACGTCAAGAAGCTAAAAGGTTCGACTCTTTCACACCTAGAGCGGTTCATTGGTACTTTGATATCCGGGATGGCCAGTATGGCTGGATCAAGCCTGAAAACACCGTCAACGTTGACGAAGGCGGTATTATGACTGGTTTCGGCAAGTATTCACCTCTATTACTTGTCGGTGCTTGCATTTTGACCGACTAATTCTCTTCATTCAGGCCTAGATAGCTTAGTTGTTGGAAGCGCGGACCCGAAGCGCAAGGCCTTCCTCAAGGGACCACAGACTCGGAATTGGACTTCATTCATCGAAGCTGTCACTGCTGACGGCCGCGCTTTAGTTCCTGGCATAATCTTCAAGGGGAAGGAACTGCAGAAACAATGGTTCCTTGACGAGTTCAAGCAGATAGCAGACTGGTATTACATAACTTCGCCCAACGGGTGGACTGATGACCACATAGGCATTGAATGGCTTGAAAGAGTTTATCTGCCCCAGACTACACCTGCCGATGAGTCAGACGCGAGACTGATCATCTTAGATGGTCACGGAAGCCATGCAACAGTATGTCCTCCATTTCCCCCATCTCACGATCAGTGCTGAGTGGTGGAAGGATGAATGGATGGCCACGTGCTTTTTGAACAACGTTTATTGCTGCTATCTACCAGCACACTGCTCTCATGGACTCCAACCACTAGACAATGGAGTCTTCAACGCGTTAAAGGCTGCATATCGACGAGAGCTGGAAAGGTTCGCCTCGTTGACTGATTCCGCTCCGATGGACAAGGTCAATTTCATCAGGGCCTACGCCAAGGCTCGCCGAGTTGGAATGACCAAGAAGAACATACTGTCAGGCTGGAGGGTCACTGGCAACTGGCCGATTTCGCGTTCCAAAGCGCTGCGACACCCTGAAATCCAACAAGACAGGCCAAACAGCGGCCCAAGAGTGACTCCTGAACCTAGGCCGTATCTTGGCTCGGACGATACTCCACAGACGAGCCGTCAAATTCGAGATCTTGGGCTGAACAAAACACCAAAGACGCGGAGACGGTACAACGTGATAGCCAAGGGCTTTGAGGCTCAACAACAGACAGTAGCGGCGCATACGCAGAGGATTGCCAGCCTAGAGGAAGAATTGGCTCGGCTGAAGAGAGGGAAGAAGAGGAAGGCGGTACCGAATCCTAACAGGCGTTTTATGACTCTCGGGGAGACTTTAGCTGTTGGAGAAGCCATACCTGAAGGGGAGACTCAAAACGAGTCTGTCGTGGTGGAATCTGTCTGTTCAGACGAGCGAGAGTCAGAATCAGAGGCTAGCTCGGTCATTGAAGTGAGGAAGCCGTACCCCAGCAACGGACCACGCGGTCAGGACGGCTTATCAAAAGACCTAAATTCCAATAGAGATAGTTGTTCGCTATTGTGAGATGAGATATTTTGCACATGTCCCTCATTTTGGCCGAGTTGTTTACAAGTGAAGTTGTCCATTTTTGGTGGTCCTCTTTTTTTTTTGCTTGACGAAAGGGTGGGGCTGTCGAAAGGGGGGTTGTGTATGGTACAACCGAATGGATAAGCTTGGAGAACCTCGTTCCGCTATCTATCCCTCACATCCTCGCTCGAGACGCTGGGCATCAGCTCCTTGTACACTGGAATTACTTTGTACACTGGAATTACTGTTAGTATCACGCGTTAGAGGACCTATGCTCACAACTACTCACGCATTGGACATAGCAATTCTATAAATAGATCAGCAACGTCTCACAACACATTCAATACTCGATTTAATTATACTCACATTATACCAATTGGCCTCAATCCAGCCATCACAGTCCTCAGTACTTCGACAAGTTTGTCCCTATTAAGTCGTTAATAATCCAAAGCCTCAAGAGGACGACGTATGAGACTTACGGCTCCGCATGCCCCTAGATTGCAATACTATTTTCATGGTTAGTCTGTAGTAACACGTTATGCTCTCTTTTTGAACTTACGTCTGTATTCGGACGGCAATTTTGTCCAGGGGGGACAACTCCTCCATCAAGACGACAAGCATTCTGTCTGCGGCACTGTGCGTTGACCGAAAGAGCAAATAAGAAAAGCGCAAGACCCTTCATTTTCACGATTAGATGGCTTTGAGACTAGGAGGGTGCAAAATGTTGTTCCAGGTTAGCTAGGCAGGTCTTGAAAACTACTGTACAGCAGAACAGCAGAATAACAGAGGACTTTATAGCTTTCCCCACCCCTGCCAGACTCACTAGAGCATGAATTTCAGTACCGAGAGGAGGCTTTTAATAGGTCCTCTAGCACAATGCAATTAAACCTTGTGTTATACGCGCGGTTCAATCAGTGAGCCTGGACTAGCAAGCGTGTCCCCTACAACATCCCTACACCGTTAAAGACTGAAAGTCAAATTTGAGGCGTCAGACCACCTTCCAGACCTGGATCCTAGTTGATCTTGCTCCCAGGGCCTATGTAGTCCCTCTTCACCAGTGTAAGCCTTTTCACTGTTGGAAATATAAATATCCCTTGTACTAGTTACCCATGTGACCCATTCCGGCAAACCTTATGTAGCCGACGTTGCCGATTTGCCTAAGGATGTTTCATAAAGATGAAAACGCTATTTACACCCTCTTGTACTCTAATCTTGTACTTGTCGATAGGCAGGAAGGCTATTATAAGCCGCCAAGACTGTGAGCGAAAATCGGGCCCCGCCAATGTCCCGGAGGTTTTAGGAGTGACCTAATGGCTAAGGCGCTAGAGACTCCAGGCTCCAGTCCTGGCGTAGTTGCTACAAGATCTTCTAACCTTCTCCTTTTGCAGATCCTGCGTACAGAGGTGGGCCCTCCTTTAACTAGTGTAAATGTCACGGTCCAACCGGGGCTGAACAATTGCAAGCTACCTTTTGTGTGAAGACAATGGAAGAAAAGTCGTTTTACGTCAGACATCTTCTTCCATTCTCACGTCAGTTCTTTATATGGCTCCGATTAATCACGCAGTGAGATTCTGGTTCGGAGTTTTGAAGCTCGATGCTCTGCGTATCAAGTACAACCCTCTTGTTGTATGTCGTCAAACATTCGAGCTTGGTCAGATATTCTTGCACTTCATCAAAACGTTCAATGGTAGTTATTGACAATCATGGAGTAATGATCCAACGGTTTGGCTATGTGAAAACCCGAGAAAAGATCGGATATCGGGGAATGTTTGGCAGAACTTCGGTGATACCCGCACCCATACCCTGCACAAACATTTGTTGAACAGGTGCTGGGGTCTCAGGTGCAAGCAGGGATGCTTTAAGATTGCAACCGAAATGGTAAAACCTCTAAGGGGCAGAATTCAACAGAACACAACATGAATATACCAATCTGGATCAATGGACCGAATACACGTAATGTCTAACAATATTCGGGTTGGATTGGTGTGGCGCTCAAGTGCCGAGACTACCGCACGACATTACAAGCGACGCCAATGGCAGTGCACCAAGTACTGTTTAAGCCGAGACGTGATAGAGGCCTTTGCTTTCTCGCTTCGTATTGGCTTTTCTTGGTTGTGGCTTCTCAGACCGGAACTTGCGATCATCAGAAGGCATCCACTTCCTGGCTGACTCAGCGGCAGTTATAAATTCTACGCGAAGGCCGACTGTAGCCTCAAAATGAAATAAAAGAGTAGCTTAGTGGAGCCAGCGGGTTATCTTCGATCTCAATGACGGAATCTGTATCTCAAATTGCCAGGGATCAGGCCAAAGTGGATGCTTTCCATTTTCTCCATATACCACCGTCCGCCCACTTCATCGATATCCGAAAGTCTTTACGAGTATCTTTACGAGTATAAAAGTCACAATGTAAATCTCCAACCTACCTCTTTCATCCTCTTTCAACATCCTCTTTCAAAATCCTCATTCTGCTTGTTTCACCACCCACTGGAGAACGTCAAGATGTTATTAAATCTTGCATTCACCAATGTCTGGCTCTTAGCGGCCTTGCCAGCCATTTACTTGCTGGGCTGGATCATCTATACACTCACCTTCCATCCTTTGAGCAAGATTCCCGGTCCTTACCTGGCAAGAGTCTCACGATTGTGGTATTTGCGCAAGATCTGGACAGAGGATGTTGAGAAGGATGAAAGAGCTCTCCATGCCAAGTACGGTCCACTCATCCGCATCGCTCCAAATGAAATTTCATGTTCTGAGTAAGTCGAGAGATTACCCGTCACATATGAGACTACTTACGGATGTTCTTGGTAGCCCCGAGGCTTTTGCTACCATCTACCGTTTCTCCAACGCTTTGGACAAAGCGGAATTCTATGAGCCTTATAACACAACCGGCTTCAGCCCCCATGGTGACGTCTTTTCGTGCAAGAGCGACAAGAAGCACGGCCAGAGGCGCAGGATCACTAGCAACATCTACTCAATGACCAATGTGGCCAAGTCAGAGGAGTACATTAACTCTTGCAGTGATCTTCTCACAGAGCGACTGGGCCAGTTCGCAGACTCGGGCAAGCCTTGTGATATTGGCGAGTGGCTTCACTGGTGAGTAGATTACCGCTTGTAAGCCCGTGTGACTGCCAGAATATTTTCTCATATGTTCTAGGTACACCTTTGACATCATCGGAGAACTCTTCTATGGCCGTGCGTTCGGATTTATTGACGAAGGCAAGGACCAAAATGACTGGATCAAGTCTCTCGACAAGATGATTCCTTTTGTGTGCTTGATGGGTGTTGCGCCACCAATCCTTCGACCATTCATCGGTCTGGGAACTATGCTTTCGTCTACTGGTAAAGAAATCAGAAAGGGAGTGTACGTCAACGCAGTTACGAGACTGAATCTTGAATATAGTTGCTGACGGATCGGCTTAGCAAAAACATTGGTGAATCATCTTCACGACTTATGGAAGAATCCTACGCCTCGCGTCTTGAAGCCCCTCGAACGGACATGGCGCAACAGGTCTTTAGCATCTACGAAAAGAACGGAGAAAAGATGGACTACCGCTGGGGAGATGTCGAACAGGAGTCCTATGGTGCGCTCTTTGCCGGCAGTGATACTACAGCCATTGCTTTCCGCTCGTTGTTCTACCACCTTATGCACAACCCTGAAGCTTACAGCCGCCTTGAGGAGGAAATCGACCAAGCAGTTGATGATGGTCGTTTGAGTATGCCTGCGACTTATAAGCATGCCAGTCAGCTTCCCTATCTCTGCGCATGCATCAAAGAAGCTCTTCGTATCTGGCCTGGCGCACAGCTTTGTAAGTAATAACCGATGCCGATGTTAGGTGAGAAATATCAATCTGATCTTCGAAATAGCTCTGCCTCGAACTGTTCCCCCGGAGGGCCTGACTATCTGCGATCAATTCATCCCTGGAGGCTACGTTGTTGGTATCAACGCCGCCGTGATGCATTTCGACAAGAAGGTCTTTGGACAAGACGCCCATAGCTTCAACCCTGGCCGATGGATGGATATAGCTCGTGCTAATTACATGGACAAGTACATGATGACTTTCGGTGGTGGCACTCGTACATGTTTGGGCAAGAACATTGCCCTCATTGAGTTGTATAAGCTGTCTCCTCAACTTATCCACAACTATCGGTTTGAGTTCTACGACCAGAACAAGACTCAATGGCATACTAGAAACACCTTCTTTGCTCGACAAGAAGGCATTGTGGTGCGCGTCAAGCATCGAAAGCACTGAATGACTTAGGGCTTGGAAGACCCTGCTGATAAGAATCGGGTCCATTTTATGTACCAAAAGCTCAACATATAGTAAATTTATATAGACCTGGTGTCAAATCATGGCAGGGAAGCCAAGTTACTTTCTGTAACGGCTTGTGGCGCGATGTGTTGTGATTCCAACAATCGCTTACCCCTCACCTCAAACGGTTCCGAGAGCTACCTGCAGGGCAAGCTTCCCAACACCTAGACGAATCATCAACCCAAGATTTTGACCTCATAAAATCACTCGACACCGATGTCTATCACTTTTCTTTTTTCTATCGTTGTATCGAATCATCCCTCTAGGTAGCCGCAATGACCCCGTTATGAGGAAGGCATAGCCTTTTATAATAAGCTTATTGATTAGCTCCTAGCCCATAGTATTGGGCCCTCTGTTATGCTAGATCACTGGGACGCATTTCAAGTTTTTAATGGCCGATATAAGCTATTCTCAAATCTTGACGAGGTCCAAGCCGATTACGTGCACTATACCCGGGTCTGCTTTGAGCGTTTCGGAGATCGTTTCAAGCAATGGGTTAAATTCAATGAGCCGTATATCATATTTATCCATGGCCATATTAACGGTACCCTCGCCCCTAGCCACCGTGCTATCGACGGCTACGACACTAAACACGAGCCGTGGCTTGTTGGACATACTCTTATTGTCTCTCATGCTGCTGTTGCCAAAATGTACTGCAGCGAGTTTGAGCCAAAACAGAATGGTCGTTGTTCAATTATCTCGAGCAGCCATTCTTACGAACCATGCTCGGACAGTCCATCAGATATCTAAACCGCCGCCACAAGACTCGAATTCTTCGTTAGTTGGTTTGGTGACCCGTTTTCCTCGGAACAGATCATCCTGCATATTTGAGGACGTATACTGGTTATCGGTTGCCAACCTTCACTGAGGAGCAGCACACCATGCTCCGTAAGTCTGCAGAGTGCAACACCTTCTATGGAATGAACCGCTATTCCACAAAATATACTCGTGCCTTGCCTGATGCTCCAGCCGAGGATGACTGGACAGGTAACAATTGAGGAAGGTCCCGTCAACCACAAGGGCATCGAGATTAGACCAGTCTCTCAGATGCCATGGCTTCGTATCGCTCCAATAGGGTCTAGGAAGCCTTTCAAGTGGGCTTGGAGAGATACGGTCTCCCAATCGTCGTAACAGAGAATGGATGATCTTGCCCTGAGGACAGCGTTGAGGCTGCTGTAAACAATGAGTTCTATCAAAGATACTTGGGTTTGTATCTTGATGCCATCTCTCGGAGCATATACGAAGACGTAGCCAAGGTAGAAGGCTACTACGTGTGGACACTTATTGATAACTTTGGTAAGACTTCCAAGAACCTGTTAATCCTAATCCTGCAAGATAGCTGACAACACGCTCAAGAATGGTCGGCTGGGCTGATTCCCAAGTTCAGCATCGCCCACATCGATTTCAGCAGTGGAAGCCTCAAGCAAACCCTAAAGAATTCCTCGCAATAGCTCAAGCATACATTAAAGATAAGAAGAGACCTGCACCGGAGACAACGAGGTGAGTATTCATTCTCCCCTAACCTTTCAGGGTTGTTACCCGTACAGTAATCTGGGTCTCTAAGCTACCAGCGGTGAAATTAAGCCAACTGGAGAATCTAGGACGCACTGGTGTCTTGCATAATATATGTCATATATCTAGAAGCTTTCTCAAATGATCAAATGCTCTTGTGGATTCATATCCTTGAGACCAGGTCACGTCCCTATCCTCTATATCTTGCGTGAAGCCCAGAAGAAATCGAAGCATCCACGCATCAAGTGGAAACGAGTCGTCTGAACTTCGCAGACAGGTATTGTGGAATAGCTGCAACCTACTGATCGACATGTGATTGACGGGCCAATAGTTGTTCATGGACGAGATGATCTGGAAATTTCGCTCCAGTCGCATTTTGGCCGAGAGGATCTCATTGTCATCCACGTCGAAAAGTAGCTTGTGAATCTGGACAGTAGATGCTAGGCAAAGAATATGCCCAGCCAGAGGGTACATTACCACGGTCTCAGGTCGCTCCTTGGCGCGATAAATAAGATCGCAGAGGTTCGTTGCGTGATGCTTACATCTGTGCGCAAACATCCGGCTGATGCTCGACTCGGGGCCATCAACATCAGCATCTTGGGCGTAGTGGAGGTACTGATAGAATAAAGAGTTCTCCGGCATGGTTGTAATTGATGTGCAACGTGATGAACATGGCACCCAGGCCTTCCTGTACCCGGTAGGCGACATTTTCGTCCGAGTACTGCAAGAGCGGAGATAAGTTGCGAACCCATTCTTCAAAATTTAAAGCAAGTTGTTCAACAGAACTCCGTTGTTCTGACTCCTCTATGTGCTCTGCCACAACCCGCGTGTTGAGGAGCATGATTTCGTAGAGTAGAATGTTTAGTCGAATCATTTGGGCCACTAGTGATTCGGAGACAGCACCTGGAGGAAGAGCTTCCTGGATGACAAAGTCACCGGTAGTTGCTAACATGCTGTAGTCCAAAGAGAGAAACTGTTTCTCATCCATCGGCAAAGGCAGGTCATCACGTGGCTTGGTTATTCTTGTTGGAAATTCCGGGAATCCCCCTTCCTTTCAGGGTTTAGACTGTTAGACTGAAAGTCCTAGATTTAGAGTTCAAAGTCCTAGATGAAATCATCTAGAGATATAAACCCGAGAAGAACTCTCATCTCAATAATTAAACAATCAAGTTTTATAAAAAAATATTTTTCACCCAGCACTACTGCGCAATATAAACAACAATTCTTGGAAGAGAATGGATTGTTGAAGTCCAGGTCACGGTAGTTATGAGTGACCACCAGACTGGAGAGCAAAATCAGTGGATATTACTTGAGAGTTTGTTGCACTATCTTACTCACCCCTTTTATTTATTTCTCGCTCCAATAGAGGCTGCGTTGGAATTGTTGGCAGATCCAATACCGGTAGTGTGGCCATGCGGGCAGCAGCGGCATGATACACGGCCTCTGCAAACGATTCTCCCTCAACGGATGCATTCGCTGAGAGGAGCATGCATGCCTGAATCGTCGTCAGAGAAATATTCTCCAGATCCATCAGTCTCCTAGCCTCTTCCTTATATGGGCGTCCCCGATCCCAGGCGGCGATAGAGTTAAAAGCCGCATTTGTCGAGTAACGCGCAGACAGGCTCGCGATACCGAAAAAGATAACCTTGGGAACCGAACTATTCCTCACGCTAGCTATCAATGTTGGCCGGTGGAATAGATTATGAAACGCAATGTGCGCATAGCGAAAATACAGTTCTACCAATTCCTCACGCAAGGCCAGGTCTGGGGCAAGCAGGGACGAGGTATGGCGAGAGCGGCCCTCATCAGCATGGTGATCCAGAGGCTCATAGCTCCTCTTGGACGAGTCCAATGTCTCTGCTAAGGGGTCAAGGCATGCAATGCGCCTGCTGATGCAGAAATTGCAGGTTACCCCGAGCCGGGGGCGGTCGCATCGTTTTCGGCGATCACTCCACCACAAAGTTAGACACCACTACTGGCCGAACATGTGCTCTTTTCGAGCTCAGAATGGCAGTGTACATACAGGCACGCTACACAGGCTGATAATGGTCTCATCTGGGAGCAATTGATTAGCCGTAGGCCTTGTGTTTTATTAGAATGGACAGATGGACGAGGGGATAGGTAAGCGTCAAAGAATGTGCAGATGGGTCGGGCGGGGACTTCGGTTCACACTCTAGCCCCATATTTACCTCTAGCTTGTGGGGGTTTAGCGCCTGTCTCAAATCCGACGGGTCAACACGAGGAGGGCCAGCCGTAGTAGGTTAAACCTGGGAGAGGTTAAGTACGCTAGTGGTTGTGATAAATCACAGCACCGAAAACTGGTCTCCAGCGTAATTTCAGAAACGAACATCATAGACTAACCTGAATTTCTAGCACGTGTCGATAGTTATTTGAGCAGCTAATTTACCTGCGACCGATTTAAGCTAGCAGTGCAGTGCAGTATACGTGAGGGACCTAGCCAATGGTTTGGCCAATAACTTGCCCATGTCCACGCAAAGCTCAATTCGCGCAAGCTGTATAGTTAAAAGACCAAGGTAATATCAAAATACATTTGATAATTAATAGAAATATAAGAACTAATTTCTTTTTTATATATTTAGTTACTTTTTCTATTATAGTTGAAAAGATATAGTTTATCCACGGAGATTTCTTTTTTATTATATGGTTGGTTGATATGTATGGCAGGTGGGTACTGCGTGGTAGATCCTGGTTTAAATCCACGACCGTAATGGGAAACCTTACCATATAACTAACCTTGGGCATCTTCTCGGGACTGGAATGTCTCGTTTCACTCACGGACGGAAGTTCCTAGTGCTGAATTCTTCGGTATTTACAAGCAGTTGTTACCAATACAAAGCCCCTTGTTCCCAAATACCCGCGGAATCACAATAGCAAACTTGTTGAATAGTGGTGAAGATGAGACCGGCTGACTGGAGTACCGAAATACAGGTCAGAGAGCTGCCTCAGCACTATAACAACCTCTCAGATAGGTCATTACTGAATAGATGGAAATAGGGTTCTAACCCAACTATAGGACATGGACAGGAAGACGAATAATACACAATTCACCCCAATATCTGACAAAACAATTTATAAGCTTTACACGACTATGTTGAAGAAACCCCTTACAATGAGATGAACACAGACTTCACCTGGGTCCAGGTTTCCAAGCAGGCTTTGCTAAACTCCCGACCTCCCGCACCACTCTGCTTCCAGCCACCCATCGGCATGTCAATAGCCATGAATGGACTAGTACAGTTCACCCCAACAGCACCAGCTTCTAGTGATTTGACAACCCTCAAGGCCCGTGAAAGGTCACTCGTAAAAACGCTTGAGTAAAGACCAAATTCGGTATCGTTGGCCTTATCTAAGACCTCATTTTCGTCCGTGAAGGTATTGATGACAAGAACAGGTCCAAAAATCTCCTCTCTGATCAACTTGTCGTTCTCTGGCACATCACGAACGATTGTGGCGTCCACAAAGTAGCCCTTATCGAGAGCCTTGTTACCGCCAAGTGCAATGTCGTAACCCTTCTCCTTTGCATGGTCAAGAAAAGACAGGACGCGATCGAACTGTTGCTTATCGACTTGTGGCCCGCGCTTGGTGCTGGCGAGCAAGGGGTCTCCTGGTACACCCAGCTCCGTCAATGCGCCCTTTAGAGCTTCAATAAATTTGGGAGCAATCCCTTCTTGCACGTAGATTCTGGTACTAGCCATGCAGACTTGGCCCGAATTGTACAAGATTGAAAATGCGGCAGCCATGACAGTCTTCTCGAGAGGTGCATCATCAAAAACAAGCAAAGGGCTCTTACCACCAAGCTCCAAGCTGACGTCTTTTAAGTTAGACTCGGAAGAGGCCTTTTGGATGGCTCGCCCAGTGGAAACCGAGCCTGTGAAAGAGATCCTTCTGATATCCATGTGCTTAGCGATGGCCTCACCGCAAGGTCGACCAAACCCGTTCAGGATGTTCAAAACACCCCTGGGAAGGCCGATGTTCTGGCACAAAAGACCCACGACAATCGATGCAAAGGGTGATTTTTCTGATGACTTTACCACCATAGTGTTGCCAGCCGCCAGAGCCGGTCCAAGCTTGGTGACAATCATGAACAATGGGGCATTCCACGGGATAATGCCTCCGCATACGCCGTACGGCTGACGGATGGACAAGTTGATATATCCAGTGGTATTGAGAGATGTTTCTCCAGTGATGTCAATGGCATGCGTTCCGAAGTATCTCAGATACCGCTTTGCAAGTTGAATAACAACTGTTTTCTTGTCAGTGAGATGCATGCCACCAAGGCTGATACAGAGATCTAGATAAAAGAATGACTGACATTTAGTTCCAGACTGCGGCATGCCCATAGCAATAGCTTCCAGATGCATAAACAACTTTTCATGCTTCTCGATTTCGTCGGCCAGTTTAATTAAGTAATCACATCTCTCCTCAGCTGAAAGAGCGGACCAGGCTGGAAATGCGGCTTTGGCAGCCTTGACAGCGATGTCTACATCCTCAGCACCGGCTTCATAGACGGACGCGATCTTCTCTTCTGTGGTAGGATTGGTTAAATCAAAGGTCTTCCCAGAGACCGAAGGGACAAATTCGCCATTGATAAACAGTCGATTTTCTTTGAGTGGTTGGGCCGACATGATTATGGATTGGAAGATGTGTTTGATTTTGTGGCGTTGTAAGCTAGGAATCTTCGTGGCGCTAGGCAAGACAAGTCAAGATTGAATGACAGGATAGTAATAAAGACGGCCGGCGATAGCGTCACTTTATATCTGCCTGTATCAAGTCATACTTGTTCAGACTTCTTCAGAAGGCTTCGCACAGATCAGAATAACCTATGAAATGACATAGTACTAGATGTTGTCCAGATACAAGGCGATCTAGGCGAGCCGGAACCTCGGGTTTCACCAAAAGTCCGCCCATTCTAACACACCACACAGACTTCCCCACGCGGCTAAATCCTGGCCAGGGTCAAATTAAACTCCGACGACCGAAAGCCGACACCTTTCCCCCGCATTTTCCAACGTCCATTAACTCCATGTCAACCATCCGAGTCTTGCAAGTCATTTCATGTTACCAACTTAGACCTCACGGAGTTAGCTGCGGCCATGTCCATGAACCAGGCACAAGCACCGCGTAACTGCGTGAGCTGCAAGGAACGCAAAGTCCGTTGTGACCGTCGACGTCCGTGTTTCAACTGCACCAAAGCCGGTCGGGAATGTGTCTTTCCAACTACCGGTCGCATACTACGACAGCCGCAACGCACGAGGTGGGAACCCGTGGTTCGAAGTGAGAAGGAGATTGATCTCATGGATCGTATCCGTCGGCTGGAGAATGTGGTGACCAGTTTCCGCAATGCAAGTCAAACTGAACAGGATGAAGACTTCGCCAACGGTGAGAAGTCGGTTAGTGACGACGTGGAACAGGGTGAGGCTATCGCGTCTTCTTCAGCAACATGGCGGCGTCACTATACGCCTTCAAATGACTCACTAGACATCGGTGTCATGGTAGGCAAAGAACAAGGGAGACTCTATGTCGGTGATGGCTTCTGGGCAGACATGCAACATGAGGTAAGACAACATTCTTTTCTATACCATTGTCAGAGGGGTTCCAGTAAATTATGTGGTATGGTAGATTGACTGCTGACTACTTTGACAAAGCTCGACACAATAAAACACCATATTAACGTACCTGATTCGGAAGATGACGACGTTAACTCCATCTATACACCAAACCTTCAGTCCAATCATAGGACCTTATCCAACAGTGCAGGCAGCTTCATTTTCAGCAACCGTTCTATGAACCCCGTGAGAACGGAAGATCTGAGGCCTTTACCCTCCCAAATGCTCTTCATCTGGCAGACTTTCGTCGATAATGTCGATTCCTCCATCAAGGTGCTGCACGTTCCGACCGTGTCCAGGATGATTTATGATTCTCGAGGGAACTCCAGCTTGCTGCCGTCTTTTATGGAGCCATTGATGTTTAGCATTGCATTCGCAGCGGTCACCTCTCTTACAAGGGACGAGGTAAAACCCCAGCCACGTCAAATCATTTCGGGATTATCTGATCCTAACCTAGTGCTTGGGTTTAGGTTCAAGTTCACTTTCGCTGTGACAAGAAAGAGCTTGTATCCCGATTCAGGCTTGGAACGGAAGAATCTTTGTCGCGGGCTGATTTTATCAATACGAAAGAGCTCTCTGTTGTCCAAGCCTTGATCATATATACCCTCCTTATTCGTCTAGAGGAGTCTCAGAGATATATCTGGGCTATAACTGGACTAATCTCTCGGATAGCAGTAGCTATTGGGCTGCACCGCGACGGCTCCCACTTTCCTGATATAACCCCTTTCGAAGCCGAGATGCGGCGTCGGGCGTGGAGTTATATCTATGTCCTCGAGTTTGCCACCGGTGACTTCCAGATGCCAGGACTATCAATATCCGACGCTGTATTTGACACACGCCTCCCGTCGAATCTAGACGACGATGACATACACCAGCAAATGACAGCCTTACCAGAAGCGAAACCAGGGCACACTAAAACAACCCTATGCCTGTTGAGGAATAGGATAACAAAGGTAAGCAAGCATGTCAAGAACGTGACGGCTTCCATGTACCCCTGCTGTCAGAAACCCGATGTCGACACAATTCAGAAGCTCAAGGAGCTTTCCCAATATTCTCAGCGGGAGTTTGCGGAATTTCTCGTTCCCGTACCGCCAGACCAACCGATATGCCTTCTCACTCGCACAATGGCAGCTATTGCGGTGAGACGGCATGAACTCATACTGGAACACATTCGACAGCCGTCTTTGCAAGCCTGCGACAGTTCTCTTGGCAGAGATAAGCAATTTACCTTGGCTTTGGGGGTTCTCGAAGACATCCATATGCTCCAGCATAGCCCGTCCACGAGGAGATGGGCATGGCAATTCAACGGATTCGTTCAGTGGCAGCCACTCGTTCTAGTGCTTTGTCGGCTCTCCGTTGCAGAATTCGATGCTATGGCAGAACATGCCTGGAAGATCGTCATGAAAACTTTGGAGACATACCCAGAATCTATCAAGGAAGAACCACTCTGGCAACCGCTGTTTAATCTCATTCAGTGTGTGGACAAGAGGCGGCTCCAGCAGCTCAAGAGCATACCATCTGCGAATATTCGAAAACACCGTGACCCATCAAATTATGCGTGCACACCAAGAACCCTAGAATCAGAACCCGGTAGAAGTGGTGGGAACAACCTTCCATGGACGGAGCCGAACGATCTTCCAAGGTCTGAGCAAGATCATTCGCCCACTGCCCTCTCGGCAACAAGTACGCCGAGCTTAGAATGGCGCTCCCAGAACTGGTTTTTGACGCAAGGAAACAACCCAGATATAGTCATGGGAGCCATGGATGCCATTACTAGTGTTTATTCCCGTGAAGAGGATCATCTACCAACGGGGTTGGAGCAATCAGCGGCTGAGTCACAGGAGCAGAACATGACTGAAAAGTCATCTGACCGTGTTGAATCTTCTAGGTTGGCTCAGTGGAATGAAATTTTCAACGCCAGTGAACAGTTTGTGCTATGGGATCAATGGGCATTTTAAGTAGGAAGCTTCTATAAATTTACGTAAGACACATCCATATACAATGCTATCGCTACTATGTGTTCGAGAGGATATTCCTGAGTCCCAGGATTATTACTAGCTGCAGGGGAGCTTATACATCGTCGGAATTAGTAATAGTTCGCAACGGACAAGACTTTCCAAAGCAGGTAGGTGAATCAACACCATCAGGGTATAAAGCCGTAGGTAGTACAGACATCGGCAATTCAAATCCACTCTATTGCCGCTTATTAAATGATGAGAGGGATGTGCCTGAGGCACCTAAAACAATAATGAGACCAGTCGGAACTTGATATTGGATTGACCCTTGATGCAATCTCCATTAAAGGCACCCTCGTCCCCAACCCAGTATGAACTTCTCGGATATTGGATTTCGTACCGAAGCTTGTTTTTGGATCTTTTCAAAGTCTCGGGAAACCTGACGGTACCAAACGTACCCCCTCACCATAACGAGAGATGACTTCTTATCCTCCCGCACAATGTTGCACTGTTGGCTTTAGACATGAGTAAGACTCCTGTTTCATTTTTTACATTACTTTGAGAATTATTCTAACTCATTTTTATTAGAGGTGCTCCACAGGGTAAAGCCATACGCATCACCGGCGGTAAGCATGAAGCCTACCTTGCAACACCGCCACCAGACAAGGCCAGAAAGTCCAGTGCCATTTTATTTTTACCTGACATCATGGGTATCTGGCAAAACAGTCGTCTCCTTGCTGACGAGTTTGCGTCAAACGGCTACTTGACCTTACTGCTCGACACTTTCAACGGTGATCCCTTACCTGTAAGGGCAGTTGTAAATGACGAGGTAGACATTGTCAAGTGGCTTGCGGGCGGCTCCACGGGTGGCAACCCACATAATGAACCAGCTATTGATCCTATTGTTCTGGATGCCATCAAGGTTTTGAGGGAGGAGTATGGAGTAAAGAAAGTGGGAGCTGTTGGGCATTGTTTTGGTGCCAAGGTGAGTTCAAGGAGAAACTGACCCTTGCACTTACAGGGCGTGACATATCCTGACCATTTGTGTAGTATCTTGTTCGTCATTGGAATGACGGCATTGACGCCGGCTACCTGGCCCATCCCAGCTTTGTGGACGCTGGTGAGCTCGCTGCTATTAACGGTCCCGTTTCTATTGCGGCTGCTGAGACGGACCACATCTTCCCGGCCGAGAAACGGCACGAGACGGAAGACATCCTCATCAACAATGACAAGCAATATCAGCTAACGCTCTACTCCAAAGTTGCTCATGGCTTTGCGACGCGATGTGATTTGTCGAAACGAGAGCAGAAGTGGGCAAAGGAGCAGGCTTTCTACCAGGCAATTGTGTGGTTTGATGAGCATCTGCGTGAGTGATGAGCTGAGGCGACAGGCGGCATGGGCTCCTCTTTATGAAGGAGGGCGACGATGTGAGGAAGCCGATATATCACCTTTTCGACTTATGTGTTCTTCGATTTCTCGATTTTGAATTGATCTACTTACTCTTCTTCATCACGGTTACAAGAAGCATAATTATATCGTTAGTTGTTAACACATGTATCGGGATATCAAGCCACCCAGCTTTCCGCACTTGATTCAATTGACGTCTTTACTTTTCTGCCTCCTTCATTGGGCGCCTCTGCCTTCAAGGATCACCGAATACTTATTACGTTGTCGAAAAGGAAGCGAGAAGTGCCATGTCGATCATTGCTGTCTTTGGTTGTGTTGGCAATTTAGCGCGAAGTGAACCTGGGGTCATCAGCGGTTCTGAGACCCGAAGGCCAACGGCCGAAACTCAGAAGCGAGGACCGACGACCGAAGCGCCGAGTAGGGAATTCGGTACACCAGCGGCAGTGACCGGTTCTCGTCACAAACAGAGTGCTGCCGCCGCCTTCAATCTCGGAACTCTCCAGTAAGTAAACTACTCCCTAGGGATGATGGCAGTCGACACGAAGACAAGGATTCGTGTATAATGCCTGCAACCTGCAACCGTGACTTCCTGTGTGTCGATGTCTTTTTCAATGCACATGCGTGCTATACAGCCTTGTGATCGTAGACACCATGAGCTCAATACAGCAGAACACTGCTACTCCTCGCTTACTCGAGGCGAAACAAGATGAAACAAACCAAGTTCGTCATGATTCTCCGCCGATAGCAGAACGCCAAAGTGACGATATCGAAACTCAACGACAGTTCGAAAAAGATGACCCAGACGCTCTAGACTGGGACGGACCAGAGGACCCTGACAACCCAATAAACTGGCCGCCGAGGAAGAGGACAGCGCATATTGTTCTCATTGCGTTGGTTCAGTTGGTTTCGTAAGTAATTCATCTTTCTTCTTGAGTCCCCCCCTCTTGGTACATGGACCAAGCTTTTGACAATCTTAGCAACCTTGCATCGACTATGTTTGCCCCAGCCGGCAAGCTTCTAATGCATAACTTTGACTTCTCTAGCCAAACCCTATCGTCTCTCTCCGTCTCCATCTACGTCCTCGGTTTCGCTATCGGTCCGCTCATATGGGCTCCTTTGTCGGAGGTCTACGGTCGCTTTCCCATTTACATAATATCAAGCATCATCTTCGTCGGGTTTGTCCTTGGTTGTGCCTTCTCAACAAGCCTTGCCATGTTCATGGTCTTTCGATTACTTTCCGGCTGTGGCGGTGCTGCATCTCTCGCTTTGAGCGGCGGAACCCTCGCAGACCTGGTTCCTAGGCAACAGAGGGGCAAGTGGATGGCTCTCATTGCCATTGGACCTATTATGGGACCAACCATTGGCCCGGTGGTCGGCGGCTTTGTGGGCCAAAACATAGGATGGCGTTGGGTATTTCGACTTATGGCTATATGTGTGAGTCGAGCACTTCTAGTGTCTTTTTGGAATGTTTGACTAAGAGGCTTGGAGATCGGGGCCCTTGTCCCTTTGGCTGTGTATGCCCTGCGGGAGACATATGCTCCCGCGATCCTCTTCCAGAGAGAAAATCAGCGCCGGATATCTCTGGGGCTTCCTCTAGTCTCTGCCGGAAGAGATGTTTCGGCAAAGCTAAAGCGAAGCATTCTACGACCCTTCAAACTTCTCTTTCTATCGCCTGTTGTCCTCTTCCTCGCTCTGTACGCAGCGTTCTGCTTTGGTCTCATGTTTCTACTTCTAACCACCTTCTCAAATGTCTTCAGTGGTCAGTATGGTTTCGACATGGGTATTACCGGCCTTTGCTACCTTGGTATGGGAGTCGGCACACTTGGGGGCCTTATCGCCCAAGGCAAGTTCAGTGACAAGATTATGCGTAAACGTGCAGAACAGAGAGGTGGAGATCCTAAGCCTGAGGATCGAATCCCGTTGATGGCTTACTTGTCTTGGACTATACCTGTAGGGATGTTCTGGTATGGCTGGAGTACTGATGAAAAAGCACATTGGATTGTGCCTATTATTGGCTCGGCTTTTGTTGGTATCGGCTTTATCTTCGTTGTGGTAAGTCCACCCACATATGGCTTTTCTGCATACCATAGGCCGTCCATCAACTCATACAAATCACTAGATGCCCTCGATGATCTATCTCGTCGACTGCTTTGGCCCAGAAGCTGCAGCATCTGCCCTTGCCGCTCACACAGTTCTGCGGTCTGTCACTGCGGCGTTTTTACCTCTCGCAGGACCTCGAATGTATGAATCTCTTGGCTTGGGCTGGGGAAACAGCCTCTTAGCCTTACTTGCAATTGCAATGATTCCAATTCCGTGGTATTTTGTGAAGAATGGTGAGAAACTGAGGCTCAAGTCTAAGCTAGTTTTATAGACTATCGAAGACTCATGTTGGCAGTTATGAAGGGCCTGGCTGGGAGAGCTGGAAGCAGGTAGAGCTCAGTCTTATGGAAGCTACCAAACGAGGCCTTGTATGCCGGGAGGTTCAAGAAGCAATGGGGAGAGAACAATCAAGTGGCAGGTTGGTGCGGCCCAGGCCGGGTGAGCCGTTGATGGAGCGGTCAATGAGGTTGTCGTAGTAAGTCTGTGAAGCGTTGCTAGTAAAACAAGCTCTCCTAATACGTCTGGTATCGCACATACCGTAAGTCTAATTCCTTATATGGTGATAGAGTCATGGAGATTGTTGCCAACATCGAGATTAAACAGAGTAGCTACGCAGTCCATGGGATCTTTCTTGCACCCTGCTCCGATACATCCACGACCGCCGCTGAGTGCAGTCAGGTAGAGACAGTGGTCTTCGCCGTTTGCATCAAGCCAGAGGTAACCCTTGCCCATCTTAGTGGAGTCTCTCTCATTCTCCACGGTAGTATGCCGATTAGGTGAGTTGCCATGTCACCATTGAGGGCAATATCGACGAGTCTCCGGTTTTTGTTGTTCCTACGTTAGCGACTATCGAGGAAACTTTGACTGTTCTAGTCTCAGCATCCACGTCTTTCCATTGGCAATGGCAGTGCGGAAAGAGGCGTTGTCATCGTCAACGAGCCATAAGCAGTTGGCAAAGAAGCTGGAAGTGTGAGTCTGTTAGAAGCCGCTCTGGTAAGGGAACGTGCTAGTATCGCTTTCTCCTCTGAGGGGAATCCTCATCATGTCGTCTATCTTGGTGGTAGAGGCCTTTAAGGTAGCCACCAAACAATCTTCTATCTCCTCCTTGTTAGAAGTAAAGTTACCTCCGGTGCTAGTAGTGGCTGTTATATTGTTTATTAAGGGATATATTTAATGCACCTGAAACCTGGTTGCATGCCGATAGTGAACGTCTCAGCGATATACCGGTATTTTAAGATATTCCATTCCCTTTTGAGTCTGGTGCCGAAGCCGCTGTTGATTCACTATATTAATGATAATACTATATATAATAGTAGTGTCCTGATTAATTATTCCTTAAATGCTTCTTACTCTTTCCCTTTTGCCAATGTCTGAATATGATACAGTTCTATTGCGAAACTTTCTCCCTCGATCGACAGGCGAAATTATATCGGGGATACTACCAAAAGTTGGAAATGGTCTATAGTCTATATTCTCCCAAACCACATACCAGAACGCTCTTAAACAAGAAGAAGAAACGCATACAAAAGAAACTTAGTGTGGAGCATCGAGAGCATCCTTCTTGTGCAAGTACCGGAACACGTGCTTCGCCTTGTTGACCCGGTACCTGGTTGCAAATGGTGACAGAGCCTTCATCGTGATAAGCCAGCCTGCAAGCGTCGGCAGAGTGTAATGTAGCTTGTTGACAGCACCAGACGTGATAATTGTGATGAGGGTCTGGTACCAATGTAGCGATGGGAAGAAGTAATTAAGGCGATACCAGTTGTTAAGAAGGTCAGGTGCACCGATGGCAGCAGCGACGTTGAAAATAACCCAGCTTAGGAAACAAAACGTTACAAAGGCAATGGGCACAAAGCCAGTGATAACGTCTAAGACATCGAAGTTGATCATGGCAAGCACCCAAGTGACAGCCCAGGTTGCAAAAAACATTTTGGCGTCCAAGGAGTAGGAGCCGCGGAATGCGTACATCCAGCCTGTGGAGCAGAGACCACAAATGAGAGGCCAGAAGATACTCCAGAAGAGCCGGGCGTAGATATGCGTTTTGACATCGTAGGCAGCGTAGAGATGCATACCGTTGCAAATACCGTTCCAAGCCATGATGAAGAAAAATTGCATCAGGATTGGGAAGACGGCCCCAATGGTGTTGAGGAAGGCTTTATCGTCCATGTCGCTGAAATTGTGGATCGATGCACTGGCACCGACAGCTCGTGCTGGAGTCGTCAGCGCGCTCAGGGATACGGTTGTGTTTGCGAATTCGCCGCTGCCAAGTTTGGGTCCGATAAATTGTGCGCTGAATATTCCGGCGGCTGCGCTTGCGGTAGTGATGGTTGATGACTGTATGCCACCGGCATACAACGTGTAGTATCTGGCTGTCAGGAGATAGTAGGTGTAGACATCGCTAGGATCGTATGAAGAGGTGGTACCGTTGACAGCTTCGTCGAATCGAGCCGTTGCTCCCGGTTGGACGACAATCGCGGCCCAGTACTTCCCATCGAAGACATCCTGCCTGATCTGATCTGGAGATGTTGACGAGGTATCGACGTTGATATAGGTCGGGAACTCGTAGGATTGATTGTTCGCCGCTGCCGCAATTCGCAGTGCTGTACCGAAGTCACCACCATCGAAGTCAGCAAGGGCAACTTTCGCCCGCTTGACGTATTCGCCCTGATTATGGAAGAGACCAAAGATGTGGGATGCGTTGATCCAAAAGATACCAAGGATCATAATGGCTGCGGGGATCAAAGCCTTCATCATGTCCACTGCGGTAGCCTTGGGTTTGGGGCCATTTGTTCGCGTTCTTGTTATTGACATCTCCACTGCAACATCCTCGTCGTCTGGCGAGGCCCGGTGCGTGCCGACATAGGGGCCATGCATCGAGTATCTTGTTTCTGGCATTAGAAAGTGAGTTGAAGATTAGAGTTAAGCCCAGGAATAGACGTTGATAAGTGGGTGTAATAGACAGAAACAAAAAGGTTACCGGCAAGCAATTATGAACACGAGTTAAATAGAGAAATATGTATCCAAGCCGCCTACGTCACGTTCAAGACGGCATTTCGTCCGCTACCTTGTACGAAGACTTTGTTGCTGGTACGATGAGTTGCTCGGCTGGCCGGACAGGGCAAGTAAACGTGCATGGATGAAAGAACCCGAATGCCGCGACTCAGCTCTCGGTCCTCGGAGATTAAGTTGGGTACCGTACCTCCTACCTACCCAGGTTAGGTAAGCGGAAGCGGGCGAGAGCGGGAGTGAAGATCTCGGCCTCTTCGGCCTTCCTGGAACTACCGCTGCCAAGGTTATCGGACTTAAAAAATAAGAATGGACCCGGGGCTCGGCAGTCAGGGCCTAGACGCACGGAAGCGCAGGTTATGACATAGTCCAGACAGCCTCGCTGTGCAACTGCAACCGGCACGTATCGTATCGTGAGTTTCTCGAGAAGACAAAAGATAGAGGACGCACGGCATGCGTGTCTTGACACATAAACAAGGAAGGAACCAGCTCCTCGCATTTTTCAAGCCTAGTACTACATACTAATGTTGAATGTTGGAGGGTTCACCCTCAACTTCAGGATTAAGGTTCAGGATTAAAGTTTGGAGTCCTAAACTTAGATCGTAGGACTTTCATCTAGGACTTTCTAGGACTCAAGTCCTAGAAGGAACCATTCGAAGATACAAGGTCTCATTGGTCCTTCGATTGCGACAGGATCAAGCAATACACACGATTCACCTTAATATCTGACAATTTGGCATTCAGAATAAGGTTGAGGCATGATTTTTTTGTGGAGGATTAGTTGATTGAAGTGGCATTGGTGATGGCTGAGGGATTTTTGGTGCACATGCTTTACCGGTATCCTATTTACCATGAGTCTATAGTTGCCATAACTCCTGCTGCTGCAGATCTAGTGAAATTTTATATGACAATACTCTTCTGAGATGTTAAAACTCGGCTCGTAAACAGCCGTCAATGATCCGTCTCAAGGCCCTCGATGTCTTTTGTCCAAGTGCTCATCGTTTTCAGCGTGTATCAGAAGACGCAAGGCCTCTTTTGCCGTAAGCCTTGATTGGCGTTGAGCCGGTGTCTCAGCATATGGATGCCGAACCATGCCGAGAACCATCTCCCTCAACGCTGAGAAGAAATCGTTAGCTCTTTCACACAGCGATAACCACACGTAGGCAGTGCGTACCTTTGTTGTGAAGCTTGTTCAAAGTTTCAACAGCTTCTCGATACATAGCCTTAAACTCTCTCTGCAGTTCACTGGCTTCAGAGCCCAATCTCCAAGGATTGTTGCTTTGTCTCCACGGATGACGACCCCGAATCATCTCCATCGCCATGACACCAATGCTCCAAAGATCAGCCAACTCATTATATCCCGTCATCTCTCGCTCAGGAGCCAACCATCCAACTGTGCCACCCGTTCCAGGCCGAGCAGTATGATGCACACCTGGGTGAGGGCTTTGCTGAGCATCGTCGAGATCAAGCAATACGACGGATTTGCACTCTGGGGTCCAAGCTCGAATGCCAATGTTGACGGGCTTTAGATCGCCATGTATCCAGCTGTTTTGGTGGAGGAATTGCGTTGCGCCGAGAATGTCTGCCAGGACGGTTGTGACAATGGATATTCTGGTTGGTAAGCTCCTGCGTTGAAGTTGTATTGTTGACCTCACCTCTCATCACCTTCTTTTAACAGTCCTGCAGCAAGATTGGTGGAAAGTGTACCCTGAGCAGCTGGTTCTTGAACAAACCACACATCCGCTATCTTATTAGTTGACCTCACATCGTCAGTTATGACATCAATGAGTCGCAACAGGCGAGTTTCATTCTTCCTCTGGCTCAAAGCAGCGAGTGTCTCTAGCTTTGCTTGAACTTTACGTATGCGTTCCCTGTCCCTACCAACTTGCATTCGCTTCAAAGCTACGCGCTGCCCTTGATTGTTTGAAGCGATGCTGACCATTCCGGAGCCTCCTCTGCCGACGGTTCCTGCGCTGATGGTCCATTGGCCGATGGTGATGGGACTGTTTTCTGATGGGGTTGGTGTCAGTGCCAACGCGGATAGGCTGGTCTGTATGTTGAGGTACTTGTCCAAGTATCGTTGTATTCGAGTGGGATAGTCATCAGCATATGAACCTCGAGCATACTGGACGCGGTAGCAGAGTGAGCCAAATGCAAGCTGAACAGACGATTGGATCAAGACTCTCTTATTGGAGATCTTGTGTCCGTTCACTGTGGTAGCTGATCTGTCAGTTGTTGACTGAACGTACACAAAGCTTGTTTCGTGTATCTGAAGAACAGCCTGACGGCGTCGAATGTTATATATAGTGTCGTCTGTAGACCCAAGACACAGTATAAGGTCGTTAAGATGAAGGTTTTCCCTCAAGGTTCCAACTGTCCATCCTCTTGCTGGATTTCGAGGCAGTTCATCAAGTGATATGTAGTAGTGTCCCCTCCATAGTTCTAGTGGAGATCCGTAGTCATCTGGTTCAGCTGTTTTGATCGGTGATGTAGGGTCTCGTGGAGACGAGAAGGGGGAGGAAGATGAGAGAGTTCCTGTGAGTTGCCTGCGAAGAAGTCTTGTGACCTCGGTGTCTTTTTGTTGCTTAGAAGATATCCACATGAATTTTCGAGCATGTTGCTGCGCAGCTTGGACGATGGGATTCTCGGTTTGGCTTTGCAGCCAGTCTGCAACTGATGAGAAAGTAAATCGTGCTTCTGCATTTTCAGGGGTCATAATGATAGTTGCCCCTTCGGCTGGAGAACCTGGGAGTGTGGGATCTTCGACAGTATCTTGACTACTGGGAATGTCTGAGATATCCATAATCATAACTTGCTCCTTGTTCTGTTTATGAGTTTGGTTATGTTATGTTTGTTGACTGCAGGGTAGCTATCTTGAACGCCGATAAGCTTACCAATGACACGCTGGCATCGGATGATGACAAAACCACAGAAGCGGGGAATTGTTCTTCCGTCTCACCAGGCGACGCGTCAATCGGCGTCATGTTGTTTTTGAGCTAAACACCATCAATCCATGAATGCCCCAGATGCTTTCTGGATACAAGCAGCGCAGCTGGCGACAATGCATGGCAGAAACCTGCGAGAAACAATACGGGGTAAATATCTCAGCACATCGAATTGATGGATTCATGCTTATCGCGCAGCCTCTCGATGACCCCGTCCCGACATTCGGCGCCAAATTGGAATTGGTGACAGCTCCCTCTACGCCGGCCCTACCCTCAGACCTAGCTGGACCCGATATCCAGTTCCTTGAACAACTTGATCGGAGTCTCCGTATTATCGGATTCGACCCAATCCCCAAGTGTTTGCAGGGGTTGCGCTTCGTCGACCCCGAAGGAGAAGACGAAGAAGGAAAAGTCATCTTCAGCGAAACGGACTCCGATGAAGAAGAGTTTACACCATGGTCATCACGCGATTATGCTATTAAACTCTTTAAGAAGGCTGGCATAGATATTGAAGCTATAGCGGCTGAGCGTCGGGCTAAGCGCCAGAAACGAAAACGTGAAGCGGAAGAAGATGAGCAAGACTCGATACAAGACGCGCAACCTTGCAAACGACCTCGACGCAAGATCGCCCAGTCCAGCGAAACAACCACCGCCCGACCGAAACGACAAATCCGCCCATCTCAAAAGCAACAAGCGTCGTATAGCCCTCCGCAAACACCTTCGCCGACCGAACAAGAACACACACAAGGGCAAGCTGGCTCGACTTCATCTTGCGAGTCTCTAGTTGCGCAACAACCTACACCCGAAGTTGACAACTCTCCGAGCCACCTGAAGCTGGGAAAAAGTCAGGAATCGCCAAATGCGACTTCGGCGAGAATGCTAGCGGGATGAAGCTTGCTGAGCATACGAGATCTTGATTTAAACGACAGAAGGATGATGCCAGAAGGCACTCGACGAGGGATTCGTTGCTGAGCATAAAGCTATGGTTGATAGGATATGGGAACGACCAGGCGGCTTCGGCCGCAAGTGGTCGCAAGCATGGCTCGACCGGAGCCAACGCCCACGGGCCAGACATAGCTACGGTTGAGTACTTGTCTGGGTGATAACATACCCTTCGGCGAGACCTAGTCAACCCCGATGGAAGAAGCGGCATAGCTACATGTCGGAACAGCCTCGCCTTTTGAACAAGCCATTGGCCTTGATCCGACACGTGCAGATCCGTCGCCGACAAGAGGGCAAAGCTCCACGCAAACATCCGAACCCACGGCCGGATCACGACTTGCATTCTTCAGCCTTTTCGCTGTCCGGAATCATGAATGAAGCAGGTGCTTTGGTGGCAACGGAGCATCCCTGGAATGAAGCCTAGAGCCGCATCAATCAACCGCAATTTGTCCAGAATCGAATTGAATTGATTGATTAGCAAGCCTGAAGAGGATCATGGCCGGAGAGTGGACCTTGGTATACAAATCTCCGATGGCATGCGCTTACTTATTGAACACCTAGACATTTACAGCCAGCACTTGAAGGAGTCACTAGGCATGTTGTCAATAAGCTCATGGGAAGAGCTCACAAAATGGCTGGTCATAGGGCATACAGCTGAACCCCTTGAAATTTCATCTAAGAGGCCTTTCAAACGGCAAACCTATCACAATTCTACGAAGAGTGTCTTACTCGAACTGGGATGGCACGAAACTTGGATTGAGGCTCAGCATCGCCGGAGAGGGCAGGTCAACAACCACAAAGACAATGCATTTCCGAGGTCGACTGCTGGTCCTGCAGATAAGACGGACAAGCCTATGCAAGGACCGACCCCCGAAGTTAGCCATGGTCCCCGATACAACAATCAAGATGATGATGGCCAGATGGACACTGTAGTTATGTCGGAGCGTAGGAGGGGGAAAAGACCAATAGGAGCCATAAATACATTGGACGAAGCCGAGTCCTCATCACACGCAGAGCGACGAGCTCGACAACAGCGGGAAGCTACTCAGAGGATTAACGACATGTTTCTTACCGATTACAAACTGGCGGAAATGTTGGCAGATAGAACGCTTCCCTGATTTTGTTATGTCTGTTTACTCCTTGAATTATCTACTACATAGAGGAAATACTATTCTCTTAACTTTAACTCGCGTCCATCAACTACAGTCAAACTTCATAAAGACTGCTAGCGTCTACGAATACCCTATGGCCATGAATTCAGGCTACAGGTATAATATAATAAAGTATAAATTAAAGCCTCTGAGGCTTTTAGGAGATAGATGCAGAAATTTCATTGTGTTTCGTCTAAGCTAGGTATTTAGCAAACCATCTGACTACTTGATCTTCTGCCTGATCAGCCATATCCTTCTCTTCCTTGTTATCTGGGTTACCTCTAACAGCAAACCCGTGCTTTGCATTAGGGATGATGACAACCTCAGTGTCTACATCCTTCTTTGCTTCAAGAATCTCAGCTGCCTTGTGCACCTCCTTCAAAGGCAAGGCAAAGTCGACATCACCAATGACCATGCTGTAGGGCAGCTTCACAGGTTCGATGTCTCGGACAACCTCGATTTCACTCGGGTGAGCAGTGAAGGCTGCGTCGATGATTGCCTTGCCATTTGCAGCTACCTCACCGTGGGCCATATGCGTGATACCATATGCGCCCCAGCAAAAGCCCACCACGCCAACTTTGAGATTAGCTGCTTCATTGCAACGCAGGTCGTCCATGAACTTGCGAATACCAGGATAGCGCTTCTCGGGTTTGTTGCGGATACTGAAGGGGACCATGACGAATGCCACCTTTAATAAGTTCCATCTGATTCTCTGCGTTAGGAATAACAGTGTTGCTTGGTACATGTTTAACTTACGGTTTTACCAGCCATCCCCAGAAACCTCCATCATTAAGAACACTGTCAATGATGGCTTTGATGGATGCGGGCGCAGAAGTGCCTGAAAATAAACACATTAGCCTTCAAGTACCGAGGACATGGACAGAAACCATGAACTCACCATGCATGAAATCAGGAACGTATACTCTGCAGCCAGTCCGCTCTGCATATCTGTCTGCCACACCACGTAGGTTGGCCGTGTTCCACCCAAACGCATCCGACATGACGACTATCAGTCCCTTTGTCGAAACCTCTTTGGTTTGAGGTTCTGTAACGTACACATCATGACCATGAAGTTTGGCCTCGCGGCCGTAAACAGGACCAGGATGGTCATGTCCTGTGTAACAGTCAGCGCACGGCATTTTGCTTAATGTTGACGGCTGAGTTTGGAGCACAAGAAGAGGGCTAGTGACTTATTCAGAATTGACTAACTAGAGATACCGAATGAAATGCCAATTGGTGAGGATTGCACTTTATCAAGCTTAGTTGAGACTACGACTGTTTCCCGTGTGGGGTTCCGAGCACCCGGCCCGGTGGGCATCCCCACCAAAAGTTCCTGATATGCTCTGTAAAATTATGCTCCAAAAGAATCTGAACGCTGCTCCGCCAACGTGTTATCCACCACCATAACTGCAAACTGGTCCATTTTCTTTAATCATCTACAACTTCAACAAAACATGTCGCAAAAGAATGGAATTTTATCTGTTATGTGCGCAAGGCGCGGGAGAAATCAGGACTTTAGCGATGTGGCTAGAGCTCTCATCGTTCAAGCTGTGGAAGGTGGGAGGTCATACCGAGATATTGCAACCGAGGCCGGATGTTCACCAGCCACCATCTTCAATATTTATCAACGCTGGAAAACTCACCAAACTTTGGATAAAAAACCAAAATCTGGGCGTCCTAAGAAACTCACGGTTCAGCAGATTCGGTACGTACTAATATCATTAAAACGCGACCGTAGGATTACATACGAATCGCTTGTTAATTATCTAGGTGGCGAAATCTCACGAACTACAATACGCCGAGTTATCAGATACCATTACGGTCGCAAATGGAGGGCTATGCAGCGGATACCGCTATCTAAAGAAACCGCTCGTCAGCGGCTTTCTTGGTGTCAAGCTTGGAGGGAAGATATCGATGAATTGCTGGAGGTATGTCGTTATGAAGTTCGCTGATAGACGCTGCTCGGGAACCTTTCACTTAACTGATGATGCCTTCAGACCATTTTCAGCGACGAATCATCAGTTCAATCGCAACCAAATTATAAACGAGGCTGGGTATTCCGCAAGCCTCATGAGAAGTTCATGAAGGAATTAGTTAATGTGACAGTTCATGGAAAGTCACGATTATCTATCATGGTTTGGGGAGCAATCTGGAGAGGCGGCAAATCTGATATCGTCGTTATGATCCGCGATCAGACCGCCAGAAGAAGAGGATATACTTCTTTAAGTTATCAACAGGCTTTAACAGAAGGTTTACTTCCTATTTGGACTGGTTTTCGCCATTTTCAACAAGATAATGCTCGTATTCACACGTCAGAGTCTTCGACGACTTGGCTGTTGGAACACGGCATATCCTGGATTGACTGGCCTGCTCACAGTCCTGATTTGAACCCAATTGAGCATATTTGGAAGCAATTAAAGATGAATATTCGCAAGATGTTTCCTAATTTAAACCTCTTAAAAAACAACGAAGTCGATAGGGCAAAGTTGATCAAATGTATCAAGTTGGCGTGGGCAGCAATTACACCAGACCAGATTAACCGTCTCATTGACTCACTTCCCCGCCGACTTGACGCCTGCATTCGTGCACGAGGATGGTATACAAAATATTAAAGAGAAAATTCAGGGCATTAAAATGATATACTTTTTATTATTATTGGATTTAATTTGAATTAATTGAGTATAAGTGAAGTTATTCCTGTTGAACGGATTGAGTTGCTACAGGGTGGGGTGTTCAGATTCTTTTGGAGCATAATTTTAGCTATGGATCTGGTTTAGCACCCACTCGCTAAGGGAGTCTCGTCGGGTGGCACCGCAAGAATTCAACGCGCTTGTTGCTTCATAGCATTGATATGCTACCATCACTGTTGCATTTTCTAACTTGATAAGTGATGCTCATTGACAGTAATACATCTGACTATTTGATGATAACTTGTTGCAAAATGAACGCCAAAATAGTTACACAGCCAAGTATACACAATTCTACCATGAGTTAGGGGCAACGTCTGTGTAGACTCTGAAGCCACTGTTCTGCTTCGCATCCTCGAAAGCCTCGTGATGCTCCTCCAAGCCGTACACCTTGTGACTCGAGCCCCCACGCTTGCCGAGCTTGAGAACCCCCGAATTCACCATCTTGATAGTCAACTCGATTCCTCCTCGTGATACCATGACCTTACCAATGATCTTGATGTTTTTGTGCATCACGAGTGTGTACGGAACTGAGATAGACCCAGATGGCGCCCCGCTAAGGACAACTCTCCCTTCTGGTAGCACGGCCTGTATGGCGGCCGAGAAGTACGGAGAGCCGTTCAAGCTGCCTGATGCCCAATCGTTGTATACTTCGACACCGCGCCCATCGGGGCTTGCCTTTCGGATTGCGGCCGCGTCCACCTCGTCATCTCCAGTCATGACAACATAACTGAATCGCTCGTGGTTCCCAAGCTGCTGTTTCAGGTATGCGAGCTTTGTCTCACTGCGACCAATGGCAATGACGTTGGCGCCCAGAGCCAGTGCCATGTCAGAGGTAATACCTCCATAGGTTCCAGTGGCTGGCCCAAGTACAATCGTCTCGCCTGCAAGTAAATTGGCAGCCTCGAATAAAGCTCCAGCAGAGATGCTGTAGAAGGAAATCTCGTGAAGGTCCGCGGGCGTGTATCCAAGCTGCTTGCATAGTCGATTCTCGTCCAACACAAAGATATTCTCGAGGGGGATCTTTTGATACTGTTGGAGGGCACCGTCCCGCCATTCTCCCTGCATGAGCTTACGGCCTTTCGTGCCCTCCCCACCGTGGTGGCCCTGGATAATATTCACGCTAGGATCGTCTCGCGCATAGATGGCGGCCGAGAAAAAGACCAGATCACCGGGCTTGGCAAGTATGGCATCCGATCCGACGGCGTGTACCCGGCCGATATGGCTTGGATGCGGCACCAGGGGAAGGCTCAGGTTGAACACAGGCAGCTTGCCCTGGTGAATATCTTCGGCATAAGGGAATACCACTGTGTTTAGAACTTGGACGACGGCTGAGCCAGCTGTTGCCTCAGGGACGGGGAGTTCAACGAGCTCCAGAGGTTTGTCGAATGAGGAGAGCCATAAGGCACGATTCGTAGTTGTAGGAACGCTTGGACTCATGTTGGGACTGGTGGAATGGGATTGAGAGGTGAAATTGATTGGAGAGAAGGGAGGCTTTGGGAAAGTTGCGGTTGGTAGCTAAATACAAATGCTTGACTAGTCCCAGTGAGCGACAAGCCAGCTACCTCACCAGCGACTACTACCAAGACTTTCGAGCCAGCCTCGCAAAAGAGCGGGTGGAGTTCATTCCCACCCGATGACATAACTCCACCCATACAACCCATCAAATCTCCACGTAATTGATGTCTAGCACCACCTTGGGAGCATATGTGATCACCTCGAAAACTGTAGAGTGGGCAAAGCCAAACAAAGTGGTGGGAATTCCAAGGCTCGCCGTATTTCGTCAATTGATACATAGAGCAAGTGATTGTACATGAATATTACGGAAATCTACAAGAGAACCTGCCCAGAAGTCATTACAATCTTGATGAGAATAGAAGAACCCGATCAAAATAGTGAAATCAGTTCTCAGTCTTTAAACGTCCTTATATTACCATGCCATCCCATTCAAGTAGTCTAGACTCTCCATGTCCTGCTGGGTTGGTATGCCTGCTTCGCCTAACTCTGCTGTACCAAATACCTTGCCCCAGGTTTCTATATCGTATTCGTCCAAATTTTCAACTGATGTCGGTGCATGAGATTGAGTAGTCGATTCTATTTGGGTCTTTTGTCAGCAAGAGCTTGAAAGTAAACATCGTTGACCTACCCTCAACTTGGCGAGTCAATGACACGGCGGAAGGCCGTTCTGGCCTATTAGTACCAACAGGGTCTGTTTCACAGACTTCCGGAGGTGTCGGTAGTAAATTAGGAGAAGGCTCACTGGAGACCAGTAGATCAACAGAATGGTCCTGCCGCACAGATCTAAAGACTCTTCTGCGTCCAAGGTCTTGGTAAATCTTGAATATAGCAGGCATGTTAGCTACACCAAACTCCTTCCCAAAAGCTGCCAAGAGATATCCCATAGACAGGCCTGCTAATCCTGTAGTTTGTGTACTCGGTAGCCCGTTTGTGGCAGCAAGATGTGACCTGAGGTGCATATCGGTGCTCGCGAAGGCGAGGTGAAGGTTGTACAGTTGCGGTGTCAGGTGCGGTGCCGTTCCCGGCTGAACCTTGCCAGGCAATGGCGAAATCTGACAATGCTGTGGAAGTCCATCATACCAGCGATTCAATGCCAGTAGACTTTTGGTGCAAGGCCTGTTTGAAGGTTGTTGATTCGACATGGCATCGTTTAAGATGCATATTAAGCTGACGTAGCAGTTGAAGATACTTAACACCCGCGAAGGCTGGTTCATGGAGTTGGTGTTGTCCAAAGTTGTAGAAGTTACATTCTGCGGTTCCCATTCATTCGGACCTGTTTCTGCGAGCTTCGGGGAGAAACATAAATCTCCTGTCCTGAGATGGGGTGGCTTGCGCAAACGACATGATACGAGAGTATCGAGTATAAAGCAACTTAGGAGAAGCCGCTTCTGATTGTCATCATCGACATTTGCAGCATTGGAGCCGTGGCTGGTAGAAGGCGCGGTACCGAGATGAAGACAAATCCTCACTGCTTGGCCAATCAAGTGCCATGAAGACACAAGATCTTCCTGATCCATTTTGAAAATGCCCAGGATAAGCAAAGCTTGAACGTAGCCTGGAAGTCGCGCATCTTCGTTAGGTATCCGTTGTCTCGCCTTGGAATAGATCATTTCGGGAGTAGGAAGAGCAGATTGACCATCAGACGCTCCATTATGGTTACGGGTACCTTGAAGTGAAGCATAAGCAACAACAGCCCATAGAGTGGCCATATTCCCCTCTTCTGCCCGATCATCTCGTGACGGCGAATACAACAACTCCAGCATCTTGTGCTTTTGGACCATCGGGAGCCAACAGTTGGTATGGGCAAAGTATACATCAATTAAGCGCCGTACCTGCTGAGCAGACGCGGGGGATGATACGTCGTTCCATGGAGCCGGTTGGAGCACTGACGCGTCATGAGTGGAAGGCGTATTGGCCCTGTCGGTATCCATGGGGTCTGAGACCTCCCGAGCGTCATTGCCTGGCGTTGAAGTCTGTACAGCCTCGAATGCCTTGACACGAGGGGCGAGGTCGGGAGTGGAGGCTTCAGCCTTGACGGAAGCCACAGAATTTGCACCGGAGTCGTTCCCTTGCTGAATATTCGACAACAGCTGATCCAATTCTTCTTGGATGTCACTACCGTCCCAAGCTTGTCTGAGTGTCTCGTAATCTCTGACAAGCCTGCTGTTCAAGACCAATCTGGATCGCGAATCTAGGGCAAACTGAATATCTGGCAAGAGCTCTTGGACTACAGCCTTGCTATTAGGAACGACGGTGAAGACAAGTGCCCAAAGTAGTTCCAGAGCCCTCACATATCCCGTCGTCAACCCACGCTTCTTGGAGTCGGGGCCGTAGCTGCATGGGTAGTGGATGGCAGAGCATCGCGAACAGGTTGGGTGGCTGCCATCGCATCTGTGCTTACGAGCACGGCAGTAATTGCAGGCTCTTGAGACGCGCTTGTGTTTGTTGACTCTTGTGCGTTTGGGTTTGGCAGGCGGATCCATTGTGATTGCAACTGTGATGAGAATTTGAGGCTCTGGGAGTAGTCTAGCCTATTAGCTTTTATGATAAACAGTTTCAATATTTAAAATAATGGATGGCTTGGTACTTGCAGGCGGCTGAAATATGCGCTACATAAATCGTAATTCCCACTTACGGTGGGTAACTTTAAGTTGTCGGTCGATCCACCTGCCCCGTCCGCTGCCTCGCACCACTAAATACCACGCAAGGTCACCCATTTCACTTAATTATGCCCAGTAGTGAGGTATCACGAAAGGCAGCAGCATTTCAAACGGACATGTATCAGGTATGCAATCGGTCTGCTCAGCTCAGGCTGCCGCAAGGCATGCATATACAGTTATACAAGGCACATATAGTCAAATTTAAACAATTGAGTACCTATTCAGATCTATCCTCTCAAAACCTATTCTCTTTAAGTTGGGATCGTGTCAGACATGGGCCTTGAGGAACTCAAAGCCCTTTTCCAAAAGTTCAAGTGCATTCTCAGGCTGTCCAATTTCATCAAAGCCGTGCTGTCCTCCTTCCACCAGGACTAATTGCGTCTCGACACCGTGACTCTTGAGTTCGTCATATGCCTGTTGCGACAGCCTTGCCGGCACCAGCTTGTCTTCGGCGCCGTGGATGAAAAAGGTGGGAGGGAAGTTACCCTTGGAGAACTGCGAAACGGGGTCAACGCGATCATAGTCGCTGTCTCCTACAACCGTCTTCAACTGCGTTCCCTTTCCTAGCTGATCAAACATCCAGGCAACACGATAGTTGGCCAAGTCAGGCCCTTTCGGTCCCACCGGAGGCGGTGCTGAGGTGGGAGGAGGGTCATCTTTCCAAATCTTGCTCGTGAAATCTTGATCAATCTGAGGAGCACCTGGAGGTGCAGGTAAGGGGGTATGGAAGGCCGAGTCTGCTAGGTACTTGATCCCGTAAATGTCGAGAATTGCGCGAGGCGGTTGGGGCGAACTGACCTAGACGGTCCGCGTATTAGCATCTCATACCCGTGTCAGAAATTGTGGTATCTGCTCACTGTCAGAAGGGCCAAGGTGCCACCGCAGGAATGGCCCAGTGTTACAATCCGAGAGCCATCCGCTTTTACATGAGCACCTTCGAGGAGAAGCTGGGGCAATTTTGTCCGCGACCATTCGTATGCGTCCAGTGCATCTTTGACCGGTCCTTCAAAGACTGTAACCGTGGGAGCCAGTCGATAGTTGGCGGATACAACCACGAAACCTAGATCCAAGAGCATTTCGGACTGGTCTCGCGGGAGCATTTGTTTCGAGCCGACCGTGAAATTTCCGCCATGGAAATGTAATGCTGTATCTCAACGCGTCAAATACTTACTCAAAGAGGATGAGGACTGGGTAGTTTACGCACCTATTGGAAGCTTCGAAGCGTTCGTGGTCTTTCTGAAGTATACGTCTGCAGCTATCGGGATGCCATTAATGACTTTGAAAACGTATTCCTTGCGAGTGGTCATTTTGTTCATGTTCAAATCTGGAGTAAGCATCGACTCTTGACTTTTCTGCTAAAGACTGTTTTGTTCTCCATTCGAAGGTAAAACGCGTCAACAAGATCAGAATCTGATGGCCTGTCGCAGATCAATGAATACAAAATTAGTGGGAACAAGAATGGCAATCGTTGGGTTGTGTACCACCTCGTCCCACCCAGAAGCTACCCACCCATACCCGCCCACTTTTCACGATGAGGTCGATGAAATGAAGCGATTTTGCGCATGGCAATAGGGGAGAAAAGATATGATGATATATATAAGATACCGGGTGTTTGTTACTGTTGATATCTCAGAAATATTTCCTCCACTTCAATACGATTAGATTTCATCCTATTGACTGCCACTGCTTCCCATATACGGCATGACCTGGACAAAACTAAGACAGCCAGTTCATCGACGAAATCTTGTGTTACATTGCAATTAGATTTACGGTAGCATCATTAATCCTGAACAGTCGCTATGGTGGGTAGGCTGTCGCAACGTGTATGGTAGTGTCCGAATCCTCCAATTTCTTGATTAACGATTTCAGCTTTTGCGACACAGAAGAAGGCCCTGTACATATTAGCATCTTGTCAGAATCATTGACGACTGAGGTTCAAGCTTACATTTCCACATTGAGCCATCCGAGAGAAGCTCTGCTGACACGCCAAGCGGTAAGACTGATTGTAGGCCATGATCCTCCAATTGCAGGTCCGTAACTTCTGCGAAACTCTCATTTATCAATGCGTTGAGAATGTCGCGTGATTCGACCTGTGAAGCACGAGATTGCGCGAATTGAAGGTACCAGCAAAGAAGCAGGCCTGCCTACAAGTTAGCTACTGAACAAAGGTTGAGCACGGAATTCAAGACATACAGCCCTCTAAAGCGCCGACGGCGCTTTCGGGCCCGAATATTATGGGCGCTATTTTTTTAATGTAAGATAGACCCACGCGGCAGTCGAATCTTAGCTGGTCTGCTGCATTGAAGAGTGCCTGGTAGAGTTCAGGTGAGATGGCCTCATTCAAAAGGTGCACGATCTCGGGGTCATCAAGACTGGCAGGCGACCACAGTATCTTCTTCATGACAGACAGCGGAACGCTAGCGTAAAGATGGTAGAACGCTGAGTTAAGCAGGGATCTGGCGCAGTGAACGGTGGGATTCGGGGCCAGTCCGCCGTCATCTTGGACCGTACGAGCCTTGAGAATTGCATCTAGAACCTGCAGTGACTGTTCCATCTTCTTGCCGAATTTAGCGTAGAGTTCCCCGTCGCGGGAGCCTGTTAGTAGCTCGAATGAGCATATCCTGTAGAGAAGCGCAGATACGATGGTTACGAGACCGAATTCGTTGACTGGCATGGACGGTGGTTGGCCGGCGATGATGCTGTCCAGCGCATCGTTACTGTATAATACTTCGGTTGGGGTCCCCCAGCTGGACTCTTCTTTTAGCCACTCTGCGTTGCTTGACGGGAGGGCGAATCTGGCTTCGACCATAGGTGTTGGAATCCATGCTTCCTGTTCCTTTGCGCAGACGGTGCCACCTATGAGTATCGTAGATGAGATACACCTTGTATAGTGTGAGCAATTATAATGCGTGCATGGTGTGAGTATAAGTACCTATTTAGACTCTCCCAGCGCACCCAATCCCTATACGTGGTGGGCGGACACGTCTGTAGCTCGCTGAGTGCTTCTTGTGTAAGCTGAAAACGTAAGAGTTAGCCATGACCAGACTAAATGAGTTGACGTTGGAATTAACCTTGACGCAGTGAGGAAACGCGTGTGCTCTCTTGCCTTCCGAACCGCAGTGAATCTCAAAATAAGCGAGGAGCAAATATGTCTGTAGCATCCACGTCAGAGTCTCGGGGTCGGCCTGGCTGAATGCAAGCATCCGTTCATGCTGGTTCCTCTATTAACTAAATTTATCATCTAAGTGCTCGGAATGACTGTCCTACCTCGAAAACAAGTTGCACGGAGATGGTATGCATCGATGTAGCCCTGGAGTGTTCACCGAGATATACGGCGCTGCAGGCCATTACAGCAAGCAGGAGGGGAGCTATGTCAAACTTTGTTTCAGAACCTCTATTGCACTGCCTATGATGGCATACTACTTACATGGCGTTGTGGCGATGTCAAAGGTCGGCTCATGTATGATGGGTATATGAGGAGCAATATGCTTAAAAAAGGCCTTGACAAACCGCCTCACGGCATATTTGGAAGGAAAGCGAAGCGAAGCAAGTATGTGGACCGGATATTTTGTGAGGTTGGCCCAAGCATTCTCACATTTATTGTCGTTGGGGACGAGGTTGCGCGGGGTAGAAGGTTTGTCTGTCTGACCGAGAGTAGTTGGCCTGTTGGGTATCGGTGGCTCCAGGGCTAGTATCGGTAGTTCCGGGGGATTGCAGCTTGGTACTTCGCCAAAAAGTCCTTGGGCATCCGCCAGAAGCGCGTCGAGATCGAACATGGCGGAAAGATTGGGGTTGATGAGGTCGGGGTCCATGAATGAAGCGTTGAATTCTAGGGGACTCCCTGAAAGATAGGCAGGGAACATGTCGGGCTGCGAGGGCATGGCGATGTCCAGCGAATTAGCCTGGCTGCTCTGAGATCCATCTACCTCATTGTTTGTCGGAGACTCATCGCGCTCCTCAATTGCGTCGTTGACTCCTTCTGAATGACGATCTTGCTGTCCTCGGGCCGTCGTCGTGGCAGGTGATGCTCGCGCAGAGCCGTTCTTTGATCCTTTCGGACGAGAAGCTCCAGGGTGGGAATTGTTGCGACGCCTGCCTCGAAAGCCAGAGGACTTTCTGTTGCCAAGGCCGTGATGGAAGTTTCTGGTATGCCGGACGATGACATCTTTTCTGGAAGATGTTAGGGAGCAATACATGCAGTTGTACGGTTTCTCGCTTCCATCTGCAGATGGTCAGTGGCTGCTAATTCTCCAAGAAATAGCAAAAGGAGCGACTTGCGCGTGAGCTCATGGCGTCGTAAGTGAGCGAGGCGGTTGAAACTGGCGTTGCATTGATCGCAGGAGAACCCGCAACCTTGGCGGTTAGAAGATTTGTCTGCATTTTCACGAGTATCTTGCTGCGTAGAGGTGTTGGTTTGACAAGACATTGCTGTGAGCTAATGGAGAGTGGGTATGAGGAGATGAAGGGAGTCACAAGTGCCCCCGGGTATGGTCTGGACGGAAGAATGATTGATTGATCCTGGGGTTGACGAATCCAGTCCAAAAATGTGGGGGATAAGATTGCGGGGGAAGATCTCGAGACTAGCCTACGTTCGAGGGTTTAGGGTAGAATGTGTATAGCTAAAGATGGGTGCGAAAGTATGGTATGTATGCGTAACACTTTACTAGGGTCTATAGGGGATGGTCTGGTGTGTAATGTCCCCAGCTTCAGAAGGTTAATAGCTAATCAGACCAGCTTATTCCCGCGGCTACACTGTACGGCCATTTCTGCCTCTACCTATCCTTGCTAAAGCTTTGTAATCTTCTAAACACACAAGATGAGATGCTGCCAGCATTGACAATGGGCTTCGGGCTTTACTCGGTGACTACATAAGGTTACCCTATATAACAGTACGTGTAGATTTGGCTTTACTTTATGGTACTCGCTGCTGTGCATAAAAGAGCACGCCATCTAAGCTGATGAACACGACTCACATCATTGGACACCTCTGCGACTCACTCCCTCCAAGTGATGGTCTTGTACCTCAGAAACTCAGCCAGTCCTTGCGCGGCATTGAACCTTCCGTAGCCACTCTTCTTAGCCCCGCCGTGCACCAGCGACGCCTCGTCGTGCACGGTCATGGAGTTGATGTGGACCGCCCCAGATTCGTACTTCCTAGCGACCCTCATAGCGGCCTTTAAGTCCTCGGAGAATACAGCCCCCGAGAGCCCGTAGTCGGTGTCATTGGCGATCGCGAGAGCCTCGTCCTCGGTGTCAAAGGTCAGGAGGGACACGGTAGGCCCGAAGGACTCGGTGTGGTAGATGTTCATTTCCTTGGACACGTTGGAGACGATGACGGGTCTCATCTTGGTGGGCTGGTCCTCCACAGCCTCGGCGTCGCCCAGGAGGGTCGTCGCGCCCTTGGCGACCGCGTCGGCGACGAGACCCTTGTTTTTCTGTACAGCCGCTGGGTTTACTAGCACAAACGGCGGCTTCTCGGACCCGAAGAGCCCCTGCGTTGCCTCTTTGAGTGCAGCGCTGAACTCGTCACTAATCGACCTGTGCACGAGAATGCGTTCCGTCGACATGCACACCTGACCGCCCTAAATATTATTAGCATCAATTAAAATACATTGCATCACGGGTCAAACTCACGTGGATAAACGCGCCCACAGCGCAACTTGTCGCGGCCTTTTTCACGTCGGCGTCTTTGAGGACGATGGCACTCGCTTTTCCACCCAGCTCAAGCAAAAGCGGCTTGACGTGCTTCCCCGCCAAACTGGCGATGATGCTTCCGACAAGAGTACTACCAGTGAAATTGATCTTCTTAATCGCGGGATGCGCAATCAAGGCTTCTGTCACCGCAGCGGCATCGGCCGTTCGGTGATAAATGACGTTGAGACAACCGTCCGGCAGCCCAGCCTGTCGAAAGATGTCGCCGATTGCCCAGAAAACGCGCGGGCTCAGCTCAGAACCCTTGAGAACTGTTGTATTTCCCGTTGCGAGGGCAAACGCAATTGATCGTGCGCCGAGCACGTATGGGGCATTCCTGCGGTGAAAGAAAGAAAAACCGTCAGTCTCAACGGCGGTCCGAATGCGAGTGTTTTGCATACATACCACGGGGCAATTGCGAGAACAACGCCGTACGGTTCCTTGACTACAATGGCATGGGACCCCTGCTCGGCCGTCGCAGGAACCGAACCTTCAACTGCCGCCTCGATTCTTCCTCCGATATCCCTCAGGATCTGCGCCGTAGCGTTGATGTTGATCTCAATAAATTGCCGCCCCGCACCCGTCTCCTGGGCTTGGTAGGCGAACAATTCCTCTTTTCTGCTGATAAAGAGATCTGCGGCCCGGAACATGATGTCCCGTCTAAAACTGGGCTTTGTCTGAGACCACGACGTGAAAGCCGCTTGGGCGGCCTCGACAGCCCCGGTTGCATCATTGATTGAAGCAGATGAACCACTCCAGAGCTTTTCAGAGTTGGAAGGGCTATTTACAGGAAACGATGTTTCTGAGATGACATCTTTCCCATTGATGATTAGTGGGACGGTTGACCAACCGTTTGCATTGCCACCTGAGCTCATTGTTGTCTATAGATGGATGAGAATAGCTAAAGAATTGTTTCAATTCGAATGTTGGTCAAGGTGTGTTGTATCTATCTAGTATTTAATCTTTCCCGCGTCCAGGGTGGCCGAGCCCAAATGGCTACGTCGCTCCAGGTGGCTAAGCGTTCTGAAAGCTGCTCTCGCTCCACCGAGGCCCGTGTACAAAAAGACAGCAAACAAGAACCTAGCCCAAGCCGGTGACTCAAAACAGTGCTCTAGCGATTAGCTGATGGCGCAAGCAAGGATCAATGCTTTCCGTGCATGCCATTTTTGTCGTCTATCTAGCGCTATGCCACTAAAATGCAGGTGTAAACGTGGATAGTATGGGGTGGGGAGGTATGCGGTGGGGAGTTTGCCCACCAAACTGCATCGTAGTAGGTGGGTGATGAGAAGCTAGAAACGCGTCGCCTGGTAGTTCCGTTATTGTCGTTATAAGTTGTCTGTCTTGTATTTTATTTTCTCTTCAATGATGTTTGCTTGGTAATCCATAGTCACATTGGTGCCCCCCAAATGCACATCTGCAAATTCCATCCCCAACAGTGAACACCGCGATGAAGCTGGCCGGACGAAATAACCAAGTGGTGCCGATTGCTATTGCGCTGGTATTGCTATGGATCCTATATCGTACTGTTCTCTGGCTCAGATTCCATCGAAAGTACAAATTTCCTAATCTCGTGCCCGGCGTGCCCCTGTTCGGGAACATGCTGCAGATCCCAACCGATACAGCTGGGCGGCGTCTGTATCTCCATAAACTGGCTAGGAAATATGGCGAAATGTAAGTGCCACAAGTAGGGCCTCACCAAGACCAGCACTTACAAAACCTTCCCCACCAGGTTCACTCTCAAAGTAGGCTCCAATTACTGGATATTCATGAACTCTCAGCGCGTCGCCAATGAGCTGCTTGACAAGCGCGGGGCACGCTACATCTCACGGCAGAGTCTGCCCATGCCTGGAGACGTTGCCTCTGGCGGAAAGCGCGTCGTCTTCATGCCATACGGAAACCTCTGGAAGTGGGAGCGCAAGCTCATACACGAGATCATCGGCCCCGGAAACCGCAACGTCTTTGCCCCTCTCCAGGACGTCGAGTCACGAACACTATTATACGACTACCTCACAGAGCCTGATCTGTGGAATCAGGCAAACGCCCGATATGCCAGCTCCCTTATAATGAGCATGGTGTTTGGGCGGAGGACAAAGATGGGAGACCCAAACGTTGACAGGATCATTGAGACGAATAACGAGATCATGAAGATGTTTGAACCTGGCTCCAGCTTGATCGATTCATTTCCCTTCTTGGCATACATTCCTCTCCCAAAAGCTATTCAGCCATGGAGGTGGTGGGGCGACAGTGTCTTTGAACAATCCAAGAAGTATGTTGTCAATGCTCGTGATATCTGGTGGCCACTGACTTCAAGACAGAAACTTTTCTGAAGAGTTTGAAGGTCTTGCCGCGCGAGAACAGCAAGGCAAGAACGTAACGTGCTTTGTTTCAGAGTTCAAAAGGCTTGGGAGAGATAAGGTGCTTGACTATGAGTCAACAGTCTTCCTCGCCGGATCTCTCATTGAAGCGGGATCTGATACCACGCGTGTGGCTTTGAACCAACTTGGGGCTGGGGCAGCGCTGTTTCCCGACTTTGTACAGCGTGCGCGTCAGGACTTAGATAATGTATGTGGTGCAGATGCGCAGAGACTTCCGGTCGCGAGCGACATTGCAAGTTTGCCCTACATCAAAGCCATCGGCAAGGAAGTTCTTCGATGGAAGTAAGTAAAAAGAAACCATCACAGCGCGATTGTGAGTCGTCTTTGTGACATAGGCTGACAAGTATTCTTTAGCATTTCGTTTCCAGAAATTGCCCACTCATTGATTGAGGATGACTCTTTCGAAGGATACAACATTCCAGCGGGAACCAATGTCATTTGGAATAGCTGGGGCGTTCATATGGATGCTTCCGAGTACGAAAATCCGGAAACATTCTGGCCCGAGAGATTCTTGAACGAAGACCTTGACAAGCCCATCAAGGGACATTTAGCATTTGGAGCAGGTAAGTCAAGCCACGCAAGCATCCAATCATCATACGACTGACAAGTTCTTCTCCTAGGTCGCAGAGTATGTCCCGGATGGGTCATCGCTAGTAACAGCCTGCACCTGTTGATCGCGCGAGTACTGTACTGCTTTGACTTCCACCAAGTTCCAGGCCATCCAATTCCAGTTGGAAAGCCGTTCGAGATCGGAACAGAGAAGCCTTATGAAGTTAGAATTAGCGTTAGAAGTCAGGCTCATGCGGCATTGATCAAGGCGGAATGTGCAGAGGCAGCGAACCTTTGAGTAGAGAATCGCCGCAGAGATTGAGCCTTGGAACTAGGTACGGATATGAAGACAGCCGCATGCTGCTAGACGATTGGGAATTGGATATGTTTTATGCCGGTCAACTTTGCACAAGATAGAAAACTTGAAAGCCAGTTTGTAGTTTCTGGTTACATCTTCGTTAAACATGCTTTGAAAGCTAGATTGGGCAGGGGAGCCATGATTTCCTGCGTTGCCCAACAGTCAGTTGGTTCAGTGGAATGAACATCAGTCTATTACTCGAATACCCTGTATATATACTGTCGTATCAAAGGTACATAAAGGTCACACCCGAATATCACACGAATCGAAACAGAGGCTTTAGGTAACCATGATATTATATTAACTCTTGTGAGGTCTCCGTTACAAATCTGCCCTTGCGTCCTCACCAGCCCATGCCCTCCGAATGACTTCTCGGATGAGCTCTCTATCAATCTCCCTTGGATTAGCATAAGACTTGCTGACGGCGATATCAGCTGCCTTGTCAATATCTTCCTCCTTGAAACCAATGGACTTCAAGCTCCGTGGAAGACCAAGCTTGTTGAGCAACGTGTTGAGGCCGCGTAGAGCATCCCCCTGACTGTCTGGAAGCACTCCAGCCAGGACCTTCATTGCCTGGGGAACCTTGGGAGCATTGTACGCCAAGGCGTGTGGAAGAACAATTGTGTGCGTCTCGGCATGAGGAAGGTTGAAAGAGCCGCCTAATGTGTGGCAGAGCTTGTGATGCAGAGACATTCCGACGCTGCCTAAGCATGTTCCGCAGAGCCAAGCCCCGTACTGGCAGATCGATCGAGCTACGATGGAGTCAGGATCGTCTAGTAACTCGTATGATCCGTTTGCGAGAGATCTCACACCTTCGGCGGCCATGAGACTAACGATAGGGTTCGTGTTGGGGGCGTAGAGCGCCTCGACACCATGTGCGATAGCGTTGATGATGCTGGTCAGCGACATGGGAAGTGGAAGCGTGAGAGTCAAGTCGACGTCGTATATAACAGTTTTAGGCAAGATTTCAAACTGCGTCTTGGTCGTTTTGATACCGTCGACGGTTTCGCCGAGGATTGATGTCACCTCACTACCAGCGTATGTTGTAGGAATGGAGATATGATATATCCCTTTGCGGAAGCTGATCGCCTTGCCGAGTCCAGTGGTACTGCCGCCCCCAATAGACACCAGAACGTCAGGCTCGTTCTGCTGGCAAAATGAGAGGGCCTTCTCGGTAACATTCAAGGGAGTGTGCATGGTGGCCTCGGAGAAGATCCAACTGGCTTCCACGTGCGACTCGAGAATATCGGTGATTTGTTTGGCTTGGTCAATTTGGTGGGGAGTCGATAGGACGAGGGCCCGCCGGAAGCCAAGTTGTTGAAGGCATTGCGGAAGTTGACGGATTGAACCTCGTCCAAAAATGATCTTGTGAGGGAGAGGGCTGTACACGAAGGGCTCCATCTTAAACAAGGGTGTCTTTTCTTTGAAACAAGTCTTGAGAGCGGTATCCTGATATGCTATCAAAGTAACATTCTTTGCTTTATCTTGGTTCCGGTTCCCGAGCGGCCAGACGCATCTAGCCACCGAGCCACCCGGCTTTTCCGTACCCACCGGCCCCACCACCGTCGGCACTTCATAGGTACTCCTCGGTGGGAACGGTCTAAAAAAGACATCGGTTACCGTGCCGCCAAATCTCAAAGATTCATTGATTAGCCTAATATTCGATACTTGTATAGTTCCATTTCCAGTCATACTCATCATCCGTCATATCACCTCTGTCCACCATGTCGCATACTAATCCAGGCATCCCGCTTCTAAAAGATCTCACAACCGAAAACATTACCGAAAATGTCGTGGCTATCAACTCTGACTGCCAAGATCCACGAACACGCTTTCTTTTTGAGAGGCTAGTTCATCACCTCCATGACTTTGCGCGTGAGACTCGTCTTAGCACCGCCGAGTGGGAGAAAGCTGTTCAGTTTCTCACCAGAACTGGAAAGATTTGCAGCGACACCAGACAAGAATTCATTCTTCTATCTGATGTCCTAGGACTATCACTTCTGGTAGATTCAATTGATCACCCCAAGCCACCTACGTCTACCGAGGGTACTGTTCTTGGCCCCTTCCATGCACACGGGGCTGAGAATGTTGCTTCCGGAGACACTATTTCTCATGATCCTGATGGAGAACCACTCTTGGTTGTGTGTACCGTACGAGACTCACAGGGTAACCCACTAGAAGATGTCGAGGTTGATATCTGGGAGACCGACTCCAAGGGTTTCTATGATGTGCAGTATGCAGACCGGGAAGGCTTCGATAACAGAGCTATACTACACAGCGACAGTGAAGGGAACTTCGATTTCAAGGCCATTGTGCCTGTCCCTTATCCAATCCCGGGCGATGGGCCTGTCGGAGATCTTCTGAAGGCTCTGAACCGACATATCTACCGCCCAAGCCACATGCACTTCAAATTCAAGAAGGCTGGATATGACCCTCTAATAACGTAAGTCACACCCAAGAAGCCAGTCGAAATTATCATACTGACGTGGACAGGGCACTTTATATTCGTGGAGACCCGTATGAGGCCTCTGATGCCGTCTTTGGTGTCAAGGAGTCTCTCATTGTTGATCTGGGAACTGTCTGTGAGGTGTCAGGATTCTCTGAGAGGTATGGAGTACCAGGAACCACGAAGCTACTGAGATATGACTTTTCGCTCGTTTCGGAAGCCGAGGTTGGGGCGTTACGGCATGAGAAGGCAGTAAAGTCGGCTATTAAGCTTGACAATGATGTTAAAGTAGTTGATGGTACAATCACCTATTGAGCTATTGAGATAGTTGAACAGAAACAAATAAGCAACTTGCTCACCGAAGTTGGATATCTGTGGAAGGGCTACTGCTTGTGGTATCATCACGTATGCGTCTAAAAAGCTCTGCTAGTCATAAACTAGGGTAATCCACAGACGCGAGAGCATTAAACTCTTGGCTGTATCTCACTTCTGCGATTAACGCATCTGATAAGTGTCGGCCATTACGACTCCTCAAAAGTTTTGCAAGACCAGACATGATGTTTGGACAGTTTTCTCGAATATCATTTATATTTATCGTGTATGTATGATCAAGTCTTGTATATCTGGTATTTCTGTTCCACGTAAACCACCCAGCTCAGACCCCACGAGGTGGTAGATGAACTAAACTCTTGAGAGGCCATATTCCCTGCTTACCAGGAGATAGAATTCCATTTGGATCCACGGCAGTCTGGAAGTAGAACGTTAGAATTGGTAGCGCTTCGAAGTTTCAATCGCAAACATACCTTTAAAGTCTCAACAAATCTCCTATAAATGTGGCCATTGTACGAATACAAATTTTGAACAGCATCTGGCAATCGTCAGTAACGCGTCTTCGGAGTCTGTAGACTGTACTTACCCATGTGCTGAACATGGGATCTATAATTGGCGAACCCATTCAATTCTGCCTCGGCAAGTAGGGCCTTGACCACCTTGCGGCCACCTTCACGCGCCGTCTTGTTAGACTTGTCGAAGACATATTCCTGAACAAACAGGATGTACTTTGAGAAGACGTGGCATCCAATAAAAGGATCAACTCCTTGCTCCTCCATAATAGCCCTTGCTTTGCGGAACCACGTCAGGACTGTTTTACCCTCGCAAGGAAGGATGAGGGTAGTGTCGATATGAGCTCCCGCCCCTGTCCCATCCGCTGGAAGGTTATACTCTGCGAGCTTCACAGCGCCCATTGATGGGATACCCGCAGCGAGCGTTCCAATTTGGATGTTGTCTACTGGCTTGCCATCCTTGCCTTCGAAGAGCGTGTTCTCAACCCAGGCGTTGGGAACCTTTTGGGCGACAACCTCCTGCAACCTACTCCAACGGGCGAGAACCATTTGCTTCGGCCCATAGAAAGAAACTGAGCATCGCCAGTACCCGGTATTATACTTCTTCTTCAGCGCCGCTATGCTCTCAGGTGTTAGAGGCCCTGGCACACTCTGCTGCTGGTGCTTGGGGGCATCGTGAGAGGCAAAATGGTTGATGTTGGTGATCATGTGGTGACTTTGGGTGATGCCCTCACGGTCCAGCTGCTGGAGCGTGTCGATGAGGGGCGCAATGTCTTCGACCTCGGGGCAGTGGATTTTGACTTCCATGAAAGACGGAGGGGCCACATCGAGAGCCACCGCCATCTTGGTCACGATGCCCAGATTGCTCTGCAAGAAAAGGCCGTCGATTTGAGGGCCGAAGCTATTGGGGCAAGCATGTGCGCTGGGGGAATTAGGCACCGCCCATTGGCCTGTCCGGAGGATCTCTCCCGAGGCCAAAAGAACCTCTAAACTGCCAATGAAATGCTGGCGGTCACCAGAGACGGTGTAGCCATGACCGCGGTCCAGAGTCTAGAAACTCGTCAGTAAACATTGCTACTATGCAACAGCGAGAATTGACTTACATTTCCCACGACACTTCCCCATCCCAAAGCCGGGACGGAGACCCAAAGATCCAGCTTGTTCTCCACAATGTAGTTGTAGACATCAAAAAAGGTTACTCCCGGCTCAACGACAATGTAAGCCAGCTTCTCGTTGACCTCCAAGATGCGCTTCATCCGATGAAGAGAGAGCACCATGGACCCCGCAACCCTAGGGGCAGGTCCGCCATACCTACCAACATATTAGCTGAAATGACAAAGGCATCAAGGAGTCTGTGTCAGGCATACCCGAAATTCTTTCCTTGCGAGCAAGTCCACAAGGGAACATGGTGTTGGTTGGCTACCTTGAGAATCGCCTGGACCTCTTCAACAGTTGATGGGCTACAGTCGTGTCAGCAAGGTCGGCATAGTGCGCATTGTAAATTCAAGGGTCTTACCATAATCCAGCAGATGCCTCAAATCCCTCCTCGAATAAGGGATATGGGTCACGAAAGTTCGCCAACCCTTCGTCAATTATGACGTTCTCGTCGCCTATGATAGCTCGAAACTCATTCACGACACGCTGGAAGCTGACTTCATCGTGACCAGGAGGAAGGCTTCGCGTCCCTGGCTGACGAGAACGGAACGCATTGTCATGATGCGACTGCAGCTCTGGAGATGCGTACCACTGAACCATTTGGGGCGAACTTTTAAAATTAGGATGGGATAGCTCGGGTTGAAAGAATGCGAAGCTAGAATCTGACTTGTTGCAAATCACTCATCCTTGCAGGACAAGCAGGTCCTTATGGGACTCACGAAGCCTCTTGTGAGCATTCACCCCGCCCTAAACCGAGGCCTTACAACTGAAGTTAGTGCGCTCCCAGGTGGTACACATAGTGCTCTACGTTTGCCGTATCACATCGGCCCATCGGAAGACACTGGTGGGGATGAGAGCTTATTACCCACTCCAATGTTTCAATCATTGGGTGGAGACGCCACCCGCAACGGGACGAGCGGATAGCAGCTAGGATTGTGAACCTTATGCCCAAGCAGACATCAAATCGACAATTAGATCAAATGACCATAAAAAGGTTCAAGTCTCTTCTGAGAAGACATTACAAAACGCACAAATACAAGTACTACTTTGGCATTTGCAGTGTCTATATACATTCTCATCAACACGACTCTTCAGACTATCAAGTCCCATCTCGCCCATCATGGCACATGTTGTTCCAGGAGTCCCAGGCACACGCTTCCCCAAGCACTATGCTATGAGCAAGTGGAACGAGGACCATCTGCGGTTCGAGGCAGATGCCTACGAGCTTGAAGTCATAGGAGAAATCCCCAGCACCATCCACGGCGCCTTCTACCGCGTCCAGCCCGATCATGCATTCCCACCCATCTTTGCGGAAACCGAAATCCCGCTCAATGGTGATGGCAACGTCAGCTCATTCTACATCAAGGATGGTCACGTTGACTTCAAGCAGCGCTATGTGCGCACCCCTAAACTCATCGCTGAGCGTGAAGCTAGACGTGCCCTCTTTGGCAGATATCGCAACAAGTACACAGATGATCCACGTGTTCAGAATGTTCTCAAGGGTACCACGGCAAACACCCATGTTGTATTCCATGATAACAAGTTGATGGCCCTCAAGGAGGATGCGCCGCCTATGGAACTCGACCCCATCACTCTTGAGACCCTCGGCTACATTGACTACCACGGCACGCTCCGTTGCCCCACGCACACTGCGCATCCGAAGGCAGACTCAGCCACGGGAGAGTTGGTCTCTTACTCCTATGAGGCTGCTGGCGAAGCATCACCAGACATCTGCTCCTTCACTGTCGACAAACACGGCAAGCTCTCTGAAGAGGTCTGGTTCAAGGCGCCTTGGCCGTGCATGATCCACGACTTCTGGGCCACCGACAACTGGGTCGTGTTTCCCGTCAACGGCCTCAAGGCCAGCCTGGAGCAGATGAAGAACGGCGGCGACCACTTCTACTGGGATGAGACTCTGGACTACCAGCTGCTGGGCGTTATTCCTCGCCGCGGCGCCAAGCCCGAGGATGCGAAGTGGTTCAAGACTCCCCAGGGCTGCTACTCGCACACCATCAACGCCTATGAGGAGGACGGAAAGCTTGTCTTAGATGCCAACGTCTGGACCGACGTCCATTTCCCCTTCTTCCCCAACACCAAGGGCGAGAGGTTCTTCACCGACCCCAGGAAAGTCACGGCACCTATCACCCGCTACCGATTTGACCCCAACGGTAGTACTGATAAGATGATCCACCCTGAGGCTATTCTTGTCACCGGCGTCAACGAATTTGGTCGCATAGACGATCGTCTTCTGGGCAAGAAATACTCCCGCGTCTGGATTCTTAAGGTCGATCCTACGCATGAAGTCAAGCTCAACGACCACGAGACGGCCCAAGGCAATGTTGGCTTCAACACCCTGGTTTGCTACAACTTTGAGACAGGAGACATGCAATCTTACCGCCACGGTGACGACACCACGTTCCAAGAGCCCGTCTTTGTTCCGAGACATGAGGGTGCTGACGACGAGGATGGCTATATCCTCGTTGTGGCTGATCGCTATCGCGAGGGTCGCAATGTCCTGCTGCTCTTTGAGGCTTCGGACATCACCCGAGGTCCTCTTGCTGAGATCAAGTTGCCGTTCAAGTTGATGGATGGACTTCATGGTAGTTGGGTGGACGGAAAGGATGTTGATGCAGCCAGGGAGGCGAGCGAGGCGCGAAAGTATAATGGAACTGTGAATGGGAAGTAGGTAGTCGCTATATATGCTTGGCTTAACAGAATGTATCTCTTTTGAACTCGTTGTTAACTCTTCGTGCGCTCTAATGTCTTGTCAGGTCACCAATGTCTAAGGCATGGTTGCATATCATGCAAGGAGGAGGAACTGCTGCGAGGTTCTACCAAGTTAAATAAACGGATACAAGTACTTTCGTAGCGAGATCTTGACCGTGTGTATTGCGAAAGATAGTGAGTACATCGTACTATCTCAGTAAATTCTGTGTTATGGCAATCTTTGTTGGGAGATGGCTTGTAAGACTCCCATTCCAGCTCCCGGGTCTAGGTGCGCGAAGACATGATTCGAGTAGGCAGTTTCGCGGCGATATCTTGTTAGATTTGTAAAGAAATATTTTATGCTTGCTCGCTAGTGGCTATCTTTTTGGGCCACGCTTAAAAGCTTTATTTCATCTTGCTTGACTTGCGAATATTGAAAATGAGCTATCCAGGATTGACATGTTCAAGAATCATGCGCAAACTTTCCATCTAGGTGGTAATGTATTGCGAGTCGAGCCTAAATCCTATCTCATCAATCTAGTTACGCATGCCAATTCAAAATATACTGGATCCTCCGTTGATGGGAATAAAGGCCCCGTTGATCCAGCCCGCCCTTTCCTCAGCCAGAGTCGCAACAGCCCATGCTACCTCCTCAGGCGTACCGACGCGTGGAGCGACAGGAGTCGCATCTATGATGGGCTGCAGTGCCTCTCTCACGAAGCTGGGCGCAGCGTTGAAGGCATCTGTTCCAACAGGCCCAGGAGCGACAGCATTGATGGTGCATCCGTACTTCCGGGGCAGTTCTGTCGCCCAGCATTGAGTATAGACCTCAACAAGTCCTTTAGTACCCGCATAGATGCTAGACTCCGGCCCTGGAGTGCGCGACACAGAGCTACCGATATTGATGATGCGTGAGTTCTCTCGCGACAGATACTTTAGAACAGCGCGGGTGAGGAAGAAGACACCTCTGGCATTGAGATTAACGATATCGTGCCATGTCTTGTAGACCTTTTCATTGTCGGGATCGTCGAGAAACGTGGGGCGATTGATGCCAGCGCTGTTGACAAGGATGTCGATTTTGCCGAAAGCTTCTGCGGCCGCATCGGCTAGCACCTGCGGCCCTTCCGGTGTTGACAGGTCTGCCTCTACGGCTTTTCCGGGCCCGTTGAGGGTCTGGAGAACCTTGTCCGCGTTTGCCTTTTCGCTTTGGTTGGGGTAGTTGATGACCACAGAGGCACCGCGGCTGGATAGCTCACGAGCAATGGCTGCTCCGAGTCCTGCTGATGAGCCACTGATCAGAGCCACCTTACCAGCCAGTGATGCCATTTTGAAAGGGTTTGGAGTCAGGTTTGGAAGAGAAATGGTGATAGTTGGAGAATTAGATGGATGTATTTGTGATCTGGGTTAGATTCTCCGGGATACCATCTATATATCATGAATGTTTGTTGTCGATGGGGACACAGATAAAATGGTTAACTGAACTTGCATCTTATTAGCTGTCAGATCAGTGCTTGGGTGGTGGCTAGCTTGACTGCTGTAAAGTAGCACCCACCCGGGTGGGGAGTAGAGGTTTAGAACCAGATTTGACAACCATTTATAAAGCCATGGCGAGTCGAATGAGGTATTTCGCATCCAAATAATAGCTCTGCAGAGATTTAACAAGCCAAAAGTCATCATGCCTCTCAATATTGTTGTCATCGGAGCCGGCCTCGGTGGGCTCGCCGCCGCCCTTTCCATCAAGCAAGAGTCGCCCGCTCATGACGTTCTGGTTGTGGAATCAGCGCCTGTGCTAGCAGAGGTACGTTTAGTTCAGGGTATTCCTGTGATTCTATACAGTGGAAACTGACTTGTTGAACCACTCAGATCGGCGCAGGACTTCAACTTACACCCAATGCTACGCGGCTTCTCCTAAGGTGGGGTTTGAAGCCCAGCCTCGAGCATTTGGCCAGCAGTCCCGAGGAGTTCCTCATCCGTCGCTTCGACGGTCGCAAGGTCCTTGGTCACCGCCAAAGCTTTGCTGCTGAAATGCTCAGCAAGTACAAGTCACCTTACTGGGATATGCACCGGGCAGATCTACAGCTTGCAATGTTTGAGCGGGCCAAGAGCCTCGGTATCCGCTTCGAGTTCGGTACAACGGTGACTGATGTAGATCTTGCTATTCCGCAGCTAACAACAGACAAGGGTGACAAGATCACCGGGGATTTGGTGATAGCTGCAGATGGTGAGCCTCCCCAAACCCTCAGAAATGCATTATCTAATACATAATAGGGCTTTGGTCCAAGACCCGGTCCAAGGTTCTAGGTAGGCCCAGCCAGCCTATAGCTACCGGAGATCTTGCATACCGCATTGTTCTCAAGAAGGAGGACATTCAAGATGCTGAGCTGCGCGAATTTATTGACAAGCCCCGTGTTTGTTTATGGGCTGGCCCGGAATGCCATGCCATCTACTACCCACTCAAGAACAACACCATGGCAAACATTGTTCTTCTAGTTCCAGATAATTTGCCAGACAACGTGGCCAAGATGTCTGGCGACCTCTCTGAAATGAGGGAGATCTTTGAGAAGTGGGATCCGCTGTGAGTCAGTAGCCATCATCTACGACAGACATCGACTGATCCTTTCAGGTTACAGAAGTTTCTCTCCCAAGTGGACAAGATTGATAAATGGAAGCTTATGCATCGTAAGTGCGACTGAAACTTTGCTCTCCACCACCTAACACATGATAGTCGACGAACTGGAGCGTTGGTATAACGAAGAAGCCACCGTCGCATTCTTGGGCGATTCTTGCCACCCAATGCTGCCGTACATGGCACAAGGAGCTGGCTCTGCCATCGAAGATGGCGCTGCACTGGGCATCGTCCTCTCAAAGGTGAACACGAGAGAGCAGCTTCCTCAAGCCCTGAAGACGTATGAGAGCCTGAGAATTCCTCGGAGCAGCGCGTTGCAGAAGTGGAGCATGAAGCAGGTAAGCTTATGACAAGTACAATAAATACTCAATCAGGAACTTTGATGATTAATATCTACTACAGAGACACATCAATCACTTGCCTGACGGCCCTGAGCAAGAAGCTAGGGATCGTCTTGCAGAATCGCAGCTCTACGATCAGCAGCCGGGCTATCCATTTTACTGGTAGGTGCCGTCCATGCCTGGAGAAATGGTGCTGACTTTCGTCTCAGGATCGATCCAGCTGCGCAAGACTTTGTCTACGGGTATGATGTTGTCGCTGAGGTCAGTTGTTTCCATTTCCCTCTTTGTACGTAAACTAATGTTACTGGGGAATCAGTTGGAGAAGATCGGCGTCAAGACCACATTAGCAATCAACGGTTAAGGGACCCGGTCAAGCTTGTGAGGTGGGAAAGCATTAAGGATCTGTAGTTTAGTAACAACGCTAGAAATCTACGCAATACTGATGCGATCTGGCTATAGCGAGGGACTTAGAGTAGGCGGAAGCTATCCACCAGGAAGCTATAAATGAATTTGTAAAGCTAAACTTATTTATTGCATTCAACTGCATGCTGTCAACATTTTGGCCTACGCCCTCGATGTGGTTAAATAGCCGAGGAAAACGAATATTCTAAGATGATTAGTTTCAGATGGTAGTGACGCTAGAGCCTGTACCACAGTTTTCAATGGTAAAATGTTCTGTTCCGGGGAGCGTTCCAACTACAGTACATTGCTTAATTGATTGATCTAATACCATTATATAATATTTGTACCAAATGGCATAGATTAAGGCATCGCGCGTATTTTCTTCAGTCATCCTAATCCTCTCAGTTGCTACCCATTTCATCGACATTATATGACCGGTCATATGCTTAATTACAGTACGTCGTCTGCTGTATTCTCCATATAAATGGGTGATTGCTGGCCATAACGTACGTTAAACTTTAGGCTGCTAGCACAGGTGATGATCCAACACAGCTCACGGCGGGGTTGGGTGGGCGTTCCCAGCGCCTGAACCCACTCAATTTACAAGTGGCTACTTGGTGGGTTTTCCACGACGTTTACGTTGCCCGCAACGAAGTACCGAAGACAATGCATCCGAGACATCCATCACATTGGCTTTTAAATAACTTGAACTCTTTGTAACTTAGCCACATATCTCACTAATTCTCTATCAGAACTCCTACCGACCCTCACATTCATCTTCATCATGGCCTCACTTCCAAAGATCCTGTCCCAGGACTCTGAAGGCTACGACCAAGCACGCCGCAAGTTCTTCAACGGACGAGTCCCCGATATCCATCCAACCGAAATAGCCATCCCATCCACTACAGCCGAGGTCGTGACCGCCGTCAAGAGGGCACGAGAGAATGGCTGGAAGATTGGCATTCGTTCAGGCGGCCACCTGTTCTTCTGCAACGCGCTTCTGGAAGGCGGTCTTCTCATCGACACGCGCAATTTGAACAAGGATATCGAATACGATGCCGCAACAAGCATCGCCTCCGTCAGTCCTGGCCATAGGGTTGAGGATGTGACCACGTTCCTCGAAGCCCGCGGCAGGTTCTTCCCCTCTGGCCACTCTCGATCCGTCGCGGTCGGTGGTTTCCTGCTTGCTGGTGGGCAGGGCTGCTTCATGCGCGGCTGGGGCTATACTGCACCTACCTGGGTCACCCAGCTAGAAGTCGTCACTTCGGAGGGCGAGGTTGTTATCGCCAATAAGACTCAGAATGCTGACCTGTTCTGGGCGGCTCCAGGCAGTGGACAGGGGTTCTTTGGAGTTGTGACGAGGATTTGGGTCAAGACGATTCCAACGAGAAAGCTCTTTGACAAGACCGTCATCGTCGATTCCACCGCTATCTTCAAGCCGTTACTTAAGTGGACACTTGAAATGTCCAGGAAGGTGCCCAAATATGGTGTTGATCTCTTCTACTGCACATTCTTCGCCGACAAGGATGACCCTAACGGAGGCCACGAATCAGCGGCCAAGCGCGTCTTCTTTGCCATCAACCTGACCATATTTGCCGATTCCTTGGATGAGGCTGCAGTATTGGCGAGTCCGTTAGAGACGTTCCCCGAAGATTTCAAGAAGTATATCGTTACGACCGTCCCGCTGGTGGAGAGGACCTGGGTTGAGCTCTGGGGTCTTCAGGAAAGCTTCCAGCCACAGGGCAATGGCGAGAGGTGGAACGTGGACAGTATCCTCGTCGATCCCAAAGCTTCGGATGACGAGGTAAGTGCTCCCAGTCTTGAACCTTGAATTTAATGCTAACCACTGATCATACAGCTTATTGACGCAATCACGCCGGCTCTGTACGACCTGCCATCTCGTCTCTCGTCTGGCACCTTGTGCCCGATGGACTATTACCCCGACGAGGCTGATCAGGCTCTGAGCCTACCTCAGAAGGCTTATGTCTCTACAATGTGCTGCTGGAAGGACCCCAAGCAGGATGCGGCGGTGGACAAATGGCTGCTCGATGCGTATACCAAGGCTGATGAAGTGTCATGTGGTGTGTATGTGGCCGATTTCAACGTGAAGCACAGAAAGCCAAAGGTAGGTCTCGTCATTATTTAGTGGTTCAAGTTCAATTCTGACTAGTGTAAAGGTTATGACAGACTCTGCGCTGAAGAAATGGCTTGAGATCAGGAACAAGTGGGATCCTTCAGAGACGTTCATTGGCTATCGGGGGTTCAGCAGTGTTTTGGATGGCAAGAAAGGCCTGGGAAGCAGGCTGTAGAGTGTCATTAGACTGCCTAAGAAGCCATGATGTTATCAGCTAAATATAGCGATTTGCGGTGATCTTCCCCACTACGATGAATGCTCTGGGTGATACAACGGTTAACATCACTCGTTATGGATAATTTACGTAACAGTGATGACCCAACATTAGCTGTATACACGGTACAGAGCACAACCTTTCTCACCAGAGTCTCAAGCTCTATATTAGAGCATGCCTCTAGCTACTTGTTAAGTCATGACTAGAATAATGGCTGTATTATAACAGACCCTTTCGGTCAATATCTCTGGGTACTACTTCGAGGTATTGCTGAGCGGCGACAAGAAACAAACATGTTGCATACTATCATGAGATCTGCGCCTACATAAAGTGCGTTTCAAGAGCAAGTTCTATAGAGAAATCCTTGTCAGTCGAGGGTCTACAGGCCTGTCGAGCGACGGCGATCCCTTTTGAGCTCATAGTTGGGAAGCTCGTCCGGCTGCCTGTGAACAATCCCCTTCCAATCACCCGTAAGAGGGCCCTTCAAGTCTTGCTCCAGTGTACTTTTCGACAGGCCCAATTTCTTATTCCAGATCCCCAAGGGGCGGAAATCACCGATACCATGGCCTTGCGAGTCGTAGTTAAAAAGAATAGCTTGGACCTGGTGGCCCAGACCCCAGTTCAAGCCTTTCTTGATGTCCTCTAGGGCTTCTGGCATAACTCCCTCAGAGGTGACATTCTCGACCTGCCATTCCTGGCCGGTCAGCTTTTTCACGACATCAAGGATCTCGTTTTGCGTCACTGTGTAGGAGGCGACGTGGATGTACTGATTCTTTGCTTCTTTGAGACGCTCCGGATCGGTGATGAGCGCGTAGAGAGACTGGGCAGCCAAGTCACGGAGACCCGTGGAGAATGGGACATCACCACCGTTGTAGATGCGCGCTTTGCGCTCCTTCATGTCAAAGCCCAAAAGTCCATCGATTACACACTATAAGTTTCAATCAGCCTCTGAGCTTGATATTACTATGACAAGACTCACAAAGTCGACCCAAGGATTGCACATGATGCCGGTCCAGCTCATGATATCCTGGGTCTTCTCCAGATGCTTCACGATAGATCGCTTCTTAGTCGCGAGCAAAACGCCGTCGGCAAAAGCTGGGTGGTAGGTTCTGACGCCGTACTCAGAGGGGAAGAAGCGCTTAACGCCTGCCTTTACCGCTGCGTCGATGACAGTCTCATGGTCAACAGTGGACTCTGGGGGGAGGAGCATGATGACTGCATCCTGTCCTCTCAAGCCTCGTTCGAGAGACTCGGGGCTGTAGTCCGTCGAGATGACATTCAAGCCCTTTGAGAACTTGGCACCAGAGTTCTCTCTAGTCAAAACGGAGAGGCGGAGAGGTGAGTCTTGTTGGGCGAGGAAATGGTCCTGGATGACAACTCCAAGGTTACCACTGGCCTGCAAATTGTTCAGCATCATATACTCAATTCTAATTGGGTAGCCAATAGGTATACATACACCAATCAGTGCGACGTTTTTGACTGGAGAAGACATGGACGTTACTGTAACAGAAATAAGGTACAATACTACGCCCAAAGTTTGGCACCGGATGAGTAGCAAGGGTTTTCTTGGCGGCGGCTTTTACGTCGGCCGATAAGGTTTGTTTTTATCCTCGCTAACTTGGTAAATTCGTTTAGCGTCAATCTCACCGGCGCACCGTGCCCACCGAGTCGGTGGTTCGTTCCATCCACAGGATCTGAGATTCACTGCGACCCTTTTGAATGCCACTTCGAGATGATGGCAGTGTATTCAATGAACCACTCTCGTATACTGAGACGCCTTGGCTCGTCAATTACGCTTCATTACGTTAATCGGGTTCTCGGAGTCCGAAAATTGTCCGGACTGGTACGAAGACAAGCCCGGGGTTTCAAGCGGACCCCGAAGATGGTCTAGCTATGTGCGGGGCCCCGCCCTTTTTCCCCTTCCCCGCCTCCGTCATGATACGGAGAAAGGCACTCCACCCAGCTAACGCTAGGTAGAGGCTAGAGAATCAACCCAGTATACTGCATTCCATCCATCTCTTGAGTCTGCCAAGTTTATTGTCTCCGTTTAGGTTGGAAGCTGGCTGTGCCCTGAAGAGGCTGTATTAACATTGCTATGTGAAATTTCTGCTTTGTGTTTAGTATTTTAGCTTGTTAGCAATGGCTATGTATCGCTGTTATACGATTGGCTTGGTACTACTGCAAAGGGCTAAGACATGCGAAGTTAGCTCTGTAGACTCTGGCGACACAGCGCTTAACGGTTGTTGAGTAGCTAAGGGAGAGGGACAGCGGGGTACGTTTAAAATGTCTAATGCAAAGCAGGTACTGAATGTCTGTTCATCTTCATAGAACGTTTTTCCGACTTTATATACATCCATAAACCCTTCGGCTTTGACACCCTCCTAGTATCTGATACCCTAGAGCTAAGCAACAGAGTTACCATGTTTAATATTTGCCGCATCAACCTGCTGAATAACATCCCAATGCTCCACAACCCTGCCGTTCTTCCATCGATAAAGGTCAAAGACATGCTCGCCCGCGTCTCCAGGCCAACGCTCAGAAAAGATCTGGACCACAATGTAGTCTCCATCAACCAGTATCCTTTTGAACATCATGTTGAAGTGCGGTTCTCCCGGACCCGTCCAGTGTTTTGCGGCGATTGACTTCAGAACCTTGGATGCCTCAATGATAGAGTCGCGGCCGTCTGAGACCATCTGGCTATGCTGTTTGTAGTTCTCATCAACGAGCTCGAATGTTCTCTTGTAGTCATAGTATTTGAAGGTCGCTAAATGAAGTTCGATGATCTTCTTGGCCATGACTTTCTGCTCCTCGGTATGAGGAGGCTGGTCGGTTAGGCCAGCATAAATCTGTTCAATCTCTGCTGTGTAGTCGCCCATGTTGTGCTGCGGTGTATGTTTGAGTTGGTTTGAGGCTTTGGCAGAAGGGCAGGTAGTTGACAAGGGTTCTTAGCTAGTTGGACATCAGACACCTTAAGGTCATTTTGATCTATTGGAGGCTAAGGCGGAGATAATGTTTGGATAAGCATTGGGAAATTCCTATGTCGGTGGGGATGAGCATGAATTTGCCAGAAGCAGATACTACGCTTATACCGGTGGGGATCACTCCAGGGGAGATCGCTAGTTCTAATCGAAGGGTTCGCTCGTAGATGAGACAATTGATGAAAGAGCTCGGAGCAGATTCTATGTGGTCATGAGCAACCCCACCGGCATCCATAATCCCACCGAGATTGACCTCCCATGGTGTCGCGCATACTTGATCTCGCTCAGTCATATCAGCAATCTCCTTGACTGCCCTATGTTAAAACCTATCGGATATTTCACCAACTTGAGATACGCTACAATTCCATCAAACATTATTTTCGCCTTCTCAAACACCGATTATGGAATTCTTACGAGATGCTGAGAGTAACCCGACGGTGCAAGCCATCTTATCAAGGTTGCAGCATGTCGATGCCAAGGCAGTCGCTGCTGGCTTTCCGTTGACTCTTTTCGGTCTCGCCTTTTCTTACTACTTCATCGCATTACTTTACAACCTCTTCCTCTCACCTCTGAGAAGTATTCCCGGACCGTTTCTGGCTCGTGTCACACGTTGGTGGGAGTATCGAGTGGTCAAACAAGGCCACTCAAATCAAGAATTCATCCGCTTGCACAAGAAATACGGTTAGTCCTTTTTTAAGCACCTCCCGACATCCTCTCTAACCCTGAGATACCCAGGCCCCGTTGTACGAGTAGGACCAAACCGGTACAGTCTTAGTCAGCCGAAAGATGTCAAAAAGGTCTATGAATTAGGAGGCAAATACATCAAGACAACTTACTACAGTCCACTGCTCAGCCCGGTCGTCCACGAGCAAAACATCTTTGCCATCCAAGACAATGGTTTGCACAAGGAGAGGCGAAGGAAGATTTCGCCGATGTACACCATGTCGTCCATGGTATCTTATGAGCCTGCTGTAGACGAAATGACCCATGTGTGCGTCCGCAAGTTACACGAGTTTGCTAAAGAAGGCCGTCTGGTTGATATTCCTCACTGGATGCAATACTATGCCTTTGATGTTATTGGCGCCATTACGGTTAGTCCCCTTCCTATCATTACCATTCAGGAGATTGACTAACCAATGCGATATAGTTCAACAAGAGTTTCAACATGATGGAGAACGAGGGAGATACCACCGGGATGATAAAGGGCATTCGGGAGGCCAATGACTTTTTAGCATTCTGGGGCATCGTTCCCAACCTGGTCCCATGGCTCATCGGCATCGCTACTGCATTGGGTATGACGTCGAACACCTCAACGCTTGTCAGCTATGCCCTCAAGCAGATCGACAACACTCGGAAAGAAAACGCCAAATCCACAGTCAAGGGCTCCATCAAGTATGATACATTCTTGAAGAAGCTTCTGGAAGGGGAGTCTGAAGGTCGTCTCAAAACGCCCAATCTGCTTGACGCATGCGGCAGCAATATCGGGGCCGGTTCTGACACCACTGCCGTGACACTGAGTTCCGCTCTCTACTACCTGTTCCAGAACCCAGATAAACTCAAGAAGCTGCGAGAGGAGATCGACCGGAAAGCAGCGGATGGCGGCCTCTCGGACCCCGTTACCTTCCAGGAAGCACAGGACATGCCGTATCTACAAGCTGTTATCAAGGAGACTCTGCGTATCCACCCAGCCGTCGGAACGATTCTGCCTCGTGTTGTGCCTCGTGGCGGCATGGAACTATCGGGAATCTACTTCCCTGAAGGGGTATGTGATCACGAGCTTATCATGGGTTCATACTAACTCTTCCCCAGACCGAGGTCGGCGTTAACGCATGGGTCTTACATTACGACAAGGAAATCTACGGTCCAGACCCTGAAGTCTTCCGGCCAGAGCGCTGGCTGGGTGACGAGAAGACGAGCATTATGGACTCTATGATGTTTGCAGTAAGTTAATTCCTCTTTTTCAGAATATCTCAGAAGACTAATTCTCGTTGTAGTTTGGAGCTGGTGCCCGGACTTGCATTGGCAGGAACATTAGTCTGCTGGAGTTGACCAAGATGGTGCCTCAGATTGTCCGCAAGTTTGATCTTGCCATTGAGGACGCGGACAAACCATTGGACACTTTCTGTGCGTGGTTCGTGTATCCTCATTACAACGGCCGGTTCAAGGTGCGAGCATAAGGAGCAGTGGCATCATACACTATGCCTTGGCACTCACCAGATGGCTGTTACCATTATCTCATCCTACACGAGTCGTAAAAGGAGCATTCATGTTTTCAAAATTATTTATGCCACATATATTTGCCAAGAAACGTGTTTATATCACTGTTGTCCGAATGTCCCATGCCCATTCTCCATACCTACCTTTTATTTATGAATCCGAAATCAGGTTCAAAAGATTGAAAAGAAATACATACCTCGTAGGCTGAGTTGTGTACTGTAAACCTCACTTGGATTTGCATCCTATCATGCCCCTCGGCCTAGCATAGACATCTGAACTTCCGATTACCTATTTAAGATGGGAGACTGTCGGAGATGAGGTCCCTACTCTGTTCGTAAAGTTAGTTCACCAGATTCGCTTTTTACTTTATTTAATATAAAACCCCAACGGCGCGATTCATTGAATTAGTTCCTTGTTCATTGTGAGATTCTGATAGGTTACAGAGGGCGAGGCCATGCCCCGCTACAGTGTAACTACATATTCTCCCGATTCTGCCAAAGTTGTCACATTCTCACCATCAGATAGATCTCCCTTGATCATTGTGCTTCCAGTATCAAATCCAGGTTTTAGGGAAAGATTCCAGCATTTCGATAGAATTATCGGCTCCGCACGAAGAGTGTCAGATGACGGTATTAGCGTGGGTAGGTGGCAATCACCAAGTCAACCGTTCATCCACATTTGGCACAAGCTACACCAGCCGATGAAGGAGCCTCGAGCGCCCAAGCGGTGCTCCACCCTATTACCCACCCACACACCATCTCACTAACCCCACTGACAAGTTCAAATCCCACCGGTTACCACCTGTACACGTAACCGTTATTGGCTAGAGTGGGCAGCCTTGGTGAACTAGTTAACTCAGCTGCCGTCTGGGGTAAATCTGGGGTACCTAAGGGTTGCTAGAAAAGGACGACAGAGGTTCAAGATTTGAGCATTCTTTGTGATAAATCTGTACGCTTTTAGCAGAAATTCAGAAAACATGTCTTCTTCTCCGGATCTCCGTATTGGAACAAAGTCGATACGAAATCGAGCCGATTTGGACGACTATGTCTATCATTTCAATGCCGACGACAAAGCTGAATACACCGCGTACTACTCCAAAGATGCAGTGGTAAGTGCCTGTTCTCAAGTCTGCCCAGCTACGTTGCTCACTCTTCTCCCATTAGTTCAGATTCAGTGGTTCCCCCGACAGGACCATTGACGAATTTCTGTCATGGGTGGACGAAATCCATGCTGGTATGCGTGAAACCCTCGAATTGAAAAGGGTAGTATTCGGCCAGGACATCGTTGTCACCGAGATGCACACCCAATTCCGAGGCATCAACGGCTATGAAACAGACAATCTCGCTGGCAGATGGGGGCCAGTGTGGCCCGGAAACGGCCCTCTTGTCAAGATGTTTGTCTGGTACACTCTTGACAAGGACGGTCACATCATCCAACTGACCGAAGATGCTTACCTTGAGAAAGAGGCCTCTAGGGGTGTCATTCGCACCCACGAGGACTTCAAGCTTTATCTCAATGCATTCAACACCAACGACTTTGACACTTTCCCACGGTATTATACATCAGACGTAACCATTATACTCGACGGAAAACAGACTCTGCACGGCAAAGATGAGGCGGTGAGCTTTTTTCGCAACGCGCGCAATCAATTGAACGAGGATGTCGCGGTCCAGTCGATAGTTTTGGACAAAACCGGCATCGCACTGAAATCATATATCAAATTCACCGCTGTTGCGAACATCGAGGTATGGCTAGGCTCTTCAGAGGTGAACCATGGCTGACTTTATCGATAGGACATCCTGAATTTTGGATCGGGTGTACGGAAGGGAGGAGGCTACGAGGCCCATTTCTTGACTCATTATGAGCTTACTCCTGAAGGAAAGATTCATTATATCACTGCGGCGCAATCTGGAACGGTCAAGATCTTTAACCCCTCTTCGTAGTTCATTGTCGCGCAGGTTAGAATCCAGTTTCGTCGGGTTACATAGTCAACAGAGCTTATCTCTACCATTTCAATGTTACTTCGATTGGGTTCATCGTTTCTCCGTCTCCCGGTGTCAATGGCAGAAGTCAGCAAAACCTGTGTAAGTCGTCTTTCTTTCGAAGCATTTATAGTTCAATCGCAGATGGGACGCTTAGACGGTGTACTATTGTGTGCAATTCAAACTTCGAATGATATCTCTGTTATTATCTGCACCCTCGGCCTTTTAGTAACACAGTGCGTTGATAATGCCGAGACTTAAATGAGATGCTGTTGGAAATGCAGCAAGATGCGGTAATTGATGGACTATTTGAAGAAATGTCTACCGTATCCATTTCAGTCGATACTAGAAGTCTCGTGGTAAATTAAGCTTGTGCAATATCATCTCGGGCTTTGCATGTTTAATGATGTCGGCGGTCGCATTGACAACTATCAACTCGCGGTCGGGATGTCTCGACTTCTGGCACAGCGAGTAATGATTACTTCCTGGCAGATTTCATCAACCAACCATATGTGCCTTTATTTAACGCTTCATGGCCCTGCAGTTTTGAGTCCACGATCTTACCAAGTCACCATGTATTAGGGATGCATCGAGGTAAATTACCAGAAGGTAAATTACCAAAACCTCTAGGTAAATGACGGTCATAAACCCGAGGTTTATGCCGCGTCATTTATCACGTGCTTCCAAGTACTATTTGGTGACTACAAAACGGCGTCGGTGGAATGATATACGCACACACAGTCTGGTGTGCATTGGTATTCGTCGGGGATGAGGTACCGATCACACCAAAATTGCCTGTGCGGGTACAAGAGGTCCATACCCCCGTGCAACGGCTCCGTGTTCGTTTCTTCGCCAAAACTCCCAGCCTTGCTACTTCAATATGATAGTATTATATATCTCGAAAGCCAACCTATTTACATTTCAACGTTAATAAACAGACTCAGTCTCTGCGTCCTTGCCTGCATGTACAAAAATGCAGTCCTGGAAGTCGTCCTCGAGCTCTAAGAGCAACTTCACGTCAGCCGTCTCCCAGGATTGGCCGCCCGGTATTCTCCAAGGCGTCTCTTGGGCTGTCTCAAGTCTTCTTAACACCCGACTATTCATATATATGAATGTCAATTTATTGGTGCTAGTGACAGTAAGACGATTGCGGATCTTGTTGTGGAGGAAATTGATCGAGGAAAAAGATCTCTCAGAAGGTACGGAATTAGCTAAAGCGCCTAGGACTCGTTTGGCCAACGCAGCGAGTGATACATTCATAGAATGAAGATACCGCCAACTGTCAAGGACGTGTTGGTGGTGCGGAGTGCCCTCGGATGCTGCTCTGTATATGCGACTTCCTGGGCCAAAGAGGTTGCCCTCCCGAGCCCTAAACTGACAAAACTCCCGGAAGATATTGCCGTATTCCTCAGCGTTGGTGTTGTCCTCAAGAAAGTTGTGTGCTCTTCTGACAATGTCTGTGGTCAACAAATGGTGCTTCGGGTCGGTAGTGGCAGGGTCCAAAGCAAAGGCCATGTAGTGTATGTCGTCCGTTTGCACGTCAAGCCGTTGCTTTCGTAATGCTTTCAGTTCTTGGTAGTTTATTAGTGGGTCTTGACCGGCCTCTTCCAATGCGTCCCATGAAGCCTGAATGGATAGCCAACGTGGAATGACCTCCCCAAGTCCCGCGCGGTCGCGTTCTGAGTTGGCTTGGGCATGGCCAATCGGCTGAAGAACTTTGAATAACATTTCCAGATTGGCCCAAAATTCGAGATCGTTGATATATGATATCACCTGAGGTAGACTTGGCTGTGTCACTTGCTCCTCCTCTTTGACAATTACCTGCTTCATTCCGTTGAGTATAACTGAATCGCGTGCGAAAGCTCGAAGGGCGTCTTTGTTGTCAAAAACAGATTTAACAGCAGCAAGCTGTGTTCCCCAGCGTGTGATTGCAGCAGTAATGAACGCCTTGCGCTGCCCGTAGCATTCCTGCTGATGAATGCGAAGCCTTGACAACTGCAATTTGGCTTTGTTAAAGAAGGCAATGAGAAAAGTAACCTTTCCAAAGATTGGCATCCACCGCTTCGACTCCACAATGTCTTTGATAAGCAATTGAAGTCCGTGAGAATCGCACAAGATATAAAGGCAGTGGCTGAACTCTGGCAGCGCTTTCATTTCTCGATGAAGCTTTCTCATCGTGCTACATGTATCTGTACAGATAGCATTCAGCCGCGAGAAGTCGTGTCCGAATATTTCAAGAAGAGATGGCTTGATAAGGCTCAAGGTCGTCAATGCCGTGTGATCATGATCTTTGGTATCGATTGTCGTCCAGTAAAACGCAACTGAACTAGGGATCTCAATAGATATATTGATAATTCGGTTGCTTGAGATATCATCTGAGGCATCGAATATGACGTTGAGATGCGGGGCCTCGTCCAGAAGAGCCTTGACACGTTGCTGATAGTCCAGGTAGACAGGGTCGAGGAATGAGGCAACTCGATTGCGATCTGGAGGTTTATATGCCGAATTTAGCATTTGGAATAGTTTCAGTGTCTCAGGCTCTTCATAGAGGGAATAAGGTTTGCCGGAGGTAAAGACTGCGACGGCGGCTTGACGGTCCAATGCATCCTTAGATGCTTTGCTAACACTATCCAACTTAGTGTTGATGAGCGGTTGGCGGCTGGAATGACTTCATGAAGCTGCCGATATGCGGTGCATTGCGTGTGAAGGTGTCGAAGTTGTTTGGACGTGTGCTTCGCCATAGTCTTTGAGCAGAGCTTGCAGACTACACGGTTCAGCGTAAAGCCCTCTTCCGAAGCCGGCCGGAAATATTCGTCAATGCCATGAAGTTTAGGACGACCTCCCCGGTTGGTCATATTGACTTAGTAATGACCATAAATAGTTGTTGTCGGTGAAGAAATCTCAACAGCAACATCGGGGGGTGATGAAGCCTCCTCAGGGGTCGCAACAACTCATCGTCGTCCTCCACCCCAACCCCTTTTGGGATACTCACTAGGCCCAGTTAGGAAGGAGGTTTATGACGGTAAATTACCCGTCAGTTGGGGTTTATGACGTCAAAAACGCATCCCTACCATGTATTCTTCCACCTGGAGCTCCTAGAAAATGCGCAGCTCAGATTATTGGCTCTCGGGGACCTAAAATTGGTAACGTGTTAAGACTGTCCCATCCTAATTTGGAAAGATATGTGTCCTCATGAACTGTCCCACCCACGATCTTCTTGAGTGGAGTGGGAATTGGTCGGTGGCTATCCCGAGGCACGAGTTCCATGCCAGCCCCATAGCATTTGGTCCACTCCACCGGCGATTACACAACTGCCAGCTAGTGATGGGTGGGAAAGAACCTATCTTATTTCCATTTGTGCCGCCGGAAATCTATTGCTGAATCTGCCTGCATAAAAGCTAACTCAACTAGTTCTACTAGCCGATTCGGTTGTAAGTGAAAATACCGTCGTTATCAACACTGGCGACTGTCTTTGACTCGTAAGATTATTCTAGTCAAGCAATATGGTTGATCTACATAGCCTCCCAGCAGGATCACGGCCCGATACTGCGATTCGGAACAATGGACCAGACCGCCTGGTACTTGAAAGGCTTAAGCTTCGGGAGCTAGCTGAGGGCTGGCCTGCATACAGGTAAAGCGACCCTTGCATGTTTTTTAGAGCAACGAATTGACACTCACCATTAGAGATTCTTGTGAATGGGAGAATTTTGAGTCCATCTTCCATCCCGGAGCCCATGTATATACTACCTGGTCAGGCCGTGTTACCTACAAGGACTTCATCGCTGCATCCAAAGCCGGCATGGATAAGGGCGCTTTTATCATGCATCGGTGCCACGGCTCAAGCACAGATATCAATATCGAAGGAACCCGTGGAGTCACAAAGCTAAAGGCTACTATCACACAGCGCTTCCTAGTAGAGGGCGTGGAATTCGATGTTGAAGCCGACTGCCGCTTTTGCTTCTATTTCGAAAAGATCCAAGGAGTCTGGGGCGCCCGCTTGGTTAGGCATTGGTATGAGAAGGATAAGATGATCCTTTGTGATCCATCCAAGGCCCTTCAGGTTACTGTCGATGAGAAGAGGTTGGCTACATATCCACCGGGCTACAAGTATCTCGCATACTGGCAAGAAGCTACTATGGGTGTGAAGGTGTTGTTGGACATGCCTGGACACAGGAGGCATATCGGGACGGTTAACCTCGAAAAGCATGACGAGCTATACTGGTTGGCCAAGAGTTGGCTCGAGGGAGGAGAGATTGAGAGCTGAGTTTGATCAAGGTTCGGGAGAGAAGAGTACATTGACAGTAGAAATCGTGACATTGAACTGACACATTTATTTTCTGTTTAATCTATATAAACCTTGTCATACGAATATAAACGATCTTCCAATTACTGTGGAGTGGCAACTGGTGACACCTATTCCTGCTTTTGTACTTCATTGCGACTGCCCAGAGTTCAGTTCAAAGGTGAAGTAACACTGGAGAGGCTCGCCACCCAATACACAAGCTTGGCCTGGTCTTTAGCGTGCCTGCCCTTCACTTCAGCGCACTAGTAATATGAGCTAGATCTCCGACTACCAAGAGACCACCTCCATAACTGTAATCACTGAGGGAATATGGTGATAGTCTCAACACCAAAATTCTTTTGAGAATCAAAACCAAGTTCTGGTTGCCCGTACCATATCGTAGCGATGCATCGAGGTAAATTACCAGGAGGTACCATGCAGTACCCACCCGCCGTACGTACCCACCTCTCGTACACCAAAAAAAAAACTCCTCCATACAAAATGCACCTTTTCAATGTGGTAGAAAGAAATCACCAAAAATGCTAAGAACATGATGTTCCATGCTAATCAATTCTGTTTCAGACAAAATTCAATATTTTCTAGGTCTTTTGACTTCACGGCCTGTGCGGGTGCGTATGACAGGTAACTCTTCCGCCTCCGAATTCGAGCTTTCGTCCTCCTGCAGGCTGGCGATCAATTCAACCATCAACTCAATCCCGTCAATTTTATGGAAGTTGAAGTCACGTGCATCAATTCAATCAATCCCATTTAATGCTCACATTGATTGATTCAATTCCACCTAGATGCTTTCAACGTTGACCATCGGTTGAAACTGTCGATAATGGCAGTGGTTCAGGGTAGCGCCCCATCCGTGTAGTCCCATGAGACGCGCCCACAAGATCCCTACTAATACTTTTGCCCCGTATTTTTGATGCACGTGCCAACTGCACCTAGCATTAGGGGTTTATGAACGCGTCTCAGCTGTCGTCGCGAAAACTTTTCACAACAGCGAGAACGAATTTTTGAAACAACAGCCACAAACCGTGCTCAAACGCTTCTTTGACGGGTTGATTGAATAGCCTGGAGTCTAGCGCATCGCTCAGTGCGTTTTTAGACTGTCATGGCGACCTCGTTGCCCCAAGAAGGGGCATGGCCCGCCGAATTCCGCGAGCATGCCACGCAACTCGGCAAATACCTCAAGGACACCCTCCTGTATATCGAACGCGCGAAAGACCAACCCGTTCCCTATGATCTGGCTAGGACTATGGCTATGGGCGCACTGTCCCTTGTTAACAAGATCAACAACATCCCAGATGTCAGCACCGTACACGACGCGCTCCGGATGGCGAGAACGGAAGCAAAGATCGCAGCGGAAAGCACGATGCAGGCTCTAGACGAAATCAAGATGGAACTCAAACAAGCGGCAAACACAAGCCAGCGGACGCTGGAAAAAATACGCGAGAGTCATGAAAAACAAGACGAAACGAAGGCGGCGGCCAAAGAATCGACCGACATCGGCAGAACAGTCATGAGACTGGTGAGGGAGGCCAAAGACACAGAACAGCACAATCGATCGGGCACACTGCGAACTTACGCATCTGTAGCGGCTGGAAATGGGCTAGCTACAAGCATGCACAATCCACTGAACCAACTCAAGGCACCGCCATCGCAAGTACTTCGTGAGATCATAGTAAACGTTCGGAACCCACTTACCGTAGCCAGCCTACGGGCGATGAACCCCCGCAGCCTGAAGGCACACGTAGACCGTGCTATAGAACAAAGCGGCAATGAGCACATCGAGAAGATCAAGACAGCATCAACTAACCAACTGAAAAGCGGTGACCTCAGCATCAAAACGGCTACGACTTCTGACATGGAGATACTCCGACAGTTCGCCGAGGACTGGGAGCACCGACTCGGCATTGGAGCCTCCGTTCGTATCCCAACATATGGTGTACTCGTGCACGGCATCCGCACTAGCTCAATGGATGTAGAACGATTTGAAGACATGAGAGATAACATACTACAGGAAAACAGGCCGTTCATCCCAAATGCCGGGATAAAGTATATCGGATGGCTCACGAGGACATTTGCGACGAAGAGCGCATCCTCGGTCATCATTGAGTTCACAAAGCCACAAGATGCTAACAAGATCATTGATGAAGGCTTGATATGGCAAGGGGAGGTCTTTCAGTGCGAACTGTATGATAGGTCGTGTCGATTGAGGCAATGCTTCAGCTGTCAGAGATATGGCCACATAGGAACCCAGTGTAAGGCAACAACGAGATGCGGCTACTGCGCTCAAGAACATGCGTCCCGCGAATGCTGCGTCAAGTCCGACAAGAGCGTACCTCGAAAGTGCGCCAATTGCAAAGGTCAACATGAAGCATGGAGCCATCAATGCGTAGACAGGAAGCAGGAAATGGCCAAAGTCAAAGCGGCGTATGTTGCCCGCCCTAGATACCATCTGGTTCCACAAAGTAGCGCGGCAGTCAACCAGGCAAACACAATGGTGGGAGTCCAGAAGGAACCGACTGGACGAGTCGTGCGGGAGGGAGCACCATCCCTCCTACCCGGCCGCACCCAGCAGGATCGACAAGGAAGAAGCAGGTCGCCGACAAAGAGGGGACAAAAGAGAGTCAACCCTGAAAGCAATACAGTCCCAACCAACGGTGTAGGAGACGAGATCACGGTCAACATAGGAAGTCAACGACCCCATAGGATCATAACGCCAACTAGAAGAGCCCTGGAAGCCCTTGACGCAAACCTAATGCGACCACACGGCACATATCAAGCGGATAGCATGGACGTCGATAACCGCCAATGAGCTGTACGAGATCACTTTCAATACTACAGTACAACGTAAGGAAGTCAAGGGATATCGTAATGGCCACTCTACTGCGGGACCCGAAGATCATGGACTTCGATATCCTCGCCATTCAAGAACCATGGGTGAATACCTTTGCAGACACCACACACCATCCGGCGAAAGATCATTTTCACCTATGTTATCCACAGAGCAAGGGCGAGGGCCCAGCGAAGGTCTGCATGTTCATCAACAAGCGACTCGATCACTCCAAATGGAAATTTGAATCATACAGCCAGTATATTTGCACGGTAACTCTCGCCCTAGGACCAGGGAACGACACCGGGGAAATCAAACTGCACAACATCTACAATCCCGACCGGAAAGCAGAAAACAGGCAGAGCGTACTACCTCATCTACGGAGAATCCTCCTTTCAGCTCAGCAAAGAGAACAGATAGTTGTAGGGGACTTCAATCTACATCACGAGATGTGGGGAGGCCCGGATGGTCCCAGAACGGAGGCTGAAGCAGAGGACCTTGTAGAGCTCATAGAAGATTTTGACCTCACAAGCACTTTAGCGCCAGGCACCATCACGTACGAAGAAGGCAGTAGACAGGCAACTATCGACCTCTGCTTGGCGACCCTTGGCTTGGCGGACCGGGTCATCAGGAGCGAGGTTGATCGCAGCCTCGACCACGATTCGGACCACCTGCCGATTGTTACTTCTCTCGACATCTCAGTCAAAGAGCTCAGCCGAGAGCCCAGCAGAAACTGGAAAACGGTAGACGAGAAGAGACTCAAGTCTGCGATGGTAAATAACTTACCGCCACGGCGAAGACCCAGAACTCGAGGCGCGCTCGACCGATACGTGGGAGAGTTAGTTACAGCTTTGCAGAATGCGATAGATGAAGCCGTACCACAACGGATATGGTCGCCCAAGTCTAAACGGGGTTGGGATAAAGAATGCACGAGGGCGTTGACGGAGACCAAGCGTCTCAGACGAATATACAGCCTCTACCACACGGACGAAACATGGGAAGCATACCGAGCGGCCAGAAATAACAAAGGCAGGGTGATCAAGAAAGCGCTTAGGAGAGCGCATCGAAAGAACGTGGAGAAGGCGTCAAAGTCGCCAGAAGCCCTCTGGAAGTTAGCCAAGTGGGCCAGGAACAGAAACACGCAGGCACCAGAAGTGACACCCACGATACAGAACCCAGACACTCTTCAGATGGTCTCAGACCCAGCAGAGAAGGCGGAAATCTTCAGAGAGGCCTTCTTTCCCGCCCCACGGGAAGCTGAACTTGGCGATATCGAAGGCTCAACATATCCGGATCGAATAGCGATGCCACCCATCACAGAACAAGAAGTAGAGCGAGCGATACAAGAAGCCTCTCCATTCAAAGCTCCTGGCCCTGATGGTATCCTGAACAAGGCACTTCAGCTGGCGGTGACATGGATTAAGCCTCACTTAACGGTGATATACAACCAATGCCTCAATCTGGGATACTGTCCCCAACACTTTAGGGAGTCAACGACGGTGGTGCTAAAGAAGCAAGGAAAAGATAACTACACCATCCCTGCGTCATACCGGCCGATAGGATTGTTAAACACTATAGGCAAGATCATGGATGCCATTATAGCAGATCGGTTAAGTTACGTGGTAGAGATACACAACCTGCTCCCTTTAACACATATGGGAGGTCGAAAGTTGAGATCAACCGAGCATGCAATACACCACATCATCGACAAGATCTACGAAGCTTGGAACAGGGGGCGAGGGCAAGTGGCGAGCCTTCTCCTGCTTGATGTCTCTGGCGCTTTTGATAACGTATCACACAAGCGGCTCCTACACAACCTACGGAAGAGAAGGATTGATGAGAAGACGGTTAGGTGGATCGCCAGCCTTCTTCAAGACCGATACACTAGAATCTCGATCGATGGATTCAAAACAGAACTACACAAAGTCTCAACAGGCACAGTACAAGGCTCGCCCCTCTCACCCATTCTCTACATCTTCTACAACGCAGACCTTGTCGAGAAATGTGACTTGGAAGAGGAAACCACTGCGACTGGATTCATCGACGACGTAGCTATCTTAACATGGGGAGGCTCAACGATAGAAACCTGCACCAAGCTCCAACGGGCACTCCAAAGAGCAGAGCGATGGACGAAAACCCACGCATCAGTCTTTTCGCCTAGTAAATTCCAGCTGATACACTTCACTAGAGCACGGACGAGAATAGACACACAGCATCCGCTACACACAACATGGGGTGAGATCCCCGCAAAGCAGACTTGCAAGTATCTGGGGCTCATCCTGGACTCTGCACTACAATGGAAACCCCATTTAGATGAGGTACAGCGGAAGGCGACAAGGACGATCTCAGCTCTCCATAGCCTGGGAAGCTCGACCAGTGTGGCTAACAAACCGACCGACCTAGACCGGCCCCTTCGGTCTGTCGGTTTGGGTTGGTCAAGGCTCCCGGTCGGTCGGTCTTGGTCTGTCTGGGTGCGCTGCCACTCGGTCTAGGTCGGTCTGATAGTCCCATACCGAGGTTCAACCGGTGCAATTGAAATGACTCCCTGAATGCTTACTGGATACAATGAAACCCTTTCTGCTATTCTACGGAGGCACTACTAACGAACTTAGACTACCAGCCCTCTCATTAGCCACTGTTTTTGAAGCTGATCGGCCTCGACTACCTCAGGTGCTAGCCGGTTGCGCTCATCCGTGATCATTTTCTTGGTCTGGCTAAACACCCTTTCGCATTCAGAACTCATGCCAGGAATCGAGAATAGATCTAGCGCCATTCGATATAAAACTGGATATTCCAATTGATGTCGATTCCACCATTCAAGAGGGTCTGCAACATCGAGATCATGAGCGTAAATTGGCCGTGTCTGAAATATGTCAAGCTCGCTAACTGCCTTGACCTTCTTCCGCTGCGTATTCAAGGAGCGGATTGATCTTTTCCCAAATGAACTGTAGTCGTTAACGTCAGCTTCAATCTCATCGACTTCACCTTCCAAAAGCCCCGCTTGAGCTTGAGCTTCAACTTCAGCCTGTCGGGCGTATTCGCCAAACAGGCTACCCACAGCGGACTGCATGTCGTTATACCATTGCGGTCTATCCATCGCGGTTTTCCAGTGCCGCTCAAAGTAGTCATACCCATATGATGGGTGAAGGGCTAGCGCTGCTCGGTAGACAGGTGTACGGTCCGATTTGACGTAATAGTCTTCAAGCTTCGCCCATCCGCAGTCGATTCCCGACTTAAAATGGGAGGGCTCCTCGAACTGAGTTTCCTCCGCGGCCTGCTTGAATTTGACAAACAGGTAGTCCATTGTCTTGAGAGTCTCCCACACTGCACCATGCCCGCCCTCTACGCCCGGTTTACTAGCGTTGCCCTCCATAGTCTTCGTAAGGATGTAAAACGGCTTTAGGAAGTCGTGGAAGCGCTCTAGTTCAGCCCAGTCCGCAGCGTTGAGGAAATCCTTCGTTAAGTCACGGTGGACCGGATCATTTTTCGGTTTTTGCCAACGGGATTGATAGAGCTCGATAGCGCTGCGCAGCTCGAGTGCTAGGATAAGTCAATCTGGAGTCAGCAAATGTCCAACACAGGTGACAAGGGCAGAATGTCATACAACGTTTGATCATATTGTAAATTGAATTCCAGCGTGTCTTGCCATCAACAACGATCTCCAATGTAAATATGGCATCGTCCCCTGCGAGCTCGGTCTGGAAACGCCGAAGCGCCTGTCGTCTCTGGTCCGTCCGGCGGATGTAGGTGGCGAGGTTGTGGAGTCTGCCGATGGCCCCTTTCTTGGCCCAAATGTCAAAACTGAATTCATCCGTAGCCCCACGAAGCTCCGTCTCGAATTTGCTAACGTTTGAGCCGAAGATGACGGCTCGGACAACCAGGTTGATAATGTGGCCGATGCAACGTAAGCGGCGTCGGCCAACGTCCATTGGGAACCATCTTGCGAGCGCCTCTAGGCAGGTATCGTTGCTCTCAGCGTTATCAAGCATAAAGTAGCCAAGCTTGGAGCCCATTTCGTATTGGTCGATTACCCCCTTCACATAAGGGGCAATATTCTCACCGGAGTGTGGACCGACTAGGCGCGGCAGCCCAAGAAGGACATCACGCTTTTCGCCGTTGCTGTCAACGAAGTGGCCGACGATTCCGACGTAGTTGCACCCGTTAGAAGCAGTCCATAGGTCGAAGCTTAGGTGAACTGAGCTCGTCGCGTTCTTGACGAGATTGGCAATGATTTGCCGTCGGGATTCAAAGGTTTGGCGGATCCATGAACAAACTGTGGTGTGATGTTCCGGAAGTAGCTGACTTGCAAGCTCCCCACCATTCGCTATCAGCCACCGAAGGCGCTCGCTGGATGCCTGTCGGAAGGTGACATCTTCGACTATGATCCAGTCCACGAAGCGAGCTTTCCATGTTCCTTCGTCAAAATGTGAAGCAAGCTGCAAGCCAAGGCTGGCCTGCCGCGACAAAAGACGGGATAACGAGGAGCCAGACGTCGCCGCCAACGTAAACGGAGTCGCTAAGCTGGGATCGCTCTCCCCTGCCTCCGTGATTTGGTGCTGACGGAGCAGGTGCCTCGCGGCATGAGACGTCCCCGATGAGACGTATAGAGCTGTCGAATAGCTCTTCTTCACATGACAGATCCTGCAAAGCCAGTAACGTACCCCGTGATGCTCCAAATTGGCGCCATGTCGGTATATCCACGACTCTTTGATCTTGGTACCGATGACCCGCCTGTGACGGGGCCTCCTTTTGGCGCCCATAAGTCGTTTGCCACCGTGCCAGATATTCTCCCAATCGATTTCAAATTCGCATGGCGATGCATCTGTCTCGTCAGTTGTAGCCTCGCGTGAGGCGGGCGTGCCTTCAAAACCGTCATCAGCCGGGATGGGAGGTGGGCGAGATGGAAGAGACTGCGGTGTTGACGACATGTGGCTCGTAGTTCTGCTAGAAGACATGATAATGCAGCACGAATTGGCAATGGCTCAGAAAGATCGGCACGACACGAAAATTGACTGAGGCAAACGCGTCGTGTCACGCAGACGCGTCGTGTCATGCAACTTAAAGTGAAGGTAAGCTGGAGCTGACCAATGGCAGCCCTAGAAACCACCCCAACCCAGACCAACCCAGACCACCCAATCCGACCGGCAGCTCTGGTCTGTCGGTCTGATGAAATTTGCCGGTCTGTCGGTCTGCGGTTTGAAGATGGTCTGTCAGACGGTCTGTCAGACGGTCGGTCTGTTAGCCACACTGAGCTCGACCTGGGGCCTTACGTTCCATGACATGAGAAACATCTATCGGGGTGCTGTGCTGCCACAGATCATGTACGCGTGCTCCGCGTGGTCGAACGCCAACTGGAAAACACGGAACACGCCGTACACCCACATGACATTGGAGCAATTACAACGTCTACAGGCGCGAGCGGCCAGGGCAATTTCTGGTGCCTTCAAAGCCACATCAATTCCAGCCCTGGATGTCGAGACATATCTCCTTCCCGTCGAGCACCAGATCTGGAAACACAACGTCGAGTGTCTAGGAAGAATCACCCTCGGGATAGAAACCCTTGGGGAACAGGAACAACAACGCCGCGCAAACCGCATACGAGAGCGGAACATCAGAATGAGCCCACGCAGAGCGATACAGAAGGCCATACAAGAAGAACAAGGATTCAGTCTCAAGGAACTAGAGGTAATTACCCCGTACGTCGTCGCCCCATGGTGGATAGGCCCGAAGACGTTCATCGAGGAGAATGCCGAGAAAGCACGGTCAAGGCACCAGCACAGCATCGAAAAGGAGCCTGACGCCATACACATATACACGGACGGAAGTCGTATCAACGGTCACGTGGGTTCAGCAGCAGTATGTACCACCACCAATCAAGCCAAGAGCGCCTATATGGGTGAAGACACTGTATCGACAGTATACGCCGGTGAGCTTCAGGGGGTCTCCTTAGCTCTCCAGATCGCTCAACAAGATCGAGATCAAGGCAACGTCAGAACGAAAGTCATGATCTACACAGACAACCAAGCAGCCATTAGGTCGGTAGCGAGGCCAAGGGGTAAATCAGGATCTTACCTTCTCCAAGACATCACACAGAGGATACAGACACTGCGGGCGCAAGGCTTACCAGTCGAGGTTCGATGGATTCCAGCTCACAAGGGGATATACGGTAACGAAGCTGCCGATCGAGCAGCCAAGGAAGCCACGGGATGGAGACAGAGAGGACCACCAGGTCCAAGGGCACAGCAGCCTCCAATATTACGCTCATTGAAAGCCACACTGAAGATGTGGTCGCGCAGAGTTGTCAACAGGAGATGGCAAGCACAATGGCATCAGGAAACTAGGGGTAGGGCAACCTTCCGGCACACACCAGAACCAACACCGAGAGTACTACAGCCACACAAGCACTTCGCCAAGAGGCAGAGCGCCATATACACTCAACTTCGCACCGAGAAGATCGGGATGAATGACTTCCTCTTCAGACAAAGAGTACCAGGGTTCACGGACCCGGGATGCGACTGCAGAGAAGGGCGACAGACAGTGGCTCACATTCTGCTCCAGTGCAGGAAGCACTCTGCACTCCGAAACCTAGAACTAGGACAATGTCCAGGACGTCAAAATCTTCGAACACTGCTGAGCGAGCGCAAAGTAGCAGCAAAAGTCGTCAAATTTATGGAGCAAACCCAGATCCTTGGGCAATTCAGGATCAGTTCCTGACCAGACAAAGCTGAGCACTGGGGGGAGACTGTAGGTAGAAAGGACCCGCACACGAGGCGGACAGTCCGCCTCGCTGGAGGCAAAACACACATGTACATTAGTATCTCAAACCACGATCTATGGAAGCTGGCCGGCCGACGTAGATAGAAGTTAGGGAGGAGGAGAAAGTGGGAAGTTTGGAGACAGCTGGCCAAATATCGTTTGATGTCTGGCGAAGTGGGGCGGCACGGATGAATACTCGGTGCGTCTCGGCTGTCGGCCAAACCCCACTAGCCGGGCATGGCTGCTGTTAAAAAGCGGCTAAAACCGAGTAGGAATACAACCAACCAACCAACCAGCTGTCGTCGCGCCCTATTACCCTTGCAGGAAGATCATTGCCTGCATTCCATTCCTTTCCAAATCTTCAAATGGACGCTGTCAAGTGCCAGAGTCCCGACTGCAGCGCACCTAGTACTTCACCTAATAACTTGGATGCTTCACCAGACGATTGGAAAGCCTCCGCATGGCATAAGTTTCCGGGTTTCTCGATTTCGGAACTCGAAAGGCACTGAGCTCACAGGACTTCGTCTCTGGCAGGCAGGTGTTCTTGGGAAAGTCCACGGAGTAGGAGCCAAGACGAGTATGATCACTGGCTGTCGAGTGCCGACTCTAAGAACGACACTCTTGTGACAGATCCCATCCAATATTGGTGGGAGAGGCGGAGAGACTACCCTCGACTTTCGCGAATGGCCCTTGACCTACTACCAATACCGTCTATGTCGGCAGAGTGCGAGCGTTTGTTTGGTGTTGCTGAGCAAATGGTGCCACCGCTGCGGACTCGATTGGAAGCTAGCACGATAGGAATCGCACAGACACTGAGGCCATGGGTGCGGAATGGCCTAGTCGACGCGGCTGATAGCTTGATTGATGTGTCAGAAGAGGTTGGAAATAGCATTATATGGGAGGCAGAGGAGGATGACCTAGACGCTGGGAAGTGAGCATTGGGGGACTCGACGCGCGTGTGATGTTCACTATGTTCAATTCAACGCCATCAATTCAACCTGGAGATGCAGTGGTTCAACTCCACGGACCAAATGCTGAGTAAGCTGTCAACGCAACGCCACGCGAGGACGAAATTGATGGAATTGAATTGATCGCCAGCCTGGTCCTCCTGCATCCCGCCCACCTCAATCACATCCTCAACAGCCCCCATCTCTTTACTTGCTTGCATTGGCTCCGAAATAGTTTCTTCAGCCACTAGAGCCTCGAATAATGTCATGAACTTCTTGTTGGGATTGGGTATCGCCTTCCTCTTCTTACCTCTACTCAACCGGCCAACTTCCTCCTCCAAGCTGGCTATTCTTGTGCTCAGAGAAGCTATCTTTGCCTCTTGAGCTTCAAACCCTTTCGATATCACAGAATAGCGTCTTCTTGTCGAGGGGACTTTTGTTCTTTCCGAGATCCCTGATGTGGCGGCTGGTCTTTGGCGTATTATCAGAATCGAGTTGTCCGTCTCTGTGGCTCTCTGATGCAGGCGTAGTTTCCTTCTTATCCGGCTGTATCTCTGGATGTAAAAGGGCTTTCCGCCGCGAAATCGGCCAGTTTGCAGTCACTCTCCAACTTGAAACTATATTCTTCTTGGTCATACCTGCTTCCCTGGCTTTTGCGTACGCTCTGATGAAGTTAACCTTATCCACCGGTGCGGAATCAGTCAGGCTTGCCAATTTCTGGAGTTATTTGCGGTAAGCGGTCTTGGAGGCATTGAATACGCCATTGTCTAGTGGCTGAAGGCCATGAGAGCAGTGTGCCGGCAGGTAGCAACAATATACGTTATTCAAAAAGCAAGTGGCCATCCATTCATCCTAAACTTTAGATTAGCGACCTTTGTGACGTAGCTCAGTCGGATACTTGCAGACACATGGCTTCCATGGCCATCTAATATTAAAAGCCTGGCATCAGACTCGTCTGATGGCCTCGTTTAAGGTAGATAGACTTCTTTGAGCCACTCAACTGCGATATGGTTGTCGGTCCAGCCGTTTTCTGAAGTGATATAATACCAGTCCGCTATCTTCCTGAACTCTTCGATAAACCATTGCTGCTGGAGCTCTTTACCTTTGAAAATAATCCCCGGTTTCAGAAGACGACCATCTGCCGTCACGGCTTCGATAAAGCTAGTCCAAGTGCGAGACTGAGAGCCCTTGAGAAAGGCCTTCCGCTTCGGGTCGCTACTACCGACGACCAAGGAATCCAAGCCTAGTTTTTTAGTGGATTAGTGAGGTTTGTAGCAAAAGTGGTCAATACTTACCAAAACCAGCCATGATACCACCCTCGTCAACATTAACCGTGCTCTCCGGCTTGATCTAGCCATATTCGCCCTCCCGGACACCAAAGTACCAATTGACGACCATTGGGGTAAAAGAATTGAACCTCGCAGCTTCCTGGCGTTTTCCCACCTTCGTCTCGATATCGGGATGGCGTTTGTTAAACCTGGCTAGCCAGTGTACACCGATATGCCTTTCCCGGCCTTGCTGTCTCAAGAGGGCAGCGACGGTGGCGCGGACTTGACTGTGGGAAGGAGCATAGCCCAAGGCCTCTTGTCGAAGTATCCAGGTGACTAACCTGGACTCCTGCGACTTGGATAAAGGTTGAGCAGGTTGGGTGATCTCGGATCTTGACGGTAGGTCTCTTAACCTGTCAGAGAGAGTGGTTTGAGGCACGCCATTCTTCTGGGTAGCCTGGTTCTGGGAGAGGCCATTATCTGTGACATCCAGCATCGCCTGGGTAACATTCTCCTCCGTATAAGATAATTGAGGCATGTTAGAAGTGACGAAGGAAAGATGGGAAAGCGAAAATTCTGGATGAAGCTTCAGGGAGGCTGGTTGACGAGGGGGGCATTTTGAGACATTTCACATTAGTGCCGTGCGACCATTCCGCATGCGTCACTGAAGAAGCAATGTTATAATATTCAATTCCATGCGATTATTAAGACAACAGGCATTCTCTCATTGAAATATCTTTTCTTTTGACAAAGTACTGTGTAAATGAAATTGGGCATTATGTATGGGGAAATATTTTTTTTGCTTACCGGTAGCTGGGTATTACCGGTAGGTGGGTACTGCATGGTACCATTGTCGTTGGAAACACCTAAGAGCTATGAGAGAACTTTTCTATTTTCACTGTGCTCCGTATAATGCTACTAGGAATCCACAGAGACAGTTGCCACTTACTCTCACCCTCTTGTTAATGCTCCACCCAAGTCTGTTCTAGGCCGAGATTATCGAGCTTCTAATAAAGAATCTCAATTACGGGCGAGGTGGGGACCACTTCCCCCGCGTTTGTCCCACCCTTAGCGTAACGCGGGGAGGCCGAGGCTCCTTTGAGCGAGATCTGTACCAGGGAATATGTAGGTACCCTGGATTTATTAATATATCCAGGACATCTCTATTGATTTGCTGAATCTACTTGTTCTGTTGTTATCAAATATATTGTATGCTTCTACTAATATTTATTGTCGCCTGTATCTGAAGCAATGTCAGAAAAACGCGACAAGACTACCGACGAGCTGCCCAATGCAGTCGAGGTTGAACTCCTCACTGTGAACGAGGTTGAGAACTATCAAGGCCTTACCTTGAAATGCGTTTTAGTATATCTGGTATGAGTTCCACAAAATATTTACCAAGTATCACAAAAACTCAAGTAAAACGAAGAAACTGACTGTTCATCTAGTCTATTCTTCTTGCTTGCTTTGCACAGATCCTTGCGGTTGTTGCAACTGGTGCGGTAAGTCTTCCTCCTTCTAGGTTGAAACTCTCTTAAGTACTGATAGACATTTTAGTTTCCTAGGAACATGGCAAATGTCTTGGGAGGACATGACAAGTACATCTGGGTTCCCCAAGGCCTGGTTATTTGTGTCACCTTCACGGCTGCTCCGATTGCGCAATCCTCAGATTTTTGGGGCCGCAGAATACCTATTCTCATTTGTACGGCTCTCTGTATCGTTGGGTCAACCCTGATAAGTCGGGCTTCGTCTATGACTATGGCCATCGCTGGATCGTTGATTGTCGGGGTGGGATCGGGGTCGTCCTCACTGCTCTATGCGGTCGCGTCAGAGATCATGCCACGACAGTATCGACCAGTTGCCCAAGCTGGAGTGAATATATCCAACTCACTTGGTGGTTTATTTACGCTCCTACTGGGCTTCGGCCTTGTCAAGAAAGACGACGAAGGCTTTCGGACTGTCTGGTATGTTGGCACAGGGCTGTTTGCCCTTAACTTTCTCGCCATCTTCTTCCTCTTCAACCCACCCAAAAGACGACTGGAAGTATCCCTAACCTGGAAAGAGAAGTTCAATGCTCTCGATTGGATTGGCTACATCCTGTTCTCTATCGGAATGATCATGTTCAGTGTGGGATTGACCTGGGCAAATAACCCCTACTCATGGAAGAGCACTCAAGTCCTCAGCACTTTTATCATCGGTTTGGTGTTCATCGTCTTTACAGTCATCTGGGAGATCAAGAAAAAGGACGGATTCTGTCACCATGGCCTCTTTCAAACCAGCCGCAACTTCCCGCTTGCCCTGGTCTTCATTTTCGTTGAGGGGTTCGCATTTTATGCCGCCAATAACTTTTTGCCCCTTGTGTACTCGGTCTATTTCAACAGCGATCTTTTCAAGGTTGGCGTCTTGATGTCGCTCATCTTTATCGCCGGTACTGTCGCGTCCATAGTCGGTGGCATCTATTCTACGAAGTCGAAGAGAGTTCGGCCACCCTTGACACTTGGGATGATACTATTTGTCGCTTATTTTGGTAGGATTACCCGCTCGGATAACTGTGAAACTATCACTAATTATAATCTGCTTTTAGCTTGTATGGCTACTCTCAAGCCCAGTCAGTCAGACGCAATCTGGGGTTATACGGTCTTGGCAGGTCTTGGTCTTGGTTTCGGCCTTGTTATTGCCGTGACAACTGGTCAAATAAGCACTCCGCCTGGTCTGATTGCTACTACGAGCGGTTTGATCTTAACTTCAAGATCTCTAGGAGGCTCGGTTGCTCTTCCCGTCTACACAGCTATTCTCAACTCTCTGTTGACAGAGCACCTTGGCAAGAAGATAGCCGAAGGAGTTCTCCCTCTTGGTCTCTCGGCCAAAGAGCTACCAGCATTTATCAGTGCCTTTGTTAATAATGATCAAAAGGCCATGGCGAGCATTCCAGGTATTACTCCTGAGATCATCTCCGCAGGAGTAGTCGGTCTAAGGTCAGCCTATCGCATCGCTTTCCGTGGTACCTGGAGTGCAGCCGCAGCAGTCTCAGCCGTTGGATTGATTCTCTCTCTCTTTGTCAAGGATCCCCGCAACAGCTTCAACATGCACGTAGATGCTCCAGTTGAGCATGAACTAGCACAGACCCTCCACACCAAGGAGACCATTGAGGCGATTAGGGCAGAGAATAAGGACAATGGAGACCTTGACAAGATTTCGCCACACAGAGTTTGAGGTGAGGATCGACGCTGAGTCATGGAGAAGATGCTGGAAAGGGCGAATGGGATCAATGATCTTGCTTCCGTTCGGCGTGGGCCGAAATAGAAGCCACTCGCAACCTTGGGTCTGGGCACGAGCTCCAGGCGCCGAGCTTCAGTCTAACTCCTGTCATGTAACTTATGCAAATAATTAATTCAGATTAGTTGATCACTATTCCAAGTTGCTCGAGAATTAAGGATGATCTGTTGACCGCTGAGAGCCTGCCATAATTCGTTTACGTTTATTTTGGCACCCCACCTAGAACTTTGTGCTGCATTGTAGTGGCAACCTAGCAAGCGGTCAACGCTCACAGCCAAGGTCTTAGGAAACATTCAATATTGGAGCCATGTTGTTTGTTTCCACATAGGGCGTCTTCTCGCTGCACATTGTTCAAATAGGGCGACAAATGCACCACAGCTTTCCATCACTTCAGTTGATATCTTAACTTAGCTATAGCATTAGACGGACCATCTTTCCTCTTTTTGAAGCATGTAAATGGACTATTGATTGGATGGGATCTTGCTTAGAGTGGGAATGAGTCAAAGTTTATGGTGAACGAGCATCCTGACAGTCAGGTCAGATCTGTGCAGTAACCCATCCCCTCCCTAGACCGTCTAGGGCGAGGCCCTGACAGGGCAATAACGCAATAGCTTGTGCAAAATGTGTACCAGTGTAGCTTGAGGGAAAGGGCAAAGAGAGTTCAGGACTAAAAGATTTCAGACTCTTAGGTTACCTAGAACAATTTGTTGTCCTTCTGTGTGAAGCACGCAGCACATGCATTCGTACTTGGACATCTTGTTCTCAGTATCACATTGCCACTCTCGCTCGTATCAACCAAGTCTAGAACTCGATGTGTTCCCCTTCCAGTCAACGCTTTGCTAGCCCGTACAGTTCATCATGCTTCTTGAGATTCACTGTGCCGATATGCCGTCTATGCCCGGGCATGTCCATCAATACCCTGACACCCATGGTGATTTCATGCCAGTATGCGAGGTACCCGGGAGGATACTCTTTCAGCTTGTCCTCATCGATTTCAATCTGAAGGGCCTTGGTGGGGTTGCCAAGGATCATTTTGTCCTTCTCATACTAATGCCTCCCAAGGCGAGCACCCCATTTTCCAGAGACCTTTTCAGAGGTGGCACACGGAGTAAACGATGGCCTTCGGTGGGAAAGGCTATCGGCTAAGTCCTTTCCCGATCGCCTCCGGCAGATGCGGGTTCGTCAGCGGATGAATAAGGACTCCAACCACCTTGAGGGAGCGACAGGCGGGGCTACGGTTTGTATGATTGTCATTCGATTATTGGCTTGATTGTCAAAGCTGCAGTACCGGTAACACCTGGAACTCGACGAAGACTGCTTGTGAAGAATCAGACGGTGTGCCCCGTAGGCATGTGGCGGCTACCAGGTTGTCTAGACAGACTACAATGTCCCGTGCCGCTGACCCTGGGAGGTTCAGAGCGGCCTTGAGGCCCTCCAGTGCTCCTGTAGCTTCAGCGTCAAAGACCTCGGCAGGTCCAAGACGGCCCGAGCTGTCGCAGATGGAGAGGTCCTTCTGGTGAATGGCGAAGCCATAGCTGGCTGCTCCCTCCGAGGACAATGAACCGTCTGAGTATACGATCCAGGTGGTTGAGCCTACTGTCTCAACCCACTGAAGGAAGGCCTCGGCCGATTCCTCTTTCGGGGCTGTCTGTAGGGGTGTATCTTGTCCCTTGCCGAAGCATTTCTGCATGAGGGCTGGTCGTGGACAGGGTGCGAGGAGCTCATTGGTCCTCCGAAGACGGGTTCTGAAGCTGCTCTCTGTTGGAGCTGATGGTATGTAGGTTGCCTGGATGGAAGCGTGTGCTTCGCGAGGGGGCGAGCCTCATCAAGGGATTTAAGCCGGGCGGAGAAACGGTATCGACGTGCTTCAAGAAGCTGAGTGATAGGTGGTATCCCGCTTTCCCGATGGAGGATGGCGATTGGGGTTGTCTTCCAGACAGGGAGTATAGCTCGCATGGATTGAACTACCGGTATAGCCTTGTTCATTCTCTGCAAGACATGTTGGATACTTGACGGCCGGTCTTTAGATGGTTGGTCCCACCGCGGTCGGGTTACCCCTGGGTACCATACTTCGGTGCCGTAGAGCAGGACTGGTTCAACGCAGGCCCTGACGGCGCTCCGTACAGCGCTGGGAAGCGGGCCGTGTATCGTGTTGGTGAGTCCTCGCAGATGGTGGGCGACTGCCTGTGACTTAGCCGTCCACTTCTCTACGTGAACTCGGAATGACAGGTTGCTGTCCAGCCAGATGCCTAACCAGCGCATTGCTGCCTCGGGGTGCTTCTCACATCGCCATGGCGTATTGCCGGTGCGGTCTCGAGCTTGCTCCGAGAGAAGTGCATGACTTCGGTCTCCTTAAGGTCGAAAAATACCCCGTTCGCGGCGCCCCAGCGGACCATTTCTTCGACAGAACGTGATGCCGCAGCGGCCGTTTCCTCGACCGTGTCGCCGACGCACAGGATGGCCGTGTCATCTGCATAGCCGAACCGGCCTTGAGGGTTGCTCAGTCGGTAAATGGGCTCTGTATATAACAGAAAGAGGATCGGCGATACCGGCGATCCCTGAGGGAGACCGCACTGGAGAGGAGAGAGCGGGGTGATTGTATCTTGGTACCTAACACAAGCAGATCGGTCATCCATAAAGGATCCGGCCCATCGGGCGAGATGTTCGGGCCAGCCCTGTTCCCGAAGTCGCAGAATCAGCCTGTTGCGCAGGACAGTGTCGAACGCGCCTTGGATATCCATCGTGACCAGCGTGGCCACCTTCTTGCAGGCAAATGCCTCCTCAATGTCGTGAATTAGGGCGGCTACGAGGTCTGTAGCAGACCTCTTTGGAAGCGCTCCAGCTTGTTGTGGGTGACGGACTCCATGGTGAATGCATGCCCACGCGAGACGGCGCGCAACTAACCGTTCCAGTCCCTTGCCGAGACAGGAGAGCAGAGAGATTGGTCACCAGGCTCGCGGGTTCGTCAGGTCTCTGCGTCCAGGTTTGGCAATCATGACCACCTCAGCCGCTCTGAAAGGCTTTGGGTGGTGGCCTATGGCCAGGCACCCCTCGAAGAGGCGGCGAGCGTGTGTTCCAATAATATGCCATACAGCTGTGAGGAGCTTGACTGTGATGTTATCTGCCCCCGGCGATGTATTCCCGGTACAGAGGGTCGCATCCTGTGCTTCTTCTAGAGGGATTTCCTGCAGGAATGGGATCGTTTTGCGAGGGCTGACCTCGATCCAGGGATCCTGGATGTCGTCCTCAGCTGTCCGACGCTCTAGCGTCGCTCGCCGGAGCGAGTTGGCCTTGTCGAGCTGGGTTTCGTAGACCACGTCGTCCACTTGGAGTGGAGGCGGTTGGAAGGATCCTGGCGATCTCAGCCATCGGACGGCCTTGAAAACGGAGCTGCTATCTGAGAAGCTGTTGATCAGGTTCCGCCAATAGAGCCTTTTGGCGCGGCGGACCACACGGTGGAAATCTCGCTTGGCTATTTGAACCTCTTGGCTGAATCCGAGAGGGTACAGCCTTCTGATCGCCCGATATCCGGCAGCAGCAAGGGCGCACTCTTCGGTCCACCACGGAGCGTTGCGTGCTCCCTTCCTCGCAGGCCGGCCCGCTGCCTTTGCTGCTGATTGCAAGAGGCTCACTAGTGTGGATGCGAGCTTGTCTAGTTCTAGTGGGCTTGAGGCGGCGACGGGGATCGCCGTCGATCCCAGCTCTACGATTTCGACGAAGCGCTTGAGCTCGTCGTCTGTTGTTACCCGGATTTTGCCTGGTTGTGTTGGGGGCGGCTCGACATTTGGGAGCGTTAGGCTAAGGGTGAAATGATCAGAGCTGGTGGCAAGGTGGTCCTCGATATTAGCTTCAGCGAGAGGTACATTCGAAAAGGCGAGGTCGATGGTGTTTCCATGAGGGTTTGTGGGGATGTCTGAGGTGTTCAGCAGGCCGAGGCCATTTTCCGATGCCCAGGAGGCAATCTCGTGGCAGCGGTTCGTAGTTGGGCCTGTCTGCCATGTATGATGTCTAGCGTTGAAGTCGCCTGCCACGAGGCAGCGATCAGGGACCGGCCATTGCAGTAAAGTATCCAGCGCATCATTTTCGTCGTTGTGGCGATAGAAGTTGACTACTATCGTATCGTTGACCATAAGCCACAGGATATTGCGGCTTTGGTATGGTCGATTCTGATCTGCCGAGAGCTTAGAGTCTCGGCGGACGTACGTCACGACTCTAGGTCGGGTGGAATTGCTGTTCCAGGCTTCGACTGGAGAGTAGGTGTCGTATGCCGGATGGGTCTTCGTGAGGCAGCGGGAGTTTGCCGTTGTCGTCCATGGTTCTTGGAGGAGCACGATGTCGTATCGTTCAGAGTTTGCCAATGCAAGGGCACAGTCGTGGACCTGTTGGAAATTCCGGGAATCCCCCTTATCTTCAGGATTCAGACTGTTAGTCTGAAAGTCCTAGATTTAAAGTTCAAAGTCCTAGATGAAACCATCTAGAGATATAAACCCGAGAAGAACTCTCATCTCAATAATGAACAACTAAGTTTCATAAAATATATATTTTCACCTAGTACTACTGCGCAATATAAACAACATGACCGGGGGAACCTTGCCGACGTTGGCTTGAAAGACCCTGAGGGTCTTTTTCTCGCATTCCCGTGCTCGCGGGCGCCTACTCGTGCCCATGATCGTGGGGACGCGTGATCAGGACGATGCGACGCTTCCTTGGGGACCCGGGTCTTGGGTGCTCGGGTTCCTCCTCTACCTCGGGGGTAGTGGCCACCATTATGCAAGACGGCGCCCTTGACGCGGCCGGACTGGGAGCTCGATGGCTCGATCTTTCTAGCGACACGGTGCTATCCTGCTATAGGCCGTTTTGCTGTAGGTCAGGTGCGTGCCGTTGCGCTTCTACGTTGCGCTGGCGATATGTTTCAGCGCCCACAACTCGGATATGGTCCCTTCAGCGCTCTCAACAAGTCAAGTCAAGTCAAGCCAGAGCTCTAGCTTGTCTTGACTTGTTAAGTTAGCGGTCTGACTTGACTTGACTTGGCTTGACTTGATATCTTGTCAAGCCTATTCAAGCCGTGTTAGTAAGCAGGCCGGCCATCGTGAGCTCAACGGCAGACTGGCATCTACGGATAAAACAGTCATCTAGAACAAGAGCCCGGCTTTAGATCAGGGGATTCCGCTGCCAAAACTTTACACAGGTGAGCATCTCCATCGTCAGATCTTGGAGAGAGTGTCGCTGCGTGCCAACCAAGAGCTTGGCGAGGCTGAAGACCCTCTCACACTCGCACGCCGTCGAAGGTATAGATAGGAGATCGTACGCCATCCTCGCAAGCCGTGGAAAGTCCTTCTCTCGCTGCCGCCACCACTCGAAAGGATCCTCAACCTCCTCGTCTTCGTAGATAGGCTCTTCAAGATACTCTTTAACTTCGTCTCGGTTGGCCGGAGAGGGGCGTTGAGCGAGGTAGCTGTGCGCTCCGAGATGCGAAGACTTCGCCTTCTTCTGTATCGGGGTCGGTTGGGTGGGGCGCTTATTGTAGTCCCGGTCGAAGAACTGTTTAAAGCTGTCGACTATGCGTTTGGCTTGTTCACCCGGAAGGTATTCGCGAATCCACTTATCCTTGAAGGCCGGATGTAGAATCATAGCCGTCCAGTAAGCAGGCGAGTCCTCTAGTAAAGTAACGTATTTCTCGAGCTTGTAAATGGCGCAGGTGATACAACCACGTACGGCCCTAAGATTCACGTCGGCGATCTCGGTTTTGGAGGGTGGATTTGGCCATTTCTCGCACCGCTGGCGTTGTGAGCCCTCCTCTTCATCTTCCTGCTCGAGTATTTCTTCGGCGCCGGAGTCCTCTAACGCTACGGGTGGGTTGATCGATCCGACTGGCCGCCCTGGAAGGTCAATCACGGAATCCCGGTATTTGTGAGGTAAGCCCACGCTGCGCTGGGGTCGCTGAGATTGAGCAGCAGGTGGTGAAACAGGCGGCGAAGAGGGCGGCGAGGAACCATGTGCGGCAGCAAAGCGGAGTGGTGCGTCGCCAACTCGGATCTCTCTCTCCGGCCCCTCGATCTCTGGCCCAGGGAAAACTCGGTCAGAGTCGCTATATTCGGCGAGCTGCTTGCGGAGGTGGTCAACGAGGTAAAATAACGAGGCAGCGACCTCGGCAAAGCGAGGCACTCGACCTGTCAAATTATTAGTTAACCGGAGTAAAAGCCGGGAGAAAAATCTGCCTTCGAAATACTTAGTTAGCTTCTTAAATGGTAGTAGTACTGCAAGAGTAATTGCTAAGACGTGCCAGTCGTCTTGCGAGAGAAGATATTCATCCGGAATCCGCTTCGTTTTATCTGCGTGGCGAGATATAACTGTTGTGTAGATCTCGATCGGGTCTTTTAACCGGAAAGCTCTTTCTATGGCAGTGAAAAAGGAATTCCATCGCGTATCGTTGTCTTGGAGGAGCATTAGTTGGCTAACCTCCCACAGAACTTCGCCGAATTCGTTGACTTCCTCATCGCTAAGCTTCCCTTGCGCGTATTGGAGGAAGCCCTCTCGGCGTTGCGAAGACCTTCGGACCCAGCCTTGAAGATTGTGAATCCTGACGAATGCGCCTGTTGGCCGCCATTCTTCGAGGAAGTTGAGGACCTTTTGAAGGGCTGCTTGTTCCGCTGGTTGCGATTCGAAGCTCTTAAGCACGTCTTTGAGCTTCCCCTCGAGGTAACTCGTAGCGCCGAGGTTGTAGATATGATTGGTACATCGAATTCTACGCTCCTGCGGCTGAACGTCAGGTAAAAGAGCGGCGATAATTTCGTTGACTGCGCTGTCGTTTGCGTCGGCGTTATCGCACGTGAAGTAACCTAACTCTTCTGCAGAGATCTCGTACTCTGAGAGTACTTCACGCAACGTTGGACCAATATTTTCACCAGAGTGCTGGCCGCAGAGCCGCCTCAACGCCAAAAGCGACGTCTGCGGTCTTTTTAACGCGTCTGTGAAGTGAACAGCCACGCCGAGAAGCGCGTATTTTTGAGGGGAAGTCCAAAGATCGAAGGTGAGATGCTTCTTGTACATAGAGGTTGTAAGTTGACTTCTCAATAGTTCTTTTTGCGACCGGTACTCTGCTTCTAACCACGATCGAATTGTAACGCCGCTGCGGGGCAAAAGCTCGTCAACGAGTTCTTCATTTGATAAGCCGAGAAGCTTTCGAAAGTCAGGGTGTTCGACGGCCGAGAAGGGTACATCGGCATCTACAATCCAACGGAGCAGTAGCTCCTTGAACAGCTCTGCCTTCGGCTTCGGAATAGCTAACCGTTCTGCGGCTTGCCTTTGCAAGTCGAGTACCGTTCGCTGGCGTTGACGCCGGCGAGGTGGCTCAGACTCTATAGTCTCGCTGTCTACCTCGCCAACAAGAAGATCGTGATCTTTCCTTAAGTGCCGAAGCGCTCCGCTGGTACCGCTGTTGACGAGGGCGTATAGCGATATTTCCTTCTTTTTATCACACTGGTTGCAAAGCCAGAAGTCCCCCTTCTCCCTATTTCCAACGACTTTGGTGAGCCGCCGGCCATACGGGTCGATAGGCGACTTCCTCGCCCTCTTCCTGTGTAACCACTCGGTCGGTACGTAATCTTCGCGTTGGATCTTGATCTTGGTCATCAAGCTAACTTCAGTAGGGATCTCGTTGGTGACGATGTCTCGAAGCTGGTCGGAAACGGACCGTCCACCACGAAAAGTAGCAAACGCGGTGCTTCCGGCTGCGGCGGATCACGTGTTCAGGGTCGACGGTTGGCTGGCCGTCTCGGTAACTGCTTCCGAGAGGGCGGCCACCGAAGAGGTATCGTCAATATCGGACATCTTGACGGTGATGAGCGTGGTGCTTGGGGCTAACTTTTAGCCGTGCTGTCGCACGACACGATTGTTTGGATGACTGAACAACGATCGGGAAGATCCCCTGCGAATCGGGCAATGAATGACTCTTGATTTTCTATCTAAAGGAGCGACGAAAGTCGGTCTCTTATACCTATATTCAATCTGCCGATATCATAGGCAGCAGGCTGCTGCCTGATGCTAGTTGTGGTCGTTCACTCTCATCGTGAACAAGTTCACGATGAGAGCGATTCTTGTCTCATTTGTGAGCGAGCGACTTGATACAATACAAGTCTATTACGCCCGGTAGGACAACGCCCAAAGGGCTCTGAAGCTAAAGATACATACAATTCGCTAGTTATTGCCTTGCTCTCGCCAAGCCCATACAATTCTCATCTTGTTCCTTCCAGTCTAGTCATTGCTTTCCTTCTTAGTCCTCGTGGTTGTTAGTAGTAGCAGGTCAACTTGAAGCCCAATTCCTCCAAGTGTTCAGTTTCCTATCTTCGGCGGCTGAAGCGGTGCCTGCTGTTGACTATTTGAGGGCGTCGTAGGTTATCGGTTAGTTTTCGTAAAATGTTGCTAGGTGAGTGGTGTTCCTGTCATCTCTGTTCTAGGCGACCTGTAGCGATCGCGAATCTGATTGTGGCTCGTACTGCGTCCATGTTTGGCGTCCATTCCTGACCGTCTGATGCTGCCTTACCTCCCAGATGAAAAGAGAGGTTGCCGCGTTTCTCATTCGTACACTGAAACATCTCTTTGCGTTGTGTCGTCCATTTCACGCATCGAAAGAGGAAATGCTCTACCGTTTCCTTTGCCCGCCTACATGGGCACTCATCCGTCGGTGCTGCCCTGATCTGATATAGATAGCCGTTCAGTCGCGCCATTCCGGTTCTGAGCTGCGCAAGCACCCTGGCCTCTTTCCATGATAATTGATCGTACAGCAGGCGGGTATGTTTACCAGGCGGAGCTGAGTCGACCTTTCTAGAATGCCTGCCCACTCCATCTGGTAGCTTCCTCTCCATTCGTAGACCTGCCCTCGTTCGATTAAGAATTGTGGTCTTTGCTTTGATCATTCCTCTCCATGGTGTCATGTACGGCTCCGTTGCATAACGAGCTGACATCTTGGCTGTCTTCTGGATTTTGAGCTCGCTGTCGGGTGGTAGCCAGATGAGGTTGACTTGGTTCCCATCTCCTCGAAGCTTCTCTATAGCATCATATATCTCTCGTATATGTCCTTGGCCTGACTGCTGGCGAGGGTTACCTATAGCTTGTGCAGCCGATTTGTTACTTGTCACGATCACAATGGCTCGATACTTCATCTTTGGCAGGTAGTTGAGACCATGAGCGATAGCTGCCAGTTCGGCTGTGTACGGGTTGTGTTCTTCCCTCGTACCCAGGGTGACCGAAAAGGTTTCGCTGATCTTGCCGGCTCTTGCCACGGATATAGGGATTCTGATAGCTCCTCCCATGCCGACCAGATCATTTCTTGCGGAGCTGCTTGTCGCTATCCTGACCGCCCATCCTGCTTTGGCTAGCTCTTTGATCTTGTTTTCTTCTTCCTCTCCTTGACTATTCAGTATGGCTTGTAGGCGTGCCTCCCACGGAGCGAGGGTGAATGGCTGAATGACTTCCATGGTATCCTTCGGTAACTCTCGGCATATATCCGCGATGCGCCTGAGAGGAGATATGAAGCGCCTGAAGGCTTTGATTCCTCGTAGGAGATTCCGGACCGGGTTGGTCCGCGGCAGCGTGTGTATGTCTACCCATAGCTTGCTTGCTCGTCTCCAGAACCTTTCTTGGATGGGCGCTATGTGGGCTTCAGCTTCGGCCACTCCTGTCGCCACACTTGTAAAGGATCCTATGATTGCTTGTGCTCCTATCCTTTGTACTCGATGGATCGCATACGCCGATACTGTTTTGCACGCATGCATCCAGACGTTGGAGGCATAGTCCACCACAGGCGCTACCATGGCTGTAAAAAGCTGTCTCGTTGTCGAGAGAGCCATTCCCTTCAATCGTCTCAATTCCATCGCCGCTTCTAAACCCTTTGTTGCTGCCCTTGCGATGTGTTGCTTATAGTGAAGGCGTGAGTCCATGACCACCCCAAGAATCTTGACCTGATCCGTTGGGACAACTTTCTCGCCCTTGATGGTGAAAGGTTCCGAGTCTATTCTGCCTGTGTATCTGGTGAAATGTATGATCGCCGTCTTTTCCGCCTCAAATGTCGCACCGCTGCGTCTCTCCCAGTCAAGAGCTTTGTCAATTATTGCTTGTATCCCTCTCCGGTTGCTTTGGGCTGTCGGTCCCGATACCCACGCCGTGTAGTCGTCGACAAAGGCGATGGCACCACCATTCCTATCGATCTGAGTCTGCACTAGATCTGCGTTGAAAAATAGAAACAGTATCGGCGATAATGGCGACCCCTGCGGAAGTCCTGCTTGTGGTAGAGGTCGGCTTTCGGAACTCTGGCCATTGATGACGATGGTTGCAGTTCGCTCTGAACAAAAGGCATCGATCCAGCGCAAGAGACCCTCGGGGATCCCTCTCGCCTTCATCCGCTGCAGCAGCCTCTCTTTGCACACACCATTGTATGCGCCTTTCACGTCGAAACTGACAAGGCTCACGACATGGCGTGAACGCCAAGCCGAGAAGATGTGCTCTTGTAGAAGTACGAGGGCTTGCTCCGCTGACCGCTGCTTCCGCGCACCGAAGTGGTTGGTCGGAAGAAGTCCATGAGTCTCCACCGCGTGGGAGATTCTCTCGGCGACGACCGATTCCAGCATCTTACCCAACGTGGCGAGAAGTGAGATCGGCCTCCACGCTTTCGCGATCGTATAATCATCTTTACCTGGCTTCTTGAGTGGGATGATTCGAGCATGTCTCCACTGGTCTGGTATCACGCCTTCCTTCAGTGATGCCTGAAAGATGGCGAGGACGTCGTGTTTCACCGAGGGCCAGATCTGCTTCCAGACAATCGCTGGTAGCCCATCTTCTCCTGGTGCCTTCCATGATTTTGTCGCCCACAGTTGACGTTCCACCTCCTCCAGAGTTAGATCTGGCATCGTTACTGGGGCTCTTTGTTGCCGCGGTCCTTCGTCTTCGATGTTGTCTGGCAGTGGCGGAAAGAACTTGGCTAACAGTTCTTCGGCTTGCTCTTTATGGCTAGTTGTTGCTGTTCCATCTGCTTTGACGAGCTGCGGTACCTTTCCAAAAGCTGCCTCATCCCCAGACTTCATATACTTGGCTGCTTTCCAGATGTTATCGTTATCCGCCAGAAACTCCTTCCAGTGATTATTCTTCCGATGCCGTATGGCATCGTGGTATTGTTTCGCCGCAGCCTTTGCCGTATTCTCCAGATCTTTAACATTCTGTCCCACACGCCTTACGGCTCGGGCTCGATTTCTCCAGTACGTGTACACATGCCGCAGCTGTGTGAGGTCATGGGTCCACCACCGCTTTGCATATGGTGATGCTTTAGCTTTAGGTGTCAGTGCTTGGACTGCTTCCAGCACGGCCGACATCAACCTGTCCGTTTTCTGCTGCACCGTGTTTCCCACTGGCCTAACTCTCAGCGTCTCCTCAATGTTGGAAATTCCGGGAATCCCCCTTCCTTTCAGGGTTTAGACTGTTAGACTGAAAGTCCTAGATTTAGAGTTCAAAGTCCTAGATGAAATCATCTAGAGATATAAACCCGAGAAGAACTCTCATCTCAATAATAAACAATCAAGTTTTACAAAAATACATTTTCACCCAGCACTACTGCGCAATATAAACAACACTCAATCCTGCTGTTGATCTCCTTCCAGGGTGCATTCTTGAACAGAAGTCTTTCTTCCTGTTTCGGCGCCGGGACTGAAATGTCGAACACCGTCTCTATCGTGCGATGATCTGATCCGTGCTCTGTGCCATGTATCGCGCATTTGATGTTTGCGTCTGCGAGCTCTTCGGAGGCCAGGACCAAGTCGATAGTCGTTTCATAATCTCCGCTCTGCCACGTCTTCGTGCCTCGGCGAAGGAGGCTTCTGAGCATGAAATCGTTCATCAAGTCGATGATCGGATCCGCCTCGCCCTGTCTCTCCACTGCTACATCGTCTCCGCCCCACACCTGGTCGTGGCGATTGAAATCACCAACAACCACTACATCCACCGCTCCCCCCGATCTCCGTCTCACCTCTTGAATAGCTCTACGAAGCTTAGCGCATATGTCCTGTAGAGCTTGGGCGTCTCCCCCAGGTACGTAGACAGACGCCGTGAAGACCAGACGATCTGGCAGCCGAACAACCGCTGCCGTTACGTCTGGGGAGTCTATCGGCACCTGCTCGGCTTCCACCTCCTTGTTCACCCAAAGCATACTCCGAATCACCCATCTACCTTCCCTTTCTGTCGTAGGTACCATCTTGACCCATTTGTGGTGCCCCATGGGTGTCGTCAACAGTCTACCCTGGATCCTCCGCGCTTGGGGTTCTTGGATGGCTAATACGGTTGCATCCTGAATGTCTTTGTCGTTCATTAAACTATCATGTACCGGTCCTTGCTTTCTGACATTCAGCTGAAACAGTCGGAATGTGCTATTCATGCTGTGATGGATAGAGCTTCTGACAGTTTCTGCTGTATGACTCATGGGGGCCGCCGCATGGGATACATTTCGGAATCGTTCCTGTGCATGCACTGTGGTGATGGCCTTCTTGCGCGCACCTTCCACAAACTTGTGGTCTATCACACTGATAGGCCTTATGGCTCGTGATCTGTTGGCAGTTGTAACATTGCTTGGGGCGGTCACGACGTTCAAACGCCTTTGTCGTACCGGATTCTCCTCCAGCAACAAAGAATCCTTCGTTAATGAACCGCCTAGCTTCTGACCGTTTTTTGAGGTATACGACCATCGAGCCATACGCCTTGGGGATGTCTCTCTTGCTGAGCCATGCTATCTTTGCAACCTCGGTGTCATTTTCTCGGCCGAGCATCTCGGTGATCGCTGGTCGGACTTCGTTCCTCTCGTCTAACACTGCAATACGGTTGACATTATCCACTCTGATTGGATAGAGGTCGTCTCGTAGGATGCGGGCTCCTGGAGCCAGTTTTGTTTCCGCTACGCGTTTCACAATCTCATGCTCGCTCTCGTCCCTGCAGGTGATCCTGACGCGGTGGGGATTCTTTGGGTCCTTAGTCACCGCTCGGCATCGCCACGTGGGATCATCCAGTTCGGAGCGGACTTCGTTCTCCACTGTCGCTCGGATCGTCCCGGCCGAGAGCCTAGCCTCATCTTCTTCTAGTCTTGAAACGTCAATCGTGCAGTAAAGCACGTCTGTGGGGTTCGGCGGAGCGGCTAAGGTCCTCAAATCGTTGTGGGGTAAGAACGGTGTCAGTCGTGTGACATCAGCATACGATCGTTGAGGTCCGTCCATTGCGTTCGTAACGATAGTTTCGAGCTGCTCGCGGACGCGCTGCAGTTCCTCGGTCATCTGTTCCTTCATCTCCACCATCTGCTTGCCCATCTCGTGCACTGTCTCTTCCTGCTTTGCAACAGCTTCCCTAAGTTCCCTGGTCATCTCCATCTGTTCCTTCAGCGCTTCCTGCAGCCTCTTGGTCTCCCTGCGCGACTCCGCCAGGAGATCCAGCGCCTTCTGCAGCATTGCCCTTCCATCGCTACTTCCGCTGCCGCTGCCGCTGCCGCTACTCTTTCGGGTTTCGGTAGGTCGGTCGATCTGTTCTTCGGCCGGTACGTTTCGCGTCGTCTGTCGGGTGTTTCTTCGCGTTTCTATGGCAGTATCTTCCAATTGTCGCGCCGTGTCTCGGACCTTGCTCGTGGGCTTCACCACCCGACTCGGGCGCTTTGGCGTCGAAAAAGGGGCGTCCTGCTCCACCACGATCTCGGCTCCCATTGGGTCCGCCATGACGGTAGGCTAACCAACCTCCACACACACTTCTTTGGTCAGGATACCCACGATAACCTGCTTATACTTGATGCGTTTCTCAAACAATCGAGCCTTTTGCCTCTGTGTCTTCTACAGTCCCTAGTACTACAGTCCAAAATCAATTGTTGTACAATTGATTTAATTTACCCCGCTTTACAGGGGGTAGACATGAATTTAGAAAAATCGACTAGCGTTGGGGTAGACTCAATTTTGACAGGGGGTTGACTTGGATTTCTGATTGGTGCTTGGGTACACGTTCAGGCAAGGCAACACTTTAAGAGCAACGCGTCAAGTTCTGGCTCCAGTTTATCAGCATCTGTCGCGATAAATGTGAAATCGAGAAATGTGAAATATAGCCAATAATTATTATTAAGTCTTTTTAGAACTGATTCATCAGACCATGGCGCTCATGTCTATGCGGGAGCTCGGTTCCTCTAACCCTATATACTGTTGTTTATATTGCGCAGTAGTGCTGGGTGAAAATATATATATATTTTGTAAAAACTTGATTGTTAATTATTGAGATGAGAGTTCTTCTCGGGTTTATATCTCTAGATGATTCCATCTAGGACTTTGAACTCTAAATTTAGGACTTTCAGTCTAACAGTCTAAACCCTGAAAGGAAGGGGGATTCCCGGAATTTCCAACAATACGGCGCTCAGCTTCTTTCATATCGAAATCGCGAGAAATTACGCAACGATGTCGGTCACGAACTAGGCAGTCACGTCTAAGTGACGCCACTCGTTCCACGGACCCGACAACAGGACGCGTGCTCGTGATTCGGGAGCTTGCTGCTGGCGACGGTTGGGGCGTCTTGTTGCCAGCAGCCTTGACTAGAATCTGATGAGCGTTGAAGTCGAATGCTAGCGAAAAAAATGACTTACGTGGAAGGAAGAAGTTGTCGACCAGGAAATCTGCAAAGGCGTTCAAGGCCAAACGAATCTTCTCTTCCACCGTTTCATCCTCCTTCTTTCTAGGTGGAAAGTCGGCGTCAGACGGAGCAAAGTGGAGACCTAACCTGGAGGCGGTGCGAGCGACAGTCAAATTTGCGATGGCGACAGGAAGATTGAGCCAGGAAGGAGTTTGAGAAGGAGAAAACAAATGACTACTACCCTTTGGACGCGTCTTATGGGACTACACGGATTGGGCGCTACCCTGAACCACTGCCATTATCGACAGTTTCAACCGGTGGCCAACGTTGAAGGTATCCCGGTGGAATCGAAACAATCAACGCTATGGTGAAATTGGGTTGGTTGAATTGATTCTCGTGACTTCAACTTCCACAAAATTGACGGAGTTGAGTTGATGGTGGAATTGATCGCCAGCCTGGCCTCATAGAGCATTGAGACCTCACTTAACACTATCCAAAAGATCCTGTAGCTCTCGAAGAAGAGTACCATTGTATATAGAATATCTGGAACCATGTAAGAGTTCTGCTCAAAAGCTAGACATCAGGACTGCTGCAATCAATCTTGAGTGTCATAGCGGGACTCAGGCCTCAGGCCATTTCCAAAACATGCTAGCACCCTCAACATCCGCCAAGGGGTTACCCTCACCCTGTCTGGCGCTTCCGTACTGCTCGTCAAACCCACATTTCTTATAGAACTCCTCCGTGCCAAAGGCACTAACAACCGAAGCGCAAATACCTTCAGCCTTGGCCTGCTCGAGACCCCATTGCACAAGCTTCCGGCCCACGTTTCTCCTCTGAAAATCTGGATGCACTGCTAATCCTTCGAGATACCAGGACTCGGCGCGCTTTCCGCTCCATATGTCTTCGAAATGAGGATATGCCCGCTCTATGATGTCCTCCTCCTTGGGGTCGCTCGCACGATTAGGCCAGGCCCAAGCATGGATGTTCATGGCAATAGAAGATAAAGACTTGAGAAGGTTTCCTGGGTCGATGGGTTAGCTTTGCCTGTATAAATAGGCTTGAGGATGATAAGATGAGACACTCACGAGGATCCAAATACCAGCACTCAAGCTTTTGGCCCCCATCTCCCAGTCTTGCCCACTGAGCAATGCCGACAATAACATCCTGATAACTCTCGTCTTTGGCCACAGCAACGAGCCATCGCGAGCGATAGTCCCAAAAGTTGACCCGTGCCCGTCGCAGCCAGTACAGGTCTACATCGTCGGGATACTCGTTGCGATGGGGATGTATAAGCTCTCCAAATAGGTCATCCTTCCAAAATGCCTTTGACATGATATGGGCAATCTCTGGAAGTTCGGAGTAACGCGCATCGCGCAATACAATCTCAGACATGGTTTTTGCACCCGGGCCAGGTGATAAAGATAAACGTGATGTGATGTGGAGTGCAAGACCTAGGATCCTTATATCTTCCGTGACAATGACTTTAGATGGTCTAGACCAGGTAGTGTTTCAGCACGCGTGATTTAATGAGATCCGATTGGCCTGCTTTGATCCTTGTCTGCAGATCCTACTCGGCCCGAAATGAGGTTGTTGATTGTTAAGGTTGTTAACGACCAGGAAGTGTTTCGCGAACCTGACGTGGCATCTCTCCAATGGCCTTACAGGTATGGCTCTACCCCAATGAAACTTGGCTACTGTTCATTTGTCTAAATCGCTACAGACTCTAAAAGCCCACAATCTATGAGCCCATGTTTTTCAAATCCCAAAGAAACCGTTCTATCCAGTTTACTGCCAGCGCTCAGCGTCTAATATATTGGTTGTCCTCATACGTGACCTTCCACTTCACCTCCTTATTAATGATCATTTCTTGACTACCAGCCCTAGAGTTCCGCCCTTCCTCCGATATATTATCCCGACTATTGCTACCAGAGTCGCGTGCTGCCGTTGTTTGACTTGAGACCTGGTCCGGCCTCCAGCTGTGCGGTTGGCTACGGGCAGCGCTATCAGATGTCGATTTTACTGCAGTTGTCACAGCAGCAGATGATGTAACCCCAGAGCGATTATTTTTCAGTGACTGAAGTGCGTAGACGTTGCTTGATCCAGACATACTGAGGTCAAAGGACACTGGAAACCCCATCCCTATAGAGAATGACTTTAAAAAGTTCTTCAGGTTTGGCACAGTGGCGGAAATGAGCGACCAAGCAACCATGATTTGTTGACAGAGAACGGCCTTTGTGACGGCGAATTGAGGCTCAGTAGAGGCTGGATCTGTTGCAGAATACTCCAGATGAACGGCTGAGAGGGCGATGAGCGGTATACGGAATGAGAAAGCCATGACAACCTGACACTTGCGGATGCATGAAATGTTGACGGACCAGAATAGTTGCAGTACGAGGAGCCAGGTAAGGATCTCGGTCAAGATGTCCATCGCCGTTATGACGGCCCAACGTGTATTCTAATATGAATTCTTTGGTTAGGCATCTGATGATGAGTCTTCAGGAGATTTAAAGTATTTTCATACCTGGTGCGGGCATTGCTTGACGTTATTCAAAGTTAACAAAGAATCCGCGCGGCAGCTCACAAGCCATGCCAAACAGGAGCCGACACCCCATACTACAGTGATTACCATGAGTCCGATGCAGACCGGTTCACTCTTCCCAGGCTTCGAGCCAATGATGCGTCGGATGAGCGCGAGGACAGAGCATTTGGCAAGGCTAAGAGTTGTTGTTTATATTGCGCAGTAGTGCTGGGTGAAAGTATATTTTATAAAACTTGATTGTTAATTATTGAGATGAGAGTTCTTCTCGGGTTTATATCTCTAGATGATTTCATCTAGGACTTTGAACTCTAAATCTAGGACTTTCAGTCTAACAGTCTAAACCCTGAAAGGAAGGGGGATTCCCGGAATTTCCAACACGCCCCCATCCACCTTGTCTTCAGGGTACAGAGTCATCGTGGACTTCAGTACTCCAAATAATACGACCTGCTTCCTCGATCGGACATGCACTGACTCGAATTGCTTCTAGAAAGTGGCCATGGCTGACGGTGTTCAACGGTTTAGTGAGTCCGTCTGCTACCTGCTCATATGTGCTGACGTATTGCACATCAATGTTCCCGGCTTCAACTTCTTCTCGGATATGGTGCTCGGTTAACGGAATGTGCTTTGTCCGTTGGTGAAGCTCAGGGTTTCTGCATAGCTTTAGGGAACCCTGGTTGTCGCCGTTCAGTGGAATAGGCATATGTAGTGGCAGGAGCAGTTCAGAGAAGAGGTTCCTAGTCCAGGCCAATTCTCTGGCACATTGGGAGAGCGCTGTGTATTCAGCCTCGGTGGTCGATAGTGCTACTGTTTCGTGCCGTTTGGCCCTCCATGAGACTGTAGATCCTTCAAGTTGAACGAGCCATCCAAACGTCGATCTTCCCGTAACTGTGTCGCCTTTCCAATCCGAGTCGGCCCAAGCTGTGATGCTCCAAGCGGATTCAGGATCTTTCTTGACGCCCCCAAGCACCAGGCCGTGGTCTCTTGTCTGCTGTAGATAGCGAAGACCTCTTTTGTTCAATCGTGAATGTGCTGGTGATGGATTCGACATGTATCTTGAGAGTACCGAGAGTAGAAAAGCTAAATCGGGTCTGGTTTGGGTCATTCCATACATCAGCGAGCCGGTTTTCGAGCTATAGTCTTCTCGTTCCTCTGGAGAAGCCGAGTCGCTATTGTCTCTTGGTTGCAGTGTCGAGAGTGAATTTCGCTCCATGGGGGTCTTGACCGGTCGGCAATCTTCCAAGCCGAATTTCTTTAGTATTCTGGTAAAATATGCATCCTGGGAAAGGTAGATCAGCCTTGAGTTCCTGTCTCGGGTTATTCTTACTCCAAGAAAATGGCTGACGGGACCGAGATCAGTCATTGTGAAGATCTCTCCCAGGCGGGCTTTGTACCCTTGGATTGCTTCCTTGTTGCTGCCCATGATGAGGAAGTCATCCACATATGTGATGATGATCACTCCCGTTGTGGGATTGTGATATACGGCCGTGTCAGACGTTGCTTGTCTGAAGTCAAGGGATTCCAAGGTCTCCTTCAGCTTCTTTTGCCATTGCCGAGGCGCCTGTTTGAGTCCATAGAGGGATTTGATCAGTTTGCAGATCTTCTCGGTTGAGAATCCTGGCGGACGGTCTTCTGGGTGTTGGTCGAAATACTCGACAAGCCCTTCCGGCATTTCGATGAAGACTTCTTCGTCGAGGTCCCCTTCCAGGAACGCCGTCGACACGTCCATCTGCTCAATCTCCCAGTCAAGACAGGCAGCAACGGTGAGGAGGATTCTCCAGGTCGCCGCTTTGGCAACCGAGGCAAAGGTCTGGTTGTAGTCAAAGCCGAACCGTTGTTCAAAGCCTCTGACCACCAGCCGCGCCTTGAACTTGTCCAGGTTGCCTTCCTCGTTTTTCTTGACCTTGAACACCCACTTGACTGTAAGTGGCCTATTGTGAGCTTGGTTGCGGTCCAGCATGCGCCAAGTTCCTTTCGTGAGGAGACTGCGCAGCTCACTGTGTATTGCTCTGAGCCAATGCTCCCTTTGCGGACCTTGAAGCGCTTCAGTCATTGTTTTGGGCTCAGTGATCACCTCTTTTCGGAGATCGGGCAGCTTAGCTGATGTCATGGATGTTGTCGTCTGTCCATGCTGGGGATTATGCACCTCAGCATGCTGAAGATTGTTCACTTCAGACCTTTGTGGGCTTGGAGTCTTTGTCTGCTCCGTGACGGACTGTGGCCGGCTTGAGATGGGAGCTCCGTTCTTGCGGATTTCCGGCTCAGCATCATGCTCAGTTTCGGTCAGGAGTTCTTGTCTCCCTAACCTTTTCGTAGAATTTCACATTTGCAGAGCGGACGATCTGATGTCCCTTTCTGCGAGAGGGCACCCAGCAGGTGTAAATCTGTGAACCTTCCATGCATAGGTAGATTCCAGCCTCTCCTCTTGGACCAAACTTGTGTGATCTCAATCTTCGTTCTTGCGGTATGTGTATCGTGACTTGTGAGCCGCAGATTCGTTCTCCGGATAGATCCGGCTTGTTGTCTTGTCCGGGCAAGGCTTCATTGAGAAAGCTTTCCATGGGAGTGAGGCCATCAATTGCCCTGGTGGCTGTCACGTTTGTCTTGCGCACCATATCTTCCAGGACCAATGGCCAGAGCTCTATCGGGATTCTTTCCGATTCCATGGTTGCTCTGACTTTGTCAAAGATGATGCGGTTAGAGCGCTCAGCAACTCCGTTAAATTCAGGAGTATATGGTGTCGTCTTGATGATCTTGACGCCGTGGGTGTACTCGAGGTTCTTGAGAGACGCGCCGTAGAGCTCGGAGCCGCCATCCATCTGGATTGCGTACACTCGGATGCCATACTGAGTTTGTATCTTGGAGATGAGCTGGCCTAGAAGTTCCGAAGCCATCCCCTTCCTCGTGAATGTGTAGGCCCATCTCATTCGATGCCTGTCATCTGTGGCAATCATTCCCCATCGTTCGCCTCCAATGCCCGGTGGATTGACTTTGAAGGTGTCAACATGGATGAACCCGGCCCTGGAGGCTCGCTTCCGTTTATTTCGTGGAGACCATCGTAGGGCCTTCGCGATGTCGCAGGCGAGACAGTAATTGAAAGGTTCATGATTGTGGTGGCTGTCGCAGAACATCCCTCTGGTCATTTTGGCAGTCTGCGATACCTGATATATGTTGACGTGGCCGAGTCTTCGGTGCCAAAGATCGACATCCAGGCATTGCTTTGATGAAACAATGTGGTGATTGCATGGTTCCGGCTGGAGTTCGGAGACGGCCTGGTTTGAAACGGCAGTCTTTCCGACCTCAGTGTTGACGTATATACCGTCCCTTCCTATGCGGAGGAGACCAAAGACGTCTCCTGTTGGGTCGTATATGTCGTTACCGTCAATCCAGCCGCCGTTCTTGTACAGCCTGAGCCCTGACATGACGTTTACCGGAAACTCAGGGATGAACAGCGTGTCTTTGAGGTTGACTGGGACCTGATCGCCCCATTTGTTTATGAAGCAGATTTTGACTGTCCCTCGGCCGGATGGGTACACCTTCCCACCGCCCGTAACGAGGACCGTTCGGGTTGCAGGCTGCAGCTCTGTGAATAGACTTTGGTCGTTGCAGATGTGGACTGACGAACCTGTGTCGAACAGCCATGCCGTGGGTGAAGAAATGTTATCAAGGGAGACCTTACACGCCTCTGTATTGTCCATAGGTAGCTCGTCTGAGACGCTGTCTTCAAGAATCAGAAAAGATCGCTCGACTGTCATGTGATTTGATTCCTTGATATGGAGATTCTTGGTGTTGTCGCGTTGAAGATCATGCTCCATGAGTTCCTTGGCGAGGCGGACTGCCCAGTCGGGTCGCTTATCCTTATGGGCGAACCAACAATCATTTTCGTGATGACCTCTCTTCTTGCAATTCGTGCAGGTATGGTCCTTGTGCTTGCCGATCCGATGATTGGTTTCCTGGCTGGGTTTGTTCGTAGCTCGTCTGTTCTTTGAAGAGCCTCTCCTCCGGCCACTTGCCTCTTGCTTTCTTGCGGTCGGGCCCTTCCTTCCAGTCTTTTTACTGTGAGCCCAGTACGTAGAGGCAGTACCTTGACTATCATCATCATCTGATGACCTGTTTTCATCAATGAGATCTTGCTGCATTGATCGTAGTGTTGGCGGATGCTCAGAGCGTAGAAGAGCCCGCTGTCTGGCAGTCCAGTCGGGGTACTCGTTCTCGCAGGCAGTCAGATAAACAACCTTTTTGAGGGTATCTGAGATTGGCTCTTTCTGCTCGAGGAGGAGTTTGACGAGTCGTTCAAAGTCGACATTGAATTGTGGAATTGTCTCGTAAGAGCTTGTTTTGATCCGGATGAACTGGTAAAGTGTTGTCTGCAGGAGAACTGGGCCCGTGCCAATACAATAGGCCTGGAGAAGGTTGTACATCTCTTGGGGATTCTCAATCCCGACTAGTTGACTGAGTGCTTCTCCAGTGCAGTTACCTCGGATGGAGACGGCAGCTTTTGCCGCCCTGATCTTTTGATCCATAGTCTGCTGTTCCTCGGGAGGGTAATCACCAAAGACAGCATCTTCAAGACCATTGATTCGAAGAATTGCCTTCTGAGCTGGGGAATATTGTTCCCAATTGGAGGGTCCGCCTAGCTTGAGCTCTTGCGGAAGGAAAAGAGTGTTCTTTTCGGAGACGACCGTGGTGCTGTCATACATTGAGGATGGTGTGTGGTCTTGACCCGAAGCACCAGGTCGCGACGATTCGGATGCAGGCGATACTCTGATGGTGTTGCGAGTTCGCATGGTGGAAGGTGGGGCTCGTCGTGACGTCATCTTGAGTTGAAGTTAAAGTTTGGTTCTTTGATTCAGAAGAGAAACCCGGTGTTTGCTAACCCGGGCTCATAACCTGTTGTTTATATTGCGCAGTAGTGCTGGGTGAAAGTATATTTTATAAAACTTGATTGTTAATTATTGAGATGAGAGTTCTTCTCGGGTTTATATCTCTAGATGATTTCATCTAGGACTTTGAACTCTAAATCTAGGACTTTCAGTCTAACAGTCTAAACCCTGAAAGGAAGGGGGATTCCCGGAATTTCCAACAAGAGTTAAAAGGCACAGAATACCGGCCGCGAGAGTTGACTGGCAATGGCTATGTTAGCTGGTGATAGTAGTAGTAGTAGCGCATAAGGCTTACTTTCGAAGATGCCGCCCATTGTTCTGGTGTGGTGATAGAGTTGAACTTGCCGAGGCCGTTACTCAAGCCAATAAAGACAGCAATTGACTGAGCTAAATGGAAGATCTGGGTAGTTAGTTTATATGTAGAGTGTCATCCAGATCTGATGGGCATCCTCACCATTGCCAAAGCAAAAAAAATATCATCGAAACCGAACTTCTGATACTTGATGTACATCCGTGCCAGAGCCACAAGCGTGCTGTAGATCAGCGACAAAATTGTCACGATCCACAACTGACCAGCGTGGTCGTTGAACGTGACAGGGGAGAACCGATATGAACCGTCGTTATCTGATGCCTCTAGATCCATAGCTAGAGACCATTGAGTCGGACTCGAGAAAGGTTACGAGAGAGATGCATTGCACTGTTCAAGAGGCAACGGATGACTATTAATCTCTATTTCCACCCTTGCGCATGAGTACCTAAGCACAGGCCACCTCAGCTCGAGTGTTGGCAGATGTGATCATGCAGGCTGGCGATCAATTCAATTCAATCACACATGTGGTGGGCAAAAGATCAACCAGTGAACCGTGCGAGCGTGCACGTCCCATAAAACACACCGTGCCACCCTTGCTTCAACTAGATTGACGCCCCTCATTGAATTGATCGCCACCCTGGATGTCAATATTTAGGGCTCGGACTCTACAGTCACCAACGCCACAGGAATATCCCCTAATTTCCGACCAGCCAACATCTTATTCTCGCAAAGGCCTGCAAACTTTAACTTTCCGTTGCGCAAGAGATTCCTGCTAACGACGCACCTAAATCCAGGGGATAGGGCATGGGTGCACCAACAGAGTAGTCAGAAGTAAAGTGCTTGCTATTGCGTACCAGAAGAGGCCGAATGTAATGTTGAAGCCAAGTGTCTCCCCAGTACCGTAACCACATCTGTTTGGTGTTGGCGCTTTGTTTATTGTTTCTGTGGCTGCATGGACCCTGGACGAAATGAGAAGACATGAGCCCACCATGTTGGTTGTTAGCTAAAGCATGATGCAGATTAATATGTGAAAATTGTGAGAAGCAGCTTGTATGAAGGTATCATTTGTGATACCCCGTTACATAGAAAATAGCGTATTTCTTTTCATATATGTTAGCTTGATCTATCAGGAGAGATATTCGATCAGGTTATCAGATCATCATGAAAGCCCGTACTACTAGACTGCCGAAGTCCGGGACGGCACGGAGGTTCCGGTCTGGTCTAGGCCCGAGCGGACTGAACCGCTGTAGCATTGAAGGGTGCTGTACGTAACAATTGGACCAGGATGGATATGCCGGCAAGCAAACAAGCATCTGTTGGATCGGATGTACATTCTGAATCGCGTTCATGCCGCACTCCTGCATTCCTCTTACCGAGCCTTATTTGTCTCCCTCTCTACTTTTTTTCTTGTCCTTTGCTTTTCTTCTATCTGGCTATGCCGTCAAAGAAGTCAAGAAATACCGCCAACATGTCAATTGACGACGACAAGAGATCCCTCGACGTCCACGATGCTCCCATCGGCATCAATAACAATGTCGACGAGAAAAAAGGAACTGCGGCCGATCGCGCCGACATGTATCGTATGGGCAAAACTGTCAGATATTAAGGTGAATCGTGTATATTTCTTGATTCTGTCGCAATCGAAGGACTATTGAGACCTTATATCTTCGACTGGTTCCTTCTAGGACTTGAGTCCTAGAAAGTCCTAGATGAAAGTCCTACGATCTAAGTTTAGGACTTCAAACTTTAATCCTGAACCTTAATCCTGAAGTTGAGGGTGAACCCTCCAACATTCAACAAAAACCCAAGAAATGACGGTTCGTACCAATACCGGTACCCTTTTGTCCTGGGCTAACGCGACATCACACAGAGAAATTTTCGCTTCTTGTCCATCTTCGGCTTCTCCATGATTCTAATGGCATCATGGGAATTCTCTTTGAGGTAAAGAATGCAGATAAAAGTATTCTGGTCGTCGGTTGGCTAACGAGGCCTGTCAATTAAAGCGTTTCGACTATCGGACTCGTCAACGGCGGCACTGCTGGTACGATCTGGATGTTCTTTGTATGCTGGATGGGATTTCTATTCGTCAACTCTTCCATGGCCGAGATGGCTTCAATGTGAGTTTCCTCCCCATACACAACATGTGGTCAGATTGTTGACTCGAACCTTTTGCAGGGCACCCACGACAGGAGGACAATACCATTGGGTTTCTGAATTCGCGCCACCACAGTACCAGAAGCTCATCAGCTATCTCATGGGATGGATGTGCGTACTTGGCTGGCAAACATCTTGTGCATCCTCTGCCTTCATCACTGGCACCCAGATTCAGGGCCTCATCGTTCTGAATAACCCAGATTACGTCCCCAAGCCATGGCACGGCACGCTACTCACCATAGCTATAGCTGCGTTCTCGGTACTCTTTAACATCCACCTAGCCAGGAAGTTGCCATTGATCGAAGCTATTGTCCTGGTCATTCACGTCTTCGCCTTTTTTGGCATTCTTGTTACTCTCTGGGTTCTTTCGCCTAGGGCTGATGCCAAAGCTGTCTTTACCCAGTTTAGCGATGGCGGAGGTTGGAATAGCATAGGAGGTTCGACGCTCGTGGGCATTCTTGCAGGCGTTTTGCCACTGCTGGGTGCAGATGCTGCTGTCCATATGTCCGAGGAGCTGCACGATGCGAGTCGTACTTTGCCGCGTTCGATGATCATGACGACTCTCTTCAATGGTGCTTTCGGATGGATCATGGTTATCACATACTGCTTCTGTATAGGTAACCTTGAAGAGGTCATCACGTCTCCAACAGGCCAGCCGTTCATGCAGGTTTTCTACATCTCGACGCAGTCAGTGAGCAGTGCTACTGCCATGACATCCATCCTTATTGTTATGATTGCCTTCTCCAATCTCACCATGGTGTCCACATCGTCGCGTCAGCTCTTCGCGTTCGCGCGAGATCATGCCGTTCCATTCAGTCCTTGGTTCTCCGAGGTCCCAGCGGGATGGGATGTCCCCATCAATGCCATTCTGACGACCTTCCTAATCTCAAGTCTTCTTTCCCTCATCAACATCGGCTCTGCTGTCGCATTGAACTCAATCACTTCTTTGGCAACAACAGGACTTCTCTCCAGCTACATGGTCTCTATTGGCTGTATGATATGGCGGCGATGTACAAAGAGCCCGCTTCTGCCATCCAAGTTCAGTCTTGGTCGATGGGGTCTCGCGATAAACATCGTCTCCGAGGTTTTCCTTGTCGTCATTTTCGTCCTGGCATTCATGCCTGGTAACCCCAACCCGACGGCATCACAGATGAATTGGAGTATTCTAATCTACGGTACCGTAGCGTTGTCCTCTTTGGTATACTACGTCTTCCGTGGTACTCACCGTTACGAAGGCCCAGTCGCCTACGTCCGAATGCTTGAGCAGTAAGGGGCAACATAGCGAGTCTAGTCCTTGCAAAATGGCCTTCTAGATTGAAATAGTTAGTCTAGATTCGAATCTAACAATTTCCCATATCAATTGCCTTTTGTGACTTGATGGTGGTTTGAACAATAAAGCTCAGCCCTTGTATTACCGTGCCCATGGGTTGCTTCGACTCCTTTAACCATGAAAGGCTTAAGCTTAGGCTTAGGATAGGGTTAGTATTTAGCATTTAAGCTTAATCTGCCCTATTGTTTTCTGCTAACTAAGATATAGTTTAAAGGCCGAGTGGAGAGTTATAGAGATATAAGAGATAGAAAGACATAAAAGAGACTTATAAGAGAAAGGAAAAGAGATATAAGAGATATAGCTAGAAAATAGGAAAAAGAGAGGTAGGAATAAGATAGGCTATTAGCCTTCTAGAAAGACCTTCTAGAGTTATTCCACATCAGCCTAGCTAGGTTCCTAGAGATATCCTGGGCTATAAAAGCCGCTAAAGTCGCCCTAGACCTCATGAGGCAAAGCCTAATAGAGGACTCTAGCTGGTTAGCTGCAAAAGGACCTACGAGCTCCTGAAGCTTCCGGTAGGTCTTGGCGGTCTCAAGGCCCATAAGGCCACCTGCTGAGATGATGAGGGGCTGAAAAAAGGCCCCTAGGGACTTATATTTTCTACGTTTTTCCTCTACAGCCTCTTGAAGGGTACTATAAGCGTCTTCTTTAACAGAATCCTTGGAAATAGCGACGATTTGGATATCAGAAATAGAGGATTGTTCCTAAGGTAACTGCTAGGTCAGCCCAGAGGCTAGTCTCTTTTTGGACTAGCGGCCCTTTCGCGACCTCTAGGCTAGGCTAGGCTGGCTGCTTAAGGCTTTATAAAAGACCCTAGTTACCGCATCATGCCTTGTAATCCATCTTCTATTTGTACCCTTATTATTTATATAAGCATTTATAAAGTCTGGGTATTATTCACAAACGATTTGGGCCAAATCGTTCACCAAAACGGGGTTGCGGGGTCAACATATTTAGCTCTTATCGCTTTAGTTGAAGCCGAGTCGCTGATTAGTGCTTAGGGTTAGCTAGCGCCGACTTGGGGTAGGGGTTACGCAGCATGGAGTAGCTTGTTGATAGACATATAACAGACTCAAAGCAAACATCTATACCAAGCCAGCCATAATGGAAGATTCCATCCACTTGAACGAGGAATATCAGACGCTGTTTTGTCGGCTCTGTAAATCAGCCATTCGACCCGGCGCTAGCATCGAGTTGCACTTTCGACAAGTGCATCAGCTAATTAAAAGACAAAGTGCTAAAGGATATTAAAGAGGGAATTGCTATACGGGCATGACATTTTGGCTACACGGGCATGACTCTTACACGGGCATGACTTTTGTAACATCTGATTCGCTAGATTACCATTGACCCATAGATACATCCCCGCAAAGGCGGTGAAACGAGCGTCGCTAACAAGAATTCCTTTTTAGTGTAGAAGCAATTTCTGTAGGTCGGGCCAGCCCCCTTGAACAGGTCTTGCATAGGCGTCAAAATAAGGTCTGGTTTTCCCATACGGAACAAGGCCAACCCTATTACGCCCTTGAAGGCAGCTATCTACACCTCTATTTCCTAACTGTTATACAAGAAAGAAACTCCTCATCACTCTGAACCATCTCCCATTGACTCCTTCGCCTCCGGAGGCTTGGTTACGTCGATACTTGTCGCGGTGCTGGTAGCTGACTGTGGGCTATCCGAAAGTAGTGGTGGGCCGAACCTGGCCGGTCGGATCTGTCGCTGTCGTTTTCGAGGACATGATTGATTGCTCGGGCTAGGCCTTCGGATTCGGAGTCTTGAATTGCTCTCTGAGCTATAAGGAGGCTCGGATTAGGACATAATGAAGGTTTTTGCCGTCAAGAGCCGGGAAACTAGCAATGGAAAGCCAAGTATCTGATGGAGAGCGTCGCGTCAGTCAGTAATGGATAAAAACTCAAGGTACAAATTAGAGCTGTCGGCAGAACGGAGATGTGCTAACAAAAGAGGGTCCTCTCCAATCAGATGTTACAAAAGTCATGCCCGTGTAAGAGTCATGCCCGTGTAGCCAAAATGTCATGCCCGTATAGCAATTCCCATTAAAGATTGCTATGGTGTGATGGAGCTGGTGACCCGAAACCCTCTGCATTACCGGCCGGTTTGGACAATTTCTGAAGCTCTTGGGGGAAAGAGAAAACAACCTCGGTCCATTGCCGTTTTCGGTTTGATGCAAACCCTGTCGAAGGCTTAGAAATGGCTTGCTTGACCGGCTGCAGCCACAACAGCCCTTTCGCTGGGATAAGCAAGGCAGACTTCGACACATGCTACTCCATATAAAGGGGCTTAATAGCGGGCAGTTGACCACGTAGCTGAAGCACAGGACCATCTGGCGTGCAGTGACATTTGTGACAAACTAACAATGCAGGCCAGCAATTCGAAACGATGGGGAACGAATGGGCAATCATTGGCTGTCGTATGTTCCTCAGTTGTAAGGTGACACGCCTATCCAGCCCACCATGTCAGCATCAAGTCGTCGTTGGGCAGACTGGCCCGCTCCGCGGAGATCCCGGAGTCCTGACCAGATGATCTTTATTACTGATTCACCCTCAAAGAAGAAAACCTCCTGCTGTATTGCAGGTGTTGGCTGTAACCGAGCTGAGTCTCTCGCCTTACACGATATTTACCGATGAGTTGCTTCGTGTACGGCGGCACACAGGGCAGTGATCGGAATGGTCTGGTCTGGTCTGGTCTGGGGGTCCAAACCAGACCAGACCAGCTGCTTACATAATAACCGGTCTGGTAGACCGGTTAGACCAACAAGACCGCCAAGAATGAGGCTGTCAAGGTTCCACGTGACAGGTCACGTGTACGCTCAGATAAATACGGTATTGTCGCTCAAGGGCAGAACGTTTTCTGCTCCCTGAGCCGACCTCTTCGTCAATACACGCTATGCTTGCTACAAAGCCTCTGGCCCCGTGACAGCTGAAGTAGTGGAAGGAAGAAAGGAAATGTGTTTTACGAATAGCTACCAACCCATTCATTATCATTCTCACTATCCTCGCTATCACTGTCATCCTCAACCTGGGGCTTTCCATACCAAGCCCGGAGACACTCACAAGCTTCTATGATATCTGCTTTCAGCCTACCACGGCGATCAACTATAGTAAGCTTTGCGCTACTAAAAAGGCGTTCGCACTCATCTGACATGGGTGAGATCGCAAACAGATCCAGAGCGAAGCGAGCGAGATCTCTCTGGGAGTCATAACGAGATAGCCAGTACGCAATGGCGTCATCGTAACCTGCCTCGTCGTCATGGAGCCTGTCGGTAGAAATATATTGTTCATACAAATCTGTTGTGGAGACCGGAGCGTCTGTTCGAATACGCTTATGTTCCCGCTGGCGATCAAATGCTGGGTCAGGAGCTCTCTCCTTCCTGGCCGGTGGTGGCAGCATCTCAACAGGGTGTCTTCCCTTATACTCTGTCTCCCAGAGATGCTTCACCGCTGATTGTGCGTTATCAAACCACCTCCTCTTCTCTTCGTCGCCGTGAAGAACCCACTCTTGCCTGAACCACGCCCACTTGCGATATGGATCGAGGATTTGAGCCGCATAGTATGCCGGTGGAAGGTCAGTATCTTCAGGGAATCGATTCTGCCAATTCAGCTGCTGGTTGTTGTAGTACTCGGCGCATTTTGACCACGCGGCATCTGCGCAGCTTTGAAGGTACTTCCATGTAAAGTTATTATCGTCCTCAGTGTGGATGTCGTGGTAGTGACCCTTCGTCTCGCTTATCTCTCGAAGAAGGCAGTCCAAAGTTGAAAACCAGTCAGCAAGTGACGTCTTCTTACCTTCAGAAAGCAAAGTTGCAGCGTAGAAGTCTTTTAGAGCGAGTTCAATCTTTTCAAGCTCGAACCAGTGCTGTCCATCAAGTTTAAAGTTCGCAATCCCTTGAGAGCCTTTCCCAGGTACATGGCGAGCTGAGAAGATCTCTAAACGTTCCCGAACATTCAATGCCCGTGTAATTGAATGAAACCATGAATTCCAGCGTGTTGAGTTGTTCTGGATAAGCTCGAGCCCGTCGAATTCAGAGAGATCCCCGCCGATAATGATTGCAGCAAACTCCTCACGGCGTTGTGGAGTAAGCCTAATGTATCGTACGAGGTTGTGAAGCCGACCTAAACATCCAAATTTTTTCCAGAGCTCTTCCACCTTCGCATAGTCTCCGCGTTGATAGTGCTTTTCAAGCTTTGCTAGATACTTCTCACAGTTCCGACCCATGAGAAACGCCTGGCAGCAGAGGTTGACAATGTGGCCCAAGCAGCGAAGTCGGCGATGGCGACGTTGTTTCGAGTCCATCCACGGGCAGAGCTCCTTGAGTATGAATCCAACAGCGGTATCATTTGACGAGGCATTATCCAGCATGAAATATCCAATCTCATCTCCGCCAATATCATATTCTTTTAGCAATTCAAGAACAACTGATCCAAGATTCTCGCCAGTGTGTTCGCCGTACACACGTCGTATACCCAAAACGGTAGTTCGTCGCTTGCCAGTAGTGTCAATCCACATGGCGATGACACCTAGAATAGCGTAAGGGTTTGGCGAGGTCCAGAGATCAAAGGAGATGGAGATTCTACTCCGCGAGCGCTGGAGGTCCTCTCTGAGCCGCTGCTTCTTCGACAGAAAGGCGTCCATAACCCAACTTCGAATAGTTTTCACTGCCTTTGGAAGGTGGTTGAGAAGTGCCGGATTCAAAAAGAAGAGTAGTTCTCGGAAATACCGATTTTCTAGTTGAAAGAAAGCAATATGACAGTACACAATCCAACGAATTAGAAGCTCTTTGAACTTCTCCATTGAGTCTTTCCAGAAGAAGGTATTAGTAGCAGCCGCGCTCTTCTGCTGATCTAGTACAGACTTCCGTGTCGAACTATGTTTCTTGATACCACTCTGGGGATCAATCTGGTGCTTCTGTTCTAGGTGATTTCTGACCTTAGAAGTGCCATTGATAACAAACAATTCTTGCTTGTTCTTTCCAGCCGTGCACTCGTGACAGTAATACACCTCTTTCTTATCGCTACCTCGAATGTATTGGAGGCCATACTTCCAGATGTGTGATGAACCTAGACGAAATCCCTTCTTTGTAATTGTCGCGCGTTTCACGTAGGTGATACGGTCCTGTACGAACTCATCCGGAGGTTCGTGATATCGAACAGGGGCTGGCGATAGAGTAGGGGTGGGTGACGACGTAGGGACAGGAGATGGTGTAAGAGACGTTGAATTTGGTACCATTATAGTCAATGGAGACGGTAAGGGTGGAGCTGATGACTCCATAACAATAGCATACAAGCAGGTAGTTATGGACTTGATTGTTTTATGTGAGTGGAAAACTCAAGCTGTTCTCAGGGGCTCATAATTTCATTCCGTACTCAATGTTCTAACTGCATTAGTCTAAGATTCAGCCACCCCGGTCTATTTATAGCCAGACCGGTCCAGACCATTAAGACCGGTCCGACCATGGTCTTGAGAAATCCTCAGACCAGACCAAGTCTTGGCGGTCTAGACCAGACCAAGACCAAGTCAGACCAGACCATTCCGATCACTGACTATCATCTCATCGTGGGCGAAATCCGGCATCTATCCTCTTGATCCCTCCGTTGTTATCAACAAAATGGTCAACCCTCTTTCATCCCTATCTTTGGAGGTTGCTGAACGTGATCTTCCCGGCTATATCACACCTGGGTTATCTTCCAACCACAGCAGTGACTTTCGCGATGATTCAGATGAAGAGGAAGTTGGCCAATCATCACGAGATATACATCAAAATACTCGTCGCAACGAGGGGATTCCAATGATGCCCTCCACGCCTCCAACGGTTATCTGGAACAATGTCAACACACCTCAGCTTAATCTAGGGCAAATCAAGCAATACGAAGGTTATGTGGCCCTTCGTATTGAATCTTCAATATCCTCAGGCGTGCCTCTGACCCCAAGTGTGTTACATGTTAACGAAAAAGTGCGAAAAGCACACACAACCCTTGCCTTGAACGGTATCACAGCTACTCAGGAGATGCGCCGTTTGAAGGAGAAGAGCCTACGACGTTCAGAACGGGACGAAGGAACTATTATCATAGCAAATTACGGGCCAATTACAGTTTATGATGCCAAACTTCGTGTCGCAAAGGATCAACATAATAGACGGGCAAATCAGGATGCAGAGCTTCGTCGTTATTATGCCAAGGAGGTCAGACACGAGGTTGTATATCTACGGCGGTGGCTTTTCTCTGTAAGGAAGCTACTACAGTCATCTTTGAAGGAATATCATCCTATTGAACAACATAGGAGTCAACCTTCATACTCACAGGAAGTGAGGCCATTCACAGTCAGTGAATTCTTCATCAAGACTCAATCCGAGCTTTGTATCAAGTCTACAGAGCTTCTAGCTACAAGATATTGTGCTCACCGTGAGATGCACGCAAAGATGAAAGAATCCAAGCTATTGGCCAAGCAAGCAAGAGATGCACAGCAAGAACATATACCTAAGATCTTCCCTTTTTACTGGAATCCTCCATTCCTTCTTCCTTTTGACTATAATATTAATATAGTCAAAGATGCAGTCGATTTGATAGCCTCACCTTCGAGAAAACAGCGTGGAAAGCAGAAAGCGTTGTCTGTTGATGATGATGAATTGGATATCGATGAAAGTGAAGATGATGAAGAGATTGAAGAAGAAGAAGAAGAAGCAGAAGAAGGAGAAGGAGAAGGAGAAGGAGAAGGAGAAGGAGAAGGAGAAGGAGAAGGAGAAGGAGAAGGAGAAGGAGAAGGAGAAGGAGAAGGAGAAGGAGAAGGAGAAGGAGAAGGAGAAGGAGAAGGAGAAGGAGAAGGAGAAGGAGAAGGAGAAGGAGAAGGAGAAGGAGAAGGAGAAGGAGAAGGAGAAGGAGAAGGAGAAGGAGAAGGAGAAGGAGAAGAAGATAATGATGATATATCAGTTAAAGATGGCCCGGCCTCGTGCGGATGACGTCGGTGGGGGAAGTTCAACGCCAACGGCGCCGTATTTTGCATCCTTGATATGCCACAGCCACCGGATAAAGAAGCCCTGTTACGCGATAACCCAGATCTTGAACCCTAGGGGGTCCGGCTTGCCCTTGACAAGTGTTATCTCATTTGACCGGCCGGTATAGCGAATTATGCACTCATCTACAGCCAAATGAGAGCCCGGAAGGAAGATCTGTGCAGACACAGCTTGTGTGTGCTCAGACCACTCGTCAGCAGCTCGGAACACCTTCAGGAGAGGTGCAGTTTCATCGATATTAGTGTGGTCAAAGGGCCGAAGGTGCCGATGAAGGAACTGAAATCGCCAGTGAGGCATGAACTTGATAAAAGAGTGCTCGGGGCGTTGAACACGGGTTGAGAGGTACTCCAATGGCTTCAAATCGTCCGTTCATTATATATACCAATATAAATCAGTATTCCAAACAATATATATACTTTTGCGATAGAGGGTCCCTCCCAAGCTCGCAGCTTTGAAGATGGACTCATCGGGCGTTTCCAGCTGCCAATAGCCTCATTTTCCTTGAGCCACGTGACCCAGATCTTGGTGTATTGGACCCATTTCTGAATAAGGGAAATAGGAAGAAAAAGCTGGAATAGCTGCAGCGGCGTTGGCAGCAATGTGTTGATGCGAAAGTTGCGTGTTTCTACGTGGAAGGGCTCAAGGTTGGTGCCGCGGTCCTTTTCGGCCGGAAAAATAGCCACCCGGGTCGGGTCATTTGGGTGTATACGGCGACTGTGATCTGCTTTGATAAAGCTACTATCATCATAGGAATTGATAACATGTATCTCTTCTAGAATTGGCGGGGAATTCATTAATAACTTCAAAATAATTTGTATGGTGTTTTAGCTGAAATTGCTTCATTGAACTAATATCGCACTGATGTTGAATATGTGCTGGAAGAACTGACGGCTCCCCACTGTTGGAAAACTGGGAATCCCCCTTATCTTCAGGATTCAGACTGTTAGTCTGAAAGTCCTAGATTTAAAGTTCAAAGTCCTAGATGAAACCATCTAGAGATATAAACCCGAGAAGAACTCTCATCTCAATAATGAACAATCAAGTTTCGTAAAAATATATATTTTCACCCAGCACTACTGTGCAATATAAACAACATCGCACCGAAGAGAATAGCGGATCTTCCTCCCCTTATACGAGCGGCCGTTGTGCTTTGCAAATCCAAATCCATTAGCTTTCGCGAGGGCGTTGACTGAGTCAAGGAGAGTTTCGACTGTTGGGAATGGGTTGCCTGGGATCGGTGGATTCGGGATTGCATCCGGGGCGGGGGATGAGGAAATCCTAGGAGGCGAAGATCTGATCTCTTCAGGGGATGGTGGCCTGCTGGACGGCTCTCGAGGCGGCGAGTAGGGAGGAGGGGATTCAAGCGCATCTGAACTGAGTGGTGACCAACCCCATCTCTCTCGCTATTGGCGTACTCGTTCGTACGACTGGGCAAGTTCAAGTGTCAGTCTTCGGTCTGTCCCGATTACTTCCTGCACTAGCTCAAGGGCAGATTGAAATTCGGCCCTTGCGGGCGACGACTGCTCTTGTGATGATTGAGGGGGAAAATAGGAAGGTAAGAGGTCTGTTTCTGGGCCTGGTATAGGTATTCTGACCCGCTGCGGTCGTCCTCCCCGAGATGGGAAATCGTTTGAAAGGTATACCTCGTGATCAAAGCGGAGCTCCCATAATGGCCCATGAAGCCCTTGAGACCCATGGGGCTGTGTGTGGCGCGGTCGTGAATATCCGTGGGTAAGATGCAAAGAGGTTTTCGATTGCATCTCCGTCGCCGACTCCGTAGTACCGGCCGACACTTGTTCCAGCACTGCTTGCTGAGCGTGGTCTGCTTGCGAGTATTGGTGGGCTGAGACTAGCTTGCCGGCTCTGCCGCTGTCGTTTTCGAGAACGCGGTTCGCAGCTAGGACTGGGGCTTCGAGCGTGACGTCTTGAATCGCTCTCTGAGCTAGGAGGTGACTCCGATTGGAGCATGACGAGAGACCTAATGATTGATGGTTGAGAGAATGATGGTCGATCATCTGTTCATTTAGATTAAAGAGAGCTAAGGTCGGGTACTTCGAGAGCGTCGGCAGAATCCTGCCTGCACTAACAAAAAAGTGCCTGACGAATCAGACGCTGCAAAGCTGGAGCGTCCCTGAGGACGATGCGCCCCTGTCAATTCTTGATGCGTCCCTATCAATTGCCACTTGATAACTCTCAAGACTAGATTTGTTGTTTGAAATATTTTTACAAATATTTCAAATATTTCAAATCTGACTCTCTATGTTTCCATGCTAACATCTCCAATCTCCCATTGGACCTCGTCCCCCCCACCTATTGTCGCCCCTAGCTTCACCGCACCATGTCTGACCCAGTTCTTAAGGCATTGTAACTTCTCCAGCGTTTCCGTCGTCGTCGAAAGCCTCTGCGTCGTCAGCGTTAACTTGGCTAGGCTGAACGACCTCTCGCAATCAGTCGCCATCGCCGGTACCGCGAGTATATCGAGAGCCAATTGGCTGATCATCGGGAATTGTCCCTGATGAGCCATCCACCACTCAATTGGGTCCTCAGTCTCTTGCGGCTCTAGCCGTAGATACCGCTCAAGCTCACTTCCCATCACCGTGGTCTTCGCCGTCCTGCTTTTGATCCATTGCTTGAATACGCTAGCTTCCGTTGTCTTCCTTAGTACGCTTAAGGATGTCGATGTGTCCATGATCATCTTCTGCCGCTCATCCACCGGCCGGCTGCAGCGGTACCAACGGTTGAGGTAGTCAGACAGTCCAATCTTGGCATCCCTCACCCACACAAGCTGCTCCTCCGACGCCCAGTTCACCTCTAGATAGTTCATGCCAAGTGATGGGTGGAGGATGATGGATGCAGCGAACAACGGTGAGTCTCCAAGCTTGGTGTAGTACTCGTTTAGTTTCTGCCAGGGGGTCATGATGGACAGCCTTAAATAGTGTCGGTGATCCTTTCCCATGTCATCGATTCCTAATGATCCTGATGGCTTGCCTGATCCATCATCGCATTGTCTCGAGCCACGATCTGACAAGGGGCCTTGCCTGGACTTTCGCGGATGGATATCCGTCTCGCAATCCCTAAATCGAGCAGGAAGCTGCCGGTTACGGTCTGGTCGCCCTCGAGCCAGTTCGGCCTGCGAGTTGGTGTCCTGCCCCCCTGCCTCGTCTGGAACGGCATGATGGAACAGCTTCCGATCCTCTAGGTGTTCCAGCAAGTACTCCATACCCGCCATCACTTCCCAGAGCCGTCCGTTACCTCCTTCGCTACCCCAGCCCTGCGTTCTCATAGTCTATAGATAGAATGGCTCAAGAATAAGTTTGATTTCTGCCAACAGTCTCCAGTCATCTCCCTTCAGCATATCGGCCTCCGGTAGCCATTTCTCCACTTCTGGGTGGACCAAGAACGCTCTGATGTCTCCCTGCTTGACGAGCGCTCGAGAGATCATGAGATAAGTGGAGTTCTATCTCGTATCGTTATTCATTACGACCTCTATCTCCGCCGTTGACTCACTCGCCAAGAGGTATTCTTGTGCTTCGTCGTTCTCGCGTGAGATCCTTCTGAAGAGCTCACACCTCTGAGGGGAAGACCTGATGAACTTGACAACATTGTGGAGCTTTCCCACCGGCCCTTTCTTTCTCCAGTGTCGTAGGTCATCCTCGCGCCGGCCGAGAAGGTCAAATACCTGCGATTCGGCCTCGAAAGAAAACACTCGAAATCTTCACCGTAGAGAAAGGCGCGAGCAACCAGGTTCAGGATATGCCCATAGCAGCGCATACGTCTGGCCCGAACGTCCGCCAGACTCATCTCTGCGTCGAGATCTCCGTAGAAGTTCACGAGACAGCTGTCGTTTGAAGATGCGCTGTCCGAGATCACGGTTCCGACTCGGTCCTCTATCTTCCATTCTCGCACAACTTGCCCGAGCGTCACCGCAAGACTTTCTCCGCTATGACACCTGAGCTGGCGACGGAGTGCCAATAGGCGCGACTGGTGCTTGCCCTGGCGGTCAAGAAAATGAGCTGTGACTGCCATAACAGCATGCCGATTAGGCGATGTCCACAGGTCGAACCCCAGATGGATTTTAGTAAGGGCATCTGAGAGCTCCTGCCTGATCTCATCTTTCTTAGACTTGTACGTGTCATCCAGCAAACGGCCCATCGATTGCCGGCTCCATGGTATCTGGTCAGATAGGTGAGGGTCAAGCTGCCAAGCGAGCTGCTGAAAGAATGTATCGCTGAAGAAGGAAAAAGGAACATTGGTGTTAATCAGAAGTCCCAGGCTCAATTCTCGGATCTTCTTGACTCTGGCGCGCGGCACAGTACTGTACTGCAAGCGTCGTCGCTTAGGCCGCTTAGATTCATCGGTTGACAGATCTGGATCAGCTGTTTGACTGCTCTCGAAAATCCTGTGAGACCTGGCGTTGGTCAATAGTGCTCAAGCTCGCGACGTCACATTCACATTCACATACTTGCGGAGATGGTCCGCTGCCGAACTCGTAGCAGCAGCGGCGAAGAACTCAGGCTGACCCTTCGCGTCGCACAGACGACAGGCCCAGTAAGGACTCAGCGGACTGTCGTTAGTGTCAGTCTCAACAAGAAAAATTCCATGGCGCTTGATCCAGCTCTTCCGACCCTTTGAGCCCTTCCGGGACAAGGACTCTTCCAAAACATATCGTTTGTTCCTCCACAGTGCTCGCGGAAGATCTGCAACAGTAGGGTGGTCTGGCAATGCCGACTGCGTCGTCAGCTCGAATTGACTCGCCAAATTCCTCGGTGGTCGAAGAAAAGAAAAGGCAGAGGGTGGAGGCGAAGGAAGCATGATGTCGTCGGATTCCATCGGGTTAGGCGTCGACTCGTGGGAGGAATGGTACGCGTTGAAAGGTAACAAAGGAGATGTGTAGAAGATAAAGAGGGAACGAGAGATGCGAGTGCTTCTCGGGTCATGGTCGTCTAATAGCGAGGGCAGATCTTTCCAAAGAATGCGCTCGCTTTAGACAGTTCGGTAAACTTAGTGAAGTCTTGCCCTATTGCAAGATTGACCGCCGCGTTTGGCGAGGGTGACAGTCTCATCCGATGACGCGGCGGTACCTTTCGGCAATAGAAGATGTGGTCCGGTGCTTTGAGTCGGTTGCATGAGCAGACCAGGCGTGCATCGACGTGGTTAAATCTCTCGTGGTATGCGGCGAAATCCCCGTGGGGAAATCTCGCTGCCAGCAGATGGTGCAAGTCTACAGGCGGGAGCGAGAGCTCTGGCGGACAGCCTATGGTCGCCTTGAGCTTGAGTCTCTTATACTGCTTAGGAGCGGTGGTGCATTACCAGGTTTCGAATGCTTCTTTCGGCTTTTGCCTTGCGATCCTTCGCAGGTACACTAGCATTAGCTGAGCCCTGCAGGCTTCTGGAGTGATGATGCTGCTCTGGCCAGTTTATTGGCATGTTCGTTTCCAGGGATATCGGTACGTCCTGGCACCCAGTGTACCTGTGTGGCTCTATGTGGTGCTGCTAATGCCTGAAGCCGTTATTTATATTGCGCAGTAGTGCTGGGTGAAAATATATTCTATGAAACTTCGTTGTTAATTATTGAGATGAGAGTTCTTCTCGGGTTTATATCTCTAGATGGTTTCATCTAGGAATCCAACTCTAGGGCTTTCAGACTGTTAGTCTGAGTATCATGAAGCAGATGGAAGCAGCCGGAGGGGAAGGGATTGATGCGGATGATGAAAGTATCGAGGAAGAGTTGTAGGGTGATTAGCCAAGGACTAAGCAAGACAAGCCTTTCAAAGGTTAGAATATCCCGCCCACTTGCATCTTCCCAAAGGACTTCATCTCGGACTACTTAAAACTTATTAATGGCGTCGAGACACTAGTGACAGTGTATTGATTGGAGATAGTGTTCTTTGTTATCTTGTTGGCAGCCTGAAGTTAGAGTTAGTGGCTTGCATCTTCTTCCATAGCTAGGTATTGACTGGAGTGTCAGTTCTTCAAGAACCATCTCATAAATATATCATGGCTCTAACATGAGTTCAGCGTAATAGCACTCAATGCCTAATCTTTTTCATGCAGTTCTTTCAGCCTCTGGGCCATGACAGCAAGTCCATGTAATCTCGATAGTTTTCTTTCAATACGTTACTTGTCCCAATAAACTAAAGGTATCCCCTCCACACCAACGCCACGCTTAATAAAGCTGATATCCCTATATTACAACTTCAACCACCACTCACAACAATGAAACCCTTATCAAAACGCAGACTGCATAACTTCTTCCCCCAAAGCCTCCTCAACCATAGCCAGTCTAGCTTGCCAGCCGGGTTCCATAAAACGAGACATAAACATCAATCGTTTCGCCGCCGTATCAATCCCCATCTTCTCTTTCATGACCTCGGCGTTCTCAGCGTCAAGCTGCCCAATCCTCTTGGTAACCAACGCAATCTTGCTGTCGGTTTTGAAAAGTTCAGCAGTACTTTTGTCAAGTTGGCTTTTGACTACGGTATATACCTCTTCATGTTCGAGAACCGTTCTTTTTCGTTTATCCAGGAACGTGCGAAGTTCGTTGTCCCCAGGATATTTGTTGTAGAGATCTTCCAGGTCCCTGAGCATCTTGTTCTCGGTTGTCATTGATTTCTCTACATCCTTGAGCGCGTCTTGGGCTTTTTCCTGGTCCTTTGCTTGCTCGTCCTTTGTAAGTCTGAGGCTGCGCTCAACGGCGGCGAGTCGGCGGTGTTCGTCGTTGATGGATGATAAGAGTTCTTCGAAGTTCTTGATATGAGGTTCTAATGCAGCCGAAGCGGCCTTCAAGCTTGCTCTGAATTCGTCTCCGGTGGGCTGAAAGGAAGTTAGTTTATGATGACCGCATCGGATTGACTGTATTTGCAAATGTTGCTTACAAGAAGAGCGGTCCAATCCAATGATCCAGTCACATGTGAACTTGGGCATCGAATGTCAGCAGTCTTTCGTCTTTTGGTTGAAGGGGCTGTGAGTGATTCTGAAATGCTCGCCGCTGTCTGGTTGATGAAGTTGTTGGTAGATGTAAATGTTTTTACTGGCGATGACGGAGCAGGGCGCTTGTTAGTCCCAGCAGGGGCGGTGGGACGAGGTGTCGATGGTTCACTGCCTCCTAGGTGGGAGTATAGAGATGCTTGAGGAGTCGCATTGGTAGACGCCGATGGTCGGTGATTCGGTTGCTGCTGAGAGCTTTGGGAGGTGACGGAGGTCTGAGAAGTAGTACTGGTACGACGAGACAGTGCTGGCTGCGAGCTTGCTTGTGCGCGAGGAGCCGAGGAGCTTTGAGAACTCGTAGCAGCCATTGATGGCTGGCTACTTGATCGTTGGTCAGGCTGTCGCGCGCTCTGGGGCGTAGGTAGAGATTCTGCTGATTGTGCGCGAAGCTGTACAGAGTTCTGAGCTGCGGTTGCTGATCCCTGGCTGCCTGGTTGTTGCGGAGGGCGCATAGTGCCCTGTGGAGTTGTCGCAGGAAGAGACACGGGAGTCTGAAGATTGCCCGGAACAGATGACGCTGTTTGTTTGAGCGGTTGCACACCAGATCGTTGAGCACCCTGGGCGTTCTGAGAAGCAGAGGGGAGAGGCGCCATCATTTGGGAGCTTGGTGGTTCGCGCGGCTGCGTCGAGCTTTGAAAAGCCCGCGGAGTTGTAGCAGCAGAAGACGCCGAAACTTGTTCATCTGGTCCCTCTGGACGGCGAATAGAGCTCTGGGGGGTATCATGAACCAAGCGAGATGGTGGTTGAAAGCTGCGCCGAGGGCGAGCGCTTGACTCGGCTGCGTTGGAGTCGGAGCTGGAGGCGACAGGACTGCCTCTGGATTGCCCATTGGTTTTGGCGGGCGCAGACCTGGGATTGGCCGCCATGGTGTCCTCCATAGGCTCATCATCCTGAATACCACCGATGTCTCTGCTTCGCGACCAAAGGTTTCGTTCATGAGGGGCGCTCTCTTCCTCTTCGACAGTCAAGTCGGGATCTTCTTCAGTCTCTTCTTCATCTTCATCTTCATCTTCATATTCGCCGAGATCTTCTCGAGGGCCTAACGCGATAATCTCATCAACCGGTTCAGAGTTTGCCTCGGTTCCTTCACTGTTCGCAGCCTCATCCTCATCAACTTGATCATCCGCACGTCCATTCCATCGCCGTGTTTGTTTAGTATCAATTCCCATCCTGCGTAACCACTTTCGCACCTTTGCGATATCTGACTTACGAAGTCGCGGGCGATCTGAGCGTGGGTGGCTAGTAGCGAAAACCTTCAATCTACGGCGCACCTCGTCGAGTTCCACGTTCTCAGCAGCCACTACCAGAGAGACCAACGCGGAAAGGCCCTCGATGAGTCGAATACCCCAAGACTCAGGTACAAAACCTTTGCAGAACTCAGTTGGCCACATGTCGCATGCTTGATGAATGCGCTGCGCTGCGTGTAACGCTCGCTGGGTTGGATAATCTGGTGATGATGAGGCGCCGTTCAGTGACGGCCTACCGCGTTTGCGCACAGACGGAAGCTTAGGAGTCATGATTAAGTAATTAAAAATGAAAATTTAAAATAGAATCAGTTGTCAAGTTGATGAGTCACCGTGTGGAGAGGGTGAAGCTTGAGCTGATAGGAATGAACAATGAAAAGGGTGGCGATTTGATCTTATCTTATCTTAGTATATTAGGGCCTGCTCGCTTCCGGCCAGCTGGCTGCGATCATGCCCGCGGATCTTCGTTCTTCCTGGCGCCGACGCCATCCCTGCCCCACCCCTGTCCGTCATGACCTGTCGGTGATAAATTCCCGTTGTGGAGTGGCCGAGCTGGGGCGGGAGATTAGACGGATGAGCTGCACGTCTTGGATCTCTTATTTTGCCCCCTCATCTCTATGCACTCAGTGTCGTCAGCCCTGGAGGGAGAAGACCGCCGCTCGGAGGAGACGCTTGCGGGCTGCGCCTGCGCAGCCTGCTTCCCCGACGCCCATCCCCGTTCACTCCGGTCCTCGCTGTAGCCGCTGCGACGAACCGTGGGACTCGACCGTGCATCGGATGTGCGATCGATGTCGCGAGCACGCCCATACTTGGGTATTGTAGAGTAGAGGGAGCTCTACCCACTCCTCTACCCGGGTAGGATAGAGTGGCTCGAACAGTTGTGTGGGTAATATTGGCTTTACGCACCGAAACTGACGGGTTCAAGTAATCGAAGATAGCATGGAGTTCTGCCTCCTCGGCAATTGAAAAGGAGTGATTCTTGGCCACGATCCAGTCGATCAGAAGCATCCGGAAGTATTCCATGTCGAAGCGTTTGATGAAGTCATTCGCATTTGCTTGTTCTCGGGGGTTGTGTAGATCGAGCTTCATGGATTCAGCGAGAGTCCGCTGCCCCGGAGGCTTTCTGCCCTTAGAATTCGCCTTCTTTTCAACAGGTCCTTGGGTCATTCCAGGCGGAGCCCGGATCCCGTGGTCGTTGAAAAGATGATTGTACGCGTTATGAACGCAATCAGCTTCGAAATGACGTGGATGTGGATTATTCTTGCGAATGCACGCTCGGCATATCCATCTGCGGTCGTCTTCATTTTGGATGTCATATCCAAATTGCCAGGCCCAGCAACACGTCTCCCTGGCTCGCTCAGAGAACGCCCAGCCTGGGAAATGTCTCCAGAGCGTACGTTCGTACTCTTCATCGCTTGCGGAAGAGGTCCTCAGAGTCGAGACAGGGGTCGAGGTTGAGCGGGTAGGATACGGCGTCGGGCAGGGTTCTGATTCGGCAGTGGACCCGAAGCCGTTGTCGGAAATATCGATAAGCACGTAGCGAGCGTCATATTGGGATCGAGTATTAGATAAGTCCCTAACATCCCTCACATCACGAGCTTGATGCATCCAGCGAGTGGGAGGAACACGCAATAACAAGTTATCCTGCTTTGTTAAAGGAGTTGAAGATCGACATCGTCAAGGCACCAACATTACGCGATGCTTGGTTACTACGGACGGCAAGGGAAGGACACGGGCAAGAGGACATCGTCAAGCTGCTGCTTGCCACAGAAGGTGTCGATGTGGACTCAAAGGATAAAGATGGTATGACGCCGCTATCACGGGCCGCGGAAAACGGGCATGAGGCCATCGTCAAGCTGCTGCTTGCAAAGACAAGTGCGAATACAGAAGATACGATTGGTCGGACACCGCTATCATGGGCCGCCATGAACGGGCATGATACCGTCGCAATGGCAATACTTAGCCATCCGTCCGTTGATCCCGACCAGGAAGATCATTATGGTTCAACAGTGTTATCAATAGCTGTACGAAATTGTCGCACAGAGGTAGTCAAAGCGCTGCTGGCTACTGGACAAGTCACCCTTGACTCTCAGGATTGTTTCGGACGGACTTTGTGGTGGTGGGCGAGAAGATGTGGAAATACCGACATCGAGCAAGCGCTACATGGCTACGCAGAGGCGAGAGGCATGGCGGTTTGCGATAACGATTTGATCCAGGTGAGCCCAGTATCTAATGGCAAGACGTTCCGGTGTTGTCATGTTTGTACTTTGGGCATTCCGGAAGATGGGGTCTTCTACAAATGCGGAGTTTGCAACGATGGGGATTTTGCTGTTTGTTCGGAGTGCTATCAGATTGGAGGGCGTTGTTTGAGGCAAGATCACGAATTGGTTCAGAGGAAAGACAAAGAGGAATGAGGCCAGCCTACTACAAATGATTCTCGCGAGCATTACGACGTAATAATACACACTTTTCGTACGTGCACGCTCTGGGGGTTCGTGAGACCCTACTCTTCTATTCCTAATTGTCGTGTACCCTTAATTGTCGCGTACCCCCTGTTTATTTCTCACGTGTTTGTTTATCTCCTGTCTACTATGGTGACTTATGTTTTCTCATTTCGATCGACAGTCTGCGGGCGCATTACTTACGCGTGTAAACACGCGTAAACGCGTACTTCAGCTTTCTTACATCATCTACTCTCTTTGCTGTAATTTCCTCCAACGATCTTTAAAAGCTCGTGCCATCAAAAGGCTAGTAGACTATAAACGATTTTCACTATGGAACTTGAAGATCTACTCATGTATTAAAGACAGAAACGGGCCCCGTGTCCGCTTCTCGGCCAATCACAGCCATTTATTTTCAACAAGGGTATGACGAGCTGAAACGGGGCCCGTTCCTGTTCCTGCTTCTTTACAACCATCGCGAAACGGGGCCCGTTTTCGCGTGGCGTTGGTCCGTGCCAACCGTGTAGACTCCATTCAACTTCCAACTAACACCCGCCCCTACTCTCCTTCGAACATAATATGTCAACGTCATTATAAATCCGGATATGTATGAAGGACTTCAACTAAGCCTGGAGCAATATTCCAGACTGGAAAAGCTGCATCTCCACTTGAACTTACCAGAAAAGGCGGTGATCTGTACGCGTTGCGGCTATGCACTTGCCGTGGATGATGACCGTGTCGTCTACGTGCCGTATTGTGCCTAACGGTCGGGCCATTGTAACGTACTCTTTGGAATTTTGCGGTCACGGTACTAGCCATTTTGGGATTTCGCGGTCAAGTTTAAGGCCAATCAGAATTTAGCGGTCACAACTTCTACCTAGAGTTGGAACCCCTCTGAGAAAGGGAAAGAAAGTGAAAGCAAACGCGCAACTCGGATCTAAAATGCCTGGAGCATAAGAAATAATATTAAATAGATCTTGGGCTTTTGTTTAATTCAACTTACGTATGGTATGGTTTCTCACAATGGCGGATTTATCGTGCATTTTTAACTGTAGTGTTGACCTTAGACTGGAATTTCATTGACATTGACGACCATCCCAACCCTGTCCCTAATTACCACACTGATATATATATCAAAGGTCATGTCAATGTCATCAACCATTTTGTCGTGCTTCAATCCGACAATGATTTCAAACCACGATAACTTACGCGATGAGGTAGTGAAAATTATGGGACTAGATGCATTCGGTTACGATTTTACCGCTCCATTGTATGTAACGTACATGATAAGCATGTGCACCAAACAAGTATGTGCACCAAAAATCCCTCAGCTATCACCAATGCCAGTTTAATCAATTAATGCTCAGCCAATGACCATGCCTCAACTCTATTCTGAATGTCAAATTCTTCTTGCACTTCAAGCGCTTCGAAACAACCCAAAATTAGGTCTCCGAGGCGCTGCTAGGTTATACCAAGTTAACTATTGGGCGTTGCGTCGCCGACAAAATGGGATCCAATCGCGACGTGACTGGATCCCGAAATCACGCAAACTAACTGATCTGGAGGAAGAGATCATAGTCAAGTTCATTCTCGACCTAGATTCGCGAGGATTTCCCCCACGACTACGTGATGTGGAAGAGATGGCCAACCGACTGCTCGCCGACCGCGACGCGTCACCCGTCGGCAAGCGTTGGGCTATGAACTTCGTCAATCGACACAAAGAGCTCAAAACGCGTTTTTTTCGTAAGTACGACTACCAGAGAGCCAAATGCGAAGAACCGACTATTATTCGCAACTGGTTGAGGCTCGTGGAGAACACAATCGCCAAGTACGGCATCCGATCGGATGACATCTGGAACTTTGACGAGACCGGCTTCATGATGGGCGTCATTGCAAGTGGAATGGTCGTCACAGGTGCAGAAAGGCGTGGAAAGCCGAAATCAGTGCAGCCTGGAAATCGGGAATGGATTACTGTCATCCAGGCGATCAATGCGGAAGGTCGAGCGGTCCCGCCGTTCATTATAGGTTCAGGCCAGTATCACCTCGCCAACTGGTACCGAGAAAACAACCTCCCAGGCGATTGGGCTATTGCAACATCCCAAAATGGCTGGACTGATAATGAGATGGGCCTTGAGTGGCTAAACCACTTTGACCGGTCTACAGCCAAGCGATCCAATAGTCGCTATCGTCTTCTGGTCCTTGATGGCCACGAAAGCCACCACTCGGTCGACTTTGAGAGATATTGTAAGGAGAACAAGATCATCACGCTTTGTATGCCGCCTCATTCGTCTCATCTGCTGCAGCCTCTTGATGTCGGGTGCTTTGGCCTGCTTAAGAAGGCTTACAGGCGGGAAATCGAGCATTTGGTCAGATGCTCTGTAACCCACTTTTCCAAAACCGAGTTCTTCCCAGCTTTTTACACCGCCTACCAGGCCACAATGACAGAGGAAAATATTAAAGCAGCCTTTAGAGGAGCCGGACTTGCTCCTCTCGACCCAGAAAGTGTAATCTCGAAGCTCGATGTGTAGCTGCGGACTCCGACGCCTACGGAGGAGGTAGTTAGCCCCTCGACCCCTTGGGTCTCAAAGACCCCAAAGACTATCCTTGAAGCCGACTCTCAGCTTGAATATCTTGAAAGGAGAATCAAAAGGCATAAAAGTAGCTCTCCAGAGTCGATTCTAGAAGCATTGAGGTCTTCTTCCAAGGGAACAAAGATAGTTATGCATAAGGTTGCCTTATTAGAGGCCAGGGTCCAAAATCTTGAACAGGCAAGTGAGATACTAAGCCGGCGGCGGAGGGCAAAAAGAACCCGGCTACAGAAAGGAGGGGTGATGACAATAGAGGAAGGAAGGCAAGTAATTGATCAAACGGATGTTGATGCGTAGGCGGTGGCTGGACCATCGAGAAGTGGTGGTCAAGGAGGGCCTGCGCGAATGAAGGAAAGGCGCTGTGGAGCGTGCGGCAAGACAGGACATAATGCAAGGACCTGTCAGATAGTTGTCGCTATGACTCTGGAAGAATATAGCGATTAATTTTACTTAATTAATAGTCTGTTGTGTTTTTATGGCTATTTCTATCTGAGATGTTGGGATGTTGTGTTGCACTCGCTTGTCTGTTGCACTCGCTTATTATGTACGTTACCAATTTTGCCTTTTTTTTTTTTTTTTTTTTTTTTTTTTTGGAAAAGTTTGGTTCTCTGAACAACCCGTTATTCCCTGACCCCATGATCTCCATATGAGTGTCTTTTGGTCCCAGAATGCCCGTATCCCCTGCCCTCTCCTCCGTAGCTGTTATGTTCGTTGGGACCGAGAAAGTATCATGCAAGTTTTTCTTTCGCCCTAGCGTCGGAGTGGGACCTAGTTGCGGACTTTGTAAGCTGGCTGACAGTTTTCGCCTTTTTAAGCTTAGTCTTTACATGAGGCCTAGCGACGACGATGGAAATTCCCGGTCCTGATGTTAGTCGGATTGATTGCAGGAAGCACTCGGTCTTTTTATTCGGCCGCCGCGAATGAAGACGTACCATGGACTTGACCGTACACGCTGTCGGTGCAAATCAACCGGTATCATGACCTCTGGCTGTACCGATCCTCTGGCCGGTCCGATTGGGCCGGCTTTTTGATTTCGTCTTTATGACTAGAGGGGAAACCCAAGAGTTCTTTTGTGGGGCACACGATTTACGAAGTAATGGTTATCCCCCGGAACTTGCTTTTTGCTGTTTTTCCGGCTTTGTCTGTCTTTGACAACGACCACCACCGCTCACGAGTATTCATTCGACTTCGGGTTTTTCTGCAGCCCGGTAGGTACTTGGCACCAGTTGTTGAGGTAGAAACCAACATGATGAAACTAGCCCTTTTGCCCAACTCAGCAGTAACCATGGTCAGGCCGTGGCGGACGAAAGCTTCAACTGCGGCCTCGCCAGCCGACAGTCTCGTCGCGTCGGGGAGACTCCAGTACAGGAACCGCTAAGACCGCGCACACTTTTATGATCATAAAGTATACGAAAATGATAGTTCTTGCTGATGTCAGGAAAGTCACGCTTGGGAAACAAAGGGAGTGGAGGGGCACAAGTGGAGGGGCACCAAATGGCAGGACCAGTAAAGACTTCCTGTGGGACACGTCGTTTGTGATGATCTTTTGGATAAACGTTAGGGCCTCGATTTGTAAGCTCTGCTGTGGGAAAATTACTAATCGGCCCAATGGCCGGTAGCCCGTCTGTTAGTGTAAATAGCGGAATACCATCCCCTTGGACGGAATATGTTTTGAGTCAGGCTACTTCCTTCCTACACTGGTTTGTCTGCGTTGTACCAATTCCAACTATGACTCCTACCATCCTTATCGCCGGGGCCACTGGCAACACCGGACGAGGCGTTGTTAAAACCTTGTCAGAACTTCTGAAAACTACCACGAACTTTTCCGGACACAGAATCCTTGCTCTTACACGTTCCTCGCGCGGAGATACAGCAAAACAGCTCGCCGAATTGCCCTACGTCGAAGTAGCAGAAAAGAATTGGGCTGAGATCACCTCGGACTGGCTCCGTCACAACAATGTTGTGAGGGCGTTCATTGCTTCACACATGCACCCGAATCACTTCGCCGAAGAATCGACATTTCACCTGGCCGCTCTCACAGCAGGCGTTCAGTATGTCGTACGAATCTCAACAACAGCTGCTAATGTGCGTCCGGATTGCCCTGCCTACTATCCAAGGACGCACTGGGCAATTGAGGCCTTGCTGAGCTCGCCGGAATTTGAGCGTTTGCGATGGACTTCGCTGCAGCCCAATGTCTTTTCCCAATTCTACCTTTCTCCTGCCGCCGAGTTGATCAAGAACTTCTGCAAGAAGGGGAAGCAGGATATCCTAAAGCTTATGGCTTCAGAGGGTGCGCCTGTTGGCATCATCGACTCGAATGACGTCGGAGTTTTCGCAGCTCACCTTTTGACCGCGGATGATGTTACCCCGCACAACAAGGCTAAATACGTCTTAAATGGACCAGAGGATATCACCGGGCGCCAAATTGTAACAATGGTTGAGGAGTACATTGGCTCCGAAGTTGAAGATGTTCGCTTTCAGGATCTATCATTTATCGACCACCAGACAGCCCAAACTCAGGAGTCAAAAACTGTCATTTTATCAATCAAGCGTGCTCTGGACACAGCCTGGGAGGGGAAGTGCAGAGCTTCCACGACGAGCAATGAGGTCCTTCAGCTAGCTGCGCCGAAACGTACGCCTGCTGAAGTTTTCAAGACAATGCTGGAGGAATAGGAAAAGGCTCTTACTGAGTCCTGTTTCCTATCCTCTTAGGTAGGAAACACTGCGGGGATAAGAGAATAGGCGTGAAATAGCCTAATAAAAGCAATCTCTTAAACACTCAGCCGGATCTGGTTTATATCTGTCTTTGTTCCGCGTAAGGCCTGCCTTTATCTTTTTGCCTGTGAAAGCCGCATGGTAGGTTTCGTTAAACGCAATGAACACTCGACCTTGGCGATGCGGTTAATTTTTGACTTGATGAAGTGCTCGATCTGGCGACCATACTCCTTAAAGAAACTGACGCGCCCAACATCAAGCAGCTGGGTTAACCGCGATGAATGCAGCGGAAATGGTAGTGCAATAATCTTTCTAGCCTTGCAAACTTCGCCAAAGGCAGGGAAGTGATGGTCCTTATGTATTGATATACGCAAGATACTGATGAACCACGTTATTGAACTCCCGTAAAAACCATAGCATGATATAAGAATGTCAATTATATTAACTTCATGCTCTAACATGTGTCATACGTCGGCCTTCTTGCCTCTCTAGGGGCAACTCCTCCCGCCGTCTTCGTCACGAGGCATTCTGTATCAGCCCAAACTAGCTGTTTGGAAAAGCCTTGTTAAACCGAAGCTTGTTCTACGATTTCCTCCACCGAAGCTTGTCCCTCGATTTGCACCATATCCTCTATATCCTTGATCCAATCCACTCTGTGCTTTACATACTGCTCGATCGTTGGCCTCAACGCCGTCTCACCAAGCTTGAAATCATCTACTGTGCCGATCCTAAGTATACTCGCCCCTGGGAAACCTACACCTCTCCGGTACATCAATGATCCACAAGTACTGCAAAAGAAGTTGGTCATGACGTTCCCCTTTTGCTCGATTGTTTGTGATTGGCCGAATTGCCTAAGATTTTCTTCCCCACGAACATGCTTCAAGTGAGTGTCGAGGATAACGAAACCGGAGGTAAACATCGAAGCAGTGATCTTGCGGCAGTCACTGCAGTGGCATACAAAGGCGACAACAAAGCCTGGTTTACATAGAGGCTGGCAACGATGAGATACGTGGGTCGTTGAGGAATTTTGAAGAACTCACAAAAGAAAGTTGCACAGTACCGCAATAGCATGTTGCTGTTGCTTCTTCCGTTGTTGACCAGCCATCTTGCGCAAGGCCGGCTCGCAGGAAGAATCTCCCCCTCCCATCCATTAATCCATCGGCCATGCTTAAAGAATGGATTGGGGTGATAGATTGGAGAGAGTGGTAATCGCTTTTGCACCTCCGTTAACAAAGACTGAAAATGTTAGTCCTATAGACCGTGGTCTTCGGAAATCCAGGGGAAAGTTATATCATTATTTTCTCGGCTGTGAGGCTATTCTATATATTTCTATGCCTCCTGACGACTCCTTTCTCCTAATTAGACCTTTACGGTCGCAACTCCGCAACTCCGCAACTCCACACCCATATAAACCTAAATCTTTCTCGTGTTACATGTTGGAAATTCCGGGAATCCCCCTTCCTTTCAGGGTTTAGACTGTTAGACTGAAAGTCCTAGATTTAGAGTTCAAAGTCCTAGATGAAATCATCTAGAGATATAAACCCGAGAAGAACTCTCATCTCAAAAATAAACAATTAAGTTTTATAAAATATACTTTCACCCAGCACTACTGCGCAATATAAACAACATTACATGGGCAAGGTAATTTATTGGGACATTACTCAACTAACGTAACCAAACTTGCGATGGCCTAAACACAAGTCACTAACGCTAGTTCAGCCAAATTCCATGTAGGATATGATACAAAGCCTGCTATTGCTCGCTTTGAGGACGTATCTGGAGAGAATATTCTCCCCTCGTGGTTCTCCATTTATTCGAGATATCGACAAGTTCACGGCATCCCTGTTGGAAAATCCGGGGATCCCCCTTCCCTTCAGGGTTTAGACTGTTAGTCTGAAAGTCCTAGATTTAGAGTTCAAAGTCCTAGATGAACCCATCTAGAGATATAAACCCGAGAACTCTCATCTCAGTAATGAACAATCAAGTTTTCATAAAAATATACTTTCACCCAGCACTACTGCGCAATATAAACAACAATCCCTCGACAGCCCATGACCACTTCATCAAAAAACGAGCAGTAGCTTCCCAATTCTCTTTCAAATGCGGCTCTCCCCATAAAATAAGTCCTTTCCCATCTAACGCAGATTGGCCGTCGTCTTGCTGCCGATACAGCTGTGAACTTGGTGTTGACACCGGGCCACTCTGACTCTGTGCAGGCAGTGGATGTAAGTATACCAGATCGCCAACAAGATCCTCTAAAAAGTGCTTGTGATTGAACAGATACTGCCGCCTGATGAGATTGTCCCTGATTTCAGGGAACGGAAGCGTGTCCATCCAGGTAGGATGTGGGTTGTTCATTTGAAGCTGTGTTGGTAAAAGGTCGATTGGCATTGTTCGGTGAGTAGGTCGAAGCACCACGGTTTCGCATCCTATTGAGAAGTCGGGTAGTAGGGGCGGATCTTGAACGGCGCTGATGTAACTTGCCCCGACTCTCACTGCACTTCTGTTATGCATGAGCCCTCGGCATGCGTTGTGGGTGATGAGATGGATCAGAATGTGGTCAGCAGGTAGAGAAGGCCCGGTATCATGGGCTACTTCGGGCTCTAGAGAAAGCAATGCTCTGCTTGGTATTCTGCGGACCTTGGTTACCTGAGGCTGGAGTAGTTGGGTGGTTCCATGGTCAAGAACATGTCGGTCGTTGGCAGCGGTCTCCGAAGTAAGAACAACGGGCCGAGAAGTCTGCAATGAGGAGCCAAGACCATCATCCAATCGCCAGCGTTGAATCCGAAAAGGGGTTTTTTGAGTCTTGGTATTTGTGTCTTCTTGGTCCTTGATCCGCTGCCCTGATCAATCCATCAGCGAGGAAGACAGCTTACAGTTACAGGCATCTTGCAATCTTACTGCGCGCTCTCTGGTTCAGTCGGTTCTGCAATTTCTTGCGCTCTCTCCGCTCCTCCAAAGTGGGCTTTTGGCCAGTGGGCATCATCTTTGCAACAAGCCGACATGAGAGGAACATCAGTCCGAGTAACATCAGGACCGGGACTCAACATTTGGGAATTTCCATCATCGCCGCTAGACGTCATGCGAGGTGCTAAGCCTAAAAAGGCGAAAACTGTCAGCCCGCTTATAAAGCCTGTAACCAAGTCAACTCCGACGCTATGATGGAAAGGGCAAAAACGGTCAGCTAGCTTATAAATCCTGTAACCAAGTCAACTCCAATGCTATGATGGAAAGGGCAAAAACGGTCAGCCACGATGCTTCAAGAGTTTAAGTGCCGACGGAGACAGCAACTGTGCAGGAGCGGGCAGAGAACGCGGGGCGCTCGGGGACTCAGAGACACGGAGATAGGAGATAGGGATATAACACTACGTAGACAGAATAATGTCTACAGCGTGGATGATGCATCTCCAACCCGAGTATAAAAGACCTGGGGAGCGTCCACTTCTGAAATCTGTCTCCATATCGATCTACTAGTTCCTTGCCTACATCACCATTCGACCTTACTTCTCAATCGACTGAATCACCAACCATGTCTCGCTACGCAGCAGCCCACGCCAATCCTCAGGGTCCCGGCGACGCCAGACCGACCGCGCTGCAGATTATCAAAGATGAAGGTGTGGAGGGCAAGCTGCATGACAAGGTCATTGTCATCACTGGCACCTCGTCGGGGATTGGAATCGAGACAGTTCGTGCTCTCTCGGCCACTGGAGCTAAACTTTTCTTGACAGCCCGAAATCTCGCCAAAGCTCAGGAAGCCCTAGCCGGCATCTTCGACCCCAGCCGCATGGAGCTTGTCGAGATGGACCAAGAGTCTCTGGACAGTGTCCGTCTCGCAGCCAACAGCATTCTAGCCAAGACAGACAAGATCAATATCCTAGTCAACAATGCCGGAATCATGGCCGTCCAGACCCTTCAGTTCACCAAAGACGGTCACGAGCTGCAATTCGGCACCAATCACTTGTCTCATTTCTTGTTCTTTGAGCTGCTAAAGCCGGCTCTGCTGGCAGCTACTTCGCCGGACTTTCACAGCCGTGTTGTCGTCGTGTCTTCTACCGCACACTTGAGGAATGGCATCAATGCCTCGGACAACTACAACTTCGAAAAGGGCGGATATACTCCTTGGGGAGCCTATGCACAGTCCAAAACTGCCAACATCTACATGGCCAACGAACTGGAGCGGCGATATGGCTCTCAGGGCCTTCACGGGATAAGCCTACACCCTGGTGGGATCATGACCCCTCTCGCAAAGCATCTTCCACAAGCTGAGTTGGAGAACGCCGGGAACGATGGGGAACTCTTCAAGCAATTCAAGAGCCCTGAGCAAGGAGCTGCCACAACTGTCTGGGCGGCAATTGGGAAGCAGTGGGAGGGAAGAGGAGGGAAATATCTTGCAGAGTGCGCTGAGGCGGATCCCTCGGAGGACGAGAGTAACGCTTTTGGCTCGGGGTACGCCAAGCACGCATTCGATCCGGAGGCCGAGGGTCGGCTATGGAGGGACTCTCTGAGGCTTGTCGGGTTATCTTGAAGTCATTTCGACTATATAGTTGTGATCCGACAGTTAGTTCTAGGTATCCTCATACATACAAGGAGGAAGGCAAACAATTTTTCGTCGACCCCAAACGATCGAATAACAGCTGTTCGGCAGTAAACTCGCCGGCCAACAGTGATCCAAGTGAGGAACATGAACGTGACGGCGACGTTAAGCACTTGTGGACCTTTATTTTCCATCCTGCCAGCTGAATTCGTGTGCTAGCTCGGTTACTGATAGACCCATCCAGCACTAAAACGAGGACGCGGCTATCTCGCCCTCTCCTCTGAAGTGGTTAGGGGATCATTCTACGCTCCCTCATGGATATCAGGTCTCCAGCCAGGCAGTCAATGTGTATAATAATAATAGCCTATCCTAGCTGCGAGGCAGATACAGGTCTAAATCTAATAGAAAATATATATAAATTAAAACCATGCTAATAGAGATAAAGACCTAAATCTATTACCCCTAGTAACTAATGACCAAATCAACTCTACTAGAGTTGGTTTTATTGATCCACTTTAAACCTAGTAGGGTTGATTATTGCCAGGTTGTAGAGTTGAGTTGACATCATTCCATATACAGGAATAGTAGTGTTGATCAGAACAGGGGTTTACCCCAGAACGCGACGGGTCTGTTCGCTTACAGTGCTATTGGGATATAGGATACAACTGAATGGTTTCATTATTGATCGAAGCACAATCCTTATGCAGGTCTTACTATCAGTGACCAAGTCGTTATAACGATTACTATGACGGCTTCAAATTTGCAACCTGAACCATGCAGAGCAATTTATCCCTACGTTCTTCTCTCCATACACCGTCTTCTCTTGTGCCAGGTTTGTGAATTCGCCTCTGTACGCGTATCAGGTCCTGATACACGATTTATTGGTCCGTGCCCTTTGGTATTGGGTCCTGATACGCTCTCAAACGTTTTCTCCAGGGGTAACAAAGCTCGGTTCCACTGTACAATTACGGATCTAACACGAGGCTATTCAAAACACTTAATTATTGAGAGAATGGAATGAGAGCCAGAGGACTTGAAAGCAGCTCTCGACGACATCGAAGCCTACGGCGAGCGTTACGAATAGCACGTGACCGGAGCAAACAATGTCCTTTTGCGGTCACTTGCGAATTTCCATCGCAGCCTTAACGAGAAATGCGACAAGAAAATCTGCAGCAAGCCTTGCTTCGCTCGATATTCTTTTGATTGGTGTCTTACGCATAGCTACCCTTCCATGGAGAGCACAGACGGTGAGGTTTAGGTCAAAGTGCAGGCCAAGTGATGTCTCGAATGGAAGTTAAACAATGAAGAGTATGCGGATATCGGGAAGCAAGGGGCTTTCGAGGCCATTGTAAAATCGCGTCAACCCCTGTTGTTTGACGTGGAAGACAACGGCCGCGTACATACGACAGAGAATCAGCTTTGGCACTTTGAACAGAGACGGTGCAACAGCGGGAGATAATGGCAAGGCAAGCAAAGCCTAGGGTTAGGATGGTTGAGCGGAACATGACCATGCTCCGACCAGGAAGGGGTGCAAAGACTCAAGATTATTTACGAGCCCCGTGCGTGAGTGAGAACAAAAACTGGATCAAAACAAAAGGCTGCGAGCTTTGGAGTTGAAATAAGTAGCACGACAATTAGCCAGCACTCTTCATTACGGTAATGAGGTCCATATTTTTCACAAGACTTGTAAGATTATGGCGGGACAAAGTGTATCGATATACTAATTATGCGCGATATTGCAAGAGCAACAATGTGGAAAATACCCCTACCATCCAGTAGGTGCCAAAGCCATGTGTCGCCCCTTGCCATTGTAGGTAGCAGATTGAGATGACTGTACTCTTGCGCGGGATTCGGCGATCATCCTCTCACGCCATCTCTGGCCCATTTTACCATCGTAATAAGCCCACAAATGTGGAAGAATTTGAACATCCTGGGCACAGTAGAACTTGATAGCATCAGGCAATGGGCGTTCGTTGAAAACCTCGTATCTCCCACCTTTCTCTGGAGCAAAAAGTCGTAGCCCGCCCTCTTTGGTTTGAACCCAGTCCAGCCGCTCTTGAATTGACATAGGGGCGTCTCGCTCGATGCATTTCGAAAGCCCGTTGACACACCTCCTCGAAAAGGATCTCGTTGCCAGCTCCATGAGTTGTAAATCATAGATACCAGCTAACTTGATCTGATAGTTACCATAAAGTGCATCTGAGTCGTTCCGAACATCAAAGAACACTTTAGGGATACTGTCGCATTCCAATATTCCTTTTAGGGTACGACCATTCCTTCCAGGCGTTGAAAAACACTCATCCCTCAACGTGTACACATCAATCAAATACGTACACTTGCTTGGGAGGTAATAGACCTGCATGATTGAGATGGTTCCATGGCGAGAAAGGTTGACCCCTTCAAGGTCGATAAAAATGGAAGGCGGAACTGCTGGAGGTCCATCGAGAGAGTCGACAAGTTGTGCTATCGCAGTCGCGTTGTTCACGAAGATTATGGCTGGCTTATCTTCGAGCTTGACAGTCGACAATCTTTGCGTAACTGTGTCTAGATTCGATGCCATGTCCTGCCAATGCTTAGTAACGTACTTTGACAATTGGTGACTTGATCCTTCAATACGTTCAACGAGCCAGAGGACCGCACTTAATACATACGGGTATATCCTATTTTAACAGCTGTTGAGAGCTTTGTTACTGGATGGACAGATCTGAAGAGGGACTTTTGTTCAGTAAAGGTGGTAACATATGATCTGCTAGGCTTGTATGCAAGAATTTCTGCTTCTGTGGAGGATCAGAATACGTAAAGTTCTCGACCTGCATTAATTAATGTTGGTCCAGAAGTCAGGGCGTGTGCTTCTCTTAATACTATGACTTTCGACGCGAGCGAGAAGCAAAATGCAGTCCGTCAGTAAATCCCATCATTGACTCATTGTACATCAACCAATGTCGGGCCGTTAGCACGACAGTCTCGTGTGTAGTGCTGATTGGCTCTCCATGTGATCCCGTTTCTCTTTTCGCGGAGGTGAAACCAGATTATGTCTAATTACACTGCACTTGTTGGTTGCTCAGGTGTATCAGATAAAGATGAAAAATAGGAATTATTGCATGTAGCAACCAACACCATTAGGAAAGCAACGCTTGCGCTACCTAAGCCTCAGACTGCAGACAGCTATGCACTCTTGCCATCCTAACCTTGGAAGCCGTCGATCTCTCCCTAAACAAGCATCAGGCAGGACGGGGTAGCAAGACATACCAGAGGGATGGCCTACACCATCGGAGAATGTAAATGGAAAAATGCAGAGGGGTAGGGCACTCATTTGATGATTGACCAGCTGACCACAGACACGAAATGATCATGGTACCTAAGGGACAGACCGTGCGTAGCCTCTGAATGCACGTAGCCGATTATTTGATGGGAGGCCTATGGGAGACTCAGGTAATCCATAATCGTGTAGGAATACTTCCAAATCGAATTGAGTGAAGTTGGAAACCAGGAAGATATACATCCATCTAGAGTGGCAACTTGCTTCATTGCGCGGGAGAGAAACAAACCTGTAAAAGAAAAGAATGCCCTCACGACTACACGGATCGTAGGTATGTACCTGATTTCGTGTAAATAAGGTGAATAGTGGGTCGTCAGCAGTCTCTGCCAGCAATTTAAGATACCGTATCAACTCATGAAGTTCGGTAGCGCTGGTGGAGTCAAGCCACCAGAACAATGCCTCATAATTGATTCGGCTGGTTATAGGACGGATATAAGAGTATAATCTTGCTGACTTAAGCCACCCTTCAGTGTCTTCTAACCAATCATAATTGCAGAAGACTTGCATTAGCCGGAAGCCAGGTATCCACAGGCGCTACCGAACTTCATGAGTTGATACGGTATTGTCATCGAGACTGGCTTGTTGCGTGACAGCAACTTCAGCTCTGTCATGTCTGTCCTCGCAAAAAGAGAAGCGATACCCCCTTGTCCAGGTAGGTTCACCAGCTGCAACATTGCGGCATTCCTCCACCCAATATCACCGGTGAGGCTATTACCGCTTAGATTTTCAATCTGCAATACACAAATAGATCAGTGATAGCATACTTCGTGACGCTGAATGCGGTCATGAAGCTGACCGGCTTACGAACGTGTCCACAGTACCTGTAGCTGAGGTCCAATAGTTGTGGTGAATGGTGATACAATGCGGGAAATGGGACAGCCAAACTATTAGTGGATCGCCGCTCAAGCGCCCGCGCGGGGAAGTCGGCTAGCCCTTCACGACGATTCATCGTGGTGCAGAGCCTCATCCCCTCTTTGCAAACCACCGATCAGCAGGAAAGGCACCCGCATTTCGGTACAGTGCCTTAGAAAGGTACGGTTTGGGTGGGGCAATGTGTGAAATTTGAGGGACCAATGCATGCGAAACGATGTGGCCGTTTTTTTCAGCCAATTTCACGGTCAAGATCCAATCATATTCAGAAGCATAGCTGCGGCACTAATTGTGACGTGGCGTAGGCATCAAACCATACGTATATTGTGCATACTCTTGACCGCTGGTCTCTGCCATATTTGCAAAGACCTACATTATGTACGGTGTTACTGCTTGAATCCAACAAAGATGCATAGATCTACTCTAAGTCTACTAAAGGACCCTGTTTCCTGGAGATTACACTAAAAACTTATATTGTCGTTTAAAGCAATTTTAATTGAGCACCATTGCGACTTTGGTTTTGTCATTAGGATAAATACTTGGTTAGATCTATATGGTTGGATGGATTTGTGCAGAACACACAGATTATGAGACATTGATCACTGTGGAAGGCAGTCTTCACGCGTTACCTTCGTATGTTGGCTGATATGAAGAATGAGGCCAGCTACAGATGGAACAGTTGACTCACATATGTGGCGTCTGAGCATTCCCACCATGCATTATATAAATGCCGTAATTAGTCGGGCAGGTACATTGGGCGCAGATGAAAAGAGACGCGACCGTATAGCTCAAGCCGTGCCGACAGACAGTGACTTAGAACGACCAGCTGTCGCTGGTTACTCACTATGTCCTAGTCTTTGAAACTGTCCCTTCCTTTGAGAAAAGAGCAGCCACATTACGATTCGTCGAAATACGATTGTGGTTGCATGACCATACCGGGCATAGATGGAAAGGGAAGCAGCTGCATATTTTCAACCCCCATGGATAACAAATAATAGGCCGCGTCTACTCGGACCACTGCATTCATCCCTGAATTATGCTGTGTAAGTCTCGGAAGCTCTCGACTCCGTCTTGGATTGAGCGCTAAGTAGGGCGGGGTAGTGAGACATGCAGGACAAAGAAGGGCAACAAGCTCGATTACGAGGCATATGCCACTTGGCACCTGTCAATTATGACAGGACCGGGTGCCAAGAGTCAAGAGTGGCGAGCTGAAAAGTCAAGATAAGCAGCCAGCCTTTGCTACTCCACCACTCAACATGGAATTCTTCTAGTCTAGATCGGCCCGTCCCGGCAAAAATTGTCTAGTAGCCAGGTAGAAGGGCTACGTTAGCTGGCTGACGTGATGACGGAGAGCCCGCGGCGTATTTTATTCGAGATGGCGAAGCGCTACGCGCTGGATTTTAGGTTTGTGAGGGCCGATTTGAACTAATCTCTGCAAAGAATGACCAGGGCCCAGTGAGCTGAACTGAGAGGTGGGGCCAGAAAAGTGGGAGCAACGTGTCCGCAATTACTTCCTCAAACCCGCAAGAAGGCGGCCAGACGAAATCGGTACCAACAAGCAATTGCACCCATGAAAGTATGCAACTGTAATGCACCCCAACTAAAACAGAGGTTGTTGATTAATATGCCTCAGCTACGTGGCTAGGTTCGTTAAGATGTCCCATGATCTTTTATATTATTGATACCCTATATGGTGACGCCAAATGCGATCATGATGATGATAAGCCCATGCACGTACATACGGCACCTGCAACTCAAGTGTACTTTGAGGCTCTCCGACACCGTAAACACGCATACAAGAGCCTTAGATAGCGGCATATTTAAGGAGTGTCACGTCTAGCTTATGTTGCGCACCTCCCTATTGTTACCCCATACAACAACCTTCATCTCGACAAGGTCCTTTAGAGTTCCTTTACTCATACCCGTCACCATTTTCGTAGCCACTTATCAGTCTAGGTGCCCTTTACCGGATCATTCATTGCTCTGCCACATCTTAAAAGAAGGCTTTCAGGGCACCTTTCCTTCATGGCCCCGAGTACTTTCGAAACAGCTGCAGCCTTACAACATTTGATTGAAGGTACGACCCATGTCCATTTTTTCGAATGACCTAACAGTCTAGCGAACCTACGTGTTCTCTACCCATCTCATGAGACTTATGTGGTAACAATGAAGGATGATGGGGATCTTGTTTCCGCTTGTGTCGTTGGATGTCCAATAGATTGGGAACGTACGAGGGGGGCCCGGACATTTGAAGTTCTGCCTTTGGCTAGATCAGACAACTCGTACATTGGCACCGAAGACTCATTAGACAAACTTCTCCATATAACCCAGGAGTTGCTGAAGGAACATCTAGGAAAGGAGATCGCTAGTTTCAGTGAATCATCTAATTATGAACCAAAATAGGTTCGCGTATAAGCGATGTGGTAAAAGCATAGTCGTCTCGGCCCAGCAGTGTCAAGAAACAGTCTTTCATTTCTCCCGGAATAAATATTTTAATCGTTTTTTTAGCAAGACGGAAAAAATACTACCTATATCGAATTAAGATAGACATTTGAATCTGAAATGTGAGCTCGTTGATCCATCAGGCCGTTCACGTAACATTCCCCACGCAAAATATGTCCACCTCGGTTCTTAAAGACAACAAACGGTGTTTTCAGGCCACGAAGTAAATATATTCGCGCACCGGGAGAGGCATGGGTCGAGCCCAATTCTAGACGACCTTTTTTTGTAATGAACATTACCCTGTTGCGACAGACTTCCTTTGAAATGTACCCATAGCGTGCAGAGCCCTCGATCGACTGTAGGGTGTCATCTGGAACCCAGGGGGCTGAGCATTTGCTGATCATTCTCTTCCAAATATTCGAATAAAGTAGGTATCTCATGTGGGTTCACGTTTAGAGATTCACGTTCCGTAAGTGTCACTCTTGCGTCCATAACCAAAGTTGATGAGAACGTAGACTCTGGTCCTTGATTAATGCCTAGTGTTGCGAACCCCACTTTGGATGTCATCATCGTGATGGATCTTGAGCGGGACATTTTGGGTGAAAGACGTCTTTCCTAGAGTACAACAGCCATAATAATGAGGGCAGTAGAACTGAGAAAGCAAGTACGAAATATGGTATGGGAGAAAGAGGGAGAAAGCAGCGATGAAACGTCGAATTATGACTAGCTTGGTTGGGGGATAATACCCAAGGGGGCTGGCAGCATGATCGAAGCAGTCCAAGGCCTGAAACAATTCTTACAAGACTTCAATAAGAGATTGAAAGCTAGGACAGCAGACATTCAGATTCGACTGGGTTTAATCGGAATATACACCAGATATCCTCATCTGACATCGTACTGTCGGATATAATATCCTCGATCTCACTCCCGGCCCGGCCCAGGTCACGCAGACGAGCGCGCCGCTCAGCCCTAACTTTCGCTTTTGCAGCTTTCTCCTGCTGATATCGGATGTTCTGCTGTTCTGGCTCCTTTTTCCTTCGTCGTCTTGCGACAGGCTCCCAGCCAGTGATGCAGGCCCATCGATTTTCATTGAAGGAGTCCAAGGGCACTATACTATGTTTTTCACACCAGCATATGATAAACCACTTGCTCTCAATGACGATCCTATTGCCATGGCTGTATCCAGTAGTAGCCGAACGTTGCTTCAGTTCGCAATCAATGCATTACGCCTTGAGACAAGCAAGAACCATATCCAAACCATCCTGCCACCAATGTCAAGCATAAAGAAGCAACTCTGGCGATTAACCAATACGCAACAGGCATGGCGCCATTGGGTCGTCTGACACGAGAAAGCTTTGTAGGCAAGGATTCCCGAATGTGTGAATTAGCTCGTGTGAACTATTTTTTATATCCATTGAGAGTTGCCTTGCCTGTCGAAGTATTAGACATTCGCGTCGGAAAGCCGCTGCTTCCAACCAAACTAATTCCTGGTCTTGAGTTGAAAGACTGTTCACACCCAGTGACAAAGGTGGGACTAATGTTTACGACAGAAGCATGGATTATTGATACAATATGTATATTATAAAGTATTATAGATTTTAAAAAGTAATTGCGGACGCGCTGTTGCCACCTCAGCTGGACGTGGCAATGTGCAATTCGGCTGGCAAAGTGTATGATTGCTTTTAGTGTGGCCGCAGGTTTAACTGTCAGGCAGCAATGGGCCGAGGAGACTTCGGCTACGTTGGTTGAGAAAATGGCGCACCCCCTGCCACCATACACGAAGCAACTCGTCGGTATTCATAATGAGGCGAGATAGGAAGCTCCATTACAGCCAATACCTGCAATGCAGCAGGAGCAGGAGGCTTTTTTCTTTGAGGGCGAATCCACGATACAGGTTCCTTCGTCAGGCCTTAGCTATCTTCGCGGAGCCGGCCGATCTGCCTAACAACAACTTAATGCTAACATGCTTTGCGGGGTAAAGCGTTTCGCTTCATAATTGAGGAAACATACGACAGCCAATGATTGCCCATTCGGTTCCCCTTACTGCCATGCCGCAATTGTCCTCTCGCACCACTAAGTGACTCGCCGAGCCGCTTTTGAGTTGCTTGCCTGCACTTGTCAGTCTGTCACAAGTGCCACTGAACGCCCGATGGCCCTGTGCTTCCATCGCTGCGTGGTCAGCTGCCCTCCATCAAGCCCTATGTAGTCAGTCTTTGTAGAGGGGCTTTTATGGCTACAGCCGGTCAAGCAAGCCGTTTTGTGGGTTTGACAGAGTCTGCGTCAAAATCGAAAATGGCCATAGACCCAGGTTGTTTTCTCTTTCTTCGGAGAAGGAATAAGCTCTGTTATCCATCCCTTCAGTAGCTCTAACGCCCACTATGCAGTAGAGCTATGCCTTCGAAACGCGCTAAATGACACTGGAGCAATGCTACGAATGTGAGCGAGATGATCTAAACCAAGGCCATTTTTAGCTTCTGTCTTTTTCCGGAGAAACAGCAGGCATCTAGGCCGAGTTGAATTTGATCATCTCCTTGTATATAAGGTCATCATGCAGTATGTTCTCTTCCATTTTAAAACTGAGCCGATCAAGCCGCTTCCTGCTTATTTGAAACGACAGGGGATTAGTACACTAAACCTGTTGAATACTGGTGAAAATGAGACCGGCTAACCGGCTGACCGAACTACCGGTCAGAGAGCTGTCTCAGCACTGTAACAACCTCTTAGATAGGTCATTACTGAACAGATAGAAATAGGGTTCCAACCCAACTATCGGAGAGAGAGCAATACACACAATTGACCCCAATATCTGACAATTAAGAGTCTCACTGCCTCAACCAACTTTAATACCTTGAAGAACCCTCTTTCACATAGATAATGTTCCTATCTAAGCCCCAAAAGGAAGGTCTTACGGCTACCCTCTCTAAATCTGAGGACTTCCTCAACTGGGAACATGAATTCCTCCTTCAGGCCCATCGTCTTGGTCTTCAACAGCATCTCAAAAGCAAGACATTCCTTGGAGACGAACCAGCTATCCCGGATATAAGAAAACGCAGATATACGAAGACCGCTACAGCCCAACGAACAATCCGGTCTCATACCGCCGAATCCGAAGACGGCACCCCAGACGACATTCAGGAAACGATGAATGGAACATGGTCTATCTCTGACCTTACAGACCAAGGCCAGAAGATCTTCCAGCAGGATTTAACCTTTTATCAGCTACAAGAGAAGGTTTTCGAAAAACAGAAAAACGCTCTTGGAACCCTTCAGGACTGGGTCATCCGTACGGTCTCCCCTAGCCTGATTCAAACCTGCTGTCAGTCACACGAATCAATATACGAATGGTACTGGAACCTTCGTGCCCGGTGTGGAAGGACCGAGGAAGATGAAACGAAGGATGCCAGAAATAGGTATCTTACATTACTAAGAACTGCCCCAAAGACGGTCAGCCAAGCTGCATTCAAGTGGCTAGATCAATGGGAAGAGGCAATGGCGAAAGGGCGACAACGAGAGGTCCCTGAAACGCTCCACAACAGTGCGTGGGCCTGGGACTTCTTCAATGTAACCACATACATCCTGCCTAGCTGGACTGCCTCATACAAAATCTCTTCAAAGACTCTATTACAAAATAGGGCCCTCTCATACCGAGATGTAGGGAACGCCTTCCGAAATGAGCTCCAAGATGCAGAGGCCACGAAGGGCCGAGTGGCCCGCGGTGCGTTTTCTGCGAACTATGCTGGGGAGGATCCCCAGGATGATGAAGGGGACGCCCACATCATTGAAGGTCAGTACCCATCTTCGAAGAAGGGAGAAAGAAAACGCCAGAGGTCTCCTGAGAAGAGACAGGAATGCCCGGCGTGTGGACTACCCCACGAACTTACGAAATGCTTCTATGTCTTTCCAAATCAGGCATGGAAGGGATTCAAACCCCGAGAGAAAATCCAACAGAAAGTGAAAGAAACTCTCGAGGAAGACTCAGACCTGCAGGCCCAGGTAAAGTCCCTCACAAGGAAAAAGGCCAGAACCTCAAACACCAGAAACCCAAAACAAGCAACGAAGGAAGAGAACTCAGATCAATGACTATACCAGAGACCTATTGCCAAAGTCAAGGCCACATTCATAACACAGAGGGATGATTATCCCCTACGGAACTCCGTAATCCTTGACCCTGGAGCCACTATCTCAATCACGAATAGCCCCGATAGACTAGCCAAACTTCAACCGGCTATTCCAGGCGACTGTATCTGGGCTGGAGACCGAAAACTGCTCATCTTAGGCTACGGTACTATGACTGTTAGGCTCACAAGAACTCGAGCCCTGTTGCTCGAAGATGTGGCCTACTGCCCTCGACTCCTTACGACTCTAGTCTCCCTACGCCAACTGCGAAGGAAAGGTCTCTATTGGGACAACCGGCACGACCCAACGGTCCTTCGATGGCTCGATCGAACTCTTGCATGCCCGATTCAAGACATATATGGTCAATACGTCATTGAATATCAACCAGTAGCTATAACCCCAGCAGCTTTGACAGCCCATAAATTCAACTCTTACACCAAGAGAGCCCCTTTGACAGGAGAAGCTATCCGCTGGCATAGCCGCCTAGGACACCCGGGACCACAAGCCCTTGAACACTTGGTCTCAGCCTCTCAGGGGGTGCGAATTCGAGGTCCAACCACTGTTGAATGCGATGCCTGTGGCCTATCGAAGGTCAAGAGGCAGGTCAGGCGGGCCCCAAGGCAGCAGCCCGGTCAGACCGCCGGCGAACGTATTGCGGTTGACTTTCATGACTACGAAGAAGGCATAGACGGTTACACCTCACAGATGTTACTGACATGCCGAGCCACCGGATACATTTGGGATTACTATCTTACAGCCCGGACGGCAGATGCTATTATCACGGCCTTCAAAGCCTTTCTAGGTCATATGGAACGGCAACACAGCCTCAAGATCAGAGTTATCGAATGCGATAATGAGATCACGGAGGTCAAGCCGAAGGTCGGAGACTTCCTGAGAGATAGAGCAATCATCCTCGAGCCCTCAGCACCGCACACACAAGCCCAAAATGGCGGCGCCGAACGCTCAGGGGGTGTGATCAAGGATAAAGAAAGGGCTATGCGGACAGGAGCCAAGCTTCCACATCAGTTATGGCCAGAAATCGGAAGGACAGCTGTTTATCTATACAATCGCACGCCTAGCTACAGGTCAGGCTGGAAGACCCCATATGATCAACTACACACAGCATCAGCCAAACTCAGAGGGATTCCACAACCGAAGAAACAGCCGGATCAGACACATCTACGAGCATTCGGCTGTAAGGCCTATGCAATGACCTCAGAAGCCCAACAGAAGGTTAATCGCAAAATGCGACTTAAGCCTAAAGGCTGGATCGGCTTCTTAGTCGGCTATAGGTCCTCGAACATCTATAGGATCTGGATCCCTACAATCAACCGGATAGTTAACACTCGAGATGTCATATTCAATGAAGATGAGATCTGCAACGGAGACTGGGAACAATTTAAGGATGATCTTCTTGAAGCTGATCTTAGCGAAATAGCCAAGTTCGCACAAGAGTCTGCCCTTCCAGATCAAGACAGCCTTGAAGAACTAGAAGCTGAAGACTCCTTCGAAATAGCCCTTCCAATAGGCGCTCTGACCGACGATGAAGGAACCCAACTGGGGGAAGCCGACGAAACAGTCGAACACATCGGCGGTCCGTATACAACGGCAAAATTTATCCCTTTTCCAACACCACCAGAGTCGCCGCCATCAGCCCTTCTAGTACATTCTATCCAAACGCTCCATCAAGGAGTTAAACCTACAATCGAGACGAATGAAGGTACAACAACAGTTCCTTGGCAGGCAGCCTTCATAGCCGGAGCAAAGACCCCTCTACAGACGTCAATCGAACGGGCGCTCCGTCAGGGGAGAAAGATGCACCGAAGCAACCTGCCGCCGCTCCCAAGGAAACACCAAGATCTTATAGATCATCCATTTGGAAAGCTCTTTCAAAAGGCCGAAGAAGATCACCTTCAAAGTCATAAGGAAATGAAGTCTTGGGCTGAGATACGAGCTAAAGACCCTCGAGCCTCTGAACAGCAGGTCCTCGGCTGTATGTGGGTGTATGTCTATAAGTTTGATAAACACGGCCGCTTCCAGAAGTGCAAGGCACGGCTAGTGGTCAGAGGAGACCAACAAGCTAAAGGGAGGCTGCAAGAGACATATGCAGCTACCCTAGCTGGAAGATCCTTTCGAACCCTGATAGCGATAGCAGCCAAATTCGACCTAGAAATGGTCCAATACGATGTGGTCAACGCATTCGTACACGCCCCAATCAATCAGGATATCTTCATGCATATGCCTCCGGGGTATAAGAAAGCAGGGACCATTCTGCAGCTAAACAAAGCTCTATATGGGTTACGAGTCTCTCCCTTGCTGTGGCAGAAAGAGCTCTCGAAGACCCTCTTAGAGCTTGGCTATGAACAGGTTCCCCACGAGCCCTGCTGCTTCAAGAAGGAAGGAATCCTCTTCTTCTTCTACGTTGACGATGTTATCGTGGCCTACCGAAAGGCTCGGGGAGATAAAGCCAATGAACTGATAAAACAGCTTCAATTGAGATACAAGCTAACAGGTGGTAACCCTGTGCAATGGTTCCTAGGAATGGAAGTCATACGGGACCGACCTGCAAGGAAGATTTGGCTATCTCAAACAGCCTATATTGACAAAATTGCAAACCTAGCTAACAAAGGAACAGCTACAGTACCAATGACTCAAATAGAGCTACGGCCTCGAATAGGGCTAGCAACCCCAGCAGAAATTCAACGCTACCAACGCAAAGTCGGCTCAGTCCTCTATATCGCTGTCAACACCCGACCCGATATAGCCTTCGCCGTCTCCAGACTGGCACGATTCCTCACCAATCCAGGCAGAGCCCATCAAGAAGCTGCTGACCGCGTTATCCACTACCTCACACACACCAAGCATCGAGCCCTAGCCTTCGGAGGGCCCGGTGGGCTCAAAGTTGCTAGCGATGCCTCATTTGCAGATAACACCCTTGACCGAAAAAGCTCGCAGGCTTATACAATCAAGCTGTTCAATGGGTTAGTCGGTTGGAGAGCCAGTAAGCAAGATACAGTCACCACATCCACAACTGAGGCAGAACTCCTAGCCCTAGCACAAGCAGCTAAGGAGTCCCTCTATGTGAGCCGACTGCTGAAGGAGCTTACAGTCCAACTAGATGACTCGATCATCCAGATTGACTGCGACAACACTCAGACCATCAACCTTGTGACTGCCGAAATAGCTACCTTAAAGACCAAGCTAAGGCATGTGGATATCCACAACCACTGGCTGAGGCAGGAGGTTCATGGAGGGAAAATTCAGGTCAAATACACCAAGTCAACAGATATGATTGCAGACGGCTTAACAAAGGCCCTGCCGGCAGGCAAATGGGACCGTTTCCTTTATCAACTTGGCCTGGAAGACATTCAGGAAAGACAGCAGAACAGGAAGCAGGAAGGAATAGAAGAAAGACTCCAAAATACGGAAGACTGCCTATGAAATGCAGGCTCAATAGGGACGTACTTGAGCCTGAGGGGGTGTGTTGAATACTGGTGAAAATGAGACCGGCTAACCGGCTGACCGAACTACCGGTCAGAGAGCTGTCTCAGCACTGTAACAACCTCTTAGATAGGTCATTACTGAACAGATAGAAATAGGGTTCCAACCCAACTATCGGAGAGAGAGCAATACACACAATTGACCCCAATATCTGACAAAACCATACCATGTAAGCGAAGGAAGGCGCCCAGGCCGAGTATCTTTTATATTCGGACCCAGAACCTAAGATCAAAAGAATGGTGCACGGGCCAGAAAAAAGGTATTGGGTGCCATTACCAGCGGTAATTGGTACAGTAGGATCGCCATGACTAAATTGTCCAGAAAACCCCATCGAGCTCCTTAGGTTCCAGTTCGTTTTCATGCATCCTTACAGCATGCCTTAGATCTTTAACAGCGTGCTGTCCCCATGCCAGCATCCCAGGCTCTGCCAGCCCTCGCCACTATCCAGATAGATTTCCATAGATCGATGTCCGTTTCCTCATGAAGAGCGGTATCCTGCATCATCAACCGTCGTTTTGCCATCTGGCCAAAGTTCAGGTTGGATGTCATCTAACCACTCGCCCCCAAACGACTCTTGGGAAGCGCTAGTAGTATTGAGCTTCCCAGGATAGTGGGGGGAATGATGGATGCCCAAGCAGCTACAACAGGAATATAGATCTGATCATTAAAAAAAAATATCTTCATGTTTTCCAATAGCTAAGCTTCCGGAAAGAGTCATTATATAGGATAACGAATCTTGGTTGTGGTCTTGAAAACCTAAGTGCTGATTCCCTCCTGGAGTGGAGCTCAAGGCAAAGCAGAAGCTGGCGCCTCAATATCCTTTGAGTTACCAAGTCACTCGAGACTATCCACTGTCATATGGCCTCAATACAAGGGCTGATACTTGACAGCCCCGCGCTGTGTGTGCATTCCACGGTATTAAGCACAAGTATGACAGCTGCCAGGATCGAAGTTATTCATCACCCACGTGGCTTTCCAGGGCTTGGACCAAGCTGCTATTCCGAGAAACGCGTGATTCAGTCCACAAGCACCATCGAAGGTACCACCCTGATCTTGAAGAGAATATGTCTGTCGCCCAGTTAGTCTCTGCGCACCATCTGCAACAGCTGAACTTACTCATCTAGATCATGATTGTTCAAGATGGTGTGCTCCTGTCGGGGCTTTTGGCTGCGAACGGAGATAGACACCCATGCTCGCCCTCGCCAGCTATGCTCTTATGAGCTCAGTTCCATTCGAATAGATATTTATTGTGCAAATAAACCATCAGCCGTTAGCTAATGACACTGCTGCAAGTCGCATCGAATCCAAGCTCTTGACGTTTCTCCTTTGCCCCATGGCATCCGACTCATCGCGCTTCCGCTTCTCTCCTCGTGGTATCATCGAAGCTTGAGTTTTGACATCAGACTTGTACTCATCGTCGACCAACTGCACAACAATGCGTTCGGCGAAGCTCGAATACGGTTCAAATGGGACTTGGATGTGGCGTATCGTCGGCCACTTAATGTTTTCCATGTCGAGTGTCGGATGATCGAGTGTCTCCAGAACGTCGTAGGGAATGTCGGCTTGGAAAATGTGCGCGTGGGTTGTATCGGACTTGTTCGTTACAAGCAACCGTGCCTGGGAAACGTGAGTGGAATGAGGGATGGGAGGTAGAGAGATGGACTGACATTGAAAGTCTTCGGTCGTGGCGATTGACGCCTTCGCCATTGTAATTGAGCCAAGGACAACAAAATACAGACCAAGTACGGATCTTCAAACCATAGCGCAGGAGCCACGTTGCGCAATCGACGCTGATATATTCTCGACACGGGATAATTATAGCCACCGGTAGGATGCGATTTTGGCGTCAGCGCTCGTTGTCGCTCCCGAGCAATATTGTTATAGTGGTAATACCCAACAATCGGCCGCTGTTGGATGCCTGTTGCGCGCACCTGGAAGACATGGCATTCTGGTAAATGCACGCCACGCCCGGCGAAGAGGAAAGGAGGAGAGCCATCAACTTTCACCAACGGACTGCCCTGATGACGCAGCAAGTGGCCGACAGAAATTGACTTAACAATTGGTGAGCGGATCTTTGCTAGGCGGCGGGAATGCAGTGTGAGGTCCTTGTCCGCGACGCTCGATGGTGATGAAGAGGTAGTGATGGCAGAGTCGAGGTGCTGGAAATGGCAGTGCAAGAGACGCAGGTGCTGTAATGTCCAGAATAGAGGATGCACAGCGAACCACGGATTATCGATGCTTAGCCTGTGAAGAGACTTTGGCGTTGGCGATTGCATCGTGGATGGCGCATCGCGGGCGACGACGATGTTGCGATGTGAGTTGATGTAAGAAATTGCGTTCGGACGTCATGATGTGACGCGCCGCGGTTGAATGAGAGGGCGGGGACGGAGTTACTCTTTCCCGTTCCATCAAGCAAGCTAATAGCCTCGGGTCTAATTTTGGCAACAATTCGGTCGGATGCCATTTGTCAGTCCACGGCGCTATGCCATTTCGGTCATTTGGTGAAGATAATATTAGCATCTTGCCTGACATTAGGCAGTCTTACCGCATTCTGGCTTCACCATCAGACCTGAGCGGAAATACAGAACTTTGAGGTCTTCAATCCCGGTCCAAAAATGACAAAACTGTATTTCGACGCTATAACATCAGAACATGCATACAACTCATACATTCAATCCGACTCATCAAAGAACCTTTCCCTTTCCCTCTCCTGCCTCCAAACCCGCGCCAGCAATTGGGGCCGCGAACAACTCTTTATATGCCGTGTCATCGTCTCGCCAACACAGCACGCTCTCCTCCCCGCATACAAAAATGAACACATCGCAATTGACCACAATATCTCAGATGAAGCCAAGAGGCAAATAGATAACTTCCTCCATGGACCAGACCCCGAACTCGTGGGCCAAAGCGAACATTACCTAGCCCACAAGTACGGCGTAGCTCTGGGACAAGTTTGGGCTGCGTTGGCAGCTGTCAAAAAACGCCGGTCGAGCTTGACTAACGTGGATGTTAGCCAAGGCGCTGTACCAACAAGTAACGAAGGTACTCCCGAAAGTAAAAGAGTGAGGCGGAATACAGACTACAAGGAATTCGTCCATTCAGGTACTTGCCAAATCAGCTCCAGCAGTCCTACCAGTAAATTACCCGGCTCTACGCCCGACTCATCTGTCGGCTACATCGACCAAGTACCAACTGAAGACCTTCCCCTCGAGGACAACACCGTGAGGCTCATCTCCTGCGTCATGCGACACATTCTATACTATACGCAACTACCTGGGTTGAGACCTGTAGTTGAGTTCCGGGATATACGGCAGCGTCTGGGTCTGGAAATTCCGGATTTGGGCGGCCATATCGTCGCTGTTGATGATGGCGGATTGTGTCTGAGGATGGAAGAGGAAAAGGACCGGTTTGTCGTGGTGAGGAATATGGTCGCGCTGCTCGAGGCGAAGAGAAGTCTCAAGGTTGTTGAGGGAAAGCCGGTGATTTCGGATGAGTGCTTGGCGCAGATGACATGTGAAGCTATCTTGGCAAGAGCAACTGATCCACTGGACGAGTTTCAGGACGAAAGGTGTGTGAATTTATTCTTTGTTGACCCAGTGACTAACTAAAGCAGTGTGACTATCATAAACGCTACACAGAACTATGTCTGCTTTCTACAATTCGATGTGGAGAATGAGTATATAGACGAGTTGAGATTTGGGGTTACGCCGTCTCAGCCACTGATGGTCACAGCGACACAGTGGTTTGACCTCAGTACGAAGACGGGCAGGGAATGTGTTTTGAAGAATATTTGTGGGTTGATGGCGTTGGCGAAGGAGCAATTCGCTTTGGAAATTGACGATGTGGCAGAATGATTAGGCCCCTATTAGCAAAGGACTTGGTCTTGTACGTTTTACAGTCATTGGTACCACGTGCGTATCGGTTAAGTTCAAAGCAAGGTCATTCGGTCAGTCATTTATTTCTCGATACACAATTTCTCTCTGCTGGTTAACGATGTGCTGGCTCTGGATCACTGAATGATGGCCTCGTTGTGGTTGGCTTTGCGGCTATTGCTGCGGGCGATTCTTCCAAGCGCTCTATGTACACTCGGTGTTGGCGAACCAGGACGATTAAGGACTCCTTAGAAAGAGATTCCAGTTCGTCACAAACGCCTCCTCCAACGCCAGCTGTGGCACCAACGCGAGATTGGAAACTAGACGGTCTAGCGTTTAATCTATTTGATCAAAGATGGGCTTGTTTGCGAGGACAACGTTCGGAAAAATTACCTGCAATAGAATTATTCCTGGCCTTCTAGGTACTCAATATCCATGTGTGCATAACAAGTTCAGACACGTTATAAGGGCGATACGCTCTGGTTCTTCGCGGCTGAATGACCGGCTCTTAGTGAAGAACTGCCTTTATTCAGACGAACCAGCAAGGCTTCGCCAAGTTTCCTTAGTTTAGTCTGTACCGCACCTCTGTCGATAAAAAGTCCTGCGCATAGCTCTAAGGCTCCAACACGGAGTGAATTGATCTAATTAGTTCACTGATGGGGATTCAGAAGATCCCTGTGTGTGTATAGATGTTAAGTCGCATAAGAGCGCTAGGTGAGCGGTTCCATGGAATGACGAGTGCCAGATGATGATGAACCAATGACAACGAAAAATATGTCGAGTCCAGCGTGCTATTTTAACTGTCGCAATGAGATCCTCTGAAGGTTGACTGTAGAAATGTGTAACACACATCCCTCGTTAATGGCACTGCTATTCGCGGTGTAGTTGGTCCGTCACGTTTCTGTTTGAACCCATCGGCGGCTGTCCGCAGAAAATCCACTCAAGTCTAGGCAAAGTCGCAGCATATTTCTCGGCCTGTTCTAGCATACGATTGCGGTGGGCTCTTTCCCACAGTTGACCCTGTAAACCGTCGTGTTGGTCAGGTTCCTCGCACTCAGGTTGGGAACCAAAATGAGTCTTTTCATTCTTATCAAGTTCTGGTCGCGTGCTTGCATCGATGCTCTCCTGGTTTCCACTGAACCGAAGGTCATAATCCTGCTCAGTATGTGTATTTTTCGTCCGGGGGGCCGTAGGCCCCGAAAAGTCTCCTACTGGAGCACAGGACGTGCTGGGCTAAACTATCTAAAAACGCTGCCGTACTGATCCTCGCTCAGGTCATCTGCAAGGCCTTTTGCGTCGGAGCCGTATACATGCTCGAGCTTTTTCTCTACTCATTCCCCCAAAAGGCACCTCTCTACCCGTAGCTAGCCCTACAGTAGTTGTCGGTGAAGCACGTCCCATTGGACATCAATACAGCTGATCTTAGCAGAGCTTCCCTCCAGCAGCGTCTCCCATCTAGTTCATCCAGCATATCATCGGCACAAAGGCGCATTTACTTTCAAGAGGTCATCCCGTCAGCGGGATCTATTCCTCTCCAGCCTAGAATTCTCTTGCACAGATAGATCAAGTAGCTTTCCATACCCTGAGGCAGGAAGTCCATGATCCCTAAGATCGCCAGTAGCTGCAACCTAGGACCGTACATCCTTGGGGAAACCCCTCGCAGGGAAAAACCCAAGGCGGCTAGAACGCTGCTCTATGGACAAGGCAGTCGCCTCGTTCCACGGTCTCCAGGTAAGCTCTGTACCGTTTCGACCCAACGGTTTGGTCTAGAGGTCTCAGCCAGTGAGACAGATTGTCAAAGCCTGGTGGTGTTCCAGGCAGCAGCCGAGGCCGCAAAGAAGAAGAAGGTCTCTGGGCAGTACGCGACTGCAGAGATCGGTCAAGCAGCTTCCGAGCTGCAAAAAGGGCAACGAACCATGTGGGATCCGTGCGTCAAGGTCGAGGGCACCAGAGGGCCCAGAAAGTCGAGCAGCCGAAGGCTGTTTGTGTTGTTCGGGCAGCTAAAGCTGCTGTAGTCGGTCGAGGCAGCGTTAAACTGCAGGCGAAGGTGAGAGTGAGAGTGAGGGTGCGATGACCCTCAATGTCAAGCAGCAAGATGCTGCGAATGTCGTCTGGGCAGCCGAAGCTGCAGAAGTCGGTGTTACGGGAAGTCGAGGGGCACAGAGGCCGGAATGTCGCAGGCTCGCGAAGCCGAAATGTCGAGGTGAGAAGAAGTCGTAGATAAGACAAATGAAATGGTGCCCGGAGGCGATGTCAAGAGCTCGCGAAGCTCAGTGCCGTTGAAAACACTTGTCACGAAGAAAGGTCAACTCTCTGAATCCCTTTCTTCCAGCAGCTGTTAGGGTCCCGCTAGTCCCGCAGCTGCTTTTGTTGCCATTTTGGCCTGTAATCCTGCTCAGCATCGATGTCGGGGAGTGGTATAGGTGTCAGAGATTAAGGTGAATCGTGTATATTTCTTGATTCTGTCGCAATCGAAGGACTATTGAGACCTTATATCTTCGACTGGTTCCTTCTAGGACTTGAGTCCTAGAAAGTCCTAGATGAAAGTCCTACGATCTAAGTTTAGGACTTCAAACTTTAATCCTGAACCTTAATCCTGAAGTTGAGGGTGAACCCTCCAACATTCAACAATAGGGTACGTATCACGGACCAATGCTAGCTTTTTGAGTCCTTCGAGCTGGCTAAAGTGATGGCGCAGTTCCTCATAACTGACGAGCCACTGATGCCGCCATCCGAAACAAATGCCAGCACAGAGAAAAATTTGTTCGGGAGAAACAAGACACCCGATAATTTTGAGGGCGGTCTCGGGGACATGAACATGATGTGGTTTTATACAACGTTTTTGCATCTTTGTGAATACGACGGACAATATGACCGCACGCACGGCGCTTCGAAGTATCTGATTCTGATAGCGCAAGATGCGAAATGGGTTTAATCGTATCAGTCGGGTACCGTAAATCACGTAGTTCGTCTTGATTACATAGAATGTTTGGGATCTGTCGAATCTTCTCTACTATGCTCTGTCGATGCTCTAGCTTTATATCGCGGTATCGTGTTTTTAAATGAATAGCAACCTCATCGGTAAAGGAGGCAAGCCTACACAACTGATAGACGAGAAGACGCTATGTTGAGAGAAGAACGTACAGATAAATTGCACTGCATAGCTCATATTGTAAGTCATAAGCCGCCATAGTGATCATAATAATGATTTGGTTGCTGATAGTATGATCTGAATATCGATTATACTTCGATCACTAATGTCACCATTCAGTAGTATATTATGCTTGATAGCACTTTACGCGACAGGACGCGTCGCGTTCGATGGCAAACACCTGTTCTGATCAGCACTACCATTCCTTTATGTGGAATAATGTAAAATCAACTCTACACCCTGGCAATAATCAGCCCTACTAGGTTTAAAGTGGGTTAATAAAATCAACTGTAGTAGAGTTGATTTAGCCATTAGTTACTAGGCTGTCGACGCAAACAATAATTGTCAGGGCATTTAATAAAGCTATAACCACTTTTTGAACTAGCAATATCGTCTTTGACCTTCATTAAATCGACGTTTGGATGCATACCAAACATCAGTCGATCGCATAGTGCTTCTGCCTGTGTCATGAAATAGTCTGGGAGTTTGCGAAAGTCATTCATTGTTACTTGAAGTGTGGCATGAGACACTATCTCGCCATCATTGCTCCAGTGGAAAAGCATAGATGGTGGTTCAGTGCGTGCAACGTTACGTCCGAAATCTCGAAGGCTTATCAGCTCCGCCAACGGGTACTGCGAGCCTAGAACCATATACTTGGCTCGGACTTCATCGAAACACTCGAAATGCCTGGCTTCCGGCCGTTGAAGGATACCGATGAATTGATATCCACGCAAAGGCAATGCTTGCTCCAGGAATATTATGCGCTGTATATAGATCATCGCTGAGAGTTTTTAGCAATACTGTTGCGCAAGCTAAAACTTTTAACAATCAGCGGAGAATCCAAGAATACCGCTAAAATATATGAGCAGCGTAGAACTTGGTTGCCCGTTAAGAAAAGGTTCAGTACTGAGCATGATACATAGCTGGAACAAGAGTTCGAGGAATTATCCGACTGCAGATGCAGCAGAGTCCCCCGATACCCTTGAGAATGGATCCTGATGGGTTCCAGCCGCGCACTCCTCAACATCGTTGTAATGTCCAGAATCATCATAGTCGCTCTCATCGTCCTCGTCATCCTCAAGTTCCCAAGCTTCAAGATTCTCATCGTCTATCTCATCGTCCTCAGCATCTGCTTTCCCATCTGATCCCTGACAAGCTCGAGTGTTGATTAGATTACTAATGAATTGGCCGCGCAGAGAGCCCAGATGACTTTCTTGTCTTTCCACTGCCGGCCAAATTCCCTTCGACACATCGATATAGTTCCAAATGTTGTGCTCCCAAATCCGATCTAGTTGTGTGGAGATCTCGGGCTTTATCTTCACATTCATCGTTTCTCGTCGGGAGTCACCCGGCATTCGGTACATTCGCAGGATAAAAGCCAAGAATTGCTTCTGAGTCCTTCGGTATCTAATCTCGCTACTCCTCTCTGCCACAAGGTTGAAAGCGATCTCCCGACGGCTCTGGAGCCTCGAGCTGAGCAGCCAGCAGAGAAGATTGTGACTAGTACAGCGAACCGTCTCCTCACAACGGTCTATTACTAAGTCAAGTGCTCTCATAATACATGAGATCTTCTGTTCATCCTCTCGTGGGCTTACAAGGTTCGGCGCGCCTTCTGAATTGCCTTGTCCCAAGGTGTAGTCTGCGTTGAGAGAGGGGCGATTGGGTATTCTGATCAACGCTCGCAGGACGTCTCGTCGGGACCCTCGGTAGATAGAAGGCCATTGTGTTCTATCCAACCACAAGCTTGTAGCGGCAAACGTATCGGTGCCTGTGTCATTGACAGCTGCTCGTGGTTGACTTAAAGCTTCTCGATATCTGGCTTCCCGATCTATGACTTGCTGTAGATGGGTTGATGCCTCAGATGTAAGAACATAGGGCGTTCCTTGCGGCTTCTTAGTACTCGGCTTAGGTTTCGATCTGTCTGCCCGTCCTTTTGTCTGTATGCTGACCTGGAACCATTTGCTACCTTCCCGATAAGGAAAGAATCGTTGACATGCGACACCTTCTGACCACGGCAGAGGATCGGCCGTTGGATGTCCTGTTGTTGGCCTTCCTTTACGTCTGGGGTTGACCCAGTCGTGATACTTGGCACAATGCTCTTGCATCGCCTGAACTTGGCGAATCTTGTAACTGCAATGTCGACATTCGAGCACGTCAAGCTTGGGAGGGGCGAGACAGGGGATGGGCTCGGCTGATGGTGGTGGATACTGTAATTGAGATAGCTCGACCCGACTTTGTAATACATTCGGTATCACTTTAGTATCGTCCACCAGTCTGCGTCGGGCCCCTGGCTCTATCCCAGGATGCTTTTTGGCAAGATGAGTGGCGACTTCGTTAGCCAAGCATGCATGTTGGCACTTCTGACAAACGAGAATCCGATATTGAGAAAGAAGCAAAACGGGTATATCTCTTTGAGTGTCATAAGCCTACACTTCCGTACCGAGCCCCACATAACCCCCGCTTTGGCTGAGGTACATGGAGTGACTTTGGAGGGCCAAAGGAATCAACCCCACCCATTTCATCATACATTTCTTCTTCTTTATTCCCTACGGCCTCATGGCTTCTCAACAAGCCTCCGACCTAGCGGTCAACGCGTATGACGATAGCTGTATTGTTGTTGCTAACAGCCGCCGTGAGCAGCCAGCTGATAATACCTGCCGACCAATCAAAGCTCCGGATCCCTCCCGCGGCTACCGTTTTCGGCCATTGAAGCTTCCAATTCGGGCCCCTAAGATCACAGCCTTGCCCCAGGAGCCGCTGTTGCTATTCCAGCAATTTGTACCTATTTCGCTAGTAGAAAGCTGGGCCTGTTACACGAATAGCTGGGCTAGCCACGTGCTTGAAGAGGCTCGCTGTGGCCGTCGTACATTGAAGCCACAGTCACGGCTATTCCAATGGAAATCAACCTCTGCTGCAGAAATCTATATATGGATTGCAATCTTCATTTATATGAGACTACACACAGATAAGCAGATCAAGGACTATTGGAAGGCTTCGCCCCTAGGGAAGCAACGCCCTCTTCATCCAATTACAAAATGGATGACTTACACACGATTCCAGCTATTGTCACGGAACCTTCGCCTTTTTGACCACACAACTATCGATAAGGAAGCTTCTATTGAGGATTATAGCCGAACCTTTATCCGGGTTAGGTCCTGGTCTGACCATATACAGCAGGCGTCTTTAGACTTCTACTCACCAGGCACATCTATTGCTATAGATGAGTGTATGGTCCGCTTCCTAGGGAGAGACTTAGAGACAACAGTCGTACCTAACAAACCTATCCCTCGAGGCTTCAAAGCTTGGGTTGTGGCCCAAGAAGGCTATTTCCTCCGGTGGCTTTGGCACCGGCCACATCGAAAATACGGGCCCGTAGGGGTCAGGCCTGCTTACCGGCGAAAATCACCACAGGTACGGAAACAGCGGCAAAGACGGCCAGTTAGGAAGTCAGAGAGAGCAGAGCATCTAAATCCTACCCAAGCTGTGGTTGTTGCCCTAGTAAAATTGCTGCCAAAAGCCAGGTATCACGTATTCCTAGATAACCTATTCTCCTCCCCTAACCTCTTCCGCCGGCTCCGTCAACTAGGGCACGGAGCCACAGGCACAGCCCGTCAGAACTGTGACTTCCATGAACCCCTAGTCAAGCTGAAGAAGGTTGACAACACAGCAGCCGCTGACCTTGAGTTCAACTACCTTACGGCAGTCCCTACGAAGGATAACCTGGTCAGTTAGAAAGACAGGATCTCTATGATTTCCCTTACTAATTTGTCTTTGGTTAGGTTAATCAGATCATTTGGAAAGACAACGCTCTTGTGTTATTTTTATCTACGGTTTTCACAGGCGTTGAACGTGTTGACCGCAAGAGGAAGAGACCGACAACAGACCAACCGTCAGCACGGCCAATCAAGCGTTTTTTTGGTGCCGAACCTGTGAAGGTTATTTCTATCCCGTCAATTGCTGCTATCTACAATGGACAGATGAATGCTGTGGACCAAGGTGACCAAAGGCGAGCCTATTGGAGCCCTGACCGCCGTGTCCGTATGGGCAGCTGGAAGGCCCTAGCTTGGGACTTCCTGCTAGAAATAACCCTGATCAATAGCTTCATTTTACAGCTTAAAGGGCAGCCACAGTGGAAGCCTATAAAGTCACAAGCTGACTGGCGGCAACACATTGTGGATAGCCTCATTGCTAAGTATCAACCTGACAGTCAGTCAAGGCAGAGATTTCGTACTCAGCGCTCATCATAAATCAACTCAATCAATCAATCACCCCAATCAAATCAATCAACTTAGTCAATTCCTTGCCTCAATCAAATCAGTTTCAGTGATTTGTAAGTTGACATGATTTGATAAAGTTGATATATGCCATGCTGCATCTGAACTGCCCAAAAAGATTAAACCTGGACGTGCCCTCCGCCCAGTCCTACCCTGTACAAGATGGCCACAGATAGGCGATACTTCTTAGCCCTATATGAAGCCGTAGCCTCGTTGGTACCTGCTATCGCCGCCTAACGCACACCAACCCTCGGCAGGATGACGCGCTCCCTCTGTACCCTACCGCGGCGCGTCAATTTCGCTGTCAACAAGACATGGCACCAGCGACAAGATGTCAGACTTGCCACCACCCTCTACACCGGCGAAAGGCTCGCCGGTGATTTCGACGCCTTGCCCCACGCCACTTTTTCCCTCTGCGTTCTCGCGACTGTCTCAACCAAGGACCGTGGCCAAGCAGCTCGAGAAGGCTTCGGTCGGGGAGCTGCCCCCTAACCCGACTATTGAGGATCTACCGAAGGTCGTCTGGAAGAACCGCCGCTTCGTTCAAGAAGATTCGCTAGCTCGGAAAGGTGCAAAAGGCAGAAAAAGTTGGATCAGATCGCACGGCATGTTCTTCATTGAATTGAATCACCAGGATCAGCCCATCGGTCATGTGTGGTGCTGCAGCCGATGCGACACGAAGGGTCGGCCAGAATTCTTCTCAGTACAAGCGACATCTTCTGCAGCAGATCATCTTCGCAAGTATGGATCCGTCCTCTATACCAACATATCCCATATACTGACTTGCACAGAGCCCATCGGATCACCCCAGCGAGTCAATCAAGCCCCAGCGACGATAGCGCGATCGATCTCCAGTCCCATGCAACCCCCAAACGACCACGGCTTGACCAGAGCATAATACCAAAGGCAAAGGTCAAAGCTGTACAAGAACTTAGTGTTGGGTTCGTCATTGACAGTGATGTGCCCTTCACAATATTCGAGCACAAGTTTCTAAAGGAGCTCTTCTATCAGTTCGACCATGAACTAGCACTCCAAATTCCTTGGAGTAGCAGTTCTATTACCAGAGAGCTACAGAAGATCTTCGAGTCTAAGGCGGATATCATCAAAGCGGAGCTAGGCAGCGCCCTAACAAAAATACACATCAGCTTTGATCTCTGGACATCACCGAACCGTCTTGCGATAATGGCAGTTTTTGCACACTTCATCGACAAATTCGGGAACCAACAATCCAGGCTGCTCGCTCTACCTACGCCGTCAGCTAGGTATCCACAGTGGTGAGAATCTTGCCGAGACATTGTTCGAAATCGTTCAACTGTGGGATATCCGAGGACAGGTTGGCACGGTCATTTCTGATAACGTAACTACGAACGATACCTGTCTCTCTTACTTCTACCGGCAGCTCGACCCTTCGATCCGGCCGGCTGATATCAAGGCCCGTCGCATGCGTTGCTACGGCCACGTTCTTAACCTTGTTGCCCGCGCGTTTCTTTTCGGTAAAGACGCCGAATCTTTCGAGCTAGAGTCAGATATCAACGGCATGAGAGGTCTTCAGGAGCAAGATCTTCGCCATTGGCGTTCGAAGGGCCCAATTGGGAAGCTGCACAATATCGTCAAGTTCATCAGATCCTCACCTCAGCGCAGCGAATATTTCAAGCGCATCGCTCACGAGCAGGAGGACGAAGGGTACCATCTTTGCGAGGAATCAACCGCCGAGCTTGAGGTCATCTTGAATAATGAGACGCGGTGGAATTCTACTTATATGATGATAGAGAGGGCTTTGCGGAAGCAGACTGACATCAGGGCCTACATCTTTGCACTCGAAGGCGAGAAAGACGAAGAAAAACGTATCCCTGCTGATGACATCTTATCCAACGAGGATTGGCGCGTGCTTGGTGAGGTTAACGAGATACTTACGCCTTTATATCATCAGACAATGCGAACCCAAGGCTGGGGTAAAGGCGACAGCCATGGGCGCCTGTGGGAAGTTCTGGTAGGAATGGAATACCTGCTCGAGCATTTTGAAGACCGGAAAGGCTTCTACAATGAGTTCACGACCGAAACAATAAGGGCGACGAATCTAAATGATCCCGAACTAATTGGAAGAGCGTCTGCGCCTCTGAGGGGGACTAACATCCGGCCGGCCCGTTCCCGCCGTCGCCCTGCTCGCTTCGATGGGGAAGAGGTCTATGTATCCCAACAGCGAAGTCAAGCGCCAACTTTCACGGTAGCTGCCTTGCCGGAGCATTCTCAGGCTGAGTATGCGGCGCTTGACAAGCCACCGGCGTCTAAGATTTCCCAGAAGAGCTCATTACCAGCAGACCACCGAGCATATATTCAGGCATCGATCAACAACGGCTGGAAGAAGCTGGATGAGTACTACAGCAAGCTCGGAGAATCTCCCTTGTTTGCGGCAGCAGTCATCCTTCATCCGAGATTCGGCATCAGCTGGTTGGAGGCTACTTGGGCCACTGAGGAGCAATTGGCCTAGGTTCGCGATGCGAAGGCGGGCATAAAGGACTACTTCGCGCGGTGGTATCAATCGAACCAGCGGACGGACGACTTACAGTCGAAGTCTGCTTCATCATTAACGAACAGGGGTAAAGAGGATGATCACTACACGCAATGGATCAACAGCAGAACGAAAAAGGCATTTGCAACGAGCAGCAGTGTTAGCGAGATGGACAAATACCTCCGTCTTGAGCCACAAGATACGCAAGAGCCAATCCAATGGTGGAGGGACCACAAGCCTTCATTCCCGGTGCTAAGCAGCTTTGCCTTGGATGTCTTTGCCATTCCGGCTATGGCAACCGACTGCGAGAGGCAGTTCAGCCTAGCCAAGCTGACACTAACATCGCAAAGGCTCGCAATGGGCGCCGACACGCTGGAGCGAGTTCATTGTCTGAGGAACTGGGTCCGACACGGCGGGGTAAAGCTGGGCAGTTGGGTCGGTAATTGAGGCTTTGGATCCGGCGTAATACCTTCACATACTCAATATATAGGTCTCCCATACAATTGATTGAGACGAGCCAATCAAATCAAACAAATCAACTTTTACCTCAAAGTTGATTTGATTGATTTATGATGAGCGCTGTTCGTACTTGAGATGAATTTACGCCTGTAACACTGCATAATTGGGTCCGAAATAAAAACCCCTCGCCTTGTAAAGCTTGTAAAGGAATACGGGTTGGAGAGGGTCAGCCGCAGCCCTTACAAGCTAATACAAATAATGGGAATAAGGGCAAAAGGGTTCAGTCACGGTACGGCTGTCAGGAGTGCAAAGTACCCCTATGTAGATCCGGGAATTGTTGGGACTTCTATCATCGCATAAATTAGGTGGGGCTAAATGTTGGCTAGACCCCCCTGTCCGGTACGCAAGTGTAGACTTATGACACTCAAAGAGATAGTACTCCATAGATAGGGGCAATTATAGAGATATTCTAGTCCAACGATTAGGAAAATATACTAGATGTGTTTTTTATACCTGTCTATGCCGCTGGGAAGTTAGCCCTAGGACTTGTGCATATCTTTGAATAACGTAGAGTAGGGTTCGAACCACCGAGCTGCAGAGAATTTCGCTTAAAGAATTCATGAGCAGGTGACTCGCGAGGGAGGTGAGGGCGGGGCCCCTCGAGAACCAGACAAATGGGCGCTCGCTCGTTGATTGCTGGGCAAAACAAGCCTGGACTTCTCGCCAAATCAATAATCCGCTCCGGCGCCTCCTGTAGCCCATGATTCGCCCGTCTGCGAGACAAAAAGCAACAGGAAACGAGGACTGTTATCAAAACCGGAGGGTAACCTCCGGCGTTCCAGCCACGTAGCCTTTATTAGATATTGCCCCGCTGGATCGGGCCTCTCTTGAACAACACAATCTTGCCTCAGGGGGCAACACTACTTCACTCTGCGGAGTAAAATCATATCAAGATCACTTATGATATCTTTTTTTGCATATAAAAAGCCTCAGCACACCTGCAATCCCGTCCAGGCTTCTTATGTCGAGTAAATACCGGCCACTGCTTCCCAACACGACACCAGCGTCGAGTTCAACAGAAGATGCCTCCGGCTCTCAGTCTCAGTCTTCGCTTTCTGGCTTTATCAAGATCCCCCGAGCGGGAACTCGTACGGCCTGCGAATCCTGTCGAAAGAAGAAAATACGAGTAAGGCCTCCCTGAACGCGGTTATTGATTTTATGCAAGAATCATGCAGCTTAAGATAAATGCAGTGCAATGGCGGCAGGCCTATGTGCAAGCGCTGTATTGAAATCACGGCAGATTGCATCTACCGCACCGATAAGGAGGAAAAGAGTATACTAGCCCTGGAAGGGCGCAATAGCGAGTTGATGACCGAGTTGGAACAGCTACGTGAGCTATACAGTATGATACACTCACGGTCGATCGAGGAGGCACAAGAGATCTTCAACCGCATAAGGACAAACAGTGACCCCACTCAGGTCTTGCAGATGGTCAAGACCTCAGAACTATTGCTACAAGGGACTTTGGCCGAAGAGACAGGCATGGAGGTACAGGCCAGGCGGGAATGAACTTCCAAGTAAGGCGAAACACTTTATCATGACTGAGAACTAGACCTACAGAAGATATACACACCCTTCTTCGAGTTCGGAAGAGCACCGGGGTGCAATATTCACCCGGAAAGCTTTTCGTGGTGTTGTACATGAGCGGTAATAATAAGGCTGAGCTTTGAATACCGCTAAGCACACGGAGCGCCTAGACGTCACTTCTACGATACTCTGGCTGCAGAACTTGGAGCCAAGATTGTAGAAATAGGAAGCCTAAGACTGCTAAGCTTAGCGAATTACTAGACCGCCAAAACTAGAATAATCCTAAAGGTTACTGATTCTACTGGTAAAATCGAATAAATAATATGACTTTCTGAAAGGTCCATGTAAATAAACCCTTAATATATCTTTTATTGGTCCTCTGAACCTGTTCATATGCTTAGCTTGCTAGACTCAGAACCAAGTATAGAAGAATTAGCCAAGTATGATTTCTGGAAAAGGGGGAGGAAAGAAGAGTTAAAATCACTTGTATTTTTTACTCTAATTACTGCATATCGCAGTAGATCTTAAATTGGACTGAAACTAAATGGCCTTTTTATATTATTATGAACTTTTCTTGAATATTTATCCTTCCAGAGGGAAAGGGAGAATGCTAAGCGCTATCACAATATCTGGACTACACCATAATAGGCTACCAAAGAAGAATAGGGATTACACAGAAACACATATTTCCTGGTAAAAGTTAAAACCTATATAGGTAGCTAGTATTTGTTATCCCTCAGTGACTCTGTTTTAATTTAGTCGAGTACCAGACTTAAATCGATCCCTGGGAACGATGTGGAAGGGCGCGCTGAATCTCGACCCAAGAACATCCACCTCGACTCATGGTGCGTACTTTGTTATCCTCTTCCAACGTCCATTTCCCACTGAATGATCTGGTTTCCGAAAGCGAAGCCTTAGGGGGCCCTCTGCCCTCCTTAGAATGTGATACACACCTGTCAGCATGCGGCTGACTTTGATCAGGAGTCCAATCAAATTGCAGTTAAAACGTCGCCTTTACTCCTCTGATAATGCGCTTTAAAGAAACATTGCTAAGAGGCCATTCCTTAAATCGAGCGATAAGAAAAGAACCTTGGTTGAAATAGGTTACAATACTTCAGTGCATTAAAGTAATACTAATTGTAATCTTAGCAATAATTCTGAACATTTCGGCTCCCGTCGAACTTGCCTATATCGCACCACTTACTTCCCAAGCTACAGCCATTGGAGTCATGTCATTATCTTCTAGAGGAATACAAACGGAAAGGGTACCAAAGCATACAGCTTACCACTTGTTATTCCTGGCCTTGCTCCTCGTGCTGATCTTAGCGTTGGTGTTTAGACTGTCGCTTACTGGGTACTACGAGAAATTGATTTTCTCACAGTAGCTTCTTTATATAATAATATCGACTATAGGCTATCGACTTCCAGAGAATGAACATCAAGGCCCTCGTCAAACAAACGGAGACTCGGAGGTCAAGCTAGTCGTCAATTAAGCCTCAGCCATTCTCTCTCTAACGGCCCAAGTTCTCCGTCCTCAGTGGCTATCAATCGTTTTTCTCTGGCGTTGTCCCGCCATCACCTGCTACCACAGTCTCAAGCAGTCGACCCTGTTTTTTCAACAAAAATAACTCTTCCTTTCTGGTTTTGCGCCGTTACTGGTTCAGAAGGACGTGTCATATTCAGAGCCCGTCTATTATTATCGTGCAGCGGAAGAGCCGAGTGGAACACTAGGATAGTGAGTGAAAGTCTTAATTGACCCACCATATCACCCTACGTCTCAAGTCCTCGCGTTCTCTTAAACCTGACGTCCTTTGACATGCTAAGAAGCGACCGTTGCACCATCAACAAACCACAGAGTGCATCCCTTCCTGGGACAGATTACGGGATTGTTGAGTTCTTATAATTAACCGGCTAATCTCGTAGGTGCCTCTGGGTTGATGATTGTGCGCACTGGACTGGAGTTGGAGGGCTATGGTTTCAGACACCCATGCCTGTGTGGATGGGACTTTTGGATGTTCAACTGAGGAAGGTGAGGCGAACCTGAGCCACCATCCATAAAGCGACGATGTTTTGTGGTTGATATTCTTTTTCTCCAACAGCCACATCATCTAGTCAAAAGTCATGAGTCTCCCATCTGGTCCTACCTAGCCTAGCCATCCTTACCCCTGTATATCATGCCCAAAGTTGAGCTACCAGATTCCTCACGAACCGCCAACTTTGGAAACCGACGTATCCAATTATCATAGAGGCTGCGTGAACCGGCCTCAAGCATTGGGCTTTATAGCTTTCTTCAGATTCCGACAGCCATGGGGCATTGACATTGCCGGCGTGATCGTTCTCATTCCACTTGTGAATCAAGGCGTGTATGAAAGGGTTCAATGGAGTTTGCAAGTATGAGGGCATCAGGGGTGAGGTAAAGAAACTGATCTTGTTTCGGGTTCCAGTTGAACTTGAAGAAGGAGATCAGCTGTGCTGAGTTGACGCGCGATAGTCTCGACATCGGCACCCGCGCGAATGCGACGGACAATCTCGTGGACTTCGGCCTCTGGCCGAGTCTGTATAGCGCGATAGATAGCGGCAGCAGGGTGCGACACTTGAAGCGCTTTTAACCTCTCTCTGAAATTAACCTCAAGTGTTTGCCGGTAAACACAATCGATATGCTTTTCTCGACACCGAGAACATGTCGGCCGAGCACCGTTGCACTATGCAAACCATTCAACCCACGATTAATTGAACCTCCAAGAAAAGCGCTACTTTGAGGTTGTAGGGATGGAGTTTGGTTGTGGCATACCTTGCTTTTCCGTTGTCTACAGGACTCGCAAGCTAAAGATGTAGAAACTCTTCTTCGTGCTAAGGGAGCTGTTTGATGCCCGGCATGGGTCTCTACCGGATGAGGGCGCGGAGCTGGGAGCAAAGGTCGGAGATTAGTCTTCTGACTTGAGTCGTGTGTTGACAAGGTCGAGGAATCTGAGAAATTGGAAGTTCTGTTTGGCGGCATATTTGACGTTCTTAGTGACTGGTTGCGGCATTGAAATATATGCAAGGTTACGGCCTCCAGCTATTAACTGAAATGATAACATAGCCTTTTAGCAAGACCCTCAAAGAAGCTTACGGGTAAAGCCAACGTGTATTACCCACTATGTTCTCATGATCAGATACATGCCGCCCCTTGCAGCGGCTGTTTTCTCAACAAGAATGATGTCATGGTGGTTAAAGGATGATCCTCGCATGTCGCAATTTTGCACACATTTTCTCCGCCATTGATTGGATGAACCAGATTTACGTATCATATCTGCCTCAACTCTAAGGTCAGCCCGTTGCGCCGCAGCCAAGCAGAGCGAAACGCGAAAAGTCCATCACTGGTATACTTTATATATTTACATAATCGAGGAGAACTGAAGAAGCTTCACATGTTTGGAGCCTATCGGATCAGAAAGCCCAGAAACGCTCATTACAGGCCCAGACGAGCGATTATCGTGATTTGATGAGTCAGACAAGATGCTTACCCCGCGCCTCGGGTGTACTGGGACCCTATCAATATTGACACCAAGTTGATGCAATGAAAACACCTTACCCAGTCACTATGATAAGGACGTGACATATTTTCAATGTCAAAGAACTAACTATCTTCTCTCTTTCTTTCTCCCCTTCCCCACACTGAAAGCTAAGATTGGGCCAATGGAGCCCATCTTTCGAACCCATATTATATATGATGACCCTATGAAGCAAAGCTTTGGTCAACCTAATGCCCCTCTTTTTGTAGCGGCTTTATTTCTTAATCCCAAACCCATTTCCCATTCTAAATCATCAGTAGTTACAGGAAAGATTTCTTATATTGTTTTACGTGCCTAAGCCTTTCCAGTACGCAATCTACACCATCTCCCCCTTCAACTACGAGGCTATACTAAGAGGTTGGCTACCAGCAAAATCGACCCAAACTTATCTGTATACGGGCTCGAAGAGAAAGCTATGTTTTATTAATAAAGATAGGCTTATATCGAGTGAGCAAGCATTTGTAATGACCAGCGAGGAGCGCGACATTAGCCGGCTAGCGGGACTGGATTCTTATGGAGAGCAATATTCCAAGAACTGGGCACTGAATGCTGAGCGATCTTGACTAGAAGCGGAAATAGCCCATCTAAACTACCTTCTTGTAGCCCACAAGGATTGTTGTAGCGCTTCACAGGTCTGCGCGCACTCCATGCACCTGGGGGTCCCTCAGAACACAGCGGTAAGCGATGCCTCTTCCCGTTAAGACTGCAAAACTTACTAGACTGCCAGACATGCAATATCGCTAAAAAATAGGACAACCATGAAGGTTACTGATTCTGCCGGTAAAATCGAATGAATCATTCTGTGAACTCGGTAAGCAATCGCACCTCGAGGTTATTTCCCATGGCGCAGCATGCAATTGTTGAATAGCTTATTTCGACTGGCCGCTGACTAACGAAACCGGCATAGATTCCATCTACGTATAGTCTATGCAAGAACTCTTCAACACTCAGATTGCCGAATACTTTCGGGGCTCAATGGCCGGTAGATTAGCCCCCGACCGAGCGGCCCGTTCCTCGCCCTCAAATCTGGGGCTGGGCCCTGGCGATTGTCACGCCTGGTGCGATTAGCGGACTACCCAACGCACCTGCGACGACGCTGTGCCCCATTTCAATGGTACCGGAAGGCTTTCATGATGGAGATGGACGTTATGGATCGTAGGAGAAGCCACCTCGCTGATACCTCCACTTCATACAATAAGGCCAAAGTGTCCCCTTCATAGTCAATATGACGCCTCGCTGGTTTGAGAAAGTCGAACCCAAGGCCAAAAGCTGTTGCAGGTCGCTCCCCAAGAATCCGTCTCGGCTTCTTCACCACCATCACCTTCGCCGACCCATTGATTGTGTGCCACCAAGGGCGGCATAGGCAGGGCGAGAGGTTGATACTACCGGTAGTTTAATCTGCGAATCGAGCAATCGGATTCACTGTTATTCCGGCAGCGAGATTTTATATAATCAAGCCGGCCCGCGACGTAAGCGGTGAGGTCATCATCAAGAGGGGTAATGGCCCCTCCTTGCCAAGACTTACTCTTGGCGACGTTATATCTACCGGTACGTCTGTTCCCTCCAGCCAAATCGCGGCTCGTCTGCCACCGACTTCAGGAACTAAATATTTGTCCAACTTCCTTGAAATTGGTTTCCAAATCAACAAAGACGCTACTATAAACAAATCTTATCAATGATTATTCTGAATTCTTAAAAGAAGAACTAAAAAGGTAGGGTATGATTCCCGTAGCTCCTCATTTTACGTCTGCGAGTTATTATGTCTAATCAACCTACCAAGCGACTACATTATGAATGAAGGAGGATCAATGGCAGTCGATTCTATAAAAGATAAGCTGGGTGTCGACGTCTCCAATACACTACCCATTTCCTCCAATCCCTTTTGGGAGCAATGGTGTTCAATGGATCAGCGAGCCCTTCCACAGTCGACGGAAGGGGGGATTTTGGCGAGCGTTTACAGGCAAAGTGAATTCTTGTTTAATGATTCCATACCTACCTCCCCAACCAGATCCCTGGATCACTGGAGTGATCCATACCCTTCCGCCACCTTCACGGCTACAACGTCAGTCTTTCCGACGCTATTTCCCCAAATCTCGCACCAGTTAGGCATCCCGTCTCCGCCCTTAACGGCTAAAAAGGAGGAGCGTCAAAAGCGGAAGCGTTGCTTAAATAAAAATTCAACTCGCAAATCTTTGAGACGAGATTCCTCTCGAGACAGCAAAGCCAGTACAGCAACGGGAGGAGGAGGTACTGGCTGTTCAAACAGACCTTGCGGTACCCACGGCCACCATGGTAGTGAGCACTCGGACCAACAGGGCAAGAGCCATAGCCAACATGCAAAAGAAAAGAATCGTATTGCGGCTGGCAAATCCCGAGCTAAGAAGCGAGAACATATGCTAAGAGTCCAGTCAGAGGAGCAAGAGCTGGAACGAACCAATCACGACCTGTCCAACTGCTTAGCCAACCTGACTCGTGAGGTCCAGGAGCTCAAGATGAAGCTTTTACAACATACCGATTGCGACTGCCCGCTCATCCATGACTACCTCGCCGCAGAGGCCCAGCACTACATCTGTGGACTCAGTAAGCAATCGCAGCTCGAGGCTATTTCCCCTGGCGCAGCATGCAATTAAAGTACTATATGGGGAAATAAATGTGAGAGTAGGGAAGCGAAGAGCGATAATCCTTTTATTTTCTTGGTCTATTTATCTTGGCGTAAATATGCATGAGGTTCATGTTCTCACAGAATACTCGTGCCGGCATGAGCACGGGAATCGTTCTGTGTTTATAGTCGCCCTAAAAGAATGCTCTGGTCTCACGATTCGCCTATCTCCTAGTCGCCTTGTCGCCTTGTTGAATGGCACCCATGTGGGTCGTGAGCGTAGAGCGGCTGTTCCATCTCGACCCCGTCAGCGGAACCCCGCTGATGACTGACGGGCGCCGGATGCTACGGGCCGGCTCGGCGTACCCATATCGTGCACGCATATGGTCAGGAACATGAAGGAACTATATGTATTGCAGCACTCCTTAGCTCGTTTAGCATACATCACACCCGTCTCCAAGTCCCCCCTTCCAAGTGGAGCATGATGATATCAAGGTCTCCCACGATCCTTCAGCTTCGTACAGTAGTGCACTTGTAGGCCCGAGCCGCCTCGTTCGGGGAAACGTTGAGCAAAACGCCGACGGATCTCCGCCCACCCAAGCTGCTCCTCTTCCTTCAGTTGTATGAGGAAGTTATCTTCATCGTCTGAATACTTTGCCCCTCTTACGGGAGCTCGCTTGGTTGTTTTTTTCGCTGCGACCGAGCGGGTCGAATCTGGACTCACACCGGCGGCCTGCGGATGATTTGTGCAAAGGGGCCGCTCAAACTGGAATTGAAACGTAGTCTGGCCATTTTCGGTAATGCGTTTCATTGAAACATTCTTGAGTTGCCATTCCTGAAACTGAGCAAGAAACGCACTGGCGTCAGAGGAAACAGATCTTGGATGCGATGCTGTTCAACTCAACACGCCGAGTGCCGACGTGTCACGCTCCCTCAATGAGTATGCGACAGCTCTTGTGGATCGCCTCCTTCGGCGAGAATCCCGGGCACTGGTGGCCGCATTGCGTATCGAACAGGAAGGGGACCTAGAGACCTTGCGACGCTTGCGATCTTGGTGTTCTTCATCGTAGATATCATCGTCTTCCGAGCCAGATCCTTGAACTTTTGGAGGCGAAGGACAATAGTCCTCGTCACGCACGCATTCTGGAACATCGAGGCCATCCTCACTGCCAGAGCCTTCAGTATCTACGTCACTGTCCGTATCTTGCACCATTCCATGTGCATGTGAGGATCTGCGACGAGAACGGCGCGGGGACGGCAACTCCTGAGACGGGGGAGACATTCGGGCTCCAGATGGCGATCCGGATTTAGCCTCTGAGGACTCGGACTTGGCATCGCTGGATCCGTAGCTGGTGTGGTCGAAGTCTTGCTCTTGCTGTGATTTGGGTGGCAGCCTTACTGCGGGGGATGAAGTGTGGGCTCCAGAGATGTCATCATCGCGCGATGTGCTCGCACTCACTTCGCTATCGTGTAGTAGGGTGTGAGCCATATCCTCGGGGCCGGCAGCAATAGGACCCTATGTGCGCCTTGAAGGGGACGTGGGAGTATTCTGTTCCCCATGACAGGAACCTTTGTCAGAGAGAGTATTGATTATCATGATGCCTGGCTCGTTGGTGTCTCCGGTGGCTTTGGTGACAAGCTGTTGTTCGTCTGACACACCCAGACATGGCTGACCTTCGGGGTTAGTAGGCGAGACGTCAAGGCTGGCATCTGTACAGGCCGTCGAGTCTCCAGCGGACGTGCGATTCGTCTGACAAGGAGATTGCTGGTTCGGTTCAGGATCAGCGAGGGTGTCCATGTGTGGGTCGTGTGTCCAAATTGGGTCGTCCTCCACTCGAGCCGGAGATACTGCTGGTGTAGTGTCCATACCGATGGCGGCTTCCGACTTAGCTGGACTGTCTTTGGTACCCGTGCTATCTACATACAGGCTGTCAGGACCTACACCGGAAAGAAGGACAGTATTAAAGAACTTGCCCAAATGGTCTGCGATGCTGATCGTAGGTGTTGTGCATGATTGCGAGTCGTCGAAATCTTGACCCTCATCGTCGTCCTCATCTTCTGTATCAGTCTCGTCGTCAGAAATCCAAATGGCGGCGTGTCTGGATTCTCCAGAAGCCGAGAGTGCCTCTTCGTCGGACGGTGATACATCGACTGCTTGAGAAGCAGAGGCGGTAAAGCTTTGCCGCAACTTCTGCTCCCCGGCATCAGAGTTTGTCGATGTCATGTTGGATTTACCGAGTGTTTGGAAGACAAGGGATATGGGGGGTTGCTCTGGCAGTACGATGAAACGGAAGATGGGCGGGCATTGTCCATCTTATATGCTCGCAGCTGAACCACACGAGTCCCGTGGCCTGCAGGAGCCCAGCCCGGTGCCTTCTGCTGCCTCCCCTTGTTCTCCAAGATCAGGGCGGGTCGGATGGAGGAGGCAGACACGTAACCGCTTCTCCTTTGTGTCAATCACTCCACTGCCGGGCCACACCGATGCAGCTGTGCTGGACAGATGATCCACTCCTCGCTTCATCTTCTCGCACATCATCAGGAATCCACGCCACTCCATGGCAAGGCAGAGTTCTCGGAGATACCAGATGAGGCAGGTCTTGATGGCTGTTGGGCTGTCCACGCACGACGCGTGATCTCCAGTTGGTCAGACAGCATCGGGTAGGAAGTCTCCGGCAGCATTAGCTCTTCCGTCTGACCGTGATGGAGCTCGACGCTGCGCCCGCACCTGTTGATCGTCACAGCCGCGAACTTCTTGAACCATTCAGAGGACTCAAGAGCTCTAAACGCTTTCATAAACGCCTCATGATCCCGCAACAGTGAGACAGCCGAGGTTGCAGGCGTGCGACACCAACAACTCGCCGTATTGCGCCCGTCCCCGTCTCCTCCTCTTCACCCAATCATCCCTCTCGGCATGCTGGCTTCCCCCCGTTTTTGAGGCTGCTGAGCCATCACAAGCGGCACAGGAATGGGTGAGCCGAGGACCAGCAGGTAGTAATCGAGGGAACTCCCCCCCAAGCGGCGGGTAGTCTCGGCAACCCCTGGACAGGGAATTGGTGACTCGGGTCCCGTCGAGCGACTCGTGATCACACACGTCGCCCGCTCTGCCCGCTCTACCCGGTCTAGGAACCAATCGGGGAGCAAGATCGTGCCAGAAGCCTCTGGAACCACCCGTGCCAGTTTCAGGAGGCGAGTCCGAGGGGTACCATCCTCCAACATGCCTCGGGGGGCATTGATGAGCCACTGCGGCATTTCTGCCATTGGCTGGACGTCTCTTGGAGGCCTCACAAGGATAAACATTGACGTGAGATGCTCTGCTGCTGCCTGAGAAGCATCGCAGCGCTGTGAGGTGGCCCGACCAGGGGTACACCTCTAGACTTTGGCGTTGTTAGATTCCGTGGGAAGGCGGGAAGGAAAGCCGTACGGAACGCAGAGTAGAGATGGCAATAATATCAGAGTATAGGATGAACATGAACCGTAGAATTTTTCTCATACCCTCTGCAATCTGGCATTGGGGACGATGCAAGCGTCGCGATGGTCAGTCAATCCTGGCGGGAGGAGAACTTCATTCCAATGCAGAACGATGACGCGGCGGGATGGGGGAGGGAGCCATGCTGAAGGCAGCGATGCTTGCGGAGGGGGAGAAACGGTGGATACGAATGGGCGGAGCATGGGAAGAAGCAGAGGTCAAAGATACATGTTCACAGGGTCGGAGGAGGTCGATGTCTTATATACAGAGAATCACGTGATGTGCGGTCGGGTGGGTGTGCGGCGAGCGCGCCTTGCCCATTTGGGCGGTGCCGCTAAACCGGAGGCAGCAGCCGCGTGTCCGCGATTGCTTTTTAAATATATTATAGGTAAATCATTAATAAAAATAATACAGGTTTATTATTATCATAAGAATTATACATAAATAAACTAAAAACATATAAGTACTTAAGTAGTAAATTGGAATATATAATGATCTAGAATAAAAAACTTGAGAATAAGTAAAAACAAGCTTATTTTAATAATTTTTTCATAGTTCAAGATATTAAGGTCATAGTATTGAGGCTACAACTAGGCTAATAGGGTTCCTAGTTCCGTGACTTGAGGCTAATAGCCGTGAGGATCTATATGCCAATGACTTTAGGTACTTTAGCTAAGGGATTTAGGCAGCAATGCATCTTTTCATGTCAGGCTGATCCCAGCAACAAGGTGTTCCTCTCTAAACAGAAGTAGCGCGAACCGTAAGGAAAACGCGCCTACTATTGGCAAAGGACTTCCAGTATAAGGAGTTTCCCAGTGATAAAATCCCAAATTATGTGATACTATCGCATCGATGGGACGATGAGGAACTACCTTACCAGGATATGAGACTACATTTGCGCAGAGAGATACCGATGTTTCGGGTACAGGACCGAGGTGGAACGAGCGAACTTACTGTAAGATATATGAATTCGGTCTTATGGCTTCGCAAGGTGGATGTGAATACATTTGGGTCGACACTTGCTGCATCCACAAATCTAGTAGCAATGAGCTTCAAGAGTCTATCAGCTCAATGTAACGATGATACATAAATCAGACGTTTGCTATGCATATCTTTCAGATGCGTCTATATCTACTGGTTGTGCAAGGCAGACGAGAGGGTCGGTAGCATCAAAACCGTGGACATGAATTGTTCCAGCACTCTAAATGGTTTACTCAGGGTTGATCGTTGCAGGAACTACTAGCTCTCAGAGAGTTGATATTCTTCCATAAGGATTGGAACATGGGTGGTAATCGTATCGAGCTACAAGACGCTATCCAAGTGGCCACTGGCATAAATATAACCAGTATCATCAAAACCTCATACAAGGACGGGAAATGTTTGAGGTTTGTTCGACTGGGAAGGCTTTTTTTCCTGGGCTGCCAGTCGACCGACTACTCGATGCGAGGATCGAGCCTATTAGCTCCTGGGAATATTTGATGTTAATATGACATTACTTTGGCGAGAGAGATCGGGCATTCTATCGTCTACAAGAAGAAACCATCAGGGCCAACGAAGATGTGTCCTTACTCGCCTGGAACTGCACAGAAACAGACGATGGATTTGCGCCAAACGGTCTGGCCAAGTCCCCCTCGCGATTCCAGAACTATCAGAATCTAACAACACAAGACAGCACTCAAATCCCCTATGTTGCATTTAGTTCCAGAATGATAGCATGAGGGTTACAAGCTACTCTCATGATCAGAAGGGATCCATATGAGATGAGTCTCGGATATGCTGTCTTGGTGCATAGAATAAACGGGAGATCTCTGGTACTTCCTGTTCTGTTCTGTTCGTTGACGTTTGTGAGGAGTAGGATACACACGAGGCTCGTTCTCTCGCTGGGCTTCCGTCTCTTTTTGAAGGTGGCTGTGGGCAGTAAACTCTAGCTCGCCAGTCTTCTTTTCATTTGATAAATTCTGATTTGCATTTTCGTCAAGATTGCTAGAGCTTGGTACTAAGCACGAAGGGACCGATATATCCAGTCAAATGGGATGTTCGCTACCAGTTGCGAGGGCACCGATATCGGAAGACCTGTGAGCTTACATGAGGGCAAAATCACTCGAATCGAAATACCTCCATCCCTTCCATTTATTACCAAATCAGCTTGAGTCAGCTTACATTTTTGCTGGTTACGGCCTTAGAACATTTTTACTAACTCTAAATAGTGACCGAAGAAGGGTCCTGCTTGGGAATATTCCATATCGGCTCAAGAGACGCTTGTTCTTCTCTGTATTGAGCTCGGAGTTTTTTCACTGATCCATAGTTGCAATCCGGTATTGTAGTTAAATGAGTGGTTGAAGTAGGGAAGAGGATGAAACGTATCTCATTCTTAGATGCTGTTTGTATTTACGCCGAGCACGCAAATTTCAAGGTTGGCATCGCAGAGAGCAAAAAGAACGACACAAAACTTACAGACAGATCCAGGTTCGTGATTTGGTCAACGATGATGCCCAGTTGATGTAATTAAATACCTTATCCTGTTACTATGATAAGAATACGACATATATTCGTTCCTTACCCAACCCCCGCGTCTCTCCTTCCCAGAACGGGAAGCTAAGACGAATAAACAGATTGCATTCTTTCGGATTCATACTATATATGGTGGTTCTATGAAGCAAGGCTTTGATCGTCAGGCGACCTCCGTGTTTTAGCCCTAATCTCGTTCCCCATTCCAAACAACCGGTACTTACAAGAAAGAATTCTTGTTTCTGATATTGTTTTAAAGTGTTTGAACCATGCAATGTGTAACTTGCCCCATCCCTCCTCAATTATAAAGTCTTGACCTGTCTGTATGCAGGCCCATAAGCGAAGGTTATATTGTACTGACGAATATCTATTTGGGTGATATCAAGGGAGCAAGTACCTATAATGGCCAATGAGAAGCGCAACATTAGCCGCTAGCGGGACTGGATTCTTATGGAGGGCAGTTTCTAAAAAACCCGGCACTGGATACTGAGCGATGTCGACTAGAAGCGGAAATAGGCATTTAAACTACCTTCTTGTGGCTCACAAGGACTGTTGCGGCGCTTCATAGGTCTGCATGCACTCCATGCACCTAGGGGCACCTCAAAACACACCGGTAAGCGAGGTCTCTTCCCGATAAGACTGAAAAACTAACCGAACTGCTAGACATGCAATATCACCAAAAAGAGATCGAACCTAAGTGTTACCGGTACTGGTTCTACAGGCAAAATCGAATAGATAAACTAATTTTCTAAAGACTCATGCGAATATACCCGTAATATATCTTTTGTTGAGACAGATGGTACCCCTGGTCTCGCTTGGACGATCAGTGGCAACTGTCTCTTAACTTTGACTCAATATCTAATGTCGGAACTCCCCTGCGTAGTCGTAATATCGAGGTTTCTCGAGTTTTCTGATGTGTACTTGGCTAAGGTAAGCCAACGGCACTATGTCAAGCTTAAATGCTTCCTATTAGGAGTGAACCAGGCTATAATGCAAAACCTCGGACATGCCTGGGAGGCATGTAAAGTGATTAATCCTTTTTATCTAAGCTACTGCTATTTGATACCTTATCATTATGCATACATCGCAGTACATGGGTAACAACTTCATCCCGCTTCATACTATGAGAACAACCTTTCCCGGCATTTGGACACTTCACAATCAAACGGTCAAGCGATTCAACGATCGATTGCGGGCACTGAGTCATTCTGATCCGAATTGGTCGACGGTCCAGAGGGCATTGATTCGTGCAAGTAAGATGTCTGCGCAGGCATTCTGAACAAAAAGTGTGCCCACAGGGTGTCAACAACGGCGTCAGCATAGGAGATAAACAGATTGAACAAATAAGTTGGTCGTCGACGTTGCTGCAGTAGTCCAAGTCTTGAAACTGGACAAGCGACACAACACAAGAGACTGAGAGGCGGTGGCGTCGTGCCTCCCGAACAACCAGCTCTTCGAATGGGAAGCGATATCCTGTTTCTCACCTTTAGTCTTTGACTCGCTACAGTGTATAGTTTAACGTACTGGTGATGTTTCCAGCCAGCAGAGCTATTTCTTCGTCAGCTCGAGCAATATCCTCAATAATCTCATGCAAAGGCTGCATGATGTGTTCAGATTTGAACTTCGGGTTTCGGCGGTGCCTATTTGAATTCTGCTATAACACCCGCTCACAATTTTGTCCTGTGTTAACCTGGTCACCATGGGTAAGCAGTTTGTGCTGGCTGATATTCAGGAAGTGGGGCACATCGGATCAACATTAATCCAGGAGATTTCGGCTTCCACTCTAGTATTCTAGCCGGTAACGGGGTCCGTTACGGGTTTTAGGCCAATCAAAGGTCTAGAAATCAGCATGGATTCCGAATACTTGTAACGGGCCCCGTTCCTATTCAGGTCGTGTTTACCAGATCGGATGACGCCAAGTGGACGCCAAACATGCAGGCAGTCCACGCAACTATACGATTTGCAATAGCCACAGGACGACTCGACACACAATATTGAAGCCAGATTGCAAGAACCTCACCTACTTACTCTTACTAACCTACTCACACCCTATACTAAACACCCTGTGCTACAGAGGCGGACGCCGCTTCAGCCGCCGTAGATAGGACGCTGGACACTTGAAGAACAGCCTTCAAGCTAGTTCGCCGGTAATGCTACAAAAACATGGGAGAAGCAAGGCACAGCAAAACAGAAAGGAAAAGAGTAATCAAGGAGCAGGCGCTGTATGGGCTTGAGGACACGAATTTCAGATTCATGGTGTAAGAGCAAGGTTCAGTATGGGCTTTAGGAAAATGCGGGCACAAATTGAGCAATGTGTGGCACAGCATGGGCTTGGGGAAACGAGGACGAAAAGCAGGCGTTGTATGTAAGCATTAGTGACTAGTGCCCTTTCGGTCAGAACAGACCGCCGGGCGTAATAAATTGTATTGTATTGTATTGTTTACCAGATCGCGAAACGGTGCCCGTTTCATAACACGGCGATCCGTGCCATCCATGCTGAGTTCATTGCCCGTAGGCAAGGACCAATCACAGGTAACTAGAATAATTAGCCAACTTCTCGACTACCGCGTCCTTTACTTGTGACTAATGATTTGGCGATTGAGTTTGTAGCAGTCTTTTCTCCGAATATCTTACCTTCTCATTATGTCTACTCAAGCATCTTCAAAAACCCACCTTCACCAGCAAAACATCACGCCAAGTCAAGTTCAGACGCTCAGGAGACTAGAGCTCCATAACGACATCGCATATCAGGCTATCATTTACATACCCTCTGGCTTCGCCTTGAAGACAGACGATGATCGCGACGGACGCCACCTCAAAGAGAACCATGGCGTATCTAAAAAGCGTCGGCAGAAGCTCAATACCCTCGTCAATTCCCTGCTCGTACGACCTGATCTACGCAGAATCACGCGCCAGCCAGGAAAAGCCAGGTGCGGGTCGCTGGAGCGCTGAGGACGAGAGTCGGTAGTATCATCTAGTATAAGGCATCCCAGCCAGTGCCCTTTCGCAGTTCTGGGCGGCGGTTGTGAGGAACACGAACCAACATTGTGTTCAGAATAAGAAGGGAGAAGCCATTCCGTACTTCCGAAATCCTCGTCTTCTCTTCCAAGCTCACGGTCTGAAAAAAACATGTGCGCGGCAGAGGACCTTCAAGAAAGCTTGGCCCTGTTTCGAGATACCGTGTTAGCTGGCCTCGACCCAACCCAGATCGATATGCACTCCTGCTGCCTAGATGTGGGTATGCGAGACCATGTCTGCACATCGCTTACGTCGTTGACCGGCAGGAGCCAGAATTACCATCGCCGTGAACCTCTGACCCTTTTCTGGAAGAGTGACTGCTGCCATCATCTTCATGACCAAATAGTTGGCGTGGCACCGGAAGCTCCCACGGAGGCCACTTTCTATCGGTCATATCTTCTCAGGGACGTAGGATGATACCATGTGAAGGCGAAGTCAACCCGCATGTTGAATCTTTGCCACCCAGAAACTAGGTCACCTGGTGTTGTTCGGGCCAAAGCGCATAATTGCAGTAAGGAGCTATTTGGCGTCATGTTCAGTGACTATCAGCTCAACCGTTCCCGTGTCCTGGATGCGTGGGATGCTAATAAGCGGCATATGAGAGCTATCTCATCGTTAAAAAAGACATTTCAATTATGGTGTTCGGAATGAGGTTAACCTTCGGCTCGATCTCATCCTAGCCATATGGGCTAGTGGTAGGTTGGAACCAGACCAAAGCCACCATACCGGTCCAATGTGTTGGGAAGTTCCTCTCACTCCTACTCCTTCCTGCTCTCATTTCTGTGATCGTATCGTTGGCGAGCAGCAGCACTGGCCTTTTTGGGTAATTCCGACCGAGATGTTAACAGCGTTTGTGTCTACCTAAGCTGCCCGCTTTATACTTCTGCTCGATGAGGGTTAATCTATGTACGTCGAAATTTTCCGCTGGCCCGTATTGGATATTGTGGACTAGCGATCGTTCTTATCCATGCCCTCTGTACACGAAGAACGAAGGTCCTAAAAAGTAATTCAGTTTTATTTATTACCCTCCAGAGACGCATTGATACTGCTCAATTGGCAAGCATCAATCTCCAGGTCGAATCCTAAGCCGTTTACTCCACATCGAATGAATGAATTTATTCCGCCCGGGAGGATACGCCTCATAGGGCCCACAACATTAAATCTCGTTACATTCTTTTCCGACTTCTGGTCCTGAGACCCTGAAACCTCACCAATCCCTACTCTTCATCACATTTCCCAGCCTCGCTTGTCCCTACGCCAGGCCTGCTTGAAGGCCAACTTCTCCAAGTGTTCAGCGTCCCATCTTCAGCGGCTGAAGCCTGGTCTGTCTACCAGAGGCTGTACTATGTTAGTTCTTATTATCTTGTTTGGTTTGTTAGTATGTTTTTTATGTCTGTGTAGTATCCAAACGGCCTGTGCTTATCGCAAACTTGATCGCTGCTCGCACTGCTCTCAGGTTCGGGCTCCACCTGTGCCCGTCCTCTGCTGTCTTGCCTCCCAGGAAGAATGAAAGATTACCCATCATTTCCCGGTCGACAATTCGCATGTGTTCTCGTTGCTCGTCCCACCGTGGACATCGGAAGAGGAAATGGTCGATCGTTTCTTCTTCCTGGCCACAGTCGCATGTGTCCGTCTCTACTGCGCCTATCCTGTGCAGATACCTGTTGACTCGTGCCATTCCCGTTCGTAGTTGCACCAGGATGTCAGATTCGCGTCTCTTCAGGGCGTCATATAGTATGCGCGTGTGTTTGCCGGGCAGCGCCTTGTCGAGCCGTTTCGAATAGCCGCCTACGCTCTCTGGTAGCACCATGAGCCGTCTGCGCTGTGCCAGTCAAGGTCGGAACCACTACATCCACTCCACTTTGGACCAAGCAGAGTGGATGTACGATCTTTTAGGCAATTACATAGTGGATGTAACACATATTCGACCGGAGTGGAATGGATGTACACACGTGGATTTATAAGTGGATTTATAAGTGGAATTTTGAGGCTATTCACAACCTCGTGGGTGCGTATTCAGCCTCACTGTCAGAGGTTGACACTAACTCTTCAGCCTGTTGCTGCTGTGATGTATCGTCAACCTCGCTGACGCTATCCTCGCCCTCCAATAGCCATTTTGTCTCAGCAAGCGCCAGCTCGCCGTCGCTTAGAGTCCCACAACCGGCGTCATGCTTACTTTCAAGGTGTGATTTAAGTAATGGATCCAGATCCTTGATAAGGCCAGCACGGTACCAAGAGCGTAAGACCTGACATATGGCGATGATCTCAGCATCCAGGTTCGTACGCAACCCCGAGACCATCTTGCCAGCAGCTGAAAATAACCTCTCACACTCCGCTGACATCGGCTGAATCGTCAGGAAGTCCAAGGCCATCCTGGATAACCGAGGATATCTGCTTTGCTTAGTGATCCAGTAACCAATTGGATCACGAACGTTGCCGTCGCTGGCGTCACGATCCGTCTGCCACGCTTGGTACTCGTCACCAACAATAGCTGCTGCGTGGGCTGGTAGTGAGTTCGGCACACGACTGTTCTTCTCGAAGGGGTTGAAAAACCGAGGTCTTTTTGCCGGTGGCTCGTCGTCGCCTCTGCTGCTGCTGGTTCTAACCTCGAGATGAGCGTAATCGGACAGCCAGACGTCGGCAACCATCTCTTTTGCCTTTTCAACCCAACTAGGCTTATGAGCCCACGTTTCATCAAACCAGTCCCAACGATAAGCTGGATGCAGTGCCATAGCCGTATAGTAGATGGGCGTCTCGTCCAGCCGCCGATAATATTCATCCAGCTTATCCCAAGCAAGGTTGATTCCAATGCGGAAGTGCTCTGGATCAGGAAAGTCAGAAGCAAGCTGCTTATATTCTTCCAGTGTGTTAAGCAGCAACTCATAGCCAAGCACCACGTCCCAGATATTTCCATAGGAGCCAGTCCAGCCTTGCTTACGCCTGCGCATATATCCATCACCCTCAAGCATCTTCACCACGGTCTCAAAAACAGTCAGAATAGCCTCCAAATGGTAAAGAACCTCCCAGTCTTTGTCCGTTAGCTGATTCTCGTCTCGGAGGATGCGTGGTTTTTTCGCCAACTTGGCTTGTGTTACTTGGCCAGTCTTTTTAGACCTATTTTCGTCCTCCCATTGCGCCTTATCCTTGATCAGTAGGAGTTCGATAGAGGTTTTCAACCGTAGAGCCCTGCGGATCATGTAGAGTTGTGACAGCCAACGCGTGTCGTTATCGATAATTAGCTTAAGTGGTTTCTTGGATCGGAGTTTAAGGGTGGCGGCGCGATCAATTTCGTCCTGTTAGATATACCGAAATTAGTAGGAGACGAATAGGATTTAGTAAAACCGCTCACCCTCTGGACCTCCTTGAATAAGTAAATCAGCCGATGGCTAATACGCACATCAACTACGATGTTGTGTAACTTGCCAACTGGTCCCTTTTTGCGCCATCGAGCGTATTCAGTATCAGATAACGCTTCTGCGCCTGATAATTGCTGCTCGAACGCGTCGGCGTTTTTTCCAAATAAGAGCGCCTTGGCTGACAAGTTAATTATGTGGCCAATACAGCGTCCTCGACGTAGTCGGCCATCGAACCCAAGCTCAGCACCAATGACCTCCATGGCAGTATCGTTGTTTTCAGCATTGTCGAGCGTGAAATAGCCAATCTTTTCTAGACTCACGCCAAGGGTATGTAGGACGTCGAGAACCTCCCCACCGATCGTGGAGCCGAAGTGACGATGAGCCTCTGGAACCCCAATCATGATTTTGCATGGCCGATTGTTCTCATCTCTGAAAAAACAAGCAATGCCATAAAGGGCAAGCTTATTTCGAGACGTCCAGCCATCAAATGAGATATGAAGCGCTCCAGGGGAGTTCCTCAACACCTCGATAACCTTCTGCCTGTGGCGGTCATACTCTTGAATGATCTTATATCGGACAGCCCTGGCAGTCAAGTTGGCGCGTTGGGTCGAAACGGAGGGATTCAAATAGTCGAATATTTCTTGGAGGATGGGGTTCTCGGCGAATGACAAGGACTAGTTGCTACTGACGATTAACTCGACTAGCATACGCTGAAAGTATTGTTTATCAAAGCGTGAGATGATATTATTCGCAATATTCTGTTCCGTAGGCTTGTTGACGTCCAGTTTCAAAACAGAGGCAATAGTGGGCTGGTCCGATTTCAGTGCGCCTTCGGATTTCAGCTGTGCTGTGCTCTTTTTCTCCCCTCTGGCGCTGGTGTTTTGTGCTCACGCCATAGATGATTTGCCGCGTTCTGGAGACCTGAAGAGGTAAAACTCGCGATAGTGGGACGATTTACGAGGATACAGTCCTTGCAAGCCCATTTGCGTAAGCCATGACGTTGAATATCATAGCCAAAGTCCCACAGCCAAGAGCTAATATCACGAGATCGTTCTGACCAGGTCCAGCCTCTGAAATGTCGAAAAAGACGGTCTTCGAGGTGCTGCTGTTGGCCTGGCTGGGTGGCTGACATCGTCAAATTTGTTTTTGCAAAAACAACAGCAGGAAATTCTTAGAACACGCGCTCAATAGGGGCAATTTCTCATATCACGTTAGAAGATTAGCTGTGGGAGTAATCGACCTTGGCTAACCATGAGTCTAGGTACCTCGATTTGATAGGCAACAATATACAAAATTAAGTACCATGGACCGTACAGGGTCAGGAAATATCCCACTATACCTAAATCCACCCCATTACATCCACTTTCAGGTCCGAATGTAGTGGATTATTACGTAACCTGAGCGCCAGCAAAGTGGATGTAATAGAGATAGGCCACTTATTTGTGATCCACGTGGATATGGAGTGTAGTTGGTCCGAGCCTTGGATACAGAAGGATCGCTGGCAGGCATCAACACCGATCATATCGAGGAGCGGCATCCCGTATTTGTTCGTCTTGTAGCTGCAATCCAAGAAGAGCAGATCTGGATAAGTCTGAAGGCATGCCAATGAGTCGGGATGAGCGAATAAGATTGCTGTTACCCGGCCATCTAGGTCAAGCTGCATCCGGTTCTAGAACCCTTCCTTATCTAGCTGGTTAGCTAAGGCATGGACAGTGCTCTGGCCTTCGCAGAGATCCTGTTTGTTATCAGCAATACGATTGTAGATATCTTGCTGAGTTACAATTGAATCGGAGTTCTGACGGATATAGGTCCTGATATCCTTAGGAGGTACCCCAGCATTTACAAGGCTAGCAACCGTAGACTTCTCCTTACTAGATAGTTTCCGGTGTGCTGGAGGAGCATATGGATCCTGGCTTGGCTCGTGGTTATGTAAGGCAAATCGTCTATCCGGGCGATGCCTTAAGGACCAAGTAGTCTTATCCAGTGATTCCTTAGCGATGATAGAGAACGGACAGTTCGTGCCTCGGGTAGTAGTTTTGCGCTGGCGATCCCTTGAGGCACTAGGAGGACGGCACCATCTATCACATGCGTATGTGACATTCTCCCTGCCGCTAGTTGAGCGCGAAGATCTCCCAGTTGTGAACGCGTATCCTCTGGGTGCCGCCTATGCATTGATAGCCTGGAATAGGACATCACGCGATTCGTAATCGCGTTCTGGAGGAAGGCAATCCTCAGGAAAGGACGTGACTGCTTCAATCGACTGTTGGGTCATCATAATCGATAAATCTAGTAGCCGCTGGTGGCAACCCGTGAGAACTGCAGTTGTGGAGTTGTCGCCCCCGTGAGTGTACGGACCTGCGAACCTAATGGCTCCCGGGTAATCTACTTGTTGAGAACAAACATGTCGCCTGTCCAGCCATACGTCCGATGAAGTCTCCGACCATACCATCCACAACCCCTCTTTCGCCACCACCCCTCTTTCGCCAGGCAAAATAAAAAAAGCTCCACCAAAACTCACCAACTTCACTTACACGAAAGTCAGCCTAAATGTATAGCTACTCAAAAGAAATTACCTCTATTGATTATAAAAATGATTGGATGTGATGATTCTGACCTTATAAGGCTGTGCGGGGTACGCGATCTATGCGTGCTGTGCTATGGAAATGTCGTTAGTTTGATCACTAAATTCCTCACCGCTCTTTGCCTTGTTTTTTGGTCTTTGTTTTTGACAACGATATGAAAATGCCTAGGCCAAGACTTCGATGGAAATACACAGAAGACGACATGGCAGAGGCCATATTGGATGTTACTGACAATGGCTTTTCACCCCCTCAAGCCGCTCATAGACGGGGAGTGCCCCGAAGGACTCTAATCGACAGACTTCACGGCCGCGGGGCCGTGAAAGAGCAGATCCACCCTCATCGACGGCTGTCCAAGAGCCAAGAGGATAGGCTGGCTTTCTGGATTCTCCGTCAGGAGTCCTTGGGCTATGCTCCGTCCCATAGTCAAATCCGCGCTTGCGTCATAGGCCTGCTGAGACAACAGGACGAACATCCCAACTTAGGACGCAACTGGGTGAACAAGTTTATCAATCGCCGTGCAGACCTAAAGACCAAGATGGGTAGACGTCAAGAAGCCAAGAGGTTCGACTCTTTCACACCTAGAGCGGTTCATTGGTACTTTGATATCCGGGATGGGCAGTATGGCTGGATCAAGCCTGAAAACACCGTTAACGTTGATGAAGGCGGTATTATGACTGGTTTCGGCAAGCGCTCACTTCTATTCCTTGTCAGTTCTTGAGCTTTGACCGACTAACCCTCTTCATTCAGGACTAGATAGCTTGGTTGTTGGAAGTGCGGACCCGAAGCGTAAGGCGTTTCTCAAAGGACCACAAACTCGAAATTGGACTTCATTCATCGAAGCTGTCACTGCTGATGGCCGCGCTTTAGTTCCTGGCATAATCTTCAAGGGGAAAGAACTACAGAAACAATGGTTTCTTGAGGAGTTTAAGCAGATAGCAGACTGGTATTACATAACTTCGCCCAATGGGTGGACTGATAACCACATAGGCATTGAATGGCTTGAAAGAGTTTATCTGCCCCAGACGACACCTGCTGATGAGTCAGACGCTAGGCTAATCATTTTAGATGGTCACGGAAGCCATGCAACAGTATGTCCTTCACTTTCCCCATCTCAAGATCAGTGCTGAGTGATGGAAGGATGAATGGATGGCCACGTGCTTTCTGAACAACGTTTATTGCTGCTATCTACCAGCACACTGCTCTCATGGACTCCAGCCACTGGACAATGGAGTATTTAACGCGTTGAAGGCTGCATATCGACGAGAGTTGGAAAAGTTCGCTTCGTTGACTGATTCCGCTCCGATGGACAAGGTCAATTTCATCAGGGCTTACGCCAAGGCTCGCCGAGTTGGAATGACTAAGAAGAACATACTGTCTGGCTGGAGGGTCACTGGAAACTGGCCAATTTCACGTGAGAAAGCGTTACGGCACCCTGAAATTCAACAAGATAGGCCAAACGGCAGCCCAAGAGTGACTCCTGAACCCAGGCCGTATCTTGGCTCGGACGATACGCCACAGACGAGCCGTCAAATTCGAGATCTTGGGCTGAACAAAACACCAAAGACACGGAGACGGTACAACGTGATAGCCAAGGGCTTTGAGGCTCAACAACAGACAGTAGCGGCGCATACGCAGAGGATTGCCAGCCTAGAAGAAGAGTTGGCTCGGCTGAAGAGAGGGAAGAAGAGGAAGGCTGTGCCGAATCCTAACAAACGTTTCATGACTCTTGGAGAGACTCTAGCCGGTAAAGAGTCCATACCAGAAGGGGCGACTCGTTATACGCCTGTCGGGGTGGAATTTGTCTCTTCAAGTGAGCAAGAGTCAGAATCGGAGGCTGGCTCAGTCATAGAAGTCAGAGAGGAAAACATACCCCACCAACCAACCAGGCGATCGCAGCGGATGGTGAAAAAAACCAGAGTGGAATAGATAAGTGTACTTATGACTCATTAAATGAATGATTTTACGCATTTCTGTCAATTTGGTTAAATTCTGTGTAAGTGAAGTTGGTGAGTTTTGGTGGAGCTTTTTTTTTTTTGCCTGGCGAAAGAGGGGTGGTGGCGAAAGAGGGGTTGTGGATGGTACCGCCTAGCAACTGTAAAGGCAAGTTTGCCTCTGGGATGCGGTTCATGAAAGTGAATGCTAGCCTCGACATCCAATTTGGTAGGAGAGAACTGCCACACGGAACCATAAAGCTTCTCTGCCGTGAATCCAGTCGAGGCCAGAGCATGGAGAAAGTCGTTCCAGGGAACCTCGCCCGGGGTAGATGTGACTTCAGGGCTGAAAAACAGAGTGCGGAAAACCTTGAGAGCGCGCTGGTCAACCTGGAAGCTTGGCTGCACGTCCTCGGAGCTCGCTTCAGGGGCAACTTCAGCGACTCCTTCCTTTTCTAAGGATCTGTTTGCAGCCGCACGTGTCTTGACCCTGGTCTTAAGCGTCTTCGTCGAAATGCGATAATCCGTCTTCTCAGACGAACGGTTTCCAGGAAGGCCAAAGTAGAATGGCGACAGGGGCTGTTCGACGACAGCAGGCTCGGCGGCGGCCTTCTTGGTCTCTGACGGCTCAACCCATTCCGGGGTCCGCTGTAGGATACGCGGCTGCGAAAGTAACTGCTCCACGAACGAGCCCTCCAACTTCCCACCCTTTGTATGCAAGAGTCGGTCGACTTTGGCCCAGAAGGCATCGAGGTTGGCTTCGGCTCGCCGCAGCGTATCCACATTCTCCTTTGTTCGACGCTTTTGAATTGGGTATGTGAACCTGCCAGCAAGAGGCTCGCCGAACTTTGAGGCGTGCTCGTACACGTTGCGCTCTCCCAAAGCGGCGTCAATCTGGCCCCAGTGCTTGGTCCTTTCGGAAAACCAGCTCTCGTACTCGTTCTTTGCTTCCATGAAAGCATTGTTGAACGATTGTGCCCATGGCTGGTACAGCTCGAGTTGATGGATGCACTGGGAGATGATGGCAATATCACCGATGATAGCTGCAATGTACGGCGTCACTAGGTCCTTGGCTTCCGACTGAACCAGTCGCTCCAGCTCATCCACGATTGGGGGTAGACGGACAAAGAGCAACTCTCTATCATTCTCCCACAGAACACGAGTTAGCCAGTTGAGATTCTGCTGAGTCTTGGACAATTTCACGCCCGTCCGCGGCTGGAGGCTGATCTTGGTGGCATTCGGGTCGGGATCGGGGTCGCGAACATAGAACTGTCGGATCGGCGGAGAAGATACAAAGCCATACCTCAGCTGGCGGAAAGGTCCTTTGGCAGCCTCGTAGAGGGAGTGGCGGAACTTGACCAGAGCATCCAGGTATTTCTGCGGAAGATCGTCCAATGGTGAAAGCCCAGGTTCATATTTTCTCTGCAACTCCCGCAGTGACTTGGCTTGTTCGCGTAGTTCAGAATACACCTCAACGAATACGCAAGCATCTCTCACCGCAAGGCGAAGGACACGAGCCCAGAAGATGCCATCGCGGCCCTTAAGGGTAACCTGGTGTGGTTTTCCGTGGTGGTCTTTCATAGTTTCTTGTCGATGGTCTCGGAGGTCGAGCAGGTGCTGGGCGAAGTAGCTTGGGTCTTCACGCAAGGCCCACAGGTGGTCTTCGGCCGCCGATGCCTTTGCGGCAAGCAGGGAAACGACACGTCCCAGGTCAAGCCGGGCGGGCGGTCGGTAGGGCGCCTCGGCGGCCATCAAGGCCAGAGATTCGAAGCCGTTAGTCTCGCTCTCGGTCTTGAGGTGTGGCTCTGGCTGAACTGGGTACTCGGCGCTCGTCATCTTATCCTCAGGGATGTCAGGCAGGATCTTTTGGCAGCAGTTGACAAGAAAGGCCATGAGCCGCTCCTGCACCTCCAAGATTAAGAGACCTTGGCCCGGCATGAATTGTTTCTGGTTGACGGACCAGTAAAAGGCCTCCTGATTTTCACTCCAACTAAGCAAGACTCCATATTCGTCCACGGAAGACGCTCCATTGAGAACCATGGTGTAGCGATTCAGAAAAATGGCAGAGATGGCCTCAGAGACAGTTCCCAAGTGCATGGCTTCCCAATCAGCAGATGCAAAAGTGGACGGGCAATTCCGCCCTCTCGCGTTGAGGAGCAGCAGGAGTGGCTTCGTCTGCGACAGATCTTCTTGGTTGAGGTAAGGCCACATAAAAGCGTCGCGATACTCGGTTTTACCTGCGCGGCGCTGTTCCGGGGTTTCTCTGCGGAAAGCGTCAAAGTCGGGACGGTGGGTGGTTGGCATGCTCGGCCACGCTTCGAGCAGGATTTTGAGTCTCTGCTGTCTAGTTTTCTTGGTCCATCGTCGCTGTAGGGTAATTTCGTGTCGCTCGAGGATTTTCCCCAGTTGCTCGTAGCTGTTAAAGATAGCATCGGCCCTTCCCTTCGCTTCAGTGCGGACCTCATCTGGGGAGAGGATTTTTGGCACCGTGTGACCGATCGTCTTGAAAAAGCTGGTTGGGTTATCCCAGTCAATACCGTCAATGTCAACATCAGGTAAACCTTTCATGTTCATAATATCATCAAGGCCAAGTAGCCCGTTCATTTTGGCTAGCCTTGTTGCCGTCGAGTGGTCAGTGCTGGTGACCGTTCAAGTTGTCCACGTCACGGAGCGTGGCAGTTTTGGCAGCCTGAAGCGGCAGTGCTGTTTTTCCGGGCCGAGGCGGATTTCGCATATCAAGCCCTGTTAGATGGGCGGCTGGGAATTGTTGGATACGCGAGTAGGGTTGATGTCCAATTAAAATAGGGTTAATTTTCACACTAGGGATCAATCTAGTCCCCAGGAGCTCGTCCTTCTTCTTCTGTCTCTGTTCTGTCCTTTTAGGTGTTTTCCCCGCTACCCGGTATTGATATATCCGGGGACCCACAAAATACACGTTTCTTTTATGGAGGCGCTATCACTAATCCAACAGGAACGGGCTCCATTTCTCTTACTACAATATTATTCTTGTATCCAGAAGAGGGGTGAAACCCCTCTCGGACAGATTGAAGAACGGACAAGAGGAATGAAGTACACAATCAATAATATGAACACATCCGAATCCACATTTAATATGCTCAGGAGTTAAGGGTGCAACAGAGGGAGTGGGCAGAAGAGATAGTCATATTGAACTGCTTGATTCTATCCAAGGGACCGACAAAGGTCAGTCTCTTATACCTATGTTCAAACCACCGATATCATAGGCGGCAGCCTGCTGCCTGATGCTAGCTGTGGTTGTTCACTCTCATCGTGAACAAGTTCATGATGATCGTGATCCTTGCCTTATTCCAACTGAACTAGTGCTGGATCTCCAGGAGTACAGGGGTTCAATCCACGTCCATCCACGCCAAATCAGACCCCGGTTTAATAGGAATCACTGTATATCGTCCTTGCGCGCAGTGAATTATTTAAGGCATCCCCAAGGACAAGCGCATGATCTCCGCTATCCCGCCCTGGCTCCTATTGAAGCTTCTTGGGTCTGGACCTCTAGAGAGTCTCAGCCCCTTTCCGGCAGCAGACTCTGTCCGGTTTTTATGGATGGAGTCCGGAATTGGTTTGCCAATCTACCGCTTCTGATAAGCAAATGCCTTTATTCAGTGTCGAACAAGCGCCAAAGAGTACTAACCTTGCAAAAATCGCAGCTACATGGCGTGCTTCCGTTTCCATGGTGGTCACATCCGAATCGCTGATCTCCCTCCGTTCCGCAACAGGTCCACCGGAAGCCCTGTGGCCAGTACTCGTACATCTTCTCCTCGTTGGAGTTAAATTCCTTCTCAAATTTTTCTTTCAGTTCGTCGGATTCGGAAGCTAGGCAATTGCCCCATCCCATGCGATCCCCACCGGCCGTGGATGTCCAGGTGATCAATTCAAGCTTTCCTTCGTGCGAGCAGCCATCCATGCATCTGCGGTGACGGTCGTACCATTGGCTCGACGAGGGCATACCGGTGGTCGATGACATTGTTAGTGTGTGGAATAACCGTTTCTTCTCCAAGGGACTGATCGGAATGAAAGGAAAGATGGGAAAAGAGCAGAGAAAAGGAGAAAGCTGAGGGAAGGACAACGGTTTTTATGTGGGGTAACGTGGAGCAACATGAGGATGGCGCCAAACCCGATCCGGGGCAGTCTACCGTAGAAACTCGAGAAATTGAGGCTCTTGGCATTTCCACTTTTCCTTTGCTTATGCATGATTTGTCCCAGAGTGCTCCGCTATGCCCTGACTTGAACCAATCACAACTATACAAGATCTTGCAATATCCCCCTTATTTCCAAAGCAGCCATTGGGAGACCTAGCTTTCAAAGGGGCCCACTTTGCCAAGCGCCTGGATTTCTCGATTTTCTACAGTATCCGTGCCTGAAGAAACGAAAGTTCCGAAAGGTGCTTCTTGTCACGTTGTGTATTTTACATAATGGGGCGTGCGATCGTTATAGCAGTGATACTCCAGTCGGACCCCAGTATAGACAATCTCTACAATCTTTGTTAACGTTGTGGAGGCAGCCGTTTGGAAAGTCAAGCGGCGCGCGACGCGACGCGAAACGGCGCGATGGACGCGGTTGCGGACAGCATCGTTGTGACCTCTGAGGACGCCTGCCCTCGGGATTCCAGCATGCGCAAATCAGACCGGCCACGAAAGCTAACAGCGAAAGGAATGGAGAACTTGTCCGGTAATGTTGGGATAGTAATGCAAGCCCTGATCCGCGAAGTACGCGACGAAACAATGAAACAGATGGCGAAGGCGCAGCAGGAAACCGTGAAGGAAATCACGACTTCTCACAAGAGAATCATTGAGACTCTGTGGAATGCTTGGAAAAAGGAGCAGCAGGCGCTCAAGCAAATGATCGAAGGCCAGGAGAAAGCGATTAGGCAGCTGCAACAGGATATTCAAGGCATTCAGGCGCAAGCCGCACAGGAACGAAAGCTGATGCAGGAACAGATTGACGAGCTCAAACGAATGCAGCAGCACGCCCCACGCGATATCGAGCCCCTGCAAGTGCAGGCTTCTGAAGAGATCAAACGCATCCATGAGAAATTAGACATCATGGCGCAGCACGCCGTAGCCGGCTCCGCCCGGACGAACCCCAGGCAGTCATTTGCAGACATAGCTCGTATGTCGCCAACAGAGGGGCAGAATGGCGGTGTTAGAGGCCCCGAGGTGATGTCATCACCTACGCCGCCGCTTTCATCCCCTGGAGAGGACCTGTTCTGCACGATAAACATCTCCGGAGTGGGCGACGATGATAGTAACAAGGCGCAGATCGGAGAGGTCCGACAGGCTATCGAAGCCGCTGTGAGGACAAGAAAGAAGGACGAGAGATGGAGATGCGCAGCCGTGGTTAGAGGGGCCAGGAACGCTAACATCATCAAGGTGATCTGTAGAAACGTGGCGGAACTTCACATGGTTCGACAAGCAGTGTCGGAAACAGACATACCGGGGGCAAAGCTGCTGAGAGAGCGGCTGTACCCGGTCAAGATCAATGGGGCTAACCGGTCGGCGGTCCTGGACTCGAACCACAACCTTCTTCCCGGCATTGCTGAAGTACTCGGCCAAGAGAACGAAGTGACGATTGCTAGGATGAACTGGCTTAGCGATAAGGGAAACGGCAAGGCATACGGGTCGATGGTGATTTACGTGACGAAAGAAAGCGATGCAAGACGGCTCTTGGAAGACAAATACTTTCACCTCGCAGGCGAATCGGCGAGAACTAGCATGTTCGAGCCTAGAGCCGAGGTGGTGCAATGCTACAATTGCTGGGGGCTAGGCCACAAGGCATTCGTCTGCAAAGAAGCGCAGAGATGCGGCAGATGTGCGGAGCGAGGACATCACCATGGACAATGCGAATCAGCAGAGCCAGTGTGCGTGTCATGCGGAGGACGGCACGAATCATTCCGTCGAGCATGTCGATTGCGTCAAATGCGAGGAGATGAGCACTAGGCTACAAGTGTACCAACTGAACGTGCGTAAGAACGATAAGGTGCATCTGAGCATGATGAATGACAAAGAACTTGAGGACTATGTAGCGCTGGCGGTGGCAGAGCCATGGGCATGCACAATCGAGGGACAGGTGATGACGGTGCCTAATCACCACAGCAACTGGACGAAGATGATTCCCACCAAGACGCGTGAGCCGCGTGTGTCGCGATGGCCGATTCGCAGCATGCTCTGGATACGGAGGGACTTGGAGGCAGAGCAGGTCCCGATACCGTCACCAGACCTGACGGCAGCGATCGTCAGGTTCCCTGAGCGTGACGTGCTGCTTGTGTCGGTATATATAGAGGGGAGAAACGAGCAGGCACTCGAAGCGGCGATGGGACAGCTGCACACGGCGATTGCAAAATTCCGCAATGGGTCCGGCAGAAGAACTGACGTGATCTTGGTAGGGGATTTCAATCGTCATGACACACTATGGGGAGGTGATGAAGTGACGGGAAGGAGGCAAGGCGAAGCTGGACCGATCATAGAGCTGATGGGAGAACATGGCCTTCACAGCCTGCTGCCCCGAGGCACGAAAACGTGGGAAGGCCCAGGGGGTATAGCGAGCACGATTGACCTGGTGCTGGCATCAACGGAGCTGGCAGACGAGATGACGAGCTGTGGGATACATCCAACAGAGCATGGATCGGACCATCGGGCGATCCGAACGGAGTTTGACACAACACCGCCGGAACGAACGCCCAGCGACAGACTGCTATTCAAAAATGCACCTTGGTTAGAGATCAAGGAGAGGGTGAGGACGAAACTGGAAGCGTTGCCGTGTAGCGGCACAGTGCAGGCTCAGACGGACAGGCTGATGTCGGTGGTGCTGGACGCGATCAACGACCTGGTCCCACGAGCCAAGCCGTCGCCTTATACCAAGAGGTGGTGGACGACGGACCTGACCCGATTGCGGCGGATGTACACATACTGGCGCAACCAGGCAAGGGCATGCCGGCGACGAGGACGAGAGGCAGCAGACCTAGAGCAAAAGGCCAGAGAAGCGGCAAAGGAGTACCACGACGCGATCAGGAGGCAGAAAAAGGCACACTGGGACAGCTTTCTCGAAGACGGAGCCAACATCTGGCAATCAGCCAAGTACCTCTCGCCTGGAGGCGAAGCAATGGGTGATAAAATACCTCCTCTAAAGAGAAGAGATGGAACGACGACGAGCGACATGGTGTTGGAAAATCCGGGGATCCCCCTTCCTTTCAGGGTTTAGACTGTTAGACTGAAAGTCCTAGATTTAGAGTTCAAAGTCCTAGATGAAATCATCTAGAGATATAAACCCGAGAAGAACTTTCATCTCAATAATGAACAATCAAGTTTTACCAAAAAAAAATAAAAAAAAATAAAAAATAAAATAAAATTTCACCCAGCACTACTGCGCAATATAAACAACAGGTTATGAGCCCGGGTTAGCAAACACCGGGTTTCTCTTCTGAATCAAAGAACCGAACTTTAACTTCAACTCAAGATGACGTCACGACGAGCCCCACCTTCCACCATGCGAACTCGCAACACCATCAGAGTATCGCCTGCGTCTGAATCGTCGCGACCTGGTGCTTCAGGTCAAGACCACACACCATCTTCAATGTATGACAGTACCACGGTCATCTCCGAAAAGAATACTCTTTTCCTTCCGCAAGAGCTCAAGCTAGGCGGCCCCTCCAACTGGGAGCAATATTGCCCAGCTCAGAAGGCCATTCTTCGGATCAATGGCCTCGAAGATGCTGTCTTTGGTGATTACCCTCCCGAGGAACAGCAGACTATGGATCAAAAGATCAGGGCGGCAAAAGCTGCCGTCTCCATCCGAGGTAACTGCACTGGAGAAGCACTCAGTCAACTAGTCGGGATTGAGAATCCTCAAGAGATGTACAACCTTCTCCAGGCCTACTGTATTGGCACGGGCCCAGTTCTCCTGCAGACAACACTTTACCAGTTCATCCGGATCAAAACAAGCTCTTACGAGACAATTCCGCAATTTAATGTCGACTTTGAACGACTCGTCAAACTTCTCCTCGAGCAGAAAGAACCAATCTCAGATACCCTCAAAAAGGTTGTTTATCTGACTGCCTGCGAGAACGAGTACCCCGACTGGACTGCCAGACAACGCGCTCTCCTACGCTCGGAGCATCCGCCAACACTACGATCAATGCAGCAAGATCTCATTGATGAAAACAGGTCATCAGATGATGATGACAGTCATGGTACTGCCTCCACGTACTGGGCTCACAGTAAAAAGACTGGAAGGAAGGGCCCGACCGCAAGAAAGCAAGAGGCAAGTAGCCGGAGGAGAGGCTCTTCAAAGAACCTACGAGCCACGAACAAATCCAGCCAGGAAACCAATCATCGGGTCGGCAAGCATAAGGACCATACTTGCACGAACTGCAAGAAGAGAGGACATCACGAAAATGATTGTTGGTTTGCCCATAAGGATAAGCGACCCGACTGGGCAGTCCGCCTCGCCAAGGAACTCATGGAGCATGATCTTCAACGCGACAACACCAAGAATCTCCATATCAAGGAATCAAATCACATGACAGTCGAGCGATCTTTTCTGATTCTTGAAGACAGCGTCTCAGACGAGCTACCTATGGACAATACAGAGGCGTGTAAGGTCTCCCTTGATAACATTTCTTCACCCACGGCATGGCTGTTCGACACAGGTTCGTCAGTCCACATCTGCAACGACCAAAGTCTATTCACAGAGCTGCAGCCTGCAACCCGAACGGTCCTCGTTACGGGCGGTGGGAAGGTGTATCCATCCGGCCGAGGGACAGTCAAAATTTGCTTCATAAACAAATGGGGCGATCAGGTCCCAGTCAACCTCAAAGACACGTTGTTCATCCCTGAGTTTCCAGTAAACGTCATGTCAGGGCTCAGGCTGTACAAGAACGGCGGCTGGATTGACGGGAACGACATATACGACCCAACAGGAGACGTCTTTGGTCTCCTCCGCATAGGAAGGGACGGTCTATACGTCAACACTGAGGTCGGAAAGACTGCCGTTTCAAACCAGGCCGTCTCCGAACTCCAGCCAGAACCATGCAATCACCACATTGCTTCATCAAATCAATGCCTGAATGTCGACCTTTGGCACCGAAGACTCGGCCATGTTAACGCATATCAGGTGTCACAGACTGCCAAAATGACCAGAGGAATGTACTGTGACGACCACCACGATCATCAGCCTTTCAATTACTGCCTCGCCTGCGACGTCTCAAAGGCCCTACGATGGACTCCGCGAAATAAACGGAAACGAGCCTCCAGGGCCGGGTTCATCCATGTTGACACCTTCAAAGTCAATCCACCGGGCATTAGAGGCGAACGATGGGGAATGATTGCCACAGATGACAGGCATCGAATGAGATGGGCCTACACATTCACGAGGAAGGGGATGGCTTCGGAACTTCTAGGCCAGCTCATCTCCAAGATACAAACTCAGTATGGCATCCAAGTGTACGCAATCCAGATGGATGGCGGCTCTGAGCTCTATGGTGCGTCTCTCAAGAACCTCGAGTACACCCACGGCGTCAAGATCATCAAGACGCCGCCATATACTCCTGAATTTAACGGAGTTGCTGAGCGCTCTAACCGCATCATCTTTGACACAGTCAGAGCAACCATGGAATCGGAAAGAATCCCGATAGAGCTCTGGCCATTGGTCCTGGAAGATATGGTGCGCAAGACAAACTTGACAGCCACCAGGGCAATTGATGGCCTCACTCCCATGGAAAGCTTTCTTAATGAAGCCTTGCCCGGACAAGACAACAAGCCGGATCTATCCGGAGAACGAATCTGCGGCTCACAAGTCACGATACACATACCGCAAGAACGAAGATTGAGATCACACAAGTTTGGTCCAAGAGGAGAGGCTGGAATCTACCTATGCATGGAAGGTTCACAGATTTACACCTGCTGGGTGCCCTCTCGCAGAAAGGGACATCAGATCGTCCGCTCTGCAAATGTGCAATTCTACGAAAAGGTTAGGGAGGCAGAACTCCTGACCGAAACTGAGCATGATGTTGAGCCGGAAATCCGCAAGAACGGAGCTCCCATCTCAAGCCGGCCACAGTCCGTCACGGAGCAGACAAAGACTCCAAGCCCACAAAGGTCTGAAGTGAACAATCTTCAGCATGCTGAGGTGCATAATCCCCAGCATGGACAGACGACAACATCCATGACATCAGCTAAGCTGCCCGATCTCCGAAAAGAGGTGATCACTGAGCCCAAAACAATGACTGAAGCGCTTCAAGGTCCGCAAAGGGAGCATTGGCTCAGAGCAATACACAGTGAGCTGCGCAGTCTCCTCACGAAAGGAACTTGGCGCATGCTGGACCGCAACCAAGCTCACAATAGGCCACTTACAGTCAAGTGGGTATTCAAGGTCAAGAAAAACGAGGACGGCAACCTCGACAAGTTCAAGGCGCGGCTGGTGGTCAGAGGCTTTGAACAACAGTTCGGCTTTGACTACAACCAGACCTTTGCCTCTGTTGCCAAAGCGGCGACTTGGAGAATCCTCCTCACCGTTGCTGCCTGTCTTGACTGGGAGATTGAGCAGATGGACGTGTCGACGGCGTTCCTGGAAGGGGACCTCGAGGAAGAAGTCTTCATCGAAATGCCGGAAGGACTTGTCGAGTATTTCGACCAACACCCAGAAGACCGTCCGCCAGGATTCTCAACCGAGAAGATCTGCAAACTGATCAAATCCCTCTATGGACTCAAACAGGCGCCTAGGCAATGGCAAAAGAAGCTGAAGGAGACCTTGGTATCCCTTGACTTCAGACAAGCAACGTCTGACACGGCCGTATATCACAATCCCACAACGGGAGTGATCATCATCACATATGTGGATGACTTCCTCATCATGGGCAGCAACAAGGAAGCAATCCAAGGGTACAAAGCCCGCCTGGGAGAGATCTTCACAATGACTGATCTCGGTCCAGTCAGCCATTTTCTTGGAGTAAGAATAACCCGAGACAGGAACTCAAGGCTGATCTACCTTTCCCAGGATGCATATTTTACCAGAATACTAAAGAAATTCGGCTTGGAAGATTGCCGACCGGTCAAGACCCCCATGGAGCGAAATTCACTCTCGACACTGCAACCAAGAGACAATGGCGACTCGGCTTCTCCAGAGGAACGAGAAGACTATAGCTCGAAAACCGGCTCCCTGATGTATGGAATGACCCAAACCAGACCCGATTTAGCTTTTCTACTCTCGGTACTCTCAAGATACATGTCGAATCCATCACCAGCACATTCACGATTGAACAAAAGAGGTCTTCGCTATCTACAGCAGACAAGAGACCACGGCCTGGTGCTTGGGGGCGTCAAGAAAGATCCTGAATCCGCTTGGAGAATCACAGCTTGGGCCGACTCGGATTGGAAAGGCGACACAGTTACGGGAAGATCGACGTTTGGATGGCTCGTTCAACTTGAAGGACCTACAGTCTCATGGAGGGCCAAACGGCACGAAACAGTAGCACTATCGACAACCGAGGCTGAATACACAGCACTCTCCCAATGTGCCAGAGAATTGGCCTGGACTAGGAACCTCTTCTCTGAACTGCTCCTGCCACTACATATGCCTATTCCACTGAGCGGCGACAACCAGGGTTCCCTAAAGTTATGCAGAAACCCTGAGCTTCACCAACGGACAAAGCACATTCCGTTAACCGAGCACCATATCCGAGAAGAAGTTGAAGCCGGGAACATTGATGTGCAATACGTCAGCACATATGAGCAGGTAGCAGACGGACTCACTAAACCGTTGAACACCGTCAGCCATGGCCACTTTCTAGAAGCAATTCGAGTCAGTGCATGTCCGATCGAGGAAGCAGGTCGTATTATTTGGAGTACTGAAGTCCACGATGACTCTGTACCCTGAAGACAAGGTGGATGGGGGCGTGTTGGAAAATCCGGGGATCCCCCTTCCCTTCAGGGTTTAGACTGTTAGTCTGAAAGTCCTAGATTTAGAGTTCAAAGTCCTAGATGAAACCATCTAGAGATATAAACCCGAGAAGAACTCTCATCTCAATAATAAAACAACCAAGTTTTACAAAAAAAAAAAAAAAAAAAAAAAAAAAAAAAAATTTCACCCAGCACTACTGCGCAATATAAACAACAACTAATAGTCCAAACGGTCTGGACTATTAGGAGCCCTGCCCAAGGAGCCCTCCGCGTTGCAGTTGTCGCCGACCAAGCCAAAAAGACAATTCGCTAAGGACAACCTCGACCTCTGCACTTGACTGGACAGTCCGCGAAAGAAGTCATCAAGTCCCTTCAACCTCACTATCCCGAACAAGCCGAGGATACCGACGACCAAAGCAACGCCGATTCTGGATTCTTCCCTACTGCCGTAGTACATAGGGAACTCTAGTAGAGTTCTTTTTTACGCCTCATTTTACCAGGGGGTAGAGTTCTTTTTTGTGACCGCTAATCAAAACACGAAACACATGTTGAGTAAGGAGCGCGACCACGCGTAGAGTGTTTAAGCAGACACGTCCTACTCATATAAACTCACAAGAGTTACTTGGATCATTCCATGTGATAAAATCTCAAGCATTACCTACGTCATGGAGTCATTTACCTATCTTGAAAAATATCGAGTTCCTGTCTGTAAGAAATGCGAATTTGCCTGCGTATCGAACGAAGTACCCACTCACTTACAAACGCGACATCGGGACATGTCACCGACAGCGCGACGAACAGTGGCAGAGGTCATCGGCAGTATACCAAAACGAACCCTAAGATATAAACAAGAGGCGATTGACGAAAACTGAATACGACATTGCTATTTGGGTTATACCCGTGGAGTGAGTCGTGGTTGGTAAAGCCGAACGGAAGGCGAGCGCTCGAAACGAAGATTAGGCTGATAATGGTCGTAATTGCCGCAAACTGCAAGGCGTTGACTAATCTCCTAACCCGTTTTAAGGATAAGATCCCTGCAGGGGCAAGACCTTGCAGTACAGTGCCGAGTAAAAGTTCTATCACATAGCACAAATCTCACTAAAAACGTAATTTTTCATAACTAAATAAAAATATCTTAAAGAATAGCTATTTTTTTCAGAGCATCGATTCGGGACACGAGAGGTAATGGACTCCTAGGTTTGCCAGGCGAGACGCTGGAAATGCCGGTAACAGTGCGTATTCAAGTAAGCCACCCTGAGATCGATGCCGGCTTTGTTACTATCTCATGGCTCTGCCACTGCCAACCGTGTTCATTCTTCACAGGAAATGTGCCTGACTCTGTTCGCGACCAGATAAGACGTTAAGATTCCCGGTTTATGATCTTCTAAAGCGCGTACCTTAACGATATTGCGAATTTCGACCCCTAGAATTCGTTTCTAGAAGAAGAGATAGAGAGCCAGCTATTCCGGTTATTTGCCCTTTTCAGTCTTACGCGCAATCCTTAAGCCACGGCAGATATAATATTAGACAAAGTCTGGGCCAACCTGCCACCTGACCTAGAGATTGTTGAACTCGAAGAGCAACGCGCGCGACTGAAGCAGGGCAAGTACCGTACGGAAGGCCATAAGCAAGAAGAACAAATTCGGAAGCTTGCCAGTCAAATCCGCATGAAACGAGCGAATTGTGACAAGTAAGCCGTTAAGGAATACTGCGAGGACTACTTCTACTACCGTCTTACTTGGGATATTATATGTGGATAGGAAAGAAGTGCAACTCGAGGTGCTATCCTTCCCAGGGCTTTGCACAAGATCCAGATTATCTTTTGACATAGATAGATATGAAAGTCTGTGACCTTCTAGGTCTGATATGGGACCTCCAGAATTAGGACATGCAGGAATACAAATGATTACAATGGTAAGAATTGCAGCGCCAGTAATGCTACCGATAGTAAGGCCGCCGCCGTCTTTGTCAGATTCAGCCTCTGCAACCTTCATGCAGGCATCAGGCCATTTTGGAAAGGAATTTTGGTCAAAAAAAAACCCCGCTTAGAATGAAACAGGATATGTTTTGCTGCGGGATATTTCGGTTATGAAGGTCTGCAAAGCCACGCATCTTGAATCTCGGCTGAATGCGAAATTCCCTACGCTCTGAATCATGAAGTGGCTCTGACCTAGGCAATCCATTGTCATGTAGAACGCATCCAGACCTCTGAAACTGGAGAGACCGATAATTGGGCGTTAAGGTAGATTGTGACGGTGGCGTGATAATGGTAGTGGCGACATGCGCTCAAGTGTTGATTGGTTATCAGACGTATCTTTCAACTGGCATTGTGGCTTCCTAGCCAATCCATGGGTATTCAGCATGGTGATCTCCCGTGGCTTGCAAATTTAGCTTCGAAGGCCTGGTCTCGTGGCGGCAATCCCTTGAAAGTGGGCTAACAGAGTTTTGAAAGGCTGAGATATAAACTGGGGCCTTGATATGGGAGCGTCGACAAGCATCCAATCAAAACGGGTCGGACCTTTTGCCCCAAAGTCAAAGAGACGTGGTTGGAACGCAGTCCTCCAATAAATAGGAGCCACGGACATCTCCAGTATACAGTGAGAGAAGAAGGTATTCAACCTATAAGAAGGTTAAGGCATGAGGCTCGAGACGGCTAGATCACAAGCTGTTCCTTATCCGAAAGACACATTTTATAATGTCGTTATTACCTGAAATCATCTCTAATTTAAACTCAGACCCTTCGAGATTAAATGATTTTATAGCCTATCTTTCAAAAAATCATTGTCTAGAAACCCTTCAATTCATCCAAGATGCCTCGAGATACCGAGCATGTTACGCAGAGATAGTCGAGGATAAAAAAATCCCTTGGGAGTATCTAAGACGCCATTACGATTATCTGCAGGAACTATGGGAAGATCTCCTAGGCACCTATATCCTTCCTAACGGAGATCGTGAGGTCAACCTGCCCTGTGAAGTTAGGACCCGACTTCTTGGGTTGCGTTCTTCTTCATTGCCTCCACATCCATCGGAACTGAATGATGTCATCCAAATTGTCCTTGAGCTTATGGAGGACTCGATCCTCCCTGGGTTCCTGAAGTCTTATGAGTCGCTGGATCAATCGAGAGGTGGAGTGGCTGGTGGCTGGAGGGGACTTCTCGGCGGACTTCCGCGGAGAGTTTCAACGCCCACATCAGAAGGGGACCACGAGGATTCTGTGTCGCGGTCTTCTGGTTCAAGAGAGGACGATGAGGACACTCATTGTACGCGCCGCCGCTTCCTAGAAGCCACGCTCGCATCACCTCGCAGGCATCTTCTGCGGCCTCTGGAAGAGTTACTTGACCATACTGTCTGCAGTGTCAGGAGTATGAGATGGTTCAAGGAGCCGCCAGAGAAAGATGGAGCAGCAGACACTGAGATCGATACTAAAGATAAGGAAGTTAGCGTAAAGCCTTTTGAATAAGCTCGTTGGTGATGGTCATAGCAATGTATTCGGATGGGGCAGCAAATCAGTGCTTTAAAGGAATTCGCCAATAAGATATCAAAAATGAACGATTGTTAGAATTCGGTAGGAACTCATTGTCTTAAAGTCTTTTTACGCAGAAGTATCTCGACCAAGACTTTTAGAGGTTAGAAGCTGATGTATAGAAGTTTGAGGCAGCAATAGCCGAAGAGATTAAGGGATTCTGCGCGTCAATAAGCACACCGTGTTTACCGCTGCCAAGGTGTCATATCAGAAAAGCGTTACGGTGTAGACCCGCTGACTGTCATAACAAATGGCAAGTGGACACTGCGCCACTCCCAGGCTCGGCCGTCTCAACAAGAACAGACAGCAGAAGTTTAGCGCATAGAGCATGCCTGAGATGGTTTATTCTACATTGGTATTCATAACCATCCTAGGTAACTAGCTGACTCTCGCATGACTCCATCATTAAGAAAGAGAAGATTAATATACTCTATCTACGTGATTAATGTTACAGCAGCAGTTCTGATGGATGGGAATGATGCAAGGTCTAGTTAAACGGTACGGAATTGGGAGTTAGGTGCCTGTCCATTGGATATCGGTGACAGTGACTTTATGGTCATCTACGTTTTTTACCATTAGCAATATTTATGGGAAGGGAAGCAAGGCCAAGTAACGAATTCTTTGCTTTCCAATTCCATTGTCGCTTCCTGTGATGAGAATAGTTTTGTCTGGTCGGGATGGCGTGCTCTTTTCATGGCCGAATGTTACAGAATTGGTACGGTCATGTCGCCCAGGAGCAGCACGGCTAGAAAGTGTTTTACAGATTTCAATTTAATAAGTATTAAGGATAGATTTATCTAACTTCCAGAGACTCGCAAGTTATAATCTTGAGATCTTTAAGAAATAAAGGAGTGTGTAACGTGTTTGATAAGTGAGTGGGTCAGACAAGTAAGTGAGTCACTGCACTGTATAGTATTAAAAAACCTACCCTATAGTATCTTTTTATTATAAATAAAATAGATAAAAATCTAAAAAAAAATAGTTTTAAGAATAGTATAATTAACTTTATTATAAAATATTTTTTTGGGATTTTTAGCTATTTTATTTTATATAGTAAAGCTTAATTATACAGTATAAAATACAGTATAAATAGGTTTTAAGGTTTATAGCTATATAGAATTTTTCTAAAAATCTTAAAAAATTTGTATAATATATTTTAAGACTTATATATAAGCTACTAAAATTACAGCCATTTTAGGCTTAGTTTGAATTTTTAAAGAATTTTTTAAAAACCCGGATTTAAGGTGGAAATAAGATTGACTCACTCACTTGGATGACCCACTCACTTATCAAACACGTTATACTTGTACTAAGTAACGAATCTTTTATTAGACAATCCTCGGAGTTATTTATATATCTGGATGAGTGAAGTCTAACCCTCGGTGACGTCACTACTAATTGCAGGTCGACCTACTCAAGTTAATTAGTAGAATAGAATACTATAAGAAAATTCAAAAGGCTATTAATGTTCACGCCTGTTTTCTAACTTGGCTGGGTTCCTACCCTAAAGTCGTGACTCTGTCAAACCAAGAACAAATTTCGAAATGCCCGAGGTATGAAAATGATATTTCTCTCTTGTAATAGTTTGTTGAAGGAAAATCACAGAACTAGTAAGGAAACCTATATTGCTAATTGCTTCCTCGACGGGGAATAAATGCAAGAGATACCCGTTTTGTAGGAGGACTGATCCAGAAATAAAAAACAAGAAAGAGAGGAAAAGAAATTGCAATATAAACCTGTTCATGAGAAGTAACACGCTCTTTTGGCTTTTATATACCAAGGAGTGTCTAAATCCAAAGACTATCTCTTATGCACTAAACTTGAGTGTTTGATAGTGACAAGGGTTTGGTTTGCTTAACTCGATGGCTTAGTCAGGTTCTGCATGTGGAATCGAGAGAAGCAGTTAAGATGTTAATGGTAGTGAAACAAGCCCACAAGTAGGTTTGTCAAACAAAGCCAAGCGAGATGAGACCAATTACAGACTCATTAGAGAATATAGAGCTTTCTGGTTGTCTTGACTGAGCAATGGGGTCATAAACAGCTTAGTGTATCTGTCGGCTTCAATATTGTACTTTCGTGAGGCAGGGATTTTAATCATTCATTCACATGACTTTGGGGTCAGGTGGGACTTGGCCTATGTACGTTGTATTTCCTATGATCTTTGCGTTATCTTTGGCGCCTGGGTTTGTGCCAAATTAGGAACACCCCAATCAGTCACAAGCCATGACAGAGCACCGAGCCAGGGTCGGGAACAAGTGGATATAAACATGGCACGATAAGACACTGGGGAAGTAGATATAACAGAGAGGCAAATTGTACCAAGCTTCCCAAACTTTGAATCTGGCCCTGTTGTATTAGACATAACCGCGAAGGCAGCGGAGAGCAATTCCTGTTTGTCACTGTTCCAAAACAGTTTTTCGGCATTGTTTACCTGCATTCATTGTTTATGGAGCCGGTGGAAACTTACATTTCACTCTCAGACTATGCTCGACCTGCGTTTCTGCCATGAGCGTACTCCGTAATTCCAAGAACGTGGAATGAGGGGGCACCCGGGTTTAGTAGACACCTTTCCGATATACGCTAAACTAAGCACGGCTAAGGCTTCATGTAACTTAGTCTAGGATCCCGGACGTAATTTTCCACAACAAGACAAGGACATGTATCCGTGTTAAGTGGGCGAGACCAGTGTTGCGAATAATATGGCAATAAAGTAGTATATTGCAATACATACCATATAATATGCCTTTTCTGATATTGTGATAATATGATATGAAGTCTACGGTATTGTGACAATATAATATGAGGATGTCCATATTGGCAATATATTATCTATATTGGGTTGTCAATTATTAGGTGAATTAGCTCCGTGAAAGCTGCAGAACTCGGCCTTACCCTATATAAGAAGCAGGGATAGCTGGTATTTTATTGGCCATCGTTCACTTCCACGCACTTCTTTGTTGACAATTAGACCTAACACGCTATCACGCATGAAAGAAACGCGTGAGGGAGTGCAGACCATGTTGGGTTGGGCCATCTTCGCCTCTGTTCCCCCCTCCCCCCCCCCCCCCTTTTTTTTTTTTAAATCACTCGTCGAACTCAACTTTACAGATCTAGCCGCCATGCCTCAACAACGCCTCTCTTTTGCGCAATGGTCACAACGAAGAGAGTCGTAAATTTCTGGCGACCTTCTGGCGTTTTCCAGCCAGCAATCGGATGATCTGGACGTAAGCCAAAAGTCCAAGTGCCTGTCATCTCGACCTCGCACCGTCTCCACAACCTCCTCTACCAAGCCCAGAACATCATGGGTCTTCTCTCATATGCCAGACGAGGAGGTAGAGACGAGATACTACAATCAGCGGACCGGAAAGGAAGAGTGGCGCTGCAAACATTGCGACAAAACCTATGCCTCTTCAGGGGGTACTGCAGCTCCTGCAAAACATCTCATGGACCCTCCTCCTGACGGTCACGGCCTGCCAAAAGCAGCCCCGCGAACAGCGAAAGTTACAACTATAACGAACTATTATCGAACAAGCTCGTGTTGCGGCAGAAGAAAATCCCCGAAAACGCCGTCGACTCAACGATCAATCCGGAGACTCGATCGAACCCGACCAGCTCGAGGCGTTATACGTGAGGTTTATCACGGCCTGCTCTCTCCCATTTCGGCTCGTGGAATGCCTAGAGTTCCGAGCACTCTTGGCCTACATCAATAACGATATCGAGACTTGGCTTCCGGATACGCATGATACCGTCAAGACATGGATTATGCGCCAGTATGAATGCCAGAAAGAGAGGGTCAAGCAGCGCATACAGTCGGCAAAGTCAAGAATTCACATCAGCTGCGACCTTTGGACTTCTCCCAATTCTTTGGCCAACTTAGGCGTAGTCGCACACTATGTCACGGAAGACGGTCAGCTGGAACACCATGTTTTGGCGTTGAAAGACATCGACAGTGAGCACGACGGTTCTCATCTCGCTGTGGCCATTTTGAAGGCGGTTGACGAATGGGGCTTTGCTTCCAAGCTTGGATATTTCGTGATGGACAACGCTGGCAATAACGACACCATGATGAGATCCCTTTCGCTTGGTCAGTACAACTCACTATTTCTTCTGACTGGCGGCCCTAACATCCCACAGGCCTCCTACGCCGATATGACATCCAATACGATCCCAAAGTGCACCGACTCCGCTGCCAAGGCCATATTATCAACCTCGCCGCCAAAGCCTTCCTCTTCGTCACCGATAATGAGAAGCTCGAACTCGACGATCCTGGTGTGCATAATGTGACACTAAAACATATTGAAGCGTGGCGGAAGAAGGGGCCTCTTGGCAAGATTCGCAACTTCGTCATTTTCATCCAACGAAGTGTCCAGCGCAGCCAAAAGTTTCTTACTATTAGCCATAACCGTAAGCTCGCACGGGACAACGACACAAGATGGAGTTCGTGGTATAACATGCTGCGAGTGGCCCTGAACCTCAGAGATGCGATTGACGGCTATTTCAACAAATGGATGGAATCAGATTGCGCTGGAGACGAGCTCTCTTCAGAGGACTGGATCATCTTGGAGAAAATCAAGTCCTTCTTAGAGAAGCTGAAGATGACGACCAAGGCTCTCGAGTCATCGTTTGCAACACTCGATAACGTCCTCTTGGCTATGGATTTCGTTTTGGCACAATTCGAAGCAGGGAAGGAGGCATATATTGACGATCCGATAATGGCGCCCATGTATAACTCGGGCTGGGCCAAGTTGGACAAGTACTACCGGCTCACTGATGAATCGCCTGCCTACGTTGCCGCTATCGTGCTCCACCCTTCGCATAAATGGCACTACATACAGGAGAACTGGAAAAAGGAGTGGGTTGAGTCGTCAAAGAAGTTGATGGAGACGCTGTGGAATGACTATAAACCCGTGGAATCACCTCTTCCTCTCTGCGAGGTCCCATCGACGACCACGAACGAGTTCTTGAACTGGAGGAACAAGCACCTGCAGCCGTCGCTCGTCACGGACGAATATGAACGATATTGCAACTCTGAACGGGTTTACGGGTTCACAAGCGCCCTTGCATGGTGGCTAGAGGAGACACAGCAAAAAAACTACCCAAACTTGAGTAAAATGGCGGTGGACATACTGTCAATTCCCGCAATGTCTGCTGAGCCCGAATGACTCTTCTCCGGGGCCAAGATAACCATTACAGATCGTCGAAATCGGCTTGGGAGTGATGTAGTTGAAGCTCTGGGGTGCCTGAAGTCATGGTTTGGGATACGAGAGCTTCAAGGTGATGTACTTTAGCTGCTGCAGTAGAATAACCCAGATCACGTGCAATATATGGGATGTATTGTCATACTGGCAATATATTGGGTTCTTGGCAATACAATACAATATAGGCCAATGTCATATGGCCTAATACAATATGCACCACTTGGCAATACAATAATATTGCGAGGCTTCCATATTGCCAATATACGTATTGTTTATATTATTCGCAACACTGGAGTCTGGCCTTTAAGTATTTCGATATTCACCCTCTGTATTGTCAACGGTGAATCATAGATACCTGCAATAAGGAACGCAAGCCAGCACATAATGGCGGCTTACCTGACTTGAATGCCGCTGATCTCATTGGGTATATGTCAGCCTAGAGGCTTAAATGGCTTTTCCCAATTCGTTCATTACCCTGTTGAGGTTACGGCAACCATCTGATGCTTATTCCAGCCGTGTAATCGAACCTCCAAGTTTCTAAGATCACGCATAGTCTCGTTAATATGGTTGCGGTCCCTCCAAAGCTCGCTAACCTGTTCGGCCTCACCGATATGCTGCCCCTGATGCTTCGATGTGGTTGACTTGTTATCCAGAGCGTAACTGTTGGATAGCCCCCGGGTTTCTAGCTTCTGCATCTTTCTCAAGTTCTCCTGCTCCGCCGCTGGGCCACAGGGGCTTGACCTCTGCCACCAAGTTCCTGAATTTCCCATGACCGGCGATTCGGAATTCGCCTCTGACACCGAGTTTGTGAGTGTTCCTGCCTCTACCATAATCGACTGAAGATCGTCGGGTATTGTCTGGACGGGTGGGGTGCAAAAGTCGTAATCAAAACCACCGCCTTCCACAGGACAGGTAGTGTCAAAGAGCATTTTCCAAATGCCTGGTGTGCCAGCTGCGGAGGGTATAGAATTGGGCAAAATGTTCGTGTAGTTCCCTGTTGTAGAAGCCTGGATCTCTCCGCCAATAGACTCATTGAAAAGCGGTGCAGAGTCGATGAAATTGTACAGAGTAGTCATACTGTCCCCCCGGAGACCCATAGCCGAATCATCATCGCTCCGTCCATGTACAGGACAGCAAATAGCACCATATTGACCAACAGAGTCATTTACGCTGCCACTTAGATTTGAGTACTTTCCAACATAAGAGCAATCCCTATGCTGATGCTCCGCCAGGAAATTACAAGAATCTCCGTTCGCGAACAGGTTTTTCGACGGTGATAACCTGCTATCATAAGTGTACCCAGGTTGGAAAATTCGAGGTCGCGTGGAGTCGACCATATCGTCAGCTTGTTTTGAAATTTTCCCCGTGTTGGCCCACGAAACGTGATTGCTACGCCTCTTGCTGGGAGGCTCGTCTACTGGAGCTGGGCTGCTGCTGTGTTTTGATTTGGGCATTGGTAGTACGAAAAAGTGGGAATATCAAGCGATGAATGGGTGGTGTGCCCGGAGCGCTTGAGTTTTTGCGTTGCTGAATAATTTGTTTAGATTTCTGTAGTCGGTCGCAAATTCTATCTTTAGTTGTGTAGAAAGAACTATTCATCACCACAAAAATTCCCGTGTCGCACATCATCTCGCACGTTAATCAAATGCGGACTTGGTCTAGTGATGTCATAGGGGCGAGATTATTACGCGGAGAATGGTAATGTCTGAAGCGGGGTTACAACTTGGCCAAAAAACAAGCGAAACTCATACCAACGGCCTAGTTGAGCCCCATGATAATAGGTATGAGCTCTCGTTGAGTTCTTTACCCCGTTGTTGCAGTTATCAACACTAATAACCTTCTTAGGCTACCTACCCGAATGTCGTTTTGTCTTTCACCGAAGTCTCTCGATAGACTACGGCTCAGCCTTATTATTACCGCTTATGTAGAACACCACAAAAAGCTTTCTGAGTTAATATTGAACACCGGTGCTCTTCCGAACTCAAATAAGCGTAAGAATATCTTCTGTTGGTCTATTTCTCAGTCATGATAAAATTTTTTGCCTTACTTGGAAGTTTATTCCCGCCTGGCCTGTACCTCCATGCCTGTCTCTTCAGGCAAAGTCCCTTGTAGCAATAGTTCTGAGGCCTTGACCATCTGGAAGATCTCAATGGGATCACTGTTTGTCCTTATGCGGTTGAAGATCTCTTGTGCCTCTTCGGTCGACCGTGAGTGTATCATACTGTATAGCTCACGTAGCTGTTCCAACTCAGTCATCAACTCGCTATTGTGCCCTTCCAGGGCTAGTATGCTCTTTTCCTCCTCATTGGTGCGGTAGATGCAATCTGTAGTGGTTTCAATGCAGCACTTACACATAGGCCTGCCGCTAATGCACTGCACTTATGTTAAGTTGCATGATTCTTGCATAAAATCAATAACCGCGTTCAGGGAGGTCTTACACGTATTTTCTTCTTTCGACAGGATTCGCAGGCCGTGCGAGTTCCCGCTCGGGGGATCTTGATAAGGCCTGAAAGCGAAGACTGAGACTGGGAGCCGGAGGCATCTTCGGTTGAACTCGATGCTGGTGTAGGGTTGGGAAGCAGTGGCCGGTATCTACTCGACATAAGAAGCCTAGACGGGATTGGAGGTGTGCTGAGGCTTTCCACATGCCGAGGAAAGATATCATAAGTTATCTTGATATGATTTTGCTCCGCAGAGTGAAGTAGTGTTGCCCCCTGAGGCGAGATCGTGTTATTCAAGAGAGAGGCCCGATCCAGCGGGGCAATATCTAATAAAGGCTACGTGGCTGGGAACGCCGGAGGTTACCCTCCGGTTTTGATGACAGTCCTCGTTTCCTGTTGCTGTTTATCTCACAGATGGGCGAATCATGGGCTACAAGAGGGCTAATTTATCCAGAAAGGGCTTTACGTCATACAAATATCGGAGTCAAGCCTAGACCTCTTTAATGAGAAGACAAGCCCGTGACTCCTGGGGAGCGCTCAATCCAAATAAGATCACCCGCCAACAATGTTCCGAGTGCACCATATCCCATAACACGGCAATGTTTTATGTGTTTCTCAATTTCATCTAAATTCACTGTCGGCAACTGGGTTTGGCGGTGCTCCGAGAAGATTTCCTCTGCACTGTTGGGTTTATGTGGGGCTAGAACCCCAATAATCTTGGAGGTTTTAGGGGCGAAAAACATCAAGCATAGCCGGGAATAGCATGATCCCACCTATTATTACCGCAGAGGCATGAATTTTTTACTATGCCCTATGTATCGTTGGCATCACGTTCATACCGAAGATAAAGCGGTGACTAGAATAGTAGACACATAAGGTATTAATTAATCTGGAGGGCAAGTTTATCCTCGGAATATTCATGCTGCGATCATATCTCCTGGAAACGTCATGAGTTGTTCAGGAACTGACCTGGCAACTGCTATTATATTCGCTCTCTGCTACTCCAGTGGTAGGCAGCAGGGCTATCATCGTCTTAATGGGCAATGCCTGCAGTGGCTTTCTGGTTCGATGTAGCGGCGGCCTCCCGAATACGGTTAGGCAAGGTCTTCGTTGCAGTTTTTCGATTAATAGAGTACATGTTCTATGTCTCAAGATGATCTGTTTGGAACTTCATTAGCATCGACGTCGGTGTTAACATCGACACTATTGCGGTAGCTACTGGAATGGCATGAAATCGTCCGTCGGCCCATATGCTCCTCTGATAATCCAGCGTTATCTGCATCTATAGATGGATCGTCATCTTCGTCGGACGTGGAATTATCAGTGCTAAACGGCGGAAAGATATTGGCAGGGAATGGCAGTGGAACTGGTATCAGTCTCTCCATGCGCCATGACAGATACTCAATCTCGACAGGCGGTGGTGCTTCGATTGCTTTTGCTTCTGAACCGTTGGGAACGGGACAAGAAGTTAACATCGCCGCCCGACGACAAATGGTCCTTTCTATGCTTTCATTCGACCTCCCAGTCTGAAGTTCGGAAGCCCATGGGAGAACATCTTGCTTCGGCCGCTTCGTATCGACAACTACCGTAAAGTGATCATCGGGGAGAACACCACCAAGTCCGCAGGGTACCAAGGGCTGCTGACCCATGTCTTGCTGAGCGTCGTTCCAAATCAAATCCAGCTCGATATCGCTGCTTTGTTCCCTGTCATCGTTTATCAAGCCCTGAACTTCATTGTTATCCTCGCCCATGGCTGAAATCTGCTGACGCAGGTCTTGGCATCTATCCGTCAACGGCCTGTAGTTGATGAAGGACCCAGATGTTGTTCGTCGAGGAGACCGAGCGAAGTTTGGTAGTTGCTGAGAATCCCTTCTGTTTTGGGCGCTCGAGGGCGTGCGAGTGGTTGGTGATAGATCAGCTGGATCACCCGATAAATCAGTGCAAAAAGGTGCGCCGCTGTAGTATGTGATAGCACCTTCGTGATGTTGCCATTTGCCAGCCGACCCTCTGGAGTGATTCAAGCCGAAGCCCGACCCGCCAGGGTTATTGTCGTCCACGGCTATAGACGAGCAAACTGACGCACCCGGTGAAGTGTGCCCACCTGACGAATCCTGCTGAGCAAACAGTGGCTTGTAGTGGAAACTTTCAACTCGAGCGCAAAGCCGTGAATCAAAGTTAAGCGGATCCTTACTTGAGCCGCCGAATTGGGATTCAGTACTAGTGAAAGTGCTAGTCTTCGGACGCTCTCGTTTCTTTTCCGAACCATCGATATCATCGGCAGAAGGAATTTCTTCAGAGTCGTAGCCAGAGCTGTGGCTACTGAACTTGGTATCTTTAGATCCGCCTCGCCATCGAATTTTATGGCCGTCAGGAGATAACTGCAATTTGGTGCTGATTTCTATGACGGCCGAGCGAACGAGGTCTGGTGTCACATTGATCAAGTGGAGCTGGGCCAAGTTGTACAGCAGGTTCAATGACACCCAGCCTTCAGCGTCTAGGTGGACGTCCTGGATACTCTGCTGTCCAGGCAATAAGTCAGGCGGCAGTAGGTCCAAATGCTGGATGTAGTTCATATTCTCAGACGGATTCTGAGCACGATCAGGGTCCAAATCACAAGGTCGCGTTGGTCGCTGTTTTGGCAGAAACGGGAGTGGGGGAAACGGCTTGGTACCAGAGACCAAGCCTTTATCATTGCCTCCTGTCTCCATGTTATCCTTATTGGGATCAGAAGCCGACCCAGGATCACTTGAATGACACTGATTTCCCCAAGGGCGAGATTGTTGTTCTAGAGGGAGGATTCTTGCTTCCCGGATAGGCTCAGTTCCATGAGTGGGTGGTTCGTGGGCGGATGATGGGTCCGCCACCTGTGCATCCAATACAACCCGCGCCATAATGAAGCTACCACCCGGCCGCATAGGCGGCATCTTCGAGATATTGGCACCGTTACTTCTGCCTGTGAAGAGCTGTTCGAGGCGACGAACAACGAGACTCTTCCGCTCATTGTCTGTCATGATTACGTGTCGTGGGTACAGGCCGTCGGGAACATCTCTTAGATAACCCTCAACCTTATCCTTTGATGATTTGGTTGAAGTCAAGATAGGGAGGTTAGAAGGCGTGCTTGAAGACTCGGCACCGGCCGATATGGAGGCGTAAGCAGAGTCAGCTGGCTGGAGGTTGGAACCTAGAGAGGAAGGGGCATGTTTGCGCTGAATTCCAGATTTGGAGTATGTGTGATCGCGATTGAGGGAGGATATCTTTCTCCTTTTCTGCGATGATGACACCTCTGCATGGCCATTGAGATCAGTGGCAAAGTCTCTCAGTGTGGCCTCGAGTTCTCTCTTTTTGTTTTGGGGCAGCCTATGAACCTTGATCTCAAATAGCTTGCCTTTATGGAGCATAGCAGGGCCCGGTTGCTTGTAGCGCTTAAGTTCCTTCCTAAGCTGTTGAATCTCAAGCGTTAGGTCGTCAATGACGCTCCGATAGTCATCAACGCTACTGCTATGCGCCGTGATAGGCATAGGAGGGGCGACCTGGCATTGAGTATACAAGTATGGCTTCTCCGTATTCCAAAAATCAGATTCTTTCCGGGAGAAGGGGACATTAACTATAGCTTTGCATCAGTTTCTTCTAAACTACCAGGAGTCCGTTAGAGGTAGTGCATACCGTCTATGGCATTGTTGTTGGCGGTCGCGGTCTGGCTCAAGTCGTTATGCCTCTCTGGTGGGTCGCTTGGCCCCGTCTTATGGCTGCCGCTGGGGGAATTGAGATGGAGAGAATGATCGGTTGGTGGTGGCGGGGTTCTATGTAAACTGCTTTGATTTGAAGGCATCTTAGCCCCATAAACATATGGGAAGTGGAGCAGGACCCTAATAGGACTGCTTAATTGTCGATATCGCAAGAATTCCGAGTATGCCCATCGTCAGGCTACATTATAGTAAGATTTCTACGGTTCGACGATCGTGTATACGATCGAGAGACGTCTAGCAACAGTCAAGTGTCCTGTGCACCAATAAGGCGGGGTTAGCAATACCAAAGAAACCCTAGTCATAAATGAAACCACTTGAGGGCAAGAATCGAGCTGTCGCAAAAGCATCGCAGTGTCACTAGTCACGTAGTGGCTGGTCATTATGAGGAGAGCGACTGCTGCAGTATGCTATGCTAGCTTTAGAGGAAAGCCCCAGCAGTTTTTAACATGCTCACCAAAACGAAAGGAAGCTACAACCAGCAATAGCGAGTTGCAGATAATCCCCAGATTATGCAAATTGGTTCATAAGGAATTTGTTATAAGTCGAGTCTTCTTCGGTTCGTTGGGCTGACAAAATGTCCGGAACTATCAGGCCAGGGGATCCCAGGGTGAATCTGCTCTTCTCGATTGAGGCTCGGTTGCTGAAAAGGTGATGCACTTTCGGTGTAGTCGTCCGAGCCTGGCTTCCCGGTAATGGAAACGGAGAGCTCGAGTTGCCGCGAGGTGATCCAGGAAGAGAATGTGTTTGACTGCGATGCGTTCTCAAGAATTTGACTAATTTAGCAGTCGATGAATTCGAATAGAAATGGGAAAATAGCGTCGCGTAGAATGCTTTTTTGCAATTTGCCACGTCAATGGTCCGGCCCAGAGGTCGAAGCTGCTACAGTAGGCAGCTGAAGGGTTCATGTACCTGGGCGTTGAACTCAGATAGTCGTATGGCGGCGATTAATGATATAAACGGTCGTGCCGCTCCGATCGGAATATCGTGCGCGGTGCCTTAAGAACGTACAACGAGTGCGGGAAGGATGCGAGATCGAGGGGCATGCCGAACGTCGCCAGAAGTAGAGACGGGGTAGGTCACTTGCCAGTGTGGACGTACTGGTTGGTGGGGGTATGGAATAAAGGTGGAGGACCTTGGGATCCAAGAACCCGGGTCCGCGAAAGAAAATTCCGAGACAGGACAGGGCGCGCTAGAGATGTTCTTTGCAAAATGTTCACAGGGAATATCGTAGCGCTCCGCGAGCCTAACTCGGTTAGCCGGGTGACTTATATATTAATGCCTCAGGTCTGAGGTCACCAGAGCATGGAAAGCATCCCGGAACAGGATCTCCGGCTGAGGGTCCGATTCGCTTTTATCGCTTACCGCGGTTTGGGGCATCACATTTGCGGCCTACTTGCACACAGCAGACCTACCAGAGCGCAAACTCAACAATAAGGCGCAGTCTTAATGGTGCACTTTGGTGGCTGCCTAGGCTGGAGAGGGCCGAGATATATATACTTACATCATGTCCCAATCTCATGGCTCCACGAGAGCAATGCGATATCTTGAATAATTATCTTAAGCCAACTCCACTTAAGATCATAACAGATAAGGCATTATCGCGGAAATAAAAAGAGGGCTCCTGCTAGTGCCGCAACGCTGAGTCAAGCTACGCGAGGCCCACGTATTCTGGGCCCCGCCATCATTTCAAAATCAGACCACTTTTCCGCCATGATTCCATCATTTCGGCCAAGCCATTCTTGAGAGGGTGGAGTTCTCGCCAGCTTGGGCCCAATTAGGCCCAAATTGGCCTTAGTTCTAGTTTATAATGGCCTCGAGGAGTCAGACGCCCTTGCTAGCATCGTGGCGTACCCCACTCACCGTTCTTCTCATCAACAGGATGGAGTACAGCTGGTCGCCAATTTCATAAACTCCCCAAAACTAGTCGATCCTAACAGCCTGAACCTCCGCATTCTCTCCCGGTTGTCGTTGTCTATCTCATAAAATTGTAAGAGTTTACGAGTTTAGCAAAAGGGAGAAAAGCGATGCACTGCAGATTACGGGACGTCTCGCGTCTCAGTCTACAAAATTTTGTGTCTTTGAAGAGGGTCGGGGAGTCGGTGGTCGCTATCGTCGCCGTCGACGATGTCGATGTCAATGTCCTTCCCAGGGCGTTCTGTTGTTGCAGGCGGGGATGGGGTGAGAGAGCTTGACTTGTCGGACGGAGTAGTACTGAGTATGGTCATGGTTGATGTTGATGTTAATATCGATATCGAGTCTTCATCTTGGTTCATAGCTGATCTGGTCGCGACATATTGGATTACACCCATGAATGTTATTGTTGATTGTTGGATATTTGGCTTGCGCCGGAGCGGATTATTGATTTGGCGAGAAGTCCAGACTTATTTTGCCACCTCCTTCGCGAGTCACCTGCTCATGAATTCTTCAAACGAAATTCTCTGCAGCTCGGTGGTTCGAACCCCACTCCACGTTGTTCAAAGATATGCACGAGTCCTAGGGCCAACTTCCCAGCGGCATTAACAGGTATAAAAAAACACATCTAGTATATTTTCCCAATCGTTAGACTAGAATATCTGTATAATTGCCCCCATCCATGGAGTACCATGCATATCCGCGTTTTGAGCATCTACAATGGCATGCACCGTTAAGTAGGAAGCAAGAAACAGGAATTAGAAGGCTGCCAGATTCTCCGGTAAGCGCTGAGGCTAGAAACTGAAAACCACCTTCAGAATTCCCTCTCAAAAAAAAAGACATCAGAGGACGTTCTAAAGCGGTTTTCACCACTCCTGCCTTACACATTGGCCCATATAAGCCCGCCACATATCCTCCATAATATCCGTTCTCATCCAGGCTTCACAAGTTTAGACTCAGCTTGTTTCCGAACCAATTTCAGACCCCGCACTTATCATCACCCTACATTCATTTTAACATGGGTGCGACCGCATATACGGATAAAGAGGCAATCAAAGCCATCATTAATGCCTTAGAGGACATTATATATCTGATGATAGAAGAGAGCATCAAATCAATTCAAAAGGACGCACTTAGCCGCCAGGCTGAGTATGATTAGGGAAGGGTATAAGTACTTGGGTAGGGCCTAGAGATCGGCCCCCCGTGCTTTCGTTACTACCTTCGGTATCCGTGCCTCAAGCACGGGGGGTGCACTGACAGGGAAAAGGGTCTGCTGACAGGGAAAAAATTTAGGTACCTCAATTTGGCTGCAAAACCCGCCAAATTTTTGTAGCTTCTTTATATGCATGTCCCCGTTTCTTACACCTATGATGCCTACAATTATTTATCTACCGCAACACCACAGCCTCTATTGACATCACCACCTTAACAACAAATATTAAATCAATCACAACTATTGCAATAGTACTTCAATTAATAATAAAAAAATGACATCTGAAAGCCCAGAGCTTGCTCCATCAGCACAACAAATATATATTAATCCTGAGACTGGTTTACCACGAATTTCCCGCTTCACGGACTATAATATTGAAGAACGCACTATCGCAGCAAAGGCATTATATCTAGAGGGCTTTTATCCCTCTATGAGAGCCGCTGCACAAGCATGGAAAGTCAACTATAAGAGACTTCGCAGTAGGATCAACGGCCATCATCCTGTAAGAGATAACGGCGGCAACAGGACGTTATTCAGCAAGGAAGAAGAGAAAGCTATACTCGCCTGGTGTTGGAGGAGAGTAACACAGGGGCATCATATACAACAACGCACACTTCGTCAGTATGCGAATTCCCTGCTTAAGGCTACACATCGTGAGCCTCATGCCTCAAGATTCTGGGCTCGCCGCTTCCTCGGGCGGTATCGTGAAGTCTTTCATAGGAGAAAGAGCCGTACTCTCGCTGCAAATCGCAAAGCTATGGCAGACCGAGCCAATGTCGAAGAGTGGTTTGCAAAATGGACAGAATTTTTCGAGGGAAACGACATCAACTTCGATAATGTCTGGAATTTCGACGAGACCGGCTTTATAATAGGATATCTAATGAACGGTATTATGATATGGACTTTCCTCGATATCGACTCCCCTCTGTTAACTGATGCACATACGACTATTAGTATGACTATCGTGGAGTCAATATCTGCAACAGGAGGAATCATAGCCCCGTTTGTCATCATGCCCGGCGTACAGATTCCCTCCCGTTGGGTGGATAATGACCTAGACGAGCAGGCTACGATAGTCACAACACCAAAAGGCTATATCGACAATATCACGGCACAGGACTTCTTTGACCACTTTGAGAGACTTACCCGGCCTCAAAATACATCAGATCTTCGAGTTATTCTTTATGATGGATGTGAAAGTCATTTCACTAAAGAGCTTTATCAGAAAGCTCTAGATGCGAATATTATCTTATATCCCTTCCCTCCTCATCTGACACATATACTTCAGCCGTTAGATGTTGGATTATTCAGTACATATAAGCATTGGCATCAGGAAGCCTTACTCAGGGAAATCGCTGACGGTGCTACGGACTTCAATAAAGCTGACTTTATGTTTCATTTACAGGAGATTCGCCGCAAAGCTACTAAGAAAAGTACTATCATCTCATCGTGGGCGAAATCCGGCATCTATCCTCTTGATCCCTCCGTTGTTATCAACAAAATGGTCAACCCTCTTTCATCCCTATCTTTGGAGGTTGCTGAACGTGATCTTCCCGGCTATATCACACCCGGGTTATCTTCCAACCATAGCAGTGACTTTCGCGATGATTCAAATGAAGAGGAAGTTGGCGAATCATCACGAGATATACATCAAAATACTCATCGCAACGAGGGGATTCCAATGATGCCCTCCACGCCTCCAACGGTTATCTGGAACAATGTCAACACACCTCAGCTTAATCTACGGCAAATCAAGCAATACGAAGGTTATGTGGCCCTTCGTATTGAATCTTCAATATCCTCAGGCGTGCCTCTGACCCCAAGTGTGTTACATGTTAACGAAAAAGTGCGAAAAGCACACACAACCCTTGCCTTGAACGGTATCACAGCTACTCAGGAGATGCGCCGTTTGAAGGAGAAGAGCCTACGACGTTCAGAACGGGACGAAGGAACTATTATCATAGCAAATTACGGGCCAATTACAGTTTATGATGCCAGACTTCGTGTCGCAAAGGATCAACATAATAGACGGGCAAATCAGGATGCAGAGCTTCGTCGTTATTATGCCAAGGAGGTCAGAGACGAGGCTGTATATCTACGGCGGTGGCTTTTCTCTGTAAGGAAGCTACTACGGTCATCTTTGAAGGAATATCATCCTATTAAACAACATAGGAGTCAACCTTCATACTCACAGGAAGTGAGGCCATTCACAGTCAGTGAATTCTTCATCAAGACTCAATCCGAGCTTTGTATCAAGTCTACAGAGCTTCTAGCTACAAGATATTGTGCTTACCGTGAGATGCACGCAAAGATGAAAGAATCCAAGCTATTGGCCAAGCAAGCAAGAGATGCACAGCAAGACCATATACCTAAGATCTTCCCTTTTTACTGGAATCCTCCATTCCTTCTTCCTTTTGACTATAATATTAATATAGTCAAAGATGCAGTCGATTTGATAGCCTCACCTTCGAGAAAACAGCGTGGAAAGCAGAAAGCGTTATATGTTGATGATGATGAATTGGATATCGATGATAGTGAAGATAATGAAGAGATTGAAGAAGAAGAAGAAGACGATGATGACATATCAGTTAAAGATACTATTGAAGTTAGGTAGGATGTCTTAGTTGTTGCGAAAAAGAATGAATAACATACCTGATTTTGATGATATATTATGGTGTCGTGGTTGTGATGCATTTGTCCCGTGGATGCAGATGGAGGGGTTAGTCCGGTCTGAATTATGTTACTAACCGAGGGAAAGTCGGTACCTTCATTTGGCGGGTTTTGCAGCCAAATTGAGGTACCCCAATTTTCCCTGTCAGCAGACCCTTTTCCCAGTCAATGAACCCCCCGTGCTTGGGCACGGAGCTTGCGGAGTGATACCACAAGCTAAGGGGGGCCGGTCTCTAGGCCCTACCCAAGTACTGATAACGTGAGGGTCAGCTCATGATATGCTCATGTCATTAATGTACTAATGTTTAGAGTTGAAGACATTCCAAAAAAAAAAAAAAAAAAAAAAAAAAAAACCTTCAATCCATTGCTGACAGCTCCTGCTGATGTGTTAGAACGATTGCTCCGGGGCTGACCAGAGCTTTGAGGGCATAGCCACTCAACCACATATTGCTGCGGTTACGTGACTACTGCCTAGTAATAGTAGATGACAGCTATATCTATTACATAGCGTTGACAGTGACAGCCTCTGGAGAAATCAGTGATCAATTTGAAGATATTCGGATATTGACTACATTAACTTAATGCCCAAGCCGGTGATGGACAGTTTGAGAGAAAAATAGCCTCATGCATCAACCTAATATGTGTATCGTGTGTTATTCGACATTCCTTCGTTGAAGATAACTTGCGTTCAAGCAGCTGAAGAAGCGAATATCTAAAGAAAGACTTGAATAAAGCTTGAGTGATTTACTTACCACTTCCCAACAGCTAACTTAGTTTTTCGGTGGGAAGGACGGAAGCAAAAAAAAATATGCAAAAATAAAAAAATAAAATAACAACCTCCTCCGCCGCCAATTTCGATCTTATATCCGCAGTAACGACACACCACCTCCCGTCACATGCCTTTCCCATGCTTATGATGGGTACTAGCGACAGTCTTCACCTCAACGATGGTGTTTTGGCCCGTCTCCGCTACTGCATGGGCAACCACCTCTTCCCCGAATGGCCACTCGCCGGCCATTTTCTCCGGTGTATCATAATCTGCATAATCAAGAGGATCAAGTAACTTACGGGCTGCTGCATAGGCGTCGGCCCGGTGTATAAACGTCCCCTCAATCTGCGTCTCCTGCACACAGCCCGTCCGGTCCTTGTTGTAGTCAATCATTGTCTGCATGACATAATGCAACGACGGTATCCCTGTCAGCATGAATATGCCGCCATTGGAATCCATCAGTAGCTTCTCGTCATTGGGAGTAGCTTGTATCGAGATCAAGAAGACTTGACCAGCAGGCGCCTTGGCGTAAACGAGAACGCCGTCGCCATGATCCCATTCTTCGGTGCTGCTTGAGTGGATGGCATATTCAACAAAGTCCTCGGGTTTATAGCCCAGCGTGGCCAAGACCCTGAAGGCGGAGTTTTTGGCGGCTTCGAGGGTAGCATTAGTGCCGAGGACGTAGATGGATCGTTTAGCTCCAGAAGGATCGATGTGGTAATCGATGACCGTCAGAAAAATGTGATACAGTAGCTCTGGACTGTTCGTCATGACGAAGGATATGTAACCTCGGCTATTGGTCTGTGTAATGATATTTGAGTCAGGTGTTTGTATATGGGATCTAGTTTTATGAGGAAATAATTGTACAGTTTCTGATGCGCGGGGTGGGTGATATATGCCCTTTACCATATATGCCCTTTATGTTTCAAGAACCTAATCTTATGCACATCTTTTTGGTATCACGGGCTGACTACATGGTGAAACCCTGGCTAGCTGGTGTTCATCCAGAAAGAAAAGAGTTGGTTTCTCGCACATGCCAGCCATTAAACTAGGTTCTGGACACGAGACGCACTTAGGGCGGGGAGATTCTAGACTTCGGCCTCTTTGACTCATACTCAAGGTACAGGGACCGGTGAACCAATTCGCTTAGCTCGCAGAAACACTTGTATACCGATCGCTCATTTGACGGCTGCTCGCATGGTAGCTGCAGTGGCACCCCTAGGCCGAGTCAGCAAGCTGATTAGACTTTTGTCATCGCCTACGGGGGCAGCTTACCATTGTCTGTGTAAGGAACCCAGAGTGTCGCCTCAATTTCTTTTATGATAATAGGCTTAGATGGCAGGTATGGGAAACAGGAGCATTGCGGCAATGAGCCGGTCGCCAGTGAATATACGCTAGATAAATATCACTTGTCAGCCTCGTGATTACGCGTTATTACTGTTCCGCAGGGTTGCTCACTGATCCAGCGAAAATGCGCCCCAGAAAGTCGCTAATTGAACGGCTAGCTCATCCTGATCTCCCCCGTCGTGTGCATGATGCAGACCCATCTCAAAGGCCAACTGTATACTCTGTCCCGCGTAATACCGACTCTCAGAGTACCGACCGCAGCTAGCTTCTCGAATCGACATTATCCCCAGGGCTTGGATTGTCGTCAGGGAGTGGTGATCCGTCTCCTGGTCAAAGAGCCGCTGCGACTCCTTGAAGAAATGATCACCTGCGGAGTGTGTGTCTTCAGAGTTGGCCCTGCTCATAGGGTGGGTGGAAAAGCGACAGCCAAGGGCAAGCAAGGCGTTAACGAGTAAGGGCGAGCAGTACCTACGCCGCCCGTCCCGGAAATCCCGGAGGAAATGCTCTTTGCTAAGAGACGCAAATATTGGATACTCCCAGCAAAAGTACAAAGCTAGCAGATGTAGTACCAAATTGATGTCGTTAGTAATGGTGGTCCATGCCTCAGTGAGAGGCTTTACTTCGGGTTCGTCTAAAGTAAAGAGAACTTGATCAAGCCCACGGGATCGGGGTATTCCATCAGGCATGTGGTCTGACTGCATGCTCTTGGCCCAGGATGTAATTTGAGATTGCAACGGTCCTCGACGACCTTTCACAGAGTCCATAGCTTTCGCGTGAGAGTTGCTTCTTGTGGACTTAGTCTGTACTGGAAGGTCGCCGTCTTTCACCTGCCGCATTATTGTGGCAGCGTCGGCGCCCTCGCGAAGTCTGCGGAGGATGCCATTGGACTCTCGCTCCGGCAGGGATCTCAGAAGGTGGCAGAATTGTTCATAGATGCTGGCCTTTTCCTGTATCTCATCGTACATACGCTCTAGGACACGCGGGTCTCGATCTGAAGCCTGGTAATGGCACTTGAGACCTCTGTTAATGCAAGCACTGCATTTCGGACGTTCGCCAAAACACTGCGTGGGAGAGATGGGGAGTTAGCGGGTCGAACCTGTCGGATTTTATAGGATAAGCATGGATATGTCCAGCTCCGTACATACTTTGGCCTTTCGTTTCCGACACGGTTCACAGGCGATCTTTGTCTGGTTGGTTCGAGGATGGAGACGAGATGGCAATGATGGTCCCCGATCGGAGCCAGAGCTAGTACCCCCAGGATCTGAAACCGGAGCTGGTAGAAGTCTACGAAACTCGGGAACGTTTAAAGGCAACCCTTTGTCGCTGAGAGATGGACGACGCGAGGACATTGTAAAGTGTATAGCACCATTGAGTGCAAAAGGGGACTAGGTAGGAATCGTAGAGTGCATTGAAGCGAACCAACTCGATAATGACGAGGAGATGAAACAAACGTAATAAACGGGGATTCGCTAACTCTATTATGCGTGAGAAGGCGAACACCATACCCCCGCGTCAACAATGCCCCAGAGCTCATAGCGAAGGAACAAAAGATCCACTCTGGCCCCATTTTCATGGCTAAATCTGGGCGGATATGATGGCCAGAAAGGGATTGTAGCAACCTCCAAACCGAGGGGCTACAGTATCTCCTTGACTGCGCGGGGGCTACCATCGCGTACCGGACCCACCTTTTCTCACGTAATGACGAGGGTACAAGCGGGGTACGGAAAGGTCTCTGAGAAAGGAATTACTGCCAAAACACTATAGAAATCATTTTAAAGAGACCTATGACTTCTCAATCAATTCCCGGCGAGGCGCTTAACGCTTCTGATCCAAGTAGCTATATCACAGAGAAAAACAGCCGCCGTGAGCAGCCTAACGATGTTACGTGCCGACCGGTCTTCAACCCGGCCACAAGGTACGGCGCCTACTTCCTCCCTATGGAGATGCCCTCTCGCGACCCTGTTATCAAGTCTCTGCCCCATACGCCTCTTGAGCTTTTCCAGATTTTCCTACCCTATTCCTTAGTTAAAACATGGGTTTAATACACCAATCGATGGGTTGAAAGCTTGCTCTAAGACCGTCATTTAAAGCCGGCAGCCTGGCTTAAAAGCTGGGTTGAGACCTCTGTTGCAGAGGTATATATATGGCTTGCCATCCTGATTTACATAGGAATTCATAAAGAAGCTACGATCTATAGCCATTAGGAGACTTCTCACCCGGAGCATTATGCTCCTGACCACCCAATTCGCCGGCTTATGACCTATGACAGGTTTCAGCTTCTGCAGCGGCATATACGAGTCTTTAACCCGTTTAATATCTCTGATATACACCTTCCGAGGGTATTCCAAGCCGTGGATAACTGGTCTGAGCACATACAACGCGTATCTCTTGATTTATGGACCCTAGGCACGAATCTCGCTGTCGATGAGTGTATGACCCGCTTCACAGGAAGGTCCTACGAGATAACAAAGGTCCTAAGTAAACCTACGCCTCTCGGCTTCAAGTCTTGGGTTGCGGCTTAAAAAGGCTTCTTCCTGCAGTGGATTTGGCACCAGCCAAAGAAGAGATATGGGCCAGTTGCCCTGGTAAAGAAGAAGGACCCCATTCAGCTTTCTCGTCAGCTACGCAGTTAGAGAAGAAGGGGACTCTATATGCCTCTGAATCCGATATAAAGTGTGGTCGTTGCCCTAGTTAATAAGCTGCCTAAAGCCAGATATTACGTCTTTATCGATAACCTATATTCCTCTGCAAATCTCTTCACACATCTACGAAGGCTAGGCCACGGGGCTATAGGCACAGCCCGCCGCAACTGTGGTATTTATAAGCCCTTTGTGCAGCTCAAAGTCGATGACACTGCTGGCCGGAACCTTCTGCGATTTGGGGAGGTACGACAGGCCCCAACAGTCGATCATAAGGCAAGGAAGAAAGACATATTTACATGTAATTCCCCTACTAATTTGTCACTAACTTGTCTCTTGGCGTAGCAGGTGAATTAAATCGCGTGGAAGGATAACTCCCTCGTGCTCTTCCTGACTTCTGTGTTTAAGGGAGACGAGCTCGTTAAGTGCAAGAGGAAACGGCCTAACATAATGGAAGCTCGTGTATGCCCTATATAGCGTTTTTTTGGTGACGAAGCCGTAAAGGACTTTAATATCCCTTTGGTGGCTGCTATCTATAACGATGAAATGAATCATGTTGACCGAGGAGACCAATTGAGGGCATCATTAGGTTATAATTACCGCATTCGTCGGGGCCCTTGGCAGGCTCTAGCTTGGACTTTCCTCCTTGAAATAGCTCTTGTTAATAGCTATCTTCTTCAGCTTCACGGCAACCCAAGTTGGAAGAGATATAAGTCACAAACGGCGTGGAGAAGCTGTATTATTAATGCCCTCATCGCCGCTTTCAGCCCCGATTACAAAGGAAGGAAGCTATATAGATCAGGTCACGATAACCTCAGTCATCCGGACCATCAGCTTATCTACAGAGGGCGCACTAAGAATAGCCGCTGCCACGCCTGCCTAGGCCATCGCTGTGGTGTTGCGAGATCACAGGCACAAGAGCGTGCCTTGGCCGAGATTAACGGGAATAGGGGCAGGAAGGAGGCGCCAAAATCGAGGTACGGTTGCAGGCTGTGTGACGTTACTTTATGTAACTCGGTGTATTGCTTTGACTTATATCACCATAGAAAATAGGTGGGAAAAGAAGTACCTTTTATTTGCGGCATTTTGATTGGATCAAGTCCCTGTCCGGTACGTGATGGTAGCCCCCGCGCAGTCAAGGAGATATCTAGAAATCATGTGCGCAACTCCTGTACTCTTAAACTTATATTTTATGCTTATGTCGGCGTTTCGTGGTTCGCAAGGCCCTCAGGTACGTGGTATGATGTTGCTTGCCGTGAACTATCTCGCAGGGGATGAACGCTGAGTTTTGCAGGAGTATACCTGTGTTCACGTTGATGGATACGGCAGCTTGCTACTATCAGACTCTGTAAGTTACATTGACCCTGATGCCATGCTACTGCCATTAACAACCATAACCGGATCTCTAGGAATCCATATCCTCCTACGGACAGCCTATCGACGAAGAGTAAAACCACCAACTACGCAGGCAATATCTGGAGTCTTGCAGCATCCCATGTCCGTGACCAGTTTGCCTTTCATCCCCATCGCAACAAACGCCGCCACATTAACAAGCACCTCCCCATCTTACCCCCAATCCAAACAATCCCTCTAGCCCACTCCCTGATAAGTCTCCCAGTATGCCACACCGCGAGGTGCTTGTTGTACCTGTCTTTGCCATGTAGGAACGCTCCATCGGATAGAACATGTCGCGCGGGTGCTGGCTGCTGCATAAGAGTGGCTCTTTAACGCAGAGGCTGGCCTCGAGCATCGTAGACTTGCCGAGGTAGGTGGCGAGGACGTAAAAGGGGGGTTGCAGGTGGGCGAGTTGACGCAGGACTTGGGGTGCGGTGGGTGGCGGGGATGACCTAGAAGGAGGAGGGGGACAATGTTATTCGACATCGATCTACCTGTAGTTCGAGAATCTATAAACACATACGCCTACCCACAGATATTACCGATACTGACGTATTCGCTGACAACGAAGTTCACTAAGGGTTGTGCGGGAGCATCAAATGTATTGCCAGTCGAGTCCTTAAGCATCGTGTCCATGACCCCTTCCATTATATATTTTATCGAAGCCAGCGTCGCGGATAGATCGGTCCCAAGATCGCAGACATGCAGTATCTTCACTCATCGTTTCAGCTTGAGCTTGTTATGGTCGTCGGCAGAGGCGATGGATCGAATGGATCGAAGAAAGGGGCCGCCGCTTTCGAAGGCGGCAAACAGTCGGTCGCAGGATCGTGATCGTATGTCTTGATCAGGGCAGAAGGAAAGCGCTGCGGCTAGAGATAAGTGTCAGCGCTCTGGCATCGCGAGAGCGTTCGCGCTCCACGACAGGAACGGCGCCGTAGAGGATGGAGGGAACAAGATACTACGCACTCCATCACGAACAGCGCATTGACGCCGAGACGAGCGCAAGGGGTAGAGACGGTAAAACGACGTGGAGCGTTGTGTTTACAAGGAGTTGCCGTTATGGAGAGGAAGGGCAGAGAGGTTGTCTGAAGCTGCAAGAGAGGATCCGTGAAAGAGTCGGGACTGAAAGAGAGGGAGTTTGTTGCAATGAAGCATTGTCGGTTGAAATGCTGAAGAGATTTCAAAGGTACCCTGTTGGGGATTGCGAGGTGCGATGGAAGAGAAACATCGTCAAGGGCTGCAACAACAATACTTCGAGGCCTTGCATCGACAAAGGTTGGAAGAAGGGTCTCCGCAGGAGGGCCTTGGCCAAGAGGGTCTGAGACGAAGGTCCCCTCGACAACGGCGTCCATTGCCAAAGATGAGGTTGTACCAAGACAACTTGTGAGATTTTTGGACAGGGCGATGGGGATGCAGTTCGAGATGGCACGCACTTGTAGGGCAACAATTCCTCAAATCTTTACTTTAGTAGAATCACACTGACATGCAACCAGGTGGCTGCCGGTCTCGTCTCCTTCCGAAGAAGAGAAACACTACTGGCAATATTTGAGCAAGACGAAGGTTTGAAAACATCTGAAAATGGTTTTGCGGGGATTGGGACCAGCCCTTCGCCAATGTTGGGTGCCGATCAGGTTAGCGAAAGCCTGGGGTCCGGGGGTTTTACTTGGCCCCGAAACAAGCGACGCTCTCTGTTTGATTTTTCACACTTGCGAAAGCCTACCCATTCCATCCGTCTGACACATTCTTGGAGCTCTATTCTCAATCTACATGGGCTAATTCATTCGCGACATCGACTTCTCTGTCTTACCCATGAATGCAATGAGTTATTAAACCTCAACGCCCGCGGAAACAAGACCCACTTCACGCCCTCTTTTCTTTGTTTCTGGGGGGTACCTTTGAGATGATGTCAAGCCCTTGGAGGGCGAGTGAGTGAGATTATGGAGCCATGAAAGGCTTCATACCCGGGATGGGCGTCGAACGGGGAGGGGGGTGGCGGAGATGAGCGGGAAAGTGGCTGCAGCTTGAGCGGGTCTGCTGAGGGTTATGCAGACTCGAGCCTTTGTGCAGACAGCTCTTTCGGCGATCAGCTGGGGATGATGTGATGAAGAATTACGTCGACCACACCATCCCTTCCGAGATTGATCGGATAAGCCTGGGCATCTCAGCTTGGGGAGGAGATTATTCGGGGCCTGATGGTCTCGGGAGACGCCTTAGTGGTAGAGCCGAGCGAGATGTCGAGAAACATGAACCAGCGAGGCATTTTGGCGGAAATCCCCCAGGAGGGCGGACGGGATCAAGACAGGGCGTCACGTAATGTGATGAGCGGACAAAGACATGAATGCGGCCTAGTGAGGAAGTACCAGATGGGGACCAAGAAGAAGAAGCATCTCGAGGTGTCACATCCCAGGTCGAAAGTGGTTCATGTGGATGATGGCTCCATTCTAGGAGGTAGGTCTCAATTACGAATTCCGGAGGCTAACCAACAGTCGGGCGGCACTCGATTAAATCTGATGCCCTCGAGCAGCCAGGATGCGGATCGCAAAATCAGCAGATGATATGCACTTTCTGCGATCGCAACACCTGGTTGGCCCGTCTCCTTACGCCTTCTTGAATGAGTCGGACAGCAAAGCATCATGATCGACAGAGGGGGCGCCGTAGGACGAAAAAGTTATACCTTGGCAGGCATCTACCCACATGCAAAGGTATCTTTCACCAGCCTCGGGTTATTTGACGTGGGATAAGAACAAAGTACCTCTACACCAAGGTCTTATGCCACAAGACTTTCTCCAATCTTAAGATACCAAGCCTCCCCTCGATCATGACAGAACCTGGGCCGCTTATGGTGAAGCGGAACGAACCTGGCTCAACGTCGGGACTATCAACAAGTCTATGCAGAGCTTTCATACCCGGGAGGGCAAAGCAAATGATCAGGCGACAGGCTGCAGGCTGCACGAGTTGCGAGGAACGGTTGAGGTGCCAGCTCTACTCTCCCGCGAGTGGACGCATTTTACGAGTAATATGTTAGTTAAAGTCAAAAGCGAGCGACCCCGCAATGTGTTACCGCAAAAGCTTTTGCCCCTGAACGGAGACCTGCGTCGAGGCCTCTGATAGGACAGAGCTTTGGGAAACACCAATAGGGACGCTGGGTCATCCCGTTCCTTGGCCGGTGAATTAGGTATGAAGGAGCGGGCGTCGCAGGCGTCGCATGTGACATTTGCTCAAAATCGAGACCGTGCCCTTTTTATCCTCTAACCCCAAAAGACATTAATAGGCCAGGAGAAGAATATGTCCGCAGAGCTTTTTCGAGGGTCGTTCGAGACTACCAATTGTGTAGGGTCACGTTTCAATCCTCCAACTTCCAATCGACAATCCTTACCTAACAAGTTATATAGCTTCAGGCAAGAGGCGACTCTGGTTTTACGCTGGGGGCAGCGTACTGATTGCCTCATTAACATGTTCCGCCAGTCCTTTTTCCCAATGGCATCTACTTGCCGTTAGTCAATCTTACCGCAGCCACCGGATGCATCCTACGAATCAAAGGCGACGGAGTCTAGTCTGTGAATCATTATCCATTGGAGCTTCTCCAGGCAAGGCCCACTTACTATCCAATCGCTCTTGGCTCTTTACTGTGGGCCTGCCCAATAACAGCCTTGTTAAACCCTGGAGCAACCAACCGCCATTGCCCGCTTCCTGATCTCAACTCCTCTCATTTTTCTCCTTTATCCGTGTCAAGTACCTACAATTGACCTTCGCTTGTCGCTAACGCTGGGTCCGCGGAGATAACCTCCGTCGTCTCGTACAGTGGGATGCAAAAAGTATTCGCAGGTGTGTAAGTCGCGTTGATAGGCCCTAGCTTCTCTAGTTAGTAGCTTAGCTTAGCTTAGGTATATGATACTAGGCTATCCCCTGATTTAGGTGTAAAATAAGGTATTGGGGACCTGACAAGCTACCCCTGGCTCACTTCCGAGCATCAGACCTACCTGCACACCTGCGAATACTTTTTGCATCCCACTGTAACTAGGTAGCTCGCTTCAGACGTCATTCGCATTCGAATTTGCGTGTCACTACTCTTGAAGTTTCACTTGATTTTCTTTATGCCGGCTTCCGCTTACAGCTCAGATTGAGCTCTCTGCTTATGCCTCACATCCCTCGTATTCAATTGATCGAGATTAGATTGTGGTACGCGGCGTGGTGCGGATAGATAGCAGAGTTTCAGGGCACAGTACCCTGATATACTCTATGCACTACAGCGTTTGATATCACCTCTCCTACTTGACGTCGTATACCTCCATGACCTGTTCCCCAGCCAGGAAGATCGTCCAGCATGTCTTGGCCGTCTGGCCCTGGCCGCGATGGTCTACTCTCCTCACTAAATAGCGACTGACACTCATACTCAAGGCTTATCCGGTCAATCTCCTCTGGCCGATTCCCCTCCCTGCCCTCCCCAAGCTCCTTTAATTAACGTTCTTTTCAAAGTGGCAAGTGGCTTGCTGGTCACGTCACAATCATTATTTTGCCATTGCTTCTTTCTTTTTTATTTCCATCAGTATCGTCCAAAGTCTCCTTCGCTTCTTCCCTTTTTTCAAGCCGATCTTACATCAACATCTCTATCCAACTCAGTCCTTAAGGCATCACCAAGTCACGTCGAGGCCAATTCATATATTTTAATGCAATGGGTATAGCCCTCTCTCTTGGTCCAACACCGACCTCTTCGTGACCGTTCCGTGCTTACGCCAAGTCCCTAAACAGACATCCACTCAGCCTTGGCCATGGCTCAAAGCGCTACTCCAACGATGGATCCCATGTACGAACCTTCGGCGATTAACAACTTTGGCACCATGTCTCATCCTGCGTGGGAGAAATGTTGGAGCGCTGACCAGCCCAATTTCCCAGGCCCTTCTGAAGCCGCTGAAGGCAACGCCCAGCACGAATACGACATCGAGGATTTCGTTCCCAACTACGGATATACTCCTGCCTCAACCAACTTGACCGGCTCTGTTTTCTCCCAGGAGAATCCCACACCACCACGAACTTCCGAGTTAACAAGCGCTGAAAAATCCCCTAGCAACTCGGACGGTCGACGACGCTCTTCATCAACGCAGTCGGACAAGCAGAAACGAAAACCGAACCACATCGAGCGCGCTCCGGCAAAGTCATCGAGACGCGATCCCACCAAGAAGGCAAAAGCAAAAGCAAAAGCAAAAGCAGCAGGAGAAGTCCACGAGAATACAAAAAAGCGTGGCAGTACCAACGAGGCTGCAGCGACAACTCTGTCGTCTCTGCAATATAAGAATGACGAATACACCAACAACGCCCAGGAGAGAAATCGACGGGCGTCAAACAAGTTCCGCGTCAGGAAGCGAGAAGATGAGAGAAAACTCAAGTCGGCCAAAAAGGACATGGAGCAGATTAACCGCGACTTGTCAACCTGTGCGACAGACCTAACTCTTCAGGTCTATAACCTCAAGATGAAGCTCCTTCAACACACCGACTGTGACTGCGCCCTTATCCAGGAGTACATCGCTAACGAAGCCCATCGCTATATCCAAGACTTTGGAGACAAAAAGCAATGCCAGCAGCCTTAACAGCATAAGCACTACTACAATTGGACAAAATACTGGAGAAAACAGTAGTTATGCGATTTGCAGACACGACGACGATCTTTGACGAAGGATACGAATTAACATGATGACGAATATTTTATCATTACAATGGTTAAACAATTAGGAGGATGTCAGGAAGAGAATGGCATCGGGAAGCATCTATTCGATCTTGGGGATCTCGGCCCTTGGAGGTTTATTTTTTATTTTTGGCAAGTATACGTAGATGCTCTTCTGCTTACTCCCCACTGGGAGACTTTGTCAACAGAGATTTCCTTGCGTACTGAACTGTTACCTGGGTCATTACTTCCTCGTAAACCCTAGACGTCTGGTAGTATTCCAAATGTGTCGTAAGGTTGGCATTTTCCCACCCATCATCAGGATCTTGCAAGGGAGGCCAGGTCTGACGTCTCTTCTGTCAGCTAGATGTAGTAACTGTCCGAGCCTGCTGGTTGTGGTTGCATGCCTCCAGCCCCATTTCGGGCTCTTCAAAGGCTTGTAGGTCCTAGGCAGGGTCCAGGGTGTCAGGGCAATAAGGCCGTGTTGATGGGCCAGCCGGACCCTCAGAGGGGGAAATCAGAGGCGTCTACAAACTTGGGATCAAATTGCACTTTTCTCTACATTCCATGATCTTCATAAAGGCAAAGATCCTGGTGGCATGGCTCAGGGGTTTTGACAGGCAGCCACTAAGCGACTGCAAACGTGGCACAGACACATCCTCTCCATCTAATCCACATCTCAGCAAAAATCCACCAATAGCGTCACCAGGGGATAATCCGAAGGAACAGCCACGAACCCAGGATTGCAGGAAGCCACACGGTCATGAAATCTTCACTGGGAACAAGCCACGGGGTGATAATGTCACGGTTATGGTGTGTGCTTGGTTGTTCCACGTTGCAGTAATCCCTCGTCTAGGCCTTCTTCAGTCTCCCCCTGGATTATGTAAAGAATTGGGTATATCAGCGACGTAGGGCCCAGGCAGTCATAGATGGGGACTGCCCGTGTTTTCCTCCGCTTTGCTGCGGCGCAACGGGCTGACCAGTTGAGGCAGATATGATAGAAACCGTACTTGCCACGTTATGAAATGTAGCACCGGTAGTGACGGTGGACCTCCGCCCAAAGCTTTACTCATAAAGACAACAAACACTAGCAAGACGCTAAAGTCATTGTTAGCGAGAAGCTCAGCTTTAGGGAGTGAACGAAGGTTAACTAGCCATGATTTAACGTCCCCTTCTTCCCTTCCTTCATTTGTGTACACTAGGCTAAGGACCATGACGGCCATTACTTGAGCGGCTCCGCTAACTCTTCCCTGTCTATAGGCTACGGCTCGCGACAGAATAGAAGTATTCTTCTCCTTCCATCTTATTGTCAACCAAGCATCGGGTAGGGTTTACTATCCCACCTGGCCGGTCGGTCTCCGCGTTGTCGTCCTCACTCTGCATGAATGCACAAAGACCAGTTACAAAACGCCACCCGTTCAAGGTTGGAGTGCACTACATCCGAGACTGCTTCCCCGGGTGCCATTTCATTCTAGTTAGGCAAAAAAGTCATGCTGCAACAAGAGGTTGCGCTACCACTGATGTTTGTACCTGGACCTCTCGTCGCCCACCCAGTCCATCGTCAATACCCAGAAGTAATTCACCTTCAACTGGTACTTGCCAACACACAAATAGAGGGGCCAGTAAGCTAAATAGCGCTGAAATTGGAAAACTGCCGTCCTAACCTATTTATTGTAGTCTTACGCTACGCTCACTTGCCACCACGATGTGTGATTTTGTCAAAAATTATTACATCTACTCATCTTGCATGGACCCTGGAATACATTTTTGTAGAATTTTCATCGATGGGAGCCCAAAGCATTCATGTCCAAAAGGTCCCCATGAGCGCTATATCATACTGCCCGAGAGCTGCCCATTATGTTGCAGTTAAAGTCAAGAAAGATCTGTTCTGTCTCTCTAAATGGATTTGTGTGTTTCTCCATCCAGATCAATTGACATATAACACAAACACGCACCACTCGATTGAAAACTTTTCGGCCTGAGCGAAGAACCTGTGGTTTGGTTGAAGAAACGAATCATATTTTCGCGTCGTGGTCGGATTCGGGCGAACACCTCGGCCCTCGATCTCTGCCGCGATCATGGGCGATAGCTACTCAGGTACGAGACACCAATCAGGGCGTAAATGAAGTGACCTCGAAGTATATCCGCAAATCGTAAGCGTCCATGGCGAAGAAAGGCGTTTTGATATTTTGCCAAGTTGAACCAAAATGTCACACGGCCAAGGTAGAGTATCAAAACGAAGAGCAACTAGCGCCGTAAGCCGCGAGAAGGGGCCAAAACGAACATAAGTACAGCCTAGCAGTATCGTAAGATTACCGGGGGGCGTATCATATCGTCAAACTCCAGGCTTGTCCTCGAGGCATACAACTGGGTTATATAACAGGATGCTTACTTCGTTAACCTGTCCACATACAAGGTCTAGGATTGGTGTCATAATTGACGAGGGATTTTGACTGTGCGTTGAAGCTCTTGATTTCTGACTGAATGAGTAACTAAAGTTGGTCTGTTTTATACCTCTTTGGATCGGGTCGTATTCATCAGCTATAACGAAGTTTTCCTCACGATCTGTTTCATCCAAGTTTTGATCCTTGGCCATACAGCCCATGTGTCAGAGCGGCTTTAGTGAGACGATGTGACACGGCGACTGCGCCTGAGGGTAGTACATGGGCTATATCTTCCAGGCGGAGTGCTGGTGGTAGTGGTGCGATATGTAGCGATGAGAATGGGGAGTGCCGAACTGCAGTGGAGGATTGTTGAGCTGGAATCCGGCGTCTAGGCTCTGAGTGCTACTACTTTCCTCGCTAATGTCGGGTAGAGGAAGTCCTTGGGGGATTATACTGTGACAGCCCACGTTGTTATACTCCATCTCGATAACGTCCTTGTGAAACACAACGCTGATGCTTGGGGAGTTGGTGTTGAAGGGCAGGATCGAGGAGGGCACGTTGATTGAGATACAGCCAGCGCTATAGTCGGCTGATGATAGGGGGCTCGAGACGTTGGAGGGAACAGGGCGGGAGACCGTGCTCGCCCAGGATCCGCAGTTGTCAGATAGCGGGACGTATTGCTGGTTGTAATCGGGGAGGTAGTTGTAGTTGCCAGGGAATGGTGATCCGCGAGGGCTAGGAATGGCATCGCTACTAGTGCCGAGGTTGTCGTTGAATATTGACGTTGATAAGAGACTGTCGGGCAACGAGGGCTGGGGTGAATTCAGACCTGGAGCAGGGTAAAGTGATGAGGTTATTTGCAATCTCATATTCTTCTTGAGTCGCATCAGCTCTTCCTCGAGCGCCCTATTGCGGCGCAATAGCTCTTGGACGGTCTGGTCGCGGCTTTGCCTCAGCTTCAGCTCCGCCAGCTCGCGGTCCAACCGCTCGATGTGCTCCTTGGTGCGGGCACGGATGGCCCTCTGGGCCTCTCGATCTTTGCCTCTCTTACGGGCGAGTTGGGAGGGAGTAAGGGTAGAAATTCTACGGGCGCCTGGATAATTTTATGTTAGCACTAGCCACTAGGAATATGTTGACTTGCCTCGCTTTATTTCTGTGTACTATAATATGCCGCTGATCTACATCGTGAGAACAATGAAGCAAGACTAACAATATATAAAGGAAAAGCGCAACATACCCTTTCGCCTGGGCTTGGTAGGCTCTACTGAAGATGATGGGGTCATGTTAGCTGGGTTTAATGAGGCGGGAAAGGTAGGTCGACTACTACAGTAAAGATTGTCTGCAGGCGGGACCAGGGGGGTTAGATATACTAATTGTTTAGGTCAGTGACTCCCTTCTCCAACTTGTGAAGTTACCTGTCAGTGGTAGGAGACAAGAATTCAACACACCCCAGAGGCCCTTCCTTCAACTTCTTTCTTCAGTACAAAGGGACTGCTTTCAAGCACAAAATCCAGGGGGCTTAAAGATCGTCGCGATTATGACGTGCTTTGTAAAATACCGACCACCTGGTAACTGTCGGGCGTCCGCCGCGCAATTCTATTGGACGCTACCCTTAACGTTCGCCCCGGTACAACGCTATAACGTGCATGATAAGCTTATGTCCCATACCAGGCTCGATCCACTCTGGCCAGACTGGTGACAGCGCAGCTGCATCAGCGATGGAGACTACTCGGCAGAGTAGGCGACTACCGTAAGCACTTACGAAATTCGTGTCGCACTAAGCGTGCTTAAAGGGTTAAAGTGAATATGATGAGCAGCAGCAAATATGTTGATTGATTGTTCTAAGTTCTCTTGTGTGGGGTATTCCATTCCGCAGAGTTAAGGTATACGGGAGCCAATAGGTTCAATGAATGAATGAATTTATTCCGCCCGGGAGGATACGCCTCATAGGGCCCACGACATTAAATCTCGTTACATTCTTTTCCGATTTCTGGTCCTGAGACCCTACTGTACCAATGTTCATCCAAATCGCGCCGCATTGTTTAATTTCCGTCCGTGCCAACCTAGACTACCCCTGATTTTTTGCCGATGTTCTTCCGAAAAAACACCCCTAGATTCTACACTTTCTGTCCGTGCGTATTGATACAGTAACATGGTTCGACAAAAACAACCTGTTGTTTACCTCCTAGTCCTACAGTCCAAAATCAATTGTTGTACAATTGATTTAATTTACCCCACTTTACAGGGGGTAGACTTGAATTTCGAAAAATAGACTAGCGTTGGGGTATGCTCGATTTTGACAGGGGGTTGACTTGGATTTCTGATTGGTGCTTGGCTACACGTTCAGGCAAGACAACACGTTAACAGCAGCGCGTCAAGTTCTGATTCTAGCTTGCCAGCGTCTATCGCGACAAATGTAACAGCCAGCCAGCAATTACTATTAATTTTAGAAATAATTCGTCAGACTATGGCGCTCAACCTTATGATGGAGCTTGGCCCTTCTAACCCTATATACCCGTTTATGCTTCTTTCTCAATATCGGATTCTCGTTTGTCAGAAGTGCCAACATGCTTGCTTGGCTAGAGAAGTTGCCAGTCATCTTGCCAAAAGGCATCCTGGAATAGACCCTACTGTGTGCAGTCGTGGTGGTAATTCGACGAAATACAACAAAAAGTGCCGAACTTGGTCCGTGCACGTCGTCCTCGCAAACAAGTTCATCTTTGATCAAATAGACTCTCTTTTATCCGGAAGAGTCGGGCCTCAAGTTTTGTATTTGGAAAGCATCACATGGTCGATCTGCGTTATCACGAAAACCTCGAGCGTTTGACATTAGGAGATATGAAGGTGACTACAACTATGGCAACTTGCTACCCTATAGCTTTCCAAAATTTCCAAGCTTGGCCTGATATCACCATCGCCGCAGTTACGGAAGGAGCTGAGCGTGCCAGTCCCGCATCCATTTTTGAACAACGACCAATCTCTATCGTTGAATCAGCCAACGATCTCGCGCGAGAACACGTGGAAGAGTACAACATCAAGCTGGGGGTTTTCCAGGCCTTTTGTGCCAAATTTGAAGAAGCGGCCCAGCAATTCGTCACCGGACCGCAACGACGTTTCGCTCAGCAATTTGCCGATGATTTCCTCGGTTTTTGGAAACGAGAGCTCTCCTGCTCCGGATCTGCGACCCCAAAGCCTACATACAGCAGCGTCGCTGCTGCCGCGCCTCCCACTGACCATGACCGTCTGACCCACAGACAACAACAACAACAACAACAACATGGACGCCGACAAACAGATCCACCTCATCGCCAAGGGCAACAGACGACTATCGCCCCACCCCGACAAGACCTCCGTGTCTTTATCCGTCTAGAAGCCGGAGCTCCGGCCAGGGCCCACAGTAGCTATGCCATCCGGACTCTGATTCGGGAGAAGCTCGGCGCTGTCTCAGACAAGATCCGGCAGGTGTTCCAGGTCAGATCGGGATGGGCCGTTCTGGCTGCCGACTCGGCAACACGCGACTTTCTGGTAGAAAAGCAAGCTGAGTGGGCCACTGAACTGGGAGCTACAGCAGTAGAAACGAACAAGGAATGGTTCACCTATGTGGTCTCAGACGTTCCCGCAAGGCTGACTGACTTTTACGGTAATGAGGTGGATAGTGACAGCGTCGTTAGCGACGAGATAGAAATCCAGACTGGGATCAAGCCCATTGATGTACGTACCGGAAGACAATTCTCGGATAACCCCTTGACCAAGGCCCTGCTCGTGTCCTTTCTGAAGCCCACAAAAAGATTCTGGTCTCTTTTCGGCAGCAGCGCAACCAGGCTTGTTGACAAAACCGACCGACCCAGACAGTGTGAGACGTGCTGGGGCTACCACTTTGCCCGCAACTGTCACAGACAGCCAGTTTGCCGACGCTGTGGTGAGACTGGCCATCTTGTAGACGATTGCATCGCACGAGAACAGTGCATCAACTGCTTAGGCCCCCACCAGGCCAACTTCCGTAGGTGCCCAGCTCGGCCAAAGACAGTGCACGGCGTGCTCCGCCGACTCACTAAAGAGCAACGAAAGCATGTCCGGACCGTAGGTGCGGAGACATACCGACAACGACATCGAGAACGGCATCTGGAATCGCATCAGGAAACGCAGCAGGGCATGGCCGAGCGACGAAGCGTGGATGTCACATCACAAGAACAGCCTAACCATCGTGCTCCCAGCCCAGCTGTATCAGGAGCACCCTCGTGCATCATGGTGGCCACGACCCCTCATGCTGGCTATGAAGCAGAGGAAGAACCCGAACAGCCCAGACCAGGCTCACCGCGAAAGCGCCGAATCGTACTCATCACTCGTCCTCATGACCGGGAATAGATATTCTCAAACACGAAAGAACGACAGGAAGCCGCTCAAGATCTTCCAGGCCAACGTCGGCAAGATCCCTCCGGCCCACGACTGCGCCCTGGCGCTGGCCGACTCGGAACGATATGACGTTGTGCTCTTGCAAGAGCCGTGGACGGCTCACACAGAGACCCGCTGTCTAACCAAGACTCACCCTGCATACGACACATTCACGCCGGTCGACATGTGGAATAGCAACGATACTCGGCCTAGAGTGATGACATATGTCCGGCGAGACCCCAGACTCCTTGCCGACCAAATTCGGCCCTTCCAGACCCGAGACATTCTCTGGCTCGCGATCAACGGCATGACCATAGCCAACTTCTATCGTCAGAACGACGAGAGGGACGCCCTAGACACGGTATTTCAATGGTCTGTCCCGGAACGTTGCCTCGTAGCTGGCGATTTCAATGCCAGACATCGTAGCTGGCAAACAGGCCAAACTACGAACCGGGGCCAAGAGATAGCAGGATGGGCGTCTGAGAATGACCTCAGCCTTCTCAACACTTTAGATATCCCAACAAACCCGTACGGCAACACAATCGATCTTGCCTTTACTAACCTACCACTTGCTGAAGCTATCGTCGAGGACCATCTCGCCACCAGCTCTGACCACTTCACGCTCAGCCTGACTTTCCCAGACGTCAGATCGACTCCGGTGCAGCCAGGCAAGATTCGAGTGACGACGGAAGACGAGCTTAAACGATTCGTCGAGATCGTAGAGCTTGGCGCTACAGGAATACCCCTGACAGATTCGACCCCCGAGGAGCTGGACGAGCTTGCCTCTTCACTTGTGAGTCTACTAACATCAGCAGCAAAAGCGTCTGGGAGGCCCGCACGGAAAGGCGGACGTCCGGCTCCCTGGTGGACGGAGGAGTGCGCCGACGCCGCGGCTGCTTTTCGAGCCATCAGAAGAAGCTACCTGCTCGGCTTCAACCAGGACGTTCAGATCGCCAAAAGAGGCTTTCATCGTGTGGTCCGTCGGGCCAAGAGGCGCTATTGGCGTAACCTCATCGATGGCTTCTCCAGCAGTAGCGATGTTTTCAAAGCTGTCCGGTGGCTAAAGTCCCCAGGAGCCTTCCAGCCGCCACCTCTACAGGTCGATAACGTCGTGTACGAAAGCCAGATGGATAAAGCCAACGCACTCCGACAGGCCACGCTTGAACGAAGAACTGCGGAGGACGACATCGCAAACGCATGGACGCCAGTATTCCCACCTAGATCGATCCCATTCTCGCCCGAAATCTCTCTGGAGGAGGCGCAATATGCGACTTGTCACACAGGCAATACATCCCCAGGGTCAGACAACATCACAGTCAAACTTCTTGAAGCAGTATGGCATACCATCGGTACACACGTCCGTCGTCTCTTCGAAAGATGCCTTACCATAGGCCATCATCCAAAACCATTCAAGGAGGCGGAGGTGGTCATGATCGCGAAACCGGGACGGAGAGACCTTACCGAACCACGAGCATGGCGACCCATCTCACTGCTCTCCTGTCTAGGTAAGGGACTAGAACGACTGATCGCGCGCCGCCTAGCCTGGGCAGCCGTTCACTACAGCGTCCTTCATCCGCAGCAAGCTGGGGCGCTCCCCAAGAGGTCGGCAACAGACTTGGTAACTGCTCTGGTCCATGATATTGAAGAAGCGTTTGCACGCAAGAAGGTGGCGACTCTAGTCACAATGGACGTCCAAGGTGCTTTCGACACCGTCATGCGCAACAGGCTCGTCCTGCGTCTTCGTGAGCAAGGCTGGCCTAATCATCTGGCTCGCTGGGCCGGCTCCTTCATGGGCGGCCGGTCGGCGCGTGTCAGGTACCAAGACACAGTCACGCCCTCTTCTCCCCTTCAGTGCGGCCTCCCTCAGGGGTCGCCGGTATCGCCAATCCTCTTTCTGCTTTACACTGAGCCAATCTATCGATTAGGGAACCCTCAGGGTCGCTTCGGCTATGCAGACGACACGGCCATCCTGTCCATAGGCGACACAGTAGACGAGACTTCTGCCATGGCATCTAGTTCCATCGCCGAGATGGTGCGATGGGGCGCGGAGAATGGCGTGTCCTTCGACACGAAGAAGACCGAAGTCATGCACTTCTCCCGCAGCAAACTCAGGACTGCGCCGGCAGTACGCCACGGCGATGTCGAGAAATACCCTGAACCAGCTCTACGCTGGCTTGGTATCTGGTTGGATAGCAGACTATCTTTTCGACTTCATGTCGAAAAGTGGGCGGCGAAAGCAAAGGCAGTGGCTTATCATCTGCGGGGGCTCACCAACACGGTACACGGCCCTCTACCGAGCGCCGTGCGAGGCGCCGTCAGAGCATGTGTCGAGCCAGTGCTGCTCCACGGCTCAGAGGCGTGGTACCCGGGCAAGACCAGGCCGCGGTGGACCCATCCTACGAAAGATCTACCATCGAGTAACCAGCATCTCGTGCAAATAATGACAAAAGCCATGAAACAGGCTATGAAGGCCATTCTTCCCGTCTGGAAGACGACACCCATCACCGTCCTCCACAGAGAAAGCGGGATACCACCAGTGGATCAATTGCTTGACGCGAGGCGACTTAGGTTCTCCGCACGACCATACATGGGCACTTTCGTTCGTTCGTTCATTCGTTCGTTCCGTTTAAAACGTTTATGCATGTTAAATCGTTTAACCGTTTAAGGGCATCCTAAAACCGTTTGAACGGTTAAACGATTTTTCAGCCCTGGCACTCGAAAAATCTTTCAAAATGTCAAGCTCCGGAGACCTTCGCTTAGTTCAAGGGCAAGGATCACGACCATTGTGAATAGCTTCACGGTCAGCGTGAATGCTACACCATACCTAGCGTCAGGTAACAGCCTGCTGCCTATGAGATCGGCAGACTGACCACAGGTATAAGAGACCGACTCTCGTCGCTCTTTAGATAGAAGAGATGGTCCTCAATCTACACTGATCTTTTGTTCAATGTCTGCATTCGTGTATCGGTGCTAGGCCGACACAAAACCCATTGATATTGGGTCTCAATCCATGATACCAAGTTCAAAATCTCGCCTTTTACCTATCAATATGTCATCTGACACATCGTCTATTATTGGTGCTACAGAAAACCCCCCAGATGTCAATGGATTGCCGTCAAACTTCCTCTCAATTATGGACATCACGAAGGACCGTTCAAGTACACGCGGACGCAAGACTGGAGGTAAAACCATCTATACTTGCACTGCGTGTGGAGATAAACGATACGACCATAAGGCAAATGCTGCCAATCACGTCAGAAACAACCACCCCGTCGCATCCAGATCCACCAGGTCTGTATCGGGCACCCAGCGCTCAATCTCCGCACATTTTCGCCCTGTAGCAAGCGCAGGCTGTTATCGATACTTTAGAGAAATACGGGATACAGTCAAAACTTGGTTGGCACACGGGTGACAACGCGACTTCAAACGACACATGTCTTGAGTCTATACAACGCAAGCTAATGAGTAGTCATAAGGTTAGTTAACTACGCAGTTGAGGCTATAGGCTGACATTGAGTAGATTAAATTCAACGCAAAAGGACGTCGTATACGCTGTATCGCGCATATCATTAATCTATCCCTTCAAGCCTTCCTTCTCGCATCTTCTAAAGAGGCTCTAGTCGCAGCACTCGAGTTAGCATCCGGTGTCACTGGAGAGGAGCTTCTCTCCCAGTTTTCCGAGGTCCTAGCCTCTCATCGAAAGAAGGCTGCCGCCGAACGAAATACAGCAAAGAGAAAGAACGGAGAGCCGGCCAGAAAGCACAAGCGCAAGGGCAGCACGGCTAGCAATACGTCCGTGATACCGGCTGACGACTTTAGCGGCGTTGAGAATGTCCCTGCATTACGCAAGCTTCATGGCTTAGCTGTGTGGCTAAGTTCATCAAGCCTCCACCAGAATGCGTGGGATAAGGCAGTGGGACTGCGTTTAGGGATGGATAACCGTACCCGCTGGTCGTCCTGGTATCAGGTCATTGATCGTGCGATTAGGAAGAAGGACAAAATCCAGTCCTTCATGTCTGATCACGAAGAGGCCATCGGAGACAATCGGCTATTAGTTGGAGATTGGGAGTTGCTAGGCAAAGTACATACGTTTCTTCAGCCATTTGCTTCAGCAACATTGTATGCAGAGGGAGATGACTCGTCTATCTCACAATCGTTGATGCTGATGGATATGTTGTTACTCCATTACGAAGAACAACAGGTACCATTCAATCTATTCACATTAAGTCGGTTACTAACATTGTATTAGAAAATATATCAGTCGGATGAACACTCCGACGAACGGATGGTTCGAGCCATCGATATGGGATGGTTTATCCTCTCCAAATACTACCGCCTAACTGACGAGGTTCCCGTATACGCCGCCGCTCTCCTCCTTGATCCCCGTAAACGCATCGCGTATATCAAGCAGAACTGGCCAAAGGAATGGCATGAAGATACTATTGCCTCGGCCACAGCATTCTGGCAAAAGGAATTTAATTACGAGCAACCCAGCGACCATCCCTCCACCCCGACGTCGATGCCACCACCGCTGGCAAAGAAGCCAAATCAACTCGCGATACTATCAAAGAAGCTGGAAGTTAGGACTATTAACGCCAGTGTTAGGGATGATTTCACTAGCTTCATCAACGTTGATGCAACAGATATCCCTCCGGATTGTACGCCTCTGGAGTGGTGGTGCCAACCACAGCAGAGAAAGCAGTATCCGAAACTTAGCCGCATGGCTATTTGCATTCTTTCTATCCCGGCAGAGTCATCGGAGCCGGAGAGGACGTTTTCTGGGGCAAGAAGAACATGTTCATGGGATAGATTACGAATCACATGCAAAACTATCGAGATGATTGAATGTACGGGCAATTGGTTGCGTCAAGGACTCATACAGCCTCTGCATGAGAACGGCATGGGTCTAATCGGAATCCCACGGCCGGAGGGTGACTCTCAGGACGTTGACGATGATAGTGGGCATTATTTCGACTGGTATTAGAGCAGGCGCGGTGGATATTTCTCACCGTCATAAATCGTTCATTCGTTCGTTTAAATCGTTTATTCGTTCGTTTAACCGTTTGCAATATTTTTGAACCGTTCAAACGTTTGAGGAAATATTCGACCGTTTAAACGGTTTGCCCATGTATGCGCACGACTCAAATCGCTGGATGAGGCTCATCCTCTGGCGATCCGAACGCGCCCGCCCCGACAGCCTACTTACCACGACCTCATCAAACGAAGATATCAAATACCGGCAGAGAGCAGCTTCAGGACGCGCCTTCGACGTGCAAACGAACTCTTTGCACCCTGCACGCGGCCGAAACTCGTCTATCGATGCTTCCATCAAGAACAGATGCCTCCACTGCAGACAGCGTCTAAAGAGAAATCGGCTGACGCCTTTTCCCGTTGGGTCGAGTCTCTCGACCCGCTCACCTTGGTCGTATACTCGGATGGCTCTTTGTCCGCGGAACGCGTTGCCAGCTACGGCTTCACCATTCATCAGGACAATATTCCCATCTTTGACGGATCAGGTCGCCTTGGGCCTGCTGAGGTCTTCGACGCTGAAGCCACTGGAGCATTAGAGGGCTTAAAAGCCGCCCTGAACCTGCGAGAATCAGCGTCCCAAAACATATTCATCTGCCTAGACAACCTCGCGGCTGCCACATGCCTGCGAGGTACTCCATCCGACTCCTCTCAAGACGTCTTCCTCGAGTTCCAGGCTTTAGCGGCATCGCATGGAGCCACACAGGTTCGTTGGGTGCCAGGACACACTAACATCCCCGGCAACGAACAGGCCGACAAACTGGCAAAAGCAGCATCGTCGCTACCCGAGCCCGAAGGTGCTCAACCGACACTGGCTTACCTACGAAGGATTGCAAGACAACAACCGAAAGAAGCATTCGAAGCATGGTGGTCTACCTCCGCTCCTGAGCAGTACAAGAGACTTAATCTCAAGGCGACCACAGGCTGCCCGCCGGAGCTCTCGCTCCCGCGCGCAGCCTTGCACCATCTGCTGGCAGCGAGATCCCTCCATGGGGACTTTGCTGCGTATCACGAGAGATTCGACCACAACGACGCACGCCTGGTCTGCTCATGTGGCCGACGCAAAGCACCGGATCACATCTTCTACTGCAGAAAAGTACCGCTGCGTTATCGGATGAGGCTTGCACCCTCACCGAATACGGCAGTGAACCTTGCAATAGGAAGAGACTTCACCAATTTTATCGACCTGTCCAAGGACAGCGCGTTCTTTGGAAAGATTTGCCCTCGTTAGTAGGCGACGATGACTTGAGAAGCACTCGCGACTCTCCTTCCCTCTCTATCTTCCACACATTTCTTTTGTTACCTTTTCTTCCTCTCTTACCTGTTCTCGGCCAGATGAAGGGCGCTAGCACGCCCTCTATCTGACCGTGACCACTTGAAGGCAGCCCTGAGGCTACCGCGCCCAGAGGCTCACGATCGCCTAACAACGGGCTTACCTTGCGGCTGCCGTTCATCAGCCGCGCCTGATCATCCCGCTGACGGGTAACAGGCTAGATAAGATGCGCCATTTGTGCCGTTGATATGCTGGATAGTGTGTGGTCTATCGACGCGTCTGCAGAATTGGATTTCGAGAGGAAGTCATAGTATTCTGCAATTAGTGTGTAGATAAGTCCCAATTTCTCTAGCTCAGCACGTCCTGTGCCCCAGTAGGGGACTTTCGGGGCCTACGGCCCCCCGGACGAAAAATATACATAACATAACATAACATATCAAATACAGGCAGAGAGCAGCTTCAGGACGCGCCTTCGACGTGCAAACGAACTCTTTGCACCCTGCACGCGGCCGAAACTCGTCTATCGATGCTTCCATCAAGAACAGATGCCTCCACTGCAGACAGCGTCTAAAGAGAAATCGGCTGACGCCTTTTCCCGCTGGGTCGAGTCTCTCGACCCGCTCACCTTGGTCGTATACTCGGATGGCTCTCTTTCCTCAGAAGGGGCTGCCAGCTATGGCTACACCATCCATCAGAACAATATCCCCATCTTTGACGGATCAGGTCGCCTCGGACCTGCTGAGGTTTTCGATGCTGAAGCTACCGGGGCTTTAGAGGGCCTGAAGGCTGCTCTAAACCTGCGAGAATTAGCAACACAGAATATATTCATCTGCCTAGATAACCTGGCAGCCGCCACGTGTCTACGAGGCACTTCTTCTGAATCCTCTCAAAACGTCTTTCTCGAGTTCCAGGCTCTGGCGACATCGCATAGAGCCATCCAAGTTCGCTGGGTGCCAGGGCACTCCAACATCCCTGGCAACGAACAGGCCGACAAGCTGGCAAAGGCAGCGTCATCGCTCCCCGAGCCCGAAGGCGCTCAACCGACGCTGGCTTACCTACGAAGAATCGCAAGACAGAAGCCCAAAGAAGCGTTCCAGGCGTGGTGGTCCACCTCCGCTCCTGAGCAGTACAAAAGGCTCAATCTCAAGGCGACTACAGGCTGTTCGCCGGAGCTGTCGCTCCCGCGTGCAGCGCTGCACCACCTCCTGGCAGCGAGATCCCTCCACGGGGACTTCGCCGCGTACCACGAGAGATTCAACCACGACGATGCACGCCTACTTTGCTCATGTGGCCGACGCAAAGCACCGGATCACATCTTCTACTGCAGAAAGGTACCGCCACGTCATCGGATGAGGCTGACACCCTCACCGAACGCAGCAGTCAATCTAGCAGTAGGAAAAGACTTCACCAAATTCATCGACCTGTCCAAGAACAGCGCGTTCTTTGGAAAGATATGCCCTCGTCATTAGGCGACGACGACCAGAGAAGCACTCGCATCTCTCTTTCTCTCTTTATCTTCTACTCATCTCCTTTGTTCAATCTCTCTCTTCCTCTTACCTGTTCTCGACCAGATGAAGGGTGTTACCACGCCCTCCATCTGGTCGTGACCACCTTGAGGCAGTCTCGGGCTGCCGCATGCACAGGCTGATCTCAGCCCTCCTAACACCAGGCTCCATAAGCGACTGCGATATGCCAGCCGCGCCTTGTCATCCCGCTGACGGGTAACAGGCTCGATAAAATGCGCCATTTGTGCCGATGATATGCTGGATCGAGTGCGGTTCACTGACGCGTTTGCAGAAATTGAATTCTGAGGGGAAGACTAATTTCGCGTCGCGAATGACTAAACCTTTATGTCCAATAGCATCTCTGTAATTAGCGTGTAGATAGATTCCGACTTCTCTAGCCCAGCACGTCCTGTGCCCCAGTAGGGGACTTTCGGGGCCGATGGCCCCCCGGACGAAAAATACACATAACATAACATAACATTTAAAGTATTACAACGAGTTTCTATGTAAATAATAGCAAGGGATTTCGACAACACTTTTTACTATATCAGAGTGCCTTAAATTAATATTTCGTATGTTAGAATTCATGTAGAAATTATCTCTGGTAAGCTCTAATTCTGCTCCTCCTAACTGTAACTTGTTATCTTCGGCGCTCAAGTTGCATTATCACATCTAGCCCTACTAACCATTCAGATACAAGGTTACACGCAACTCGTAGAAAAACACATACAAATTAAAAATGCGCTAATGGTCACAGGGTGGCAGACCTTATTCCTTCTCCGAAGAAAGAGAAAACGGCCTTTGTCTACGGCCGTTTTCGGTTTTGATGGAAGCCCTGTCAAAATCCCCAAGACGGCTTGCTTGACCCGCTGCAGCCATAAAAGCCCCTCAGTACAAATTGACCACGCAGTGATGGAAGCACAGGGTCATCGGGCGTTCAGTGGCACTTGTGACAGGCTGACAAGTGCAGGCGAGCAAGGCAAAAGCGGCTCGGTGAGTTAGTGGTGCAAAAAGGACAATTGCGACATGGCGGTGAGGCGAACCGCATGGGGAATCATTGGCTGTCGTATGTTTCCTCAATTCTGAGGTGACACGCTTTCCCCGCAAACCATGTTAGCATCAAGTTGTTGTTAGGCAGATCGGCCCGCTCCGCGAAGATAGCTAAGACCTGACGAAGGAACCTGTATTATGGATTCGCCCTCGAAGAAAAAAGCCTTCTGCTGCATTGCAGGTATTGGCTGTAATGGAGCTTCCTGTCTCACCTCATTATGAATACCAACGAGTTGCTTCGTGTATGGTGGCGGGGGTGCGCCGTTTTCTCAACCAATGTAGTCGAGCTGAGGTGGCTAGCCGTAAGGTTATAAGACTTATTCCTGACTATCGAATGTTCAAAAGGGGCCCGAGCATTAGTCTGACCAAATGCCCTTTTTCTGTGCAGCCTTATAGATCTTGGCATTGTGGATTACCATGTACATCTTTCGCAGTGGGGCTCTGATCGCAACAGCGCGTCCGCGATTACTGATTGATTTCGTCTCCTTCTCATGAGCTGCTCTGTGCTGCATAACTCTTACCCCAAATCGTCGCTAGCTAACCCTAAGCACCAATCAGCGATTCGGCTTCGACCAAAGCGATAAGGGCGCAATATGTTGACCTCGCAACCCTGTTTTGGTTGAGAATTTAACTCAAATTGCCTGCGAATAATACCTAGGGCAGTATTAAAACAAGTCAATTCTTTAATAAATATACAGTATTGAGCACTTGCACCTTCCGCTCTAAAATAGCATGCTCTTTGTAAATTCTAGGGTGGGGACCTTTCGGTACATGACTCTACTTCATAAGCAAATGTTTTGTCATAATTAGGCCGTCTTATGAGCCCATAGCAAATTTGGGGCTGAACGAGTAAGGTATCTCGAAGTACCGCTGCTGCCTAGAGGTCCGGGCGAAAATCGGGGAAGTGGGGACACATTGGCCGTGCGAGTCAAGAGTACTCTCACCTTACATTGGTCACATAGGAACCTCAATACATGCGCTACTAAAACCAAACAGATATGTACACAGTGTTTATATGTACATTTGCATGGCATGTGGGGCTGTCTTTTATTTACAAGGGTTATTGTATGAGAAGGTGCAAGTGCTCAATACTGTAAAGGGTTCAATTCCCCTGATTTCCAAAATTCAACATATTGCACTCTTATCAGCAACCTGGGTGTCAAGTCATGTGACCGTTGCCGGATCAACACTTAGCGCGACACCATCAATCAACAACAAGACCTGGTCATCGTTGTTCACGATGGCGAAGTGGGGCATCACGGATCAACACTGATCCGCCAGGCTTCGGCTGTTCGCCGGACCCCGTTATCCGGGCATAGTCGTTTAAACGACTACAACCGCGTAGGATAATCAAATCAAATCAAATCAAATCAAATCAACAACAAGACGCAATCTTTCAATAACAACACTAATAAACTGCATTAAACCACTACGACAACTTATCCACAATGTCACTAAATTACCATTCTCACATCCTAAACTGGCTTGGCCAGCTTCCAACTGATCACTCACCATTGGAAACACCAGCGCCAAAGCCTCAAAAGAGACATTACCCCCCATCACCTTCCATGTCTTCCGAGGGCGCCAAAAAACGTCAAAAGACTGGCTCAGATATCTTTCGGAGCCAGAAGATCCCATTGCCGCTGCCTCGAACGCCTGGTTCGAGAACTGGAGATCCATTCGTGGATGAAGATCCTACACCGCGGGCTCCAACGGATACAACTTCGACGAGCGGCGCTTCAACAAGTGGCAGGTCGTCACCTATAAAACGACTTAACGAATTGGCCCTTGATCCGAATGGAGTTGACTTTCGTGAATTCACGACTGTGAACTACCCAAGTGGAGTTTTCACTGCGCTCTGGGATATCAGCCAGCTCGCAAGGGGGAATAAAGTCATATCACCAGATAGGAAAGCAGATATCAAACGTGCAGTGGGACAGAAAGGAGGGGAATGGTTCCGCTTCGTTGATGATTTGTGTTATTGCGATGAGGAAGATCCTCGTGTTCAGTGGGGTGAGACTCCATCTGCTCGATCTGTGCACAAGATTCTTCAGAAAGCGCGTACGAGCGCGACAGACGGAGAGTCAGAGTATAGTTGGAATGTTGAAGTGCACCAAGCTGTGCTGGACCTCGCTTTGAGAGACCTAAGAGACCACGTCGAGGGCGACCGAGTAAACTTTAAGTTCTGGTAAGATATTACGCGCTTTCTAGTACTACAATGACTGCTAACGCGTCTAGTCCCTCGGCTCGCATCATGATAGAGTACAGACCAGGCAGCACGCCAGAGTCCAAGATGATCGACTTCTGCGCTGTTATCGAACCCGAAGTTGAGTCGTTGGCCATGATCGATGGGCTGCGCAAGGTTCTTCCCATGAACAGCATCAACCATACAGCGTGCAACCCACTTCTGAAGAAACCGCTTTGTCTCGCCATTGAGACGAAACCGCCTGGTGAGAAGTGGAATGCAGCGCGGCTTCAGGTTGGAGTCTGGCTCGCTGCGCAGTGGACGTTACTTGCCAGACTCGTCCATGACGCGGGCGGTTCTTTTGAGGGTTTGGATTTTCTCCCGGGAATTATCATTCAAGGCCATGAATGGTATTTCGTTGCTTCAGGGCGCGAGGGAACAAAATCGGTATGCTTGACACCCTTGCTGTGAGACAAGTTTGGTTTGACTAACAAGTCAAGGTTCTTTGGACCATGAAAGGCTTTGGGGCGACGAGTGACATTGTGGGGATATATAAGATTGTCAGCGTATTGCAGTATCTGGCTAATTGGGCAGAGACGGTGTATTGGCCGTGGTTCAAAAAGAATGCTCTTGGAGAGGGGAGTTGTCAAGGGGATAGCCTTAGCAATATGCGGGGAATTGTTGAGAGTACTCAAGGCTAAACCGTGTCGGACTCATCCCACATCTTTGAAGCTCGATCAGCATGGTGGTTCTCATCGGCTTCGGCTGGGTTGCTTGCAACCTCGGAGTTGTCACGGTCGCCCTCGTCGTATCCGAACATCGAATCAGTATCTTCGTCTTCGTCATCACTATAGGCTTCTTCTTCGCCTTGCTCATCGTCAAAATCCTTGGGTTGCGACGCATTGAATAAAATGGCTTCGTCCTGCAGCAGCTGATACTCAGGGCGAGCAGAAACCTCATCCATGGCTTCGCCGAAGTCACTACTTCCCTGTATCACAGGCCAGGATCCTCTGGACCAGTCGAACAATTTCCAGACCTTATGCTCCCAAATGACTTGAAGTTGAGAGGATAGATCTTCGCTCAACTGGAAACTCACACGCTCTCTCTTGACTCTAGCCGTCATCATATGCGTTCGAAAGGCAAAGGCCAACAGCCGTTTCTGAACATTCCGGTACTTTCCTTCGGTACTCTTCTCTGCCACCAGACTGAACGGTCTTTCGTGGAAATGCTGAAGCCTCGTGCTGTTTAGCCAGCATAGAAGAAAACGACTCGTCCGACGGATCGTGTTCTCGCACCGATCTACCACGATGTCTAATGCCCCTAAGATGCATGATATCTTCTGCTCAGCTTCACTCGAGCTTATTATATCTGGATAACTCTCTTGGGTTCCCTGTCCTAAGAAGCAGTCTACCGCCAAGGCGCGCCGGTCAGGTAGTCGAGTCGATGCTCGCAAGATATCGCGCCTTGCACCCTTGTATATAGCTTGCCATTGTGTTCTCTCCATCCAGATACTTGTAGTCACAAAGGAGCCACTGTCCATGTCTTTGCTACTTAAACGTGGCTGATTCATTGTTTCCCAATACTTCTTTTCACGTTCTACTACCTCTCTCAGATCAGACCTGCGTATATCGATATCCACCGAAATTCTGGCCCTCATATCGATATCCAGATAAGTGGGAGAAATTATCTGGATATCGATATATCCAGGTAGATATCCATACAGCCACATAGCCACTTTAGCAAGGTTGATATCCAGATAAACCACATATAATTCTTGCAGGCTAGAGGAAAGAACAAGAAAGTGCCTTAATCTAGAAAGTCCTCTGCCTCTGTTTCAACGCTAAATTCAACAGCAACGCTCGAAATAACGCCCCTGCCGCCGTGAGACCTGGGCACAATGATACCCTCGCGCATCCAGTTGCCCACACACTCAACCTTCGCCAGGTTCTCGCAGGTCATGCTCTCTCTATCCCATGATAGCGTACGCCGCGCCGATGAGAAGTGAGACTCAACATCAGATGATTCAGGAGGGATTGAGAGGATATCCAGGCTTGCAAACAGATAAATCAAATCAAATCCAGCCCCCAATTTGATTTGATTTGGATACGAAAATGTGGAATTTGATTTGATTTGATTTGATTTGGATCGATTTGGATCTATTTGGATATTTGGATAACCCCACTTTTCTCCCATGATGAGATACATTGAGCTGCTCCGATAATATCCGCTTGGAGTCGGCCCCTTTGAGCTGTAACCATCTGTCCTGCAAGGCTGAATATTCGCTCCGGCTCGGTAGACATAGCGGGAATTGAAAAGACATCAATTGCCATCCGCGATAGACGTGGATACTGCCGTCTTCGGAGAAGCCAATACTGAATGGGATTATCCACCAAACAATCACCGGGATCAGTAGTGGCCACCCACTCCGCATACTCATCGCGCGTAGCTGACTGTAAAGGTGCAGGCCGTGTGCTGAGCTTCCTGATTGAGGCCATAAAGTCATCTAGATCGGTTGTCTTTCTTGGAACAGTCGGCTGCTCAGGTATCGTTTCCTGCTCGACAGGGAGATTTCGATACTCCTCCCACAGCTCTTGTACAGCTGCCTTTCCTCGTACTAGCCAGTCCGGATGATCACCCCATTGCGACTCGACGGTTGACCAGCGAAAGGCAGGGTGGAGGATAAGGGCTGCGAGATATACAGGGCTATCTTCGGTGAGGGTGTAGTACCGGTCCAGCTTCATCCAGCCGAGATTGCAACCAATCCGTAGGTGTGGTTCTTCATCTAGTTCATGTTGCACCTTGAACTCTTCCAGATGTTTCAGAAGCCACTCCATTGTGAGCAAAACCTCCCAGATCGCACCGAATTTACCTAAAATTATAAGCACAAGCTGAGTGTCGGAAGGCTAGATTCGGCTCACCTTCCTTGGGTCGGCCTTCTAGGCGCTTGGTAGCTATCTTTAACGGCTTCAATATAGCCAGATACTCCGTAATCACGGACCAGTCCTCAACAGACATCTTATCGTCAACAATCGCAGGCTTAGTTCGGCTCTTCTTGGGCATTGGCTTTGTCCCGTTTTGAGTTCTCCTGGCCACGTAGTTGTTCCATTCCGTAACTTCTGCCTGGACCAGGGAATCAAGTGCGTTCCGAAGCTGGTAGCCTCGCTCCATCATCGCCTCAGACGAGTTCCAGCGGGTAGCGTTATCCGTGACAACGTTGTAGGTTGTTTTGTCTTCAAGGTTCAACGCGGTGTTCTCAATAAGCTGGAGCTTGTGGAGCTTCTCAATGCGCTGGCCAGATCGTTGCACCCAGTGAATAATATTGTGCAGTTTGCCAATCGGGCCTTTCGACCTCCAAAGTTTTATCTCATCTTGGATCTCTTTCTCCGCTTGGCAGTCGTCCTCAAAGGCGTCGGCGTCCGTGCCGAAGAGAATGGATCGGGCGACGAGGTTGATAATATGCCCACAGCAACGAAGCCGCCGGTGCTGCTTGTTGAAGCCGAACTCAGTGCCTAGGTCTTCAAGACACGTGTCGTTGCTCTCCGCATTGTCTGCGACAAAGTACCCAATGCGATCCTCAAACCCATATTCGTGAATTATTTCACTAACCCGATCGGCAAGGTTCTCGCCACTATGACGACCCTCGATTTGTGGCAAGCCTAGAAGAAATGTGCGAAACTTCCCTTCGTCGTCAAGAAAGTGCAGGGCAAGGCCGAGAAGGGAAGTAAACTTGCGAGAGGACCACGCATCAAAGGAGATATTAATGCGGCCAAGTGAGCGACCAAGTATCTCAGTCACGACGCCTTTGTGACGATTGAAGGACCGTACAATCCAGTCACGGATTGTGGTATGGGTAGGGAGACTTCCTGACTCGATGATAGCGCTGTTTGCGTATCCCATGAGCTCGCGGAAATACGGGCTCTCAAGCTTATTAAACGGGACGTTGTCGCAGGCCACCCAGCGTACAAGCAAATGCTGAAAGCGAACAGGGTCAAACGACGCTATAAATGCGTTCATCACCGCTTGGTCCTTCGGTCGACGACAGTCCAGATCAGCCATGTCGAAGAGAGTGCGTTGCTTCTTCCTCTGCGGTGACATAGGCCCGTCTCGATTGATGCGGTGGACATCTTCCATATGACCGTTTGCTTGGCTCGTAGAAGCAGCGTCGTACATATGAGTGATCGTAGCTTTCTTTCCGTGACAGTCTTTGCAGAGCCAGAATCGGCGACCAGAACCGTCTTTCTCGATATCGAATCCGTGCTCCCAGACCCATCCCGTCCGCGGCCTTCGTCTTTGTTTGCGGATGCAGTACCCTGAAAGGCGATTCCAATCGATGCCTTCGTAGCCAGTGTAGTCGACCGAGGAGGAAGTGTCTATAGTCACCTCTCTGTTGGTATCGGATGGATCGAAGCTTGGGGGGGCGTCGAGGTCACTGGGAATGGTCGAAGGAGTTATTGAAGGTATTGCTCTACAATTGGCATTCGTAGACTGAGCCATTTGGAGCAGGATTGTTGGGGATAGGTGAGGTTGCGAAGCTCAGCAGGCTACAGTCTGAGGCATACAAGCACCGTTGATATGTCGGGACGAACTGCTGGACCATGTCTCGCGAGTCGAACATGGTGCTGTGACAGGCAGCATCAGCTGAAAGGGTGTGGCGGGTTAATTGTGAGATGCGAGTCGTTTACCAAACTGGGTAGGATCCCAGGTAGAAGTGGGGTTGATACTCGTCTCAACGCGAATGCTGGTTGGACAACCCCTTATCCAAATGAATTCAAATATCCAAATAAATCCAGGCCTCGAGATTTGATTCGATTTGGATAATCTTTTCCGTCATTTGATTTGATTTGATTTGATTTGGATACGATTTATTTGTTTGCAAGTCTGATCCCGTCCGGTGCCTCGTAGGCTTTCTGGTATTCGCCTTTGAATTCTGAATGGCCCGGCTGGCCGCGGATGCCACAGTCATAAACTGGGGACTGCTTGGCAACTCAGGAGGAGGAATGCGTGCCCGTGTATTCATCGCACCGGTAGCAAACGCCTCGACAGGGAGCTGTTGAGCAGTGCGCCCAACACCGATAGATGAGACAGGTTTCGGTCTGTCACGTAGCAACTGGCTTGCTGGACTGACTGGTCGTGGTGGCGGAGAGTCTTCAACCTCTATCACCTCATCGTACGGACCCGGAATTGCCGGAGTTTTGGACCTGGCACGATGCTGGGGCCGAAAGGGGTTGGCCAAGCCGCAATGGCCGCAATAGTTCGCGCCAACATATGTGGTGGTGAAGAGTTCATAGTGCTTCTTTCCGGCTTGGACGCAGTAGGCGTGCTCCGGGGGGATCTTGAGAGGGCCCATTTTGGTAGAAGAGAGGAGGTGAAAGTCGGAAAATGGGAAAAGGGGGAATACCAGTTTCCACTGAGGTTTTAATTTAATAAGAACAACAACATGGCCCTTCTCTATGGTGAATGAAGTCGCTAAGCTCGTTTGAGCAGGAGGTTACTGCGCTAGTCCGCTGCTGACCAGTAGCGGGATTACAGCGTTAACCACCACGGGCTCACAAGCTGCTTTTCGTTGCGAATGGAAGAGGAATGGGCAGTCAGACCTTCGCGATGACTGAAGCAAGTGAGTTGTAATCGCGCAATGCAAATCAAAGCTCAGATTGTGAGTTTATTTAGGAAAACCGACTCAGATTGTGTCTTGGATAACGTGTTGTAAGCATCTGTGTCGTGGCGACTGTCCACCATTCACCTGATGTGGTGATGACGGGCAAGTTCGACTGGCTGGAGGTTACCGCGCGAGCCCGCAGCTGGTCCGCAGTACATTTTCCTGACGAACCCAAAGTACTCCGATGACTAAGAAGCAGAGCCCCTAAACCCAAATGGAAACGACCAGAGGTTTTGCAACAGTCCTCCCTATCGCCCACCGTAGATTAGGAGGAAGGAAGCAGCAATCAAGCTCTCTCTTTATTCTTGGCTAAATGCGGCTTCATAGAGGGTATCTGATCCTCTTGCTGCCTTCTCAACTTTATCAATATGATAGGCCTTGCGATATATACTGATGCTATTGTCACATTGCGGCCGAGCCAGCTCCAAAAGCTCGAGAGTCTCGGCTTGTACTACAATTCGTCAGAGCCAGCAATAATTTGCATCGAATGCGGCTTCGCCATTAACCCTACGCGCGCACCGCGTCACCCAGGCGATAAGCATCATATAACTAAGTCTGCCCGCCGTGGTTTGAAGCCACTAATCTATTCTCTTAATCTTCTAAACCTAGAGGCACTTCCACTGCGACCAAATGGCTCGCCGCCACACCCAAACCTTGCGGTATATAAGGGTTCGGCCTGTAAACATTGCGGTCTTCGCTCTATCAGCGAAAAAGTCTTACTAGCCTATGTGAAATCAAAGCACAGCAAAGACATCAAGCTCGCTGCTCGACAACAGACGCGACACTGGCTGAGTGATCACATCCAGCAAGGTTTGTCATTTTAGAGCTGGTTGGCGAACGATATCCGAAGGTCATGGATTATCACCGACAATAACCTTAGCCGTGGCTCTCTATCTTGTAGTACTCCAGACGCCGTTAAGCTCCTGGCCCAAAAGCTCTTTGCTGATGAGTGTGCAAGATTAGAGGGTGTAGAGGGAGGCCGTACGAGACGATATGACAGTGCAGCACCGGTATCTGTCACCTTACAGACGAATTGGATGCGGCGTACAGGCTGGGAAATGATGTTCAAAGATACACGCCGTGATATCCTTGTTGCGCTTACGGAGTTACCTAATCGTAGGACCAACCAGCCTATGCCTCTGGGTATCCAGGGTGAAGAAGTAATCTATAGCCTGGCGCGAGACGAACGAAAATTGGCATCGATGATGGTAGCGCTTGATCGCCTCCTCGACCAATGCGGCGAGACCGTTCGGAGGACCGATGTATGCTTGAGAAGATGGCTTCGTTCCAGGTTCCCAGACCGCCCCTACAAAGCGCCCTTTGAGCTGGTGGCAAAACCGTCTTCTGAGAAGGTCTACCGGAAGGAACTAAAGCGCTTTATCTGCTTCTGGCTTCGACTGTCCCGAATATTACCGACAACTATGCGGGCAATTACAGGGCGAGGGTTGAACAGACATCAGTTTAGAGCTCTTCGTGAGCTCTGGGTGGATGGTATCTGGCAGTCTGAGGAGCCTGCTGATATGGACCGTACAGATAACCAGGATGGAGGGCAGAGTATGAATGATCATGAGAGTGGAGATGATGGGGGTGAAGAAGAGGAGAATGATGATGATGATTATGGTGATGAAGAGGATGAAGGCGAGGACGAAAGTGAATGTGAGGAGAATGATGGACACGATACATCGGAATATGACAGCCAGAGTAGTGTGGCTATAGAAGCAGATGATCTCTCTGACGCCGAGTCGACTTGGTCTTTGGACAACCAGGAGCAACTCTCCCAAGACCCCGCGGCCGACGTCTTACTGCGCTTTTGTTACTTTGCTATCGCCGAGGACTTTGAAGGTGGGCTCGCGAGCTCGACGATGCTAGTGTACTTCAGTGCTGTACGCGGGCTGTCAACCCCTACTCAAGAATTATCAGCAGAAACGCATTGCGTTTCCTGTTTTTGACCAATCATCGTCTAGTATTTTCGCCCCTTATTTTCACGGTGGAAACGCATTGCGTTTCTCGAATTGCACTAACGTACATGATAAGCATGTGTGCCATCCAAGTATGTGTGCCACTCTTATTTTCACCGTAAATCCGGTTTTAAAAAAACTTATTAAATATCCAAACTAAGCTTAAAATAGCTATAATTTTGATAGCTTATATATAAGTCTTAAAATAAGCTATATTAATTTTCTCATATTTTTAAAAATATCCTATATAGCTATAAACCTTAAAGTTTATTTACACTGTAAAATACACTGTATTATAAGGTTCTCTATATAAAATAAAATAGCTAAAAATCTTTAAAAAATACTATTTAATAAATTTAGCTATACTATTATAAAAAGTACTTTTTATAGATTTTTAGCTATTTTATTTAAGGAAGTAAAATAGTATAGGGTAGGGTTTTTATACTATACAGTGCAGTGGCACACTTACTTGGATGGCACACTTACTTATCATATACGTTAATGAAATCATAAAACCTAAAACACGAAACGCGTCGCGTTTCCGTCGGCTGACCCTTGTCGAGTTCAACTTGACTACTCCAGACCTAAAAAAAGAAAACATCCATTAGTACTCACATGTTTATCATATCTGTATAGTATCTACTCCATCTCCGCCATTCCATCCTATCTATTATATTTATATATGCTTAGCCATAATGGCCAGCTCCTCTATTCATAGGCAACAAAGTCATCCCACTTTACCTCCAGCAAAGCTGCAGAAGCTCGAAAGGCTCAGCCTTTATTACAATTTGCCGGAAGTAGCTATTATATGTACTAAATGCGGTTTTGCTTTAAGTCCTAAACGCGCATCGGAGCATCCGGGCAAAAAGCACGGCATTGCCAGATCTGCTCGGCATGGCCTCAAGCCCCTCCTATCCTCATTAAACCTCCCAGATCCAGACACCTTGGTCCCCAGGCCAAATGGATCACGACGCCATCCGTACCTTACAGTACAACAAGGCGGTTCATGTAAGCACTGTGGTCTCCATTCTGCTAGCTGGAAGGTTCTGGAGGATCACCTGAGGGCCGAACATCGCGACAAGTTGAAGCTTACCGCCGGAAAGAACAGCCGATATCACTGGCTGCGAGACCATATCCAGTGAGGAGCTCTGTTCCAGAGCTGGACAGTGAATAACACTCGAAGGTCATGGCTCGTCAGCACTGACAACGACTTCAACAGCGGGTCTATACTCAGGAGCATTCTTCTGCAGGCCAGTCCTGATCCCATTAAGCTCTTTACTCAGAAGCTATTCACTGAGGAGCATGCCCGTTTGGGAAATCAGCAAAGTGGTGGTCAAAGGTACTGAACGAGACGCCAGCTTCTTCCGCCTTGCAGACCAACCGGCTGCGGCGCACAGGCTGGGAAATGATATTTAACATTGGATCATTCCACCAGCAACTTATGCCACTCCCTAACCACCTTGCTCCTAACACTCCCCCAAGCCATCCTCACCAATTACCGGTCTCGTTGTCTCTCCAAAAGCCACCTCTGCCCACTGCCGATACGTCGTCTCAATCCAGTCCCCAAGTCTTCTCAACGACGCAACAAGCTGATACAACCCCAGCAAGGTTCTGGTATCTCCGATAGAAAGCTCTTCGGCGATCTCAATATGGCTCCCATAGAACGAGGCAAATGAAATATGCCACTCGTGGCCAACAATGTGAATAAGTGGGATCGTAGGCATTTTCTCAGCAGGAACAAGCTCTGACATTCTTTTGAACCAAGATGCTGTCCAGACCGATAATTGTAGTTTCCCTTGGTTTGCTGAAGTTGGGGTCTTCGTCTCGATGTTACAAGCAATCGGCGCGAAACGCAGCGGTGCGTATACAGACTGGTTAATGAATTGGGACTCAACAGGTTGTCTCCAAACCGTCTCTGCGATGCCGTCCATCAACCGAACATCCTTCTCTGGAACAACAGTATCGTGAGACGTAGTGCGTGGACTTCCTCTATTCAGCCAGAGAAGTAGCGTGAAGTCGATCATCTTACTCTCGACAATAGCTGCTTTCCCTTTCACCGTTGGGACAAAATTTGACGCGATCTTGGCTGATAACGCGGGTTCGACGCGGATGGTTCGATGGGATGAGAAGACGTGCCGCAAGATGGGCATGTGAACCCACATGTTCCAAGATGCCTCGGAGCAGTCAGAAAGTTCGCACTGCTCTGCATCAGACTCGATCTGACGCAGGAGATCAAGTTCTCGAGTCGACAAACTGAGCCTGTCGGGATCTTCTGGATTTTGGGGCTTCTTAAACCATCTGTCCTTTATCCGGTGGATGATCTTCTTGATGCTGTCCTTCATTTCGCCCGGTACAAAGTCTTCCTTGTCGTTGATATCTTGTAACCTCTCGTACATTTCATGCACATCTAACGGTAGAATATCAACTCCATAGTCCCCCAGTTTGAGAAAGTTCACTGGCACTTCTAAATCTTGGAGACTGTTGTTGTTCTTCACAGGACTCTTCGCTCGCCCTTTCCTGCTCGGCGATGTCCCTGGTGAGGACGCAAGTGATGATTGCGATGGAGGTAAGCTGGGAATGCTGCCTAAGCGGAGAGGCATAGGCTGGTCGTTGAGGAGTCCAGGCCCAGACCCCTGGTTTGACTTTGGTGTCGCGTCCGGATCTTGTTGCTCATCCTTCTCGCCCCTCTTTCTCTTTGGTGAAGGTCTTCTGCCAGACATGCTATTGCTGGACGCTGGCGGCGTGATGCGTGACCAGTCTGTTTGTGAAAGTTTGGCCTTGTTGGAGTGCGTCTTTATTTCGGAATTGTTGGTGTCGATGTTGAATGAGGCCGGGATGGCATCAAGCCACTGCTCGACGAATTGCACAAGACCCATGAAATTTTAGAGTGCAATATATGTGTTTGCGGCTTGAGTTCTGAGCTCCAATGTGTTGATGTATTGCTGGTTATTTGTGATGTTGATGCATTGACGTGCTATTGCTTGATGATGGTTCCTGACAAAATTGGGGGCTGTTGGCTGGGTGACGCAATGACGGATAATAGTCGGCTAAACGGTCATGTTGATGGAAGTGACGGCGCTTCACCAATTTATGCAAGCCAGTTCATCTCTTGACCTACTCTAGTAAAGGCATGGCTAGACTAGGATATATTTCTCTTAACTATATTTGTTCGTTTAAATAGTTGTGTTAAGCTTGAATGCCTACTGTAACAAGGGCTTACTGTAATGTGCAGAGTTACACAGAACTTGGCCCGTGCACGTAGCGGAGGCTCTGCTATTCGGGTAATATCATCATGCCCCCACTTATTCTTCATGCTGATTGCAATTTCCCAGCCGTGCGGTAGAACGCGAAGAATCGATACCTGTCATCAAATCATATCCTTACAGGTTTAGGTGAGTGGTCCTACTCAAGAATTACCTGCAGAAACGCATGGCGTGTTCCCTGGTGACGTAGGTGTAGGTACTTGGTCCCCTACTGTACGCAGTCGTGGTGGTATTTCGACGAAATACAACAAATCTGGCCCGTGCACGCGTCATGTCTGTGTATTTCGTTAAATTACCATAAACACTGGTCCGTGCACGCGAGATATGATAACAAACCAGAGAGGGAAGCGAGGAATACGAGACCTTCACCGCATTTTTAACCTCACCAAAGGGAACAAAGAAGACCGTGGTTGGCTCGATCGGAAAGTGTGTGTGGAAGTTGGTCAGCCCACCGTCATGGCGGATCCAATGGGGGCCGAGATCGTGGTGGAGCAGGACGCCCCTTTTTCGACGCCAAAGCGCCCAAGTCGGGTGGTAAAGCCTACGAGCAAAGTCCGAGACACGGCGCGACAATTGGAAGACACTGCCATAGAAACGCGACGAAACACTCGACTGGCGACGCGAAACGTACCGGCCGAAGAACAGATCGACCGACCGACCGAAACCCGAAAGAGTAGCGGCAGCGGCAGCGGCAGCGATGGAAGGGCAATGCTGCAGAAGGCACTGGATCTCCTGGCAGAGTCGCGCAGGGAGACCAAGAGGCTGCAGGAAGCACTGAAGGAACAGATTGAGGTGACCAAGGAACTCAGGGGAGTCGTTGCAAAGCAGGAAGAGACAATGCACGAGATGGGCAAGCAGATGGTAGAGATCAAGGATCAGATGACCGAGGAGCTGCAGCGCGTCCGCGAGCAGCTCGAAACTATCGCTACGAATGCAATGGACGGACCTTAACGATCATATGCTGACGTCACACGACTGACACCGTTCTTACCCCACAACGATTCGAGGACCTTAGCCGCTCCCCCGAACCCCATAGACGTACCCTACTGCACGATTGACGTTTCAAGACTAGGAGAAGATGAGGCTAGGCTCTCAGCCGGGACGATCCGAGCGACTGTGGAGAACGAAGTCCGCGCCGAACTGGGTGATCCCACGTGGCGATGCCGAGCAGTGACTAAGGACCCAAAGAATCCCCACCGCGTCAGGATTACCTGCAGGGACGAGAGCGAGCATGAGATTGTGAAACGCGTAGCGGAAACAAAACTGGCCCCAGGAGCCCGGATCCTACGAGACGACCTGTACCCTATCAGAGTGGATAATGTCAGCCGTATTGCGGTACTAGACGGGAGGAACGAAGTCCGAGCTGAGATCACCGAGATGCTCGGCCGAGAAAATGACACCGAGGTTGCAAAGATAGCATGGCTCAGCAAGAGAGACGTCCCTAAGGCATACGGCTCGATGGTCGTATATCTCAAAAAACGGTCAGAAGCTAGGCGGTTCATCAACGAAGGATTCTTTGTGGCTGGAGGAGAATCCGGTACTACAAAGGCGTTTGAACGTCGTGACCGCCCCAAACAATGTTACAACTGCCAACAGATCACGAGCCATAAGGCCTATCAATGCGACAGACCACAAGTCTGTGGCAGATGCGCGCAAGAAGGCCATCACCACAGTGCATGCACAGGAACGATTCCGAAATGTATCCCATGCGGTGGCCCCCACGAGTCATACAGCAGAAGCTGCCGGAAGCTATATCCATCGCAGCATGAATAACGTATTCCGATTGTTTCAACTAAATGTCAGGAAGCAAGGACCAGTACACGATAGTTTGATGAACGACAAGGAAATTCAACATGCAACCGTATTAGCCATCCAAGAACCCCAAGCGCGAAGGATCCAGGGTAGGCTGTTGACGACACCCATGGGACACCACAAATGGTTCAAGATGGTACCTACGACAGAGAGGGAAGGTAGATGGGTGATTCGGAGCATGCTTTGGGTGAACAAGGAGGTGGAAGCGGAGCAGGTGCCAGTAGAGTCCCCAGACGTGACGGCAGCGGTTGTTCGGCTGCCAGATTGTCTGGTCTTCACGGCGTCTGTCTACGTACCCGGGGGAGACGCCCAAGCTCTACATGACATATGCACTAAGCTTCGTAAAGCTATTAGAGAAGTGAGACGGAGATCGGGGAGAGCGGTAGATATAGTAATTGTTGGTGACTTTAACCGCCACGACCAGATGTGGAGCGGAGACGATATATCAGTGGAGAGACAGGGCGAGGCGGATCCTATCATCGACTTGATGAACGACTTCATGCTTAAGAGCCTACTTCGCCGGGGCACAAAGACATGGCAAAGCGGAGACTACGAGACAACCATTGACTTGGTTCTGGCGTCCGAGGAGCTTGCGGACGCAAACATAAAATGTGCGATACATGGTACGGAGCACGGATCAGATCCCCGCACGATAGAGACGGTGTTCGACATTTCAGTCCCGGCACCGAAACAGGAAGAAAGACTTCTGTTCAAGAATGCACCCTGGAAGGAGATCAATAGTAGGATTGAGGAGACGCTGAGAGTTAGGCCAGCGGGAAACACGGTGCAGCAGAAAACGGACAGGTTGATGTCGGCCGTGCTGGAAGCAGTCCAAGCACTGACACCTAAAGCCAAACCGTCGCCATACGCAAAGCGGTGGTGGACCCATGACCTCACACAGCTGCGGCATATATACACATACTGGAGAAATCGAGCCCGAGCCGTAAGGCGTGCGGGGCAGAATGCTAAAGGTCTGGGAAATACGGCAAAGGCTGCGGCGAAGCAGTATCACGATGCCATCCGACAACGCAAGAACAATCATTGGAAGGAGTTTCTGGCGGATAACGATAATATCTGGAAAGCAACCAAGTACATGAAGTCTGGGGATGAGGCAGCTTTTGGGAAAGTACCGCAGCTCGTCAAAGCAGACGGAACAGCAACAACGAGCCATAAAGAGCAAGCCGAAGAACTGCTAGCCAAGTTCTTCCCGCCATTGCCAGACACTATCGAAGACGAAGGACCGCGACAACAGAGAGCCCCAGTAACGATGCCCGACCTGACTTTGGAAGAAGTGGAACGTCAACTGTGGGCGACAAAATCATGGAAGGCACCAGGAGAAGATGGGCTACCAGCGATCGTCTGGAAGCTAGTCTGGCCCTCGGTGAAACATGACGTCCTCGCCATCTTTCAGGCATCACTGAAGGAAGGCGTGATACCAGACCAGTGGAGACACGCTCGAATCATCCCACTCAAGAAGCCAGGTAAAGATGATTATACGATCGCGAAAGCCTGGAGGCCGATCTCGCTTCTCGCTACGCTGGGTAAGGTGCTGGAATCGGTCGTCGCCGAGAGAATCTCCCACGCGGTGGAGACTCATGGACTTCTTCCGACCAACCACTTCGGTGCGCGCAAGCAGCGGTCAGCGGAGCAAGCCCTCGTACTTCTACAAGAGCACACCTTCTCGACTTGGCGTTCACGCCATGTCGTGAGCCTCGTCAGTTTCGACGTGAAAGGCGCATACAATGGTGTGTGCAAAGAGAGGTTGCTGCAGCGGATGAAGGCGAGAGGGATCCCCGAGGGTCTCTTGCGCTGGATCGATTCCTTTTGTTCAGAGCGAACTGCAACCATTGTAATTAATGGCCAAAGTTCCGAAAGCCGACCTCTACCACAAGCAGGACTTCCGCAGGGGTCGCCCTTGTCGCCGATACTGTTTCTATTTTTCAACGCAGATCTAGTGCAGACTCAGATCGATAGGAATGGTGGTGCCATCGCCTTCGTCGATGACTACACGGCGTGGGTATCGGGACCGACAGCCCAGAGCAACCGGAGAGGGATACAAGCAATAATTGACAGAGCTCTTGACTGGGAGAGACGCAGCGGCGCGACATTTGAGGCGGAAAAGACGGCAATTATACATTTCACCAGGTACACAGGAAGGGTAGACTCGGAACCATTCACTATCAAGGGTGAGAGAGTCTTTCCGAAGGATCAGGTCAAGATCCTGGGTGTCATCATGGACTCGCGGCTTCACTACAAACAACACATCGCAAGGGCAGCAACGAAGGGTTTAGGAGCTGCGATGGAACTGAAACGGCTGAAGGGAATGGCTCCCTCGACAACGAGGCAGCTTTTTACAGCCATGGTAGCCCCTGTGGTGGACTATGCCTCCAACGTCTGGATGCATGTGTGCAAAACAGGATCGGCGTATGCGATCCATCGAGTACAAAGGATAGGAGCACAAGCAATCATAGGATCCTTTACAAGTGCGGCGACAGGAGTAGCCGAAGCTGAAGTCCACATAGCGCCCATCCAAGAAAGGTTCTGGAGACGAGCAAGCAAGCTATGGGTAGACATACACACGCTGCCGCGGACCAACCCGGTCCGGAATCTCTTACGAGGAATCAAAGCCTTCAGACGCTTCATATCTCCACTCAGGCGCATCGCGGATGTATGCAGAGAGTTACCGAAGGATACCATGGAAGTCATTCAGCCATTCACCCTCGCGCCATGGGAGGCACGCCTACAAGTCATACTGAACAGTCAAGGAGAGGAAGAAGAGGACAAGATCAAATAGCTAGCCAAAGCAGGATGGGCGGTCAGAATAGCGACAAGCAGCTCCGCGAGGAATGATCTGGTCGGCATGGGAGGGGCCGTTAGAATCCCCATATCCGTGGCAAGAGCCGGCGAGATCAACGAAGCCTTTTCGGTCACCCTGGGTACGAGGGAAGAACACAACCCCTACACAGCCGAACTGGCAGCTATCGCTCATGGTCTCAACTACCAGCCGGAGATGAAGTATCGAGTCATTGTGATCGTGACAAGTAACAAATCGGCTGCACAAGCTATAGGTAACCCTCGCCAGCAGTCAGGTCAAGGGCATACCATGCAGTACCCACCTGCCGTACGTACCCACCTACCGTACAGCAAAAAAAAAATTCCCCCATACAAAATGCTATTTTTCAACCATATGTTAAAAATTCACCAAAAATAAAACCCGTGAAATGATTTTCGAATTTCGTTTTAGAATGAAATGGATTTTAATATTTTCGCGGTATTTTGACTTCACGCCCTGCGCGTGTGCGTACTACACCTAATTCTTCCTCCTCCGAATATGAACTCTCAACTTCTTCCATCCCTCCCACCTCGATCACATCCTCAACAGCATCCGCCTCTTCAATTGCTTCGTTTGCCTCGGAAATAGTCTCACCAGTTACCAGAGCTTCTGCCAATGTCATGAATCTTTTGTTGGGATTCGGTATCGCCTTCCTCTTCTTGCCTCTGCTCAACCGGCCAACTTCCTCCTCCAGACTGGCTATTCTGGTGCTCAGAGAGGCGATCTTTGACTCTTGAGCTTCAAAGCCTTTCGATATCACAGAATAGCGCCTTCTTGTTGACGGGCTCTTGTTCTTCCCCATATCTCGGATGTGGCGGCTGGTCTTTGGCGTATTATCAGAGTCGACTTGCCCGTCTCGGTGGCCGTCTGACCCGGGCGTCGCTTCCTTCTTGTCCGGCTGAATCTCAGGATGTATGAGCGCTTTACGCCGTGAAATCGGCCAGTTTCCAGTCACTCTCCAGCCTGAGAGTATATTTTTCTTCGTCATACCCACTTCCCTGGCCTTAGCATAGGCCTTGATGAAGTTGACCTTGTCTACCGGCGCAGAATCGGTCAGGCTGGCGAGTTTCTGCAGTTCTTTTCGATAGGCAGCCTTAGATACATTAAAGACGCCATTATCCAGCGGCTGCAGCCCATGAGAGCAGTGTGCAGGCAGGTAACAGCAATATACGTTGTTCAAAAAACACGTAGCCATCCACTCATCCTGGATTTTCAGTCAGCGCCGTCAGTAGCATTTCCGATCTAGAACAGGTAGATACTCACAGATACATGGCTTCCATGGCCATCTAATATGATAAGCCTTGCATCAGACTCATCCGCCGGTTGCGTTTGAGGCAGATAGACCTCCTTGAGCCACTCGACTGCGATATGGTTATCCGTCCAGCCATTGTCGGACGTGATATAATACCAGTCGGCGATCCCCCGGAGCTCGTCGATAAACCACTGTTGCTGAAGCTCTTTACCTTTGAAGATAATCCCCGGCTTCAGAAGACGACCATCTGCGGTGACGGCTTCGATAAAGGTAGTCCAAGTGCGGGACTGAGAGCCCTTGAGGAAGGCCTTCCTCCTAGGATCGCTACTGCCAATGACCAAGGAATCCAAGCCTATATTTTTCAGTGGATTAGTGAGTTTGGTAGCAAAAATGATCAATACTCACCAAATCCAGCCATGATACCACCCTCGTCAACATTAACCGTGTTCTCCGGTTTGATCCAGCCATATTCGCTCTCCCGGATATCAAAGTACCAATTGACGGCCATTGGGGTAAAGGAATTGAACCTTGCAGCTTCCTGGCGTTTCCCCACCTTCGTCTTGATATCGTCATGGCGTTTAATGAACCTAGCTAGCCAGTGTACACCGATAGGCCTTTCCCGTCCTTGCTGTCTCAAGAGGGCAGCAACGGTGGCGCGAACTTGACTGTGAGAAGGAGCATAGCCCAAGGCCTCTTGTCGAAGTATCCAGGTAACCAATCTGGACTCCTCCGACTTGGATAGCAGCTGAGCAGGCTGGGTGACCTCGGATTTTGACGGTAGGCCTCTTAATCGGTCAGAGAGAGTGGTCGGAGGCACGCCGTTCTTCTGGGCGGCCTGGTTCTGGGAGAGGCCATTTTCTGTGACATCTAGTATGGCCTGGATAACATCGTCCTCCGTATAAGATGATTGAGGCATGTTTGAGGTTACCAAGGAAAGATGGGGAAGAGAAAAGTTTAGATGAAGCTTCGAGGAGGCTGGTAGATAAGGGAGGCATTTTGAGACATTTTATATTAGTTCCGTGCGACCACACCGCAAGCGTCGCTGTGGAAGCAAAGTGGAAATATTGAATTCTATGCAATTCTTAATGTAATAGACATTTTCTTATTAAAATATCTTTCATTTTGATAACATACTCTATAAGTGAAATTGGGCATTTTGTATGGGGAAAATCTTTTTTGGTGTACGGTAGGTGGGTACGTACGGCAGGTGGGTACTGCATGGTATATTAGTATAGCTATTAGGCTATTAGCAAGAGGGATCAGAAGAGGGAAAGCCAGGTCGGATAACATACTGCGTAATAGATAATAGAAGTTTGCCTTCTGGGTTAGTTAAAGGAAGAAGGTTATAGGGCCAGCTGCTAAGGTAAATCTTTAGCTAGTATTTATACTGCTTTGTTAAGGCAGTAATTGCGCTATTCAGGCAGCTAAACCTTATACTAATATATAACTATTAATATAATGGCCTAGATAGAGGTTATATTATTTTAACTTTTAAGAAAAAAGTCAGAAGCTAGAGGCTATCCTATATAATTAAAAGCTAATATATATATAACTTATATTAATACTTAACGTAGTTGATAAGCAAGTTGGCCAGACAAGCGAGTTGGCCAGTATACTGTGCAGCTAATAATAGCTTACCCTATAGCATTCTAAAGCTTAAATAAATTAGTTAAAATTTAAATAAAAGGTTTTCCTAAAATAGTATAGTTAACTTTATTAAAAAGTATTTTTAAAAGATTTTTAAGTATTTTAGTTTATATAGAAAACCTTAAAATACAGTGTATTTTACAGTGTAAATAGACTTTAAAGTTTATAGCTATATAGGATTTTTTTAAAAATCTAGGAAAATTAATATAGCTTACTTTAGGACTTATATATATGCTATTTAAATCCTAGCTATTTTAAGCCTAATTTAAATTTTTAAGAATTATTTAAAAAATAGCTTTTAAGGTGAAAAGTATGCTGGCCAACTCGCTTGTCTGGCCAACTTGCTTATCAACTACGTTATATATTAATATAAAATTTAACTGCCTTAATAGTATAATTAAAACTTTAATTAAGTAAGATTAACTTAATTACTAGCTACTAGGGATACTCTTCCAGCTTATGGCACAGCTCTTAGTCAAGCAAGGAAGAAAGTCTCCCTCTCCCTTGTAGTGACCTCCCCATCCATAACGCCATCGCAGTATGCCTCGCCAACAAATGAAAACAGGCTATGCTCGCCTCTCTGGGACCTACCTAGCTGGTCTAAAGGGCGTAATACAAAGGGGATCCGCCCACCGCAGAAGATAACAACCACATCGCCCGGCTGTCCCTCTGCAGGGCCCATACCCAGGTACCCCATTTGTGTGAGAAAAGGTCGCTTTTCTTGCATAACTTGCATACTGTTGCGGTAGCACTGTCCAATCTGCCCTCTTTTGCTCTGCTCCTCCCACTCTGCCCATCCATCTTCTCCCGCAGAAGTCCGCCGGCTCATTTCGTCGAAATGCTGCAGGTTCTTTAGGCATTGGTCATGATAGGTAGCCACGTCGGGTGTCGCCCTTCGTGAATCCCCTTCTACTGTCCAGTAAACGTCGCCAATCGGCACGCGCCATCTCGCCTCCTCTTTGCGACGATATGTTAGTTCACCGTGGATCGGATAGGTTTTATTCATAGAGCACTGCCACAACTCGTCCACCTGGGTGAAGAAGCCCAGATATCTGTCATGGTCCCAGCTCAGGTCCATCCAGGCACCCCCTTCAGTCACTTTCTCAATTAAATCAACCATGTAGCCTCGCAGTCCTAGGACATTTAAATCGTCTTTCGGGGCTAGTATGGGCTCAACCACGCTATTCTGGCCTGCTGCGGCAAACAGGTGCTTATCGGCGCGCTCGTTAACCGTATAGAATGATGGTCGCAGATTTGATCGCCAGTCGGGCACCCAAGATGGCAGGCCAGCTAGATCGGGGACCTTTGGGAGCTGGGAATAGCAGAGAGTGTCGACACGACCACTTTTTTCAATTAGTGCACGTGCGGTTTGCGTCAGGATACGCTCAGTGCTTCCCTTGGAGAAGTCGTAATTTGGCTGGATGCCGAGCCTGTCGGCATCGACTGCAAGACCGAGAAGCGCAAACACCCGGTCACGGTGCACGGTGGCCTGTGTGTCATGGCCTACAAAAAGCTTCCGCAGTAGCATATGCAGCTGGTCGCCTTTGTGTTTCTGTTGAAGTGAACGACAGCTGAATAATCGCGATATTGGCTCCTCGGATACCTCCTCCAGGCGCTCCGGGGGCATCTCGGGCCTTTGGAGCACCTTATAGTCGCTCCGTAACATGTTACCGATAGCGAACTGCAGCATCAATAACGCCAGCATGGTGAGCTCGACGGGAATCACCTTGGTTCCGCACACGAACAAAGTGTCGGTGCATAAGGAGAACTCCTGTACGATCCAGGCGCGTAAGAAATATGGTCTCTCAAACCAGCTTTTGAGCGCCATATGTTTTATCAATGGGGCAAAGATGTCCACAGTGCGAGCAAGCAAGGCTTGGAAATGTATTGTTGCTTTGTTGGCCGGGTTTTCATTTATCATAATAGGCCATAGCAAATGGTGTCGCTCCCGCGTCAGGTAGCTCTCGAGCTCAAGGTCACGAGCCCGTTGACCAATATGTTGCCACGCGTCCATCAATTCATCAGAGCCGTCTGCTGCTGGGCCTAGCCATACCAGCACTTGCTTTGCCTCCGAGTAGATCCTCCCCATCATCCCGACCTGTTTGCTCTTCTCGCTGTTGTCTGCTTGGTTGATACATATTTGATCAATCCATAGCGTGATGGTCTCTTTCCGCCTGCGCAGGTGTCGCAGCGCCGTTTCTAGCGACTCTGTAATAGGTATGCTAGTTTCTGTCCATTGCCTGGATTCGTCTCCAGGTGAGCTGATGGCCCAAATTGCTCGCGATTTGTTGCCGTCGCCCCAAACATACGACAGAGCCATGAAAAGGTTCGACGGCTTCTCGATAGTGGTTGTATACAGACGGCAGACAAGACGGTCGCCCCAGATCGGGTTAGCGGCCTCATTGGGTTTATCTTTCAAATTATGGGCTTGGGACGGATATAGCTCCAACAGCCGGATCTCGGTAGATGCCGTCTGCAGTTTCACCAAGTCGTAGTCAAACTCCTGTATTTGCTTCATCGCATAGGAGGGGCTTATCATGGAATGTGTTTGAATGAATAGTATAAGTGACAGCAAACTTGTCAGAGTTTTTAGTTCACCTAGGGGATACTTTTGTTTAATAGACTAAAAGTAAATTTACGGAGCTATTGTAGTCTGGCGGGTCTACGGTAGCGGCACCTTGGCAGGAAGTGATAGATCAGTTAATAAATGCCCTTGCTGTCCAGGTGCTGGATTCGTGGCGGATGATAACTGGAGCTTTTGATCCGACTGGCGTAAATACGTATTGAATGTACCTTTTGTTCCCTTGCTCTTGGTCCAGGCCGGAATCAATATTGTCGAGCTTGACGTAGCGCTGACGTCCGTCAGGCAAATCTGCAGGATGGCCGCAGAGCCTTGCTATTGAGGATTTTTGATTGCAATGCCTAAACTGGCTGTTTTAAGTGCAGGTGTATCTCGCACAGATAAAGCAGCCTTTCAGGAAGGGCTGAGTCAGACAGCAAGACCGCCACTGAACGCCCGATGGCCATGTGCTTCCATCGCTGCGTGGTCAGCTGGCCGCCATCAAACCCTGCGTGGTCAATCCGTGCTGAGGGGCTTTTATGGCTGCAGCCGGTCAAGCAAGCCGTTTTGACAGGGTTTCCACCAAAACCAAGAACAGCCATAGACCAAGGTTGTTCTCTCATGCCTCGGGGAAGGAATTAACTCTGGTATCCATCCGTCTTTTCTAGAGAAATAGCAGGCATGTAGGCCGGGTTGGATTTAATTATCTCCTTATACCTAGAGTCATCATGTAGCCGCTTTCTATTGATTTGCAGCGACTAGGGATTAGCACACTAAACCACACCATGTAAGCGAGGGAAGGCGCACAGGTCGAGTAATTTTTGTATTCGGACCTAGAACCTAAGGTCAAAAGAATGGTGCACAGGCCAGAAAAACGGTATTAGGTGCCATTACTAGTGGTAATTGATATAGTAGCAAATTCCAACCAACGTGCACGGATAAAATGGATATAGTTTCATAAATATAATGGGGACAGGGGGCTAGCGCACGCATTAAAAGTGTGTAATTTAGTAAATCACAAGCAGTCCTTGGTACAGCAGGCGGAAATCACTGTCATTAAACCATCTGATCTGCCGTGACAGGGGTGCGTGGCATGCACGGACCATGATTTCGTGTATCAGGACCTGATACGCGGGGTAATTAGTACAGTAGGCTCACGCTATTCTATGAGTCAAGGCACTAACGTATCTGACCACCACTCCGCCCACCCCTCCACACCGCCCCACCTGCGATAGCTTCATTTCCGTTCCAACGCATTATGTAGATTAATTCTCAAATTATGAAAATAGCTTCAATTCAATTAAGATTTTGGGTATTGACTAAAAAACTCTTGCTCAACCGACTGCTTTTTCCTCCGCTTCGGCGGACGATTTTCCGCCGCGACTTCGTTATTTAACTTCCAAGTGTTCATCTCGGACCGGTCCTTCGCTATAACAAGATTATCAACGTGAGGAAAAGCCTTGTTCGGGTCCCAATTGACCTTGCAACGGCCTGACGGCTTAAGACCAGCTATTTGAGCTTTCTGTACGGCGATTTTTTGCTCCTGGAAGACTGTAGACGCACCTCTTTGGTCCAGTGACTTTCCTGCCTTCCGCAGGATCATTCTGACGTCCCTTTCAGCATTCCCTGATGACCAATCGACCCGTTGGAGTAGTCTTTCTATATCGCGACTTGACGAGGGCGTATTGAAGATATCGCGATCGACTTCAACCGTGATTGGTGGTGTTGTGGGAGGCTGAAAAGTCGATCCGCGACGCTCTTTGGGCTTCAACCTCTTTATAGCTTGATCAACATCGACTGGGTATATCCCTGATGCTCGAAACGCCTGTCGGATGTTCTCTGGACTAAAGGCTTTCTCAGAAGCTATTTTATATGCCTGTATGAAGATGTGTTTCTGTCTATTTGATGTCGCTTCGTAGGTCTCCATTCCAGCTGTCTCTTCTCGATAGTATCTTTTCAACGGGGAAAAAAGACCAAGGTCCAGCGGTTGAGTGATATGTGACGAGTGCGACGGCAGCCAACTAAGCCAGACCTTGTTCATCATTGCCTTCTTCATGAAGATGGGACTTATATGAGTCTTATGTTGATCGAGGACTAATAGTCGCCAGGAAGACGGGTCTTTTGGACGAGTCTCGGGCAGATAAACGTCGTAGAACCACCGTAGCAATATTTCTGTATTAGACCAGCCTTTCTCGCTGCAAGTGAACTTCCAATCCGGTATATCCCTTGGAAAATACTGTCCCTGTAGCGATAATCCTGTAAATATTACCGTTGGGGTCAGTCGGCGACCGTCAGCAGATATCGTCTCTAATATCGAGATCCAAGCGGAAGCGTCTGACTGTATCTTCTCTGACGAGCTCGTCAGGACCGTTCCAGCTACTATGCCGGCTATAGTTTCCCCTTCTTGGACTCCAGTCTCATCGAGGTTGTGCATACGGTCTGTACCAATTGATAAGTCAATAATAAGACGCCTAAGTCCCTCATAATACTCCCTCAGTCCCTCTTCCGTGACAGACTTCTTCCTTGCGACCGAAATAAGTCTTGATGGCTTCAACATAACGCTGTTATGTCGTTTGAAGAATCGGTTTACCCAATTTTTCCCTAGATGACTTCCACAGCCGTTTAATTCGGCCAGATGCTGGGCATATTCATGGATCTCCTTCTTCAATAACGGCTGGGAATACTTTTCCCGTATTAATATAAGGTCGATAAGTTCCTGTTCTTGTTGCGGCGTCAGCGAGAGGTATTTTTGGTGTTGTAAACGCGTCGGTTGCGCGCCACCGATCCGATCCCTCAAAGTCGACCTCGGCACGGTCTCCCACCTAGCTGCACCGCGAACGCCCCTCGTAGAGGCCTCAGAAATTGCTCTGGAAATTCTCAATTCACGATCCATGATAAATGAAGCTATTCTGAAAATTTGGATTTTTTTGATGCATATTTGGCAAAATAAAGTGCACGCATCATCGATAGCTGTTGTGGTGTTGAGACTATCACCAAATGGGCGGAGTGGGGGGGTGGGCGGAGTGGTGGTCAGATACGTTAATGCAAAATTGCACAGAGGATATAAAAGCTGATAAAGAAACTCAGCTATGGCGACTAAGATAGAACTACGAAGCCTGCTTTTTATACAAGGCTCAGCCAGTTGTCTCGATAGATTCTTTTGGCGTCGGAGCCGCGCTTGGTCCACCCTGCATCTCTATATCCTCCTCTACTGTCGTTGGCAATCGCCCTGTCCATGACCTTTTTGCACGCCTTGCTTTGGCCTCCTCAAATTCGGCACGTTCTTTTGCCTGCTCTGCCTTGATAGTTTCATCTTGACGCTGTTGTTCAGAATCGCTTAGTTCTACCAGGTAATTAGCAAACTATTGCTTTATGTTCAGATTTGTTCATCCTTGACACTTACTTCCACCCGCAGCAATCTGTATTCTTTTGGTGAAGCCAGTAGCTTGTTGAAGGAAGTTCCGTGCTCCCAGAACCACATCGCACGGGCAGTTTGGAATCACAAGGAACATGTGATCTTTCATCTCCCTGTTCAGCTGCCGGGACCATTGCAGTTCGATACGGTATTTTGGAGTGTACTGTGTGCCATCGAAACCAGTGACTGGTTCTTGTTCATGCTCCGGGATGGCAAGAAAGGTTTCTTCTTGAAGTCCAAGCACGTCCACTAAAAATTGCTGAGAAACATGATCAATATCTGCGCCGGTGTCTAGCTTCAGAGTTGCCGGAACAGCTCTCCGCTCCGCGTTTGGGTAATCTGACAGACTCTGCGCTCGTATATAGGCGATAACAAAGAAATCGTCCCCTTGTAGCTCAACTAAATCCTTTGCAGCCGGAGCGCCTGCAAACTCCTCGTCTAGTCGAGCCATAGCCGCTCTAGTTGATGGCAATCAGTGTTGAGAAATAATATAGAGAAATGGATGAATACCCACGTCATGTTTCGTAGTTGGATATGCATCTTGATACTAGGGCGCTCGAAATTAGTTTGTTGACGCAACGCAGTATTTAAACTTACTCTGCACAAAGGTCTCTGAGCATGAAAACCGACCCTCTATAGAGCCTAAATGCTTTCTTCCATTCATCTTCATTCAATGTCGTTTTGACCTTTCGGAATGCCGTCCTCGCTGAGCGCTTCGTCTGCGTGCCACTTCTGAGGTCAATCGACCACAGGCTGTCACCCAGAATATCCAGGTGGGCTCGGCAGAGCTTCCGCGCAGTTTGTATTGAGGTGGGAAGCTCATCTCCCACATAATCAATGATTTCCTCGCTTTCCCTGAGCACGTGGTTGAGTACTTCGATCTCTTGCATGTGGAGTTTCACCTCAAGCTCAATGGCTGCGACTTTCTTCCCCCAGGAGTAAGCATTCCCATACACCGTCGCCACAGCACTGATGAGGGAAATGAAAATAGTTACAAAGTATAGAGCCTCCATGTCTCTTCTTCTCTTGTTTGACAAATAGTGATGGTGTAATCGGTGAGTGTCTTTAGGAAGTGGCCGGGATGAACGAATGGGGAAGAAGGTTAGGCAGAAGTAGAAAAAGGTCAACAAGGCGTTTTTATTACCTGTGTTGCCGCTTCATGTTTAGCCCGCATGTTTCACTGCAATTTTCAGCTGGGCTTCCTTCAACCAATATCTGTAAATAGATCAGAGCCTGATTTCCCTCCATTGGGAGGCAAAGAACGTGGCGCCAGTTTCTGCCCAATGGTGATTGGAGACCTAACGCCCACTCTGGATAACGCCTAACAAGACTGTGTAAGCGCTGACAGCCCCGCTTAGCTGAAAAGCAGGCTCTGCAAAATTATCCCAAAGACTCATATTCTCTTCGGGTTCAAGACCAATCCTCACGATATCATAGACATTGAGCTCTTTACTGACGAAATGAGCTACCAAACTCCATCTAAATACGTGCGGCTGGCACGTATGATGAGCGGTGACAAAAATCTGGCAATATTTCGGCGCTTTGACGACGCAAACATCCTGTGCTTACTTTCACTACAGGCGGAGATTCTTCAGCTACGAAAGGAGTTCCACTGGGAAAACTCCCTTGATGAGACAGATGGAACAGAGGAAGAGAAGAAGTATGGAAAGAGCTTTTATGACAGCCAAAAGAACAACAGTGCCCAGCATCAGTTATTGTGTCAACTGCAGGAAAAGCTTATGCGGTATAGTATGTTCAGAGTATAATACTAATAGGATATAAGCACTCTAACCATTATCGCTAGATAAGTTCCTTGCACAGTGTACGTTTTGCTAGCTCAAAGCACGTTGCCTACTAAAGTCTTGCCAGATTCCGAAATGAGCCAACTCCAGAGCCCGAAAAAGTCTCAGCTGAGAAGCCTAAGAAATTGGTTAGCTATGGATAAAGGTGGAAAGAACTTTCAAACTGGCGAGGAGATCAACACTTGGGCCGGGGATGGGATGGACGACCCTGATCTTTACGTGACGATGCAATTAGGTGCTGAGGACGATGATCCGTTTACGCGAGGGGTCATGAGATTCGTCGCCGGACCATTCCATCGTACATTTGGACAAAGGATGAAAATGGGTCAGGTCATCGATGAAGAAAGTGGTTATGTCACTTACCAAGATGCTGGCATAATCCGGCTCACCAGCATCATAGTTACTGTGATTGCCGCCATGCTACCTCCAGTTACTATCCTGGTGCTCAACAGGCTTCCAACTACCAACATGAGGATCGGCATCACGGTTCTATTTACAGCTGGCTTTGCCGCGATCCTCGCGTATTTCAGCAAAGCGAAACGCGTTGAAATTCTTGTTGCAACTGCAACGTAAGTGAAATCCTTTTCCAAAGCGGCTAGTATGCATACTGACTTAATAACTCCAGTTTTGCCGCAGTTGAGGTTGTTTTCATTGGTAGTGCTATATCTGGTACAGAGCAAGCTCAGATTACTGGGAACCTGACGCTGACGGATGCTATTAATGGATCTGGGATTATTACTGGTAACCTGACAACCACTTAGTGAAGGAGATGAGGTATATTGCCGTGTATATCATGTTGGCGTAGAAGCTCCCTATGATGCCTAATCAACATAGTATTGGCATGCAAGCCTGTGAAACGCCGATAAAAGAACTCAACCATGGTGACTTGGATAGGATTGCGAAACATTCTTATTATACGAAATTCAGCCTAAGAACTATTAAGAGGCGATTGAACAGTAATCGGCCACCAAAACGGATATTTTCGCTTAAAATTTGGATTTGAATCGAGTAACGTTGGATCGAGCTGCTGATTGGCTAAAAATAACCCCAACCCCACACTTGGGGTTAGCTAGCGTCAGCTTGGGGTTAGCGCAATGCAGAGGAAAGGGGACTTCAATCAATAGAGGAAAACAACAAGACTGCTTCTCTCTTTACTTTCTATCACCAAGACGAAAGAGGTGATATGAAGCAGCAATGGAGGACATCGTACAGCTCAATCAGGACTATCAGATACTTATCTGTCGGCTATGTCAAGCAGCCGTTCGACCCGGCAGCAGCATCGAGTCACATTTTCGGCGACAGCATCAGCTGAAGGGCCAGGTGCTTAAGGACATTAAAGACTACTACGGCACACTTGAACTAGCTGACCCGAAGCTTACTGCAACCCCCGAAGATAACAGTCAAGCAATTGAATATCTTACTATCTCAAAGGGGTATAGCTGCAATGCATGCCGATATCTTACTATTGCACAAGATAATGCCGTCCGTCATTGGCGAGAGGCAGGGCATAGTACAGCAGCAGCAGCAGCAGCAGAAGAGGCACGATGGACTGAGGTACGGCTACAGACGTGGATAGGAGGAAGGCACGCATGCTACTGGATCGTTCGAGATGACAGCGATAGTAACGGCCCGTCCGATACGGCTAATGCAGCTGATGCTACAAGTCGGAGCGCTATGGATGAGCTCATTGCTGCAAGTCAGGCTCGATTGGAAGAGGAAGATGCCGTTCGACTACGGAAGGGTGACTTGAAGGAAGATATTGACCGTGACTCGCCGTGGGTCAAGAGGCTAGGTTGGGTACGACACTTTGGCTCCCGGGACTTGATCAACATTCACGATGCAGCCCAGTGGATACGGGCGAGGGCAGCAACAGGCAGGTCAGCTGGGAGGCAAGAAGACGAGGAAGCAGCCCGTGAGCGACTATTGCTCAGCCGGCTCGGACAGAGCTTTGATCGTGAGGTGGACCGTTGCTGCTGGCGGCTCTATAGCGTGCCGACCGAGACGTTACAGTGGCTTAACAGCATTTCATCAGTAGCACCGAGCGGCGTGCCGTTTGGTCGTAAAGGCAAGGAAGAATCGATGAGCCAGTATAAGTCTGTCGGTCACCGTTACTTAAGCTTCTGCTGGAAGGCATATCGCATCGGGCGGAAGGAAGCGTTTGAACGCTGGGCCGTTCGCTTTACGGATGAGCAGTGGAGCTTGTTGCGTGATGTCGCTGAAGAGCTCGAGAGCGATAGGGTTCCAAGCAGTCATGACAGCGGGTTCTTTAGCGGCAGAGAGAGACAAGCTAAGGATAAAGGCGAAGGCGGAGACGAAGACGAAGACGAAGACGAAGACGAAGACGAAGATGGAGACGAGGATGAATATCAGGATGATGACGATAGCGACGACGGCGAGCAGGGGGATGAAGGTATGACTAGCCCGCTGCAGGATGCGCTAGACCGAGCTGTCTTCCGATTTATTGTGGCTTCGATTAAAACTCACGTTGGCGGAAACGTATATACAAATTCGCTACTGTGCTTCTGTGCGGCACTTGGTATTAAGCCACGCCCGATGGGCTATATGGAGCCGCACTTATATACCGGTCTGCTAGCTGCTATAGTGTGGTGGGCCCGGCTGTTCTTTTTAGAGGCTGTATTTGAGAATCAGCCGCTAGATCGGGATGAGGTTGGGGTCGAGGCCGTACTTGCATTTGAAGAGCAGCATACATCGTGGATGTGTATGGGCACCCACACTGTCATGAGCACGATCATAGGATGGATGGCATACGGGAAAGGGTATCGGCAGAAGATGGGGGGGCAGCCGTCGATACGATGGTCCGAGGATGGAGAGGGCTTATTTCACATGGGCGAGCATATCGGCGTCGAGGATTTCACCCGCACACTGCGCGACGAGGTTACTAGGGCGGAGAAGCTGCTAGACAAGCTATTTGGGGGATTATGGCAGCCGGTCAGCAAGAAGATCAATATGGGGCGAATCGTCGATAATATGATACGGCTTGGGGCAGGTCAGTCATTTGCAAGCAACCCGAAGAACAAGTGGCTGGAGGCCGGGCCGGAAAAGGTAATGCGGCTGATAGAAGCATCGATATGGGATACTGCAAGGATCCGATTGAAGCGACAGCGTGTTAAGAGGTGGCTTCGAGACTTGAAGTTGCTGCGAGAGACGCTGCTCGTGCTCGTACATACGTGGGGTGGGCTTCCAGGAAGGGGACCGGAAATCACGACGCTGCGGCACTGCGATTCGTGGCAGCTGATCCGGAACATATTCATACTAGATGGGCAAGTCATGATCGTGACCGACCGAGATAAGATGAAGGCGATCCGTGACAACGGGCGGAAGGTAGCACGATTCGTCCCCGACCGGATCGGGCGGATGATTGTGGCATATATCGCATGGCTGCTTCCGACGGAGAGGGTGCTGCGACGGGAGTGTCAACTTGCCGAGCCGCGTGGAGAGCAGCTGGAGTATATGTGGAGGGATGGCTGCTCGTCGGTATGGGAGACCGACCGGCTCAGCAGGCAGCTTGGCCGCGTAATGCAGGCCGGGACGGGGGCCAGATTAGGGGTGGGACGATACCGGGCGATCGCGATCGAGATGGGACGGAGGATTCGAGGGCTTGTGATGAAGCAGCTAGAAGGTAAGATGGATGATGAAGATGAGGATGACAATATCGAGATCGACCAGATCACAGGTGAGCCGGTTGACTGTGGAGGAAGCTGGAATATCGTGTGGGACTTGCAGTCGACGCACGGAACACGCATTGCAAGGCAGCACTATGCCGTACACATCGGCTTCCCGGGTAAGCTGCAGCCGGAGATGATCGCGACGTTCAAGGAGATCAGCAAGCTGTGGCATCAGTTTTTAGAGGGAAGCAGCAGTGCAGAAGAAGGGAAGGAGGCGAAGGCACCGAAACGCAAGCGGGATAGTCAGAAGACCGACGAGCAGCAGCAACGACAACAGAAGCAGCAGTCGA